>CM036589.1:36495000-37695000 GCA_020745705.1 Hemiprocne comata
GCAATGATGATCCAGTGACCTACCAAGTCAACCTTAGGTGAACAGAAGTGCTGTAATATTCCACTAAATCAGAATGCATTCCAACTTCTAGGTTTATATTACGGAGAAATACTACCCTTCCAAGCAAAATGGAATTTCTGATTCTAGTATGAGCAATTAAGGGATCTTAAAAAAAAACAAACAACAAAAAACAAAAAACACAACACCAACCCTTGCAAAAATGAACTAAAAACTATTTTCTCTCAAATGCTATAAAATTAGTTGTAATAGAGAAGGCAGCTTAATTACAGTATGAAATTTCTATAGCTATATGTTAGACTATTTTTTAAAAAAAAATTTTAGAACAGTTTCTCAGTCAAGTGGTCAAAACTTCCAGAATATGGTGGATGGATGGGTTTTTCTAGCATGCATTTAGAATGACTGGCATAGTTCACCAGCAGTGAGTTGCCTTAATTGAGGGAACACAAGTGCCACATCTGTACCAAAAACACTGGTTTTGCTTTAAAACATGTTCCCAAAATACATACCAGAATATGTATTTTGGAAAATACGTACAAGACAGACAACATAAACACCACCTCTCTCAATGTTCTCATTGTAATTCACAAAGACAGCACCTTAAACTTTTGAAGATGTTTGCTATAAGGTATCAGGTAAATTAACTTCTCATTCCTGAAAGTATAATCTACAACAGCAACAATTTTGATTCCTCACACTTCATTAACACTGCAGTTGACACCTTTTCTTCACATCATAGTAGTGTTCATACTGTACAGAAAAAAATTATTTCCACAGACATCTGAAGCAATAAAACCTAGGGATATCTATCTTTAACTATGGTTAGCTAGAGGGTTACACGAGAAAAAACGCCTACACCTCCCCCCTTTTATTTGCCCTCCAAGAACACACCTAATAGTAATTTCCTGTTTTAACGAGGTTATCTACTACTTTCAGATCCTTTATTCTCTTGGGAATATTACCATTCTCAAGCTAAGCAACTTGATGCACACACCACATCACTATTTTTTCTGTAGTCAGCTGAAAACAATGGTACTCTATAGAGAGATAGATGCAAGCTCCCCATCTCAACATTAGCACAGAATGAGGACTCATTTGAGAAACAGAAAATAAATGTATGTCAACAATGTTATAAGATAACAAAACTTAACATTTCAGGAGTTACAAAACACTCTATAGCAGCTCAAAAATACAGAAACAAAAATCATAACACTGTTTTAAAAGCAATGAAGGTCTATTATTACCTGAGTATTCTTAGAGGGCATCACTTAAAAGCTCTATACCAAAACAAATAGGGTTGGTATGTTCAACTAATCTGCATCTTGCCTAGAAGCGCAAAAAAAAAAAAGGGACACCCAAATCAGAATCAGGATCTAAAATTCTAAAACCTGCAAAATATACTGCAGACTCCTTCCTGTGGCTTCGTAACAAGAGTGGTTTAACACCGGACCTGCCTGTCAGGAGAGGCTATGAAAACTCCATCCTTGTGGATTTTCTGAGTTTGACTTAACAAGACCCTGAGCCATCTGACTTAACTTTGAAGGCAGCCCTGCTTTGAGCGAGAGGCTGGACTAGATGACCTGAAGAATACCCTTACAACTGAAATTATTCCGTGATTTACCTTACTATCCACTGGAGAACCCCCTTAATGAGACATTAATGACAGCTGTTAGAACTGCAAAATACACATTCAGAATTGAATAATGAGCTTCTCAAGCAACAAATGTTTATATTGGTATACTACCATGTCTTCTATTAAACTAAGGGAGATGTACTATTTTGGCAGAGTTCATAAAAAAGGACTGCAGGCCCCAGGAGCTTAAGGGTCTGTCTGTGGAGGCTTTGGCACAGACTGTCTTCTGTGGCCCCACTGGCAAAGATCCTCATCCTTTCCATAAATTAGGCATTGCAGTGGAGATGATTAAGCCTCCTAGTAAGATTGTCTGACCTCATGAAACTGTTCACTCTGCATGCAACACTTCACAGGGCTCTAAAATTTGAAGGCATTCTAGATTAACAGGTCATACCTCCAAGAAAACAATGAAAATGATGGCATCACACAGTGATTCCAAAATTTGCTAATGTTGAAATAAACACACTCACATGCTATCAAAACAGTGTAAAGGTGCGCTCATTCCCCCACCTCAGTTTCCTCACCAGTGAGAGCAAACTGCTTAAGCCAGAATTACTCTGCATATTCAAACTGCTCTTAATGTAGCTTTTTCTGTCAGGAAATGTCCTGGCTCCCTTAAAACCAGGTTGCACAGACTCCTCCTTTCCCCAGGGTGTTCCCCAAGTGCTTGGGGAAATACTGCTCCCAGTATGACTGTCAGTTCTTTGTATGATGACCCATAGATCAGACTCACAAATGTCTTCAAAACCACCTTACATACGATTCACTGCTTCCGAGTTCAGATGTGAGAAATCAGTTTGCCTATCCAGTAGATACTCCTTTGCCAAGGATGCTCCCTTTGAAAAGAAAGTCAAATATTAACATCATTATTAGGCCTATGCCAGGTGACAGCTTGGCACACCAGAACCTGTGGGTTTTGTTTCCCATGGTGTTTTCAGCCCAATATTTGTACATCTTCCACAGCCTGGCATCAAACAGAAACCACTACACAGAAGACACCAGATTACATGACACACCACAGCACCCTTTCAGCCACATGCTGATGAGAATCCCAAGCACACCAGAGTCTAATGAAGTTAATGAAATTTTGAAACAATTCAAATCGATCCAAGTCACTACTTCTGTCACCCTCCCATGTTGTCCTGTCCACAGTCATTCCTCTGCTCTGACATTTTAATGATTGCAAGGTGCACTGTTTCAGAAAACAGTCACAATACCAGAGGAAATAAGAGGTGCTTAAGGTTAATATTTGCTCTGAGCAACCTTCTGAAGCAGTCTTGCATGGTTTTATACAAACACCAGCAACAATCCAAACGAACAGTGCACCCTTGCCTTACTTTTGCTTACACAGCACCAGGACACCAACCTCACAAATCAGAGTTGTAGTTAAAAAAACAAAAGCCAAATATTTCTTGCTATTTTCAACACACCCTTCCTGAAATACAAAATAATTGGATATACTGTACCTTTCAGTGGTTTTTTTTTTTCCTATCACCACCTAAATGCCTTTTTTTTGGCTGCATTTCAAGGCAGCTGCTCTTTCTAAGTTGAAATGGAAGCTTTTTAACCCCTTGGTTTACCCTGGTAATTGGAGGTTAGGAAAAAATGAAATGTGAATTTATTTAATCTATTACACAGAGCTAAAATGAATGATTACCTGTAATCTAAGACACAAGAGTTGAATTTTTCTTGAAACCTCTAAAAATTCTACTGAGGCTTATTTTAAAAATATTTTCCAATTTTTTTTTCAAAAGGAAACTTGAAAGCCTGATCTCAATCCCATTATTTCAAATAACCTTTACAGAATTTAAGAGTGTTGCCCACGAATTTAGTCTCCAAATCAGGGTATCTAAATTACAGAAGTACCATAGAATACTCTGCAACATCATATGGTATTTCAGCTGAAGTTTCATCATTTTTACAGAAAAGCTTGCAGTGATTTCTTACATGAGATTCTGAAATATTCTGCAGCTGTAGTCTGCAGTACTAAAAGTCCTTTTTTCAATTACTTGTTAGGATCTCAGAATTTGTTTTAAAAGCTTAATAGAAGATCCACTTATAAGGCTGTGAGGTTCCAGCCAGATCAACTTCTATTGAAGAGTGAAGCAGTCAGACAACCAAATGTTAAAGATGAATACATACAAAAGTAATTTCATTGTTTATTTTCAGGTACCTGTAGATCTTGGAATATGTTAGCGAGATGGGAGTCAGCGAGAGAGATTAGTGTGCTAGGAACTACATGCAAATTTACTTAATTTCACTACAACGTATATCTGTTACACTTTCCACCATGACTTCCTTCATTAAGATGTGCAGCCAATTACTTGTATTTTTTTAGCATTCAGTGCACATTCGACGCATATTTTGCATAAATAAATAAAAAATAAACTGCCTTTATTTTTTTTTTTTAAATTAACCTCACAGAAGCTCAGTATGAAATACCAACAACAATGGAATCCGTAACAACATTCATTAGAAAAATACTTCTAAATGTCCTTGTACATAACAAAGGGAGCTGTTTCTGCTCCACCCCTTTCATTTATCCTTCCTCTTGCTGCCTTTGCAAAGAGAAGCCTGAAATTTCTGCCAAGATTGATCACCAGTGGAAAGCATTCGACATTGCTATTAACAGGCACATCCCTGCATGTTGCTGCACGCCACTTTCAAAATGCTATGCACTTCCTAAAGTGCTTGGCACCATGGAAAAAACCTGTCATGTCCTAAACCCGTTTTTTTTTTTCAGTTTGAGGGATTTTTGGTTGTGTTGTTGTTGGGAGTTTTTTTTGTGGTCTGTTTTGGGATTTTCTTCTGTCTGTACTGTCCATGTTTACACTCAATGTGATTTTCAAGCCATAAGGACATTGTGGTTTGTACAACAGACAAACCTGCTCAGGTTTAGTAACTGCAGTTTAAAGCACTACTTCTACCTGATCTCTACAACAGTTCCCTGTACTTGCAAGATGATAGCTCACAGTAGTAATGGAAGCAAATGTACCACAGCAAAGCTACCACAGTTCACAGCCCAAGGTATCAATTCAGAATTTCAGAAATTCTTCAAAACACTGCTGAATGAAAATCATTCCTTGATGACAGTGCAGACAGTGAGACCTTACACCACACGCTGTAATATTACACAAGCTAAATGGCCTATGATTTTTTTTTTTTCCAATTTGGAAATATTACCCTCCATTATCTTGTTAAGTCAATTTAATACTGATAGTTTTACAGTCTCAGAAGAGCAATATGCACTAGGTATTAATTTCTTTGAGGTAATATTGATATCAACTTCTACATGAATAAATCATTCTGTAACCATAGATAAAACTAATTTGAATACTTTCATTAATACTAAAAGCACAATACAGATGAAAATAAGAAAAGTGAATATACCTGGTTAGGATATAGTTTATAGAGAGGCTGTCTAAGCACTGGCTATGCAAGTTGCAGATACAGAGCCTTACAAATAAACTCGCAAGGATGGTGGAAAAATGCTATTTAAAGACAACATAGAGTCCTAGATAAAAGATGTAAACACATAAATAAAAAGTTTATAAGCCTTACTAAAGGAATTTGAGGTAAAACAGGAAGGGTGGAATGTTGTTTCTTGTATTTTTAAGATTTTGTTCAAACATTCCAGCATTCCATAAATTAAAACAATACACACATTCCCTCTTTATAAGTACGTTATACGTACAGTGCTTTTAGAATAAGCACATGAAAATGCAACTGTGCACATGACAATGTAAGTGTGGCTACATTTTCCAGTGGTATGAGTCCTTCATGGTTACCAAGAAAGCAATTAATTTTATTACTATAGTGATAAAGCTCATGTATGAATCTTACAAAAGATGGATAGCCCTTTTTTTCCCCCTCAAAGGGGAGTTTCACTGTTACAATAATGATGACTAGCAAAATAATCATGCCATCAAAAGCCTTAACTTGAGTTCAGCTGGAACTCAAGATCTGTCAGTAAAGTTGCTCACATAGATTATGGAAAATACCTATGATCCTGGCAAAAATGGCATTAGAAGACGACAGTTTTTCAGATGACTTTCCCTGACATTGTATTAGCTAAGTGAAGTTAGGGAAAAAAAATACTAAGAAAAAGGATTCACCTGTTCCATACACATTGAAATCTGAACTGTATATAAAATTCTACATTTGTATACTAGCATTAAAAATAGATGAATCTTTAAAGACCTACATCTGGTCAAGTATCTAGCAAGCAGTATAAACAACAGCAGTACTTGTTTGACTGCAGATTTAAGTCCTGAAACTTAACAGTTAAAACCAGCAAAGAATAGCATGCATTCGTTCTTCTATGATATTATTTATTATAACAGCAAATTCTACCATGCACAGTGTTTTTGTGTACTTAGAATAGCATTTCCAAGGAACACTCACATAGAGATTAGAGTTACACCCACTGCATCTGAAAACTCCCAGATTAAGGGAATTGTTGTAATGGTGTTACAAATAAGAAACCAGTTCAGCAGTTACTTACAATGAAACATAAAATACTCCTGCTAATTTACAAGTATGAAAAGACTCAGTTATAAGTGAAAATACCACATACAACTAAGCAGAACACTAAAATGCTACTTTATATCTATTATTAACAGCAATGTTCAGCTATTTAGCATTACAAGATAATACTAAACTCTCCCTTAGATATTATTATTTTCATTGTTGATAGGTCAGTAAATGAGATCTCAGAAGTTAACCTCTGAGTAAAAGATAAAAAGTCTTTTTAGGTCATGAGGTCCTACATGAGATCTCTCAAAAGACAAGCACAGAAGTCCTAAAATAACAAGCACACACAGGTTTCTCTTAATTTGCACTGTTGGATTCCTATAATAAGTGCTTAACAACTCCATCCCCAGAGCAACTTTGCAGTCATCAACAAGACCATTTACCACATGATTTAGCAAACACATTTCCAAGATTTTCACTTACATGTGCTACACGGAATTGGAATAGGAATTAATGTAAGGCAATTTATGGGCAATATCCTTCTTGCCTTCAGAGTTCTTTTCACATCAGATACAAGAAGAGAAAAAAGCTAAATTTCCAGGAGGCATACAGAAATGGTCATGCTATAGGACCAGTCTTCCCCTCTCCTATTTACTGTTACAGGCAGTCAATCAAGGATTGTGTCCTTTCTCTCTTCCAGCCCAGGATTTGGGTTTGGAGGAAGATGATGAAAAAAAATTATTCAAAGCATTGACATAAACCAGTGGTGAAATTCACACCATTCACTCAAAATGAGGTATGCAGCCATCTTCCACAAAATAAGCCACTTTGATTTCTTTACGCTCTGTAACTGGGAATCTGAGAGCCATGTAACAGCTCAGCTAATTGTTAACTTGCCTTCTGCTGTAACACCACCAGTGAGGCACTCCAAACGGCATGAAGCACAAGTGTAAGGCAGCATGCTGGTTGAAAACACAGATACCCAGAAGGTAACAGGAACTATATTTAAACAGGTGGATCAAAACTGCTTGCCCACTCTCTCGCACTCACGCTACCTTTTCCCCAAAATTGTATGAGGGGGAGAGCCAGCCTGCAAACTGAGAGGTGAGAGCAGGAATACAAGAGAATGGGATCCTAGGCTTTCTAGAACACCAATTCAGATCTACTTTGGCATTGAGTCAACTCATCCACTACTCACCTTGTTCCATATCTGATGTTCCCACCAGGAAAGATGGGGTTATCTTTAACAGAGCTGATGCAAGACACTAGATGAAGTAAAAAAGTCTGCTCCCCAGTGCCTGAAACATATTGCAGCGACCTTGCTAGTATTTGATCACCATTTTCATGGCCCCTCTCGCCCCTCATCTCCTCCACACTTCGCAATCCCTATTAAGTAAGTCTATCCACATAGCTCTTGTGTGATCATAACATATCTTGAAGGATTATGCCCAGCAGCAGACACACAACTCTAGCCAAAGTCTTAACAATCCTGATCAGCTTACAGGTCTTGCAAGATGAACTTCAGCTCAGCCTTGCAGTTGATTGCGTTTTTTTTTTTAAACACACACTCCCCACCTGCAACTGTAAGTCAATGGGATCTGTTATAACTTTACATATTTTTCTCTGCTAAAATGATAGTAGTGGTTAATATCTGCTCACCATCCTGTATTTATTTAGTTTATTCCTCCTGCTCATCAGCAGTATTTTAAATATATACAATAAGATCTGTCCACACAGAATCGTCCTCTACTCCAAATAAACAGTGTTTTCTGAATAGTAAAATCTTGCCTTTTACCAGACTTAATGTCAGGTCATTTTGTTAAGATTATTTGATTCTAACTCTATGCTAAAGCACTGATGGCAAAGATCAAAAAAGCTTACACAGTCTTTTCCACCATCTCATGAAAACAAGCAAACAAAAATTCAGTAACATTGGAGGCCTCCATAAAAAAAACTTAACTGGATATAACCTGTGTAGGTAATGAACTGCTGATGGTTACTTTGTAAGTGGAGTGCTCCGAGCACTGCCAAACCCACCAGAAGTAGTTTTGGCTGCAGGGGAAGGCTGTTGTTTATTGTTATTTCACCTGTGAAGTCATCAAAAGTCTTAAAATCCATACTGATCAGAAGGATCAGACATGGGAGCAAGTTGTGTCTCCCTCTCTCTCCCCAAGAATCCCCACCCAAATCTTCAATCCTAATTTGTATGTTAGGCAAACTCTTACGATCTTGACATATGTTTCTAGAAACAGAACAGCCTGACTAGTCCATGTTATTTTCTAGTCTTTTGGTACATCATCTTCCACTCATCCTCAAAGACCACTCATTACAGCTGTCCTCTGGGAGGAGGAAAAAAACCAAAGCACAAAACACAACACATCCACAAAACAAACCACAAAATCCCAAACAAACATGACTTCTGTTTTCTCCTCTTAAAAAATATTGAAGAAAAAAAAAAGCAGGTGGTAGAAAATGATAGCTTAACATCAATTAACTGCAGTTTCCAGAGAAATACAGAATTAAATAGTGCAGGTTGGATAAATGACTGAGCTGCTTCTGTTCTCAGCTGCTTTGTGGAAACACAGCTACCTCAGTGAAGTGTTCACCAAATACTGGAGTTAAGAGGACAGCCCACAACCCGGGGGGATCGAGGCAACAAAATAAAGCTTTGATATCCACTCTTCTGTAGGAGATATCTACATCCATCACCTTTCTAATCCCAAACCAGAAAATCTCTTCAGATAACCTAAGCACCAAGTGCGTTCTGGATCAGTATCTTCTCGTTTGATGCTCTACACCTGCTGGTATGCAGAACTATTCAAACAGAATATTTATTTGTCCAGAAACTTCCTGCTACCTCAGTAAAGTAGCATCAACCTGCATGGAGAAACTTTTACACCTTTGATCTGTTTTTTAAAGTGCAAATAATCAGATTACAAACAAACTTTATAATAGATTAACTACAGAACAGAGAAGTGTAAACTCCAACTTTCTTTTTTGCAGAAGTATTTGTCATCTACTACTGTGATACACATTACTAGCTAATTTACTACACACACCACCCAGAGATGTCACTGCAAAAATTCATTATTCCAGGTACAAATTCCACTTAACGGGCTGCTGCTTTGATGACTGATACATAAGAAAATCTAACAGTATTTTATTCACCCATCAGTTTCTTGCAAATGGCAATTGCCCAAGGAGCAACCTGAACCACTGTTGTAACTTTAAGCACTTCACAGTTACACATATTGGCTGGTATTTCTTAGCACTTTCTGGTTCCCCCCACAAGATATGACACTTAGAAATCCCTGCACTTCAAAAGTTAGGAAACACTGCTGCCATCAGCAGCATCACAGTGCAACAAACATGCACACACAGAAAATAATTTAAAAAAAAGTTGTTTTCCAAGGTCCTATTAAAAATAAACAAACCTAAAATTAATCCAGGAGTATACCAAGTTAAAAAAAAAGATAAAAAGCAGTCAAGAGCTATGAATAAATGTTATCACACACAAGCATAGCCAGCAGGAACATGGCAGAACAAGCTTGATTTCTTTTTCCTGTTTTTAAGTGGTCATATACATCAAAGCCTCTGCATCTCTCACAGCTCCTTCTCCTTTCACAGCTGTTCTCAGATTCTGGCAAAACACAACTCTGTGTTTTGTGTTTGTTTTGGTAGAAGATACATTAATACTGTACTTTCAGTCAAATATGCAGATGATTTTTGTAATTTACATCAAGCTGATCATCTGGCTTATCTTATCATTGGATTTCAATGAATTACAGTTTCTGAATAATGTTTATTCCCTATTTGTGAGGGAGTAGTACTAGACACTCCATCTAATTTTTCCAAGTAAACTATACAAAAGAATACTATTAAAAAGTCTAGTTTCTAGACGGGAAAAACATGTTGCATTCTATTTTTTGATAGAAAAAGTTTTAATACAAAAATTACTTTTCAATTCCAATCGTTCTCTACTGAACAGAATTAAAATTTAAAAAGTGTCGCTGTTGGACAGTTTAGTCATTGGTGATTTAATAACATATTTACAATGTATACAATGCCCTAAAGCAATATGCATAGAGCAAATAAATCCATCCAAATAATCCGATGACATAATATTAACTTGCTATTCAAAAAATCCACCAAATGAGTTGCTATCTCAAAGTCTTTCAGTTTAGCTGCAGTTAAAATTACAGGAATATAGTTGTCTTGGACCATGCCCACCAAAGCTTCCAAAAATATGCTTGAAATTATCCTTTTAGTCTAAGTTTTCAAGATAAAACTTGTTAGAATTAAGCAAATACCAGCAGTTTTCTTCAGCTATTCCTAATTTTTAGAATAGAGGTTCAGATATTGTGCAGTAATGGAATAAGATAATGAAATTACTAACTATAGTGAAATATGCATCAGAGAGAAATTGAGACAAGTGGGCAGAAGGACTGGCAAATCACCTCCTATATTCCATTGTCCAGGAGCAGAGACCGATCCCAGGAAAAGCTCTGCCACAGTCCTGAGAAAGCCCAAGATGATCAGCAGGTATCATTCTTCTCCTACCTTAGACTATTTTAACTTAGAATATCAAGATTTTGGGCTTGTTTTACAAAACTGGCAGATTATGATATCCTGGATTATACCCAAAAAAACAATGCTCTTTTTAATCCTAAGTGTCTTCCCGAATACGATTTCCAATACACAGAAATGTTTACTTCAGTGTAGAAGTTGGCTCCAAATAAAAGCTTGATGACCTCAGAAGGTGGATGTCCTTCTTTCTGAACATAACACAGAGAACGCAAAATGCAAAGTTTCATACATGACACAGCTGCATGGAACAGCCTCTAAAATTGATGTCATTGCTAAGTGTTAGTAAGGACAATTACTATCCACCTATTTGCACATCTCTTCTTTTACCATCTACAGTAACTAAAAGAGATTAAGAAATGTGGGGTGCAAGAAATGGAACAAGAAAGTATTCATCCTTAAAGAAAGAAAAGGTGTTTCTGAGGGCATTTCAACCCTGGAAAAGCTAAATGCCGAAATGTCAGCTTTAGGTCAAGATAGACACACCTCCCTCCCTACATTGCAACACAGCAGATCTTCAATAAAGGACAGCTAGGCCTATCACAGAGGCATCTGCAGAGCTCTTAACAAAGATGCTGATCTAAAACAAACACTCCTGGATGCAAATGGAGCATTAAGTCAGATGACTTATGGAAAAGTTCTAAATTTATCATGGAAAGATAACAGCAGCTTAATTAAGGCTGTTATAAGCATCGACTATGAATATTTACTCTCAGCTCTCCAGTTCTTGCCTTAGACATCTGACCTGACTTAGCAACTAAGACACACTAGAGACAGAGTTGAATACTTATAGGGAAATTACGTACAAATATACATTTTTCAGGTTCTAATTTTGATCTCTTCTTTAAAAATCTCAATTACTGGCTTCTTCAAGTATATTTACACCAAAAAATAAATTAAAAAATTAAGCACTTTGGTTAACTGGTGCTTCTGGTAACCTAAACAGGAACACTTAGTTCAATAAGGCATTCACTGATACCTACATAAGTTTGTTTTAGTAGTTTAACTCCAAAGATCTGAGAACCACACGTATTCATCAATACGTTGCCTATTATGAAGTTACCTGTGGTCACAAAGATCACTATTATGATGCTTCTGAACTGACAGTTATTGAAGATCTGCCTTTGTCTGCAGATAACTGAGGTTTTTGTGTGATCATTGGCATATTAATCCTCTTCTTTTAGTTGAGGTTCATTTTATCCTTCCTGGAGTTGGTCTTTTTTCCTACCTTTTCTGCTCCATCCTCCTTGGCAAGAAATCCAGATGTTTTCAAAACCATATTACAGCTTAATACAAATTTACACAATCTTTAAAAGGATTCAAAGTACCTGACTACAGAAAAGGCAACTGGAAATTTATTGATTTTTTTAATTCTAATTCTTTAGCATTTTTGTCTCCCCTTTGTGAAACACATGAACTTGGCCTCTGAAGTAGCACAGTAGACTGCACAAGAGAATTAAAAAGAGTACTAAAAGCCTTTAAGAAATTATCATTACTTGGAAACTAGACATGATGCCTCAAGGTGACACTGAAAGTAAACAGTCAGTGGGGGATGTAGCCTATTCTATCATGATCCTGCTGTCAGCAGATTCTCTCTGTGACCAAAAAAGGATACAAAGATGATGTATTGTTGCAAATAGCAAGCAATAGCTGACAAATACTTCCCATGTTCTTACAGAAAACCAAGCCCCAATCCTTCAAAGTGATCTATGAAAGCCAGCAGCACCGTAGGCAAGTATACAGGTTCTTCCTGCACTGAAAAATTAACATGCACAAGGTCACATCATAGCCATGCATTTCTTGTGGATGATGTTTTGATGATACTCTTTTAACAAATGTATAGCTTCCTAAAGAACATGGGTGTTTGTCTGTGAACATCATTAGCTCTATCAATTGCCATCACTGTTTCTACAATAGAATAGTTAAAAATAGACAAAAAAAGCAAGATAAAAGTTATGGGCAATAAAGGAAAAGAGCCGGTTTTAGAACAAAAATCAAACCAACTGAAGTACTTTTCAAAAAGCAGCTACAGCCACCAAGTGCAGATTGAATGCTTGCTTACCACATCACACAGAGATCCCTAATGGAAACAGTTTGCCACTGTCCTACAACAGTGGCCAGTCAGTGATAACATCTATAGTTTGGCTTTCAGCTTTAAAAGACGGTGGTACTTTTTTTTTTTTCAGAAATTTTCTAACAAATCAATTTTTTGGAGAAGGTTTTTACTACTCAATAGGGAGAAAACAGTAACATGTCTGCCAAGTGAAATAATCATCATATTTGTCAAAGATAGAAATTCCCCAAAACATTCATCTTCTGTCATTTGCCACACCAGAAACACGATTGAGCCAATAAAGACAGCAGCTTAATGTGGTCTTGCCAAAAGAAGGCAGAAGAGGGAAGTAACAGTGGTATACAGAAAATTCTGAGAGACAGGAACCCCTTGAAAGGTCAGAACAGACTGCTGTACTTGCTATTCTTGGTAACTTTCAGAACATCTAGCTTGCAATACTTACTAATCACCTTCTTTATGTAGAAAGCCTCACAAAAACCCCTACACTTCAGACCCAGAAGAACCTGTAACATACAATAACTGTCACCTCCTGTTAGCGTCTATATCCAGCTCTGCATTGAAGATATAATTTAAAAGCTTCACTGTGGTGCCTCGTTGTAATTACAGCTGTACAAAACAGGACCTATTTATATTCCCTGCTCCCTTGTCCCACCCTGTGTCAGGGACAAAGGAAAAACCCAGGGCTTCACATATGCAGAACTACACAGTAAGACAAGCGTTGGAAGTCGTAGCCACACACAGAGAAGTTAGAAAGTCCAAAGATTCTTGGACAGTCTTGTCAATTAGAGCCTAAATACTACTATGTATCTGCATTTATATGTACACAATATTCATGATGTTGTTTGTTTTGTGGTTGTTTTTTTTTTAAAGTTACAAGATAAAAGTGTTAAGAGAATAATTTATCATACTTCCCTACCCAGCCTAGGAAAACTACGTGCAAGGTTTTATGCTGTGTTGCTTTTTGCAACCAAAATGAGGCTGTATTAAAACCACTTTGCTCTCTCCCTGATCTCACTCAGTTTTACGGATTGGAGAGGAGATGCTACAAACGGGTATCTGGAAGTTACAGAATTACACAGAATTTTTACATCTCTGGGTAAAGTAACTTTTTTTTCTGCTTTATTTTAAGATACAGATAAGTCAGAATATAGATGAAAACTGACAATCTATTATTAGAGTATTTAAGAACTTTCATAGGAACACAGATAAAAACCATTCTGAAATGCCTGAACAACCTGACAAAACATCTCTTCACTACTTAAAAATCTCAAAGTCTTTGGCTTTTCCATGTAAACGAGGGAAAACAAAAGGATTAGAACAGGTATTCTATGGAACGTTTTATTAAAGGCCAAACCCATTTATATCTTTATTTTTGTACTCTGACATCTTTTTCATTCTGGGTAAATACGGCAGGTCTCAGCAAGATATTAAACCAGGCTAAGAGACACCTGATTGACGTTCTGAGACAAAAAGCAGGCTGAAAACATGTTCCATTTTGTACTCAAAAGATTTACTTTCATCATCTTATGCAATTCATAACTAACTTTAAAACCTCCAAAAATTGTAAAATACACAAAATTTTCATTATGTATTTCAAAGTTGATTTAATTTTAGGTCTGTTTAATTAACCCCATTGATTATTTATACACTCTTTATCATTCAGTTTGGCTACCAAAGTTCTGATTGAGAACAACAAGGACAAAAAGCAAGCAGGATCAGGAGTATGGCTTTATTTCCTTACACTAACAAGTATCATGAATTATTTACTGAACTTCAAAGCCTTGATACTGATGATGAATATAGTGGGAAAAATAAGATGCATTTGTTTACTATCAATTATTAATTACAGCTGTTTTACCATATGAGATATGCACAAAATATAAAAATGTATTATGTTCATTTCATTAAATTTTACTGTTCTTTCTATCCATTCAGGGATTATGAACGGGCTATTTGGTAACTTTTCAATAATAAGGGATGCCAAAAACCTGACATCTTGAGGAAAAAAAAAAAGGTTACATCCATACTTTGCAGTAAGAAACTTACATCTGTACATCCAAAACATTATTCAAGACTAGAAAAAATTAAGTCTTGAATCAAAATAAGCTATTTATATAAGCCAACTCAAGTAATAAAACATTTAGAGCCTAGAATGAGTGATAGCTGAACCAAATTCATATCCAAACCAGTCAGATCAAAGAATTAACATGTCTGTCCTCCTAAGCAAAGCAGGATATGAAACCAGCCAAGCAGTTACGGATCCAAATTTTCTTCTGATTAAAAGTAAGTCTGGGATGCACAACTGCATGCTAGATATCTATTGTTTTTAATGTGCCCTAGGTCAAACACGGTAAACTTCATACTTCTAAACAGTGCTGTTTGTAAGAGATTGGATGAAACACATTTACAAAAGAATCAATAAATGTAAAGACTGGAAAGAATTAAGAGAGGCTTGCAGGCTTGTACCTATTGTCTGGGGGAATTAGATGTCAGTTTGAGCATTCTAACTCCAACAAAGGGTTCCTAGCTTTAATTTACTAGAACACATAATGGGTGATGTAGAAGCTGGGAAACACTACTCAGTTTGAATATATTACTTAACAAACAGTTTAATGAATGTTACAAACATTATTATAAACCTGGCATACTCTATATGTTCATTCATTTTTGCTTTGCAGTCTTACAATGAAAGTACATTTCTTTGTGAGGCTGTTCCACTTAAAGTTCCAGAAGCAAGAAACATTACAACATGGTCAAAACATGGATCTAAATGAATTGCAATAAACTGCAATGCTAAAAGCTACAGAAATACCTAGGGATACACAGCTTTCCAATCTGTCTCACACTGACAGCATATATATTTGCATAGCTTATGCGCTTTTACAGGTTAGCTACAACACATCCTAAATATGTATCTTAAGAAAATCTTCAATTTTAAACTAATGTATAAAAACAGATGTATAAAACAAGACGAGTAAATAAATGTAGGCCACAGTGGAAAGGAAAACAAAAGCCACCACCGCATTCTTTAAAACTCAGAAGAATGGCTGATAGCACAAAAAAAAGCCAAAGTCCAATTCACACATTAAAAGGAGTAATAATTTCTTTCCTGAGGATTTTTTAATTCTTCAAGTAGTTCTTGTGAAACAGAACATCCATACCCTTTCCTAATTAAATATTTCACAGTCGTCTTTAGTCCTCAGTTCAATCTGACTTTAATTCAAATGTACAGCCTGAATCAAAAAGGCACCACTTCTGCATTCCAGTAAAATAATTAAGACATAAGGTGTAGTTTTACACCATGCTGAACTTTAAGGTTTACCTTTGATTGTCAGAATGTATTTCCTCACATTATTTGACTTACAAAGTAAAAGATGAGGAAACAGTCACAGACAAATTATCCATAAGCTTTTCCAGATAAACCATATGGTCTAGTGTTCCAACTGACAAAATGAAATTTTAAACACACAATAGGGTTGTTTAATGCCATATTCCACTGGGTAAAATTCGATGCAGAAGGTTGGATTTCTCCATCCCAGGTTCCCTCTTCAAACCACAAGCTGTTCATGTGCAGCTGATAAGTACAGTATCTCTGAAACTCCCTTTATAACCCAGTGCATATATTGAAACAATCACTGGAGTGCATTTTTTCCCAAGGAAATGCGTAAAGAACCCAATTTCTGAAGGCAGAAGTGTATTCTATCACAGGGTTCTGAATAACAAATTATTGAGTTCTTGTTCTACCGTGATGGGAAAACCTCGCTTGGGACTTTTTGGTTCATATGACAAGAAGTTGCTCTGACCATAAAGAAAAAGATATACATGTATCTGCATGACAAAGAACGTCCTTGTTACCAAGAAAGACTTTGTCAGTACTCCTACTCCCAGATAAAAGTAAGCAAACACTGTTCAATTTTATGGATTAAATGCTTGCATGTTCAGATATGAGTGTGTTGGTTTAGTTCATTCCACTGTACTACTGCATGGCATTAGTTTTGTATTCTATCCTGTCAGCAACAACCCGTGTGGTTAACACATGCGCATGTGCTTTAACTAGCATGAAGTATTACTCGTTGCTACGCTACATCTACAGCAACACACATGCATATTTGACATTCCACTTTCTTCTCATCTACTTCAACAACTGGAGAGCCTTGTCACCTGGACAGCCAAGGCCACGATTTCTGAAGAAGTTTCATAGCAGGCAAATCCCAAAGGGCTATATGAGTCTCTCTCTCCGGCCACATCAAAAGGAAGCCTTAAAAAGGGTTAATCATTGCTTGAAAGTAAAAAGGAAGTACACTCCACAACAGAAGCTGTTGTTTATGCTCCTTTGGGCTGTTCATTGTGGAAATCTGGTTGACAGAAATTGCGATGAAAAGCTTAGAAACAGCTATTCCTAGAAACAGCTGCCTCAGAAGATGACAACACCTGATTAACCTTTTGGTATATCACTAGCCCAGGAAATAGTAGCATTTCGCAGTGCAGAAACATATTATGCAGTTCTTTCTCTGAAAAGAAATCTGAAAATTCATATTTCATTATATTCCTTATATTTGTTATTGTATAAATTAAGTATTTTAGATCTTAAAAAAAATCGATAGTTCATTTTGCTGGTAGCCCCCACACACAAAAAATGAGAATTACTACAATCCTCATACAATTGAGGACTTCCCAGCTTTTAACCCTGGGTCATAGAGGCTGGGTGCTGCAGTATTTTGGGAGCAGGTAAAACACATCTTCAGCCAATTATGTTTTTTCACTGTAAGAAACTTAGGGGAAAAGCTTTCTTAGCAAAAAGAATCACTTGGTTATAGGCACAGAAAAGGACAAACTATGTTTATACATGGAAATCTCATCTTTTTAAAACACCATTCTTAGTTTTCCCATTTCCTCTCACTTCCCTTCCAATATGACACCAAACAGGACACTTAGCGATAGCTTACCTCTAAAGTTAAAGAAATAGTTGCCTGACTGTTGCCAGTGTCTCACAGACTCTTTCACCTTGCAATAGACTGCTATGGAAAATGGAAAGCCAAGTATTGAAGCAGAATCAACAACAAGAAAGTGTGCTCTCTCTCACTAACACACAAAGCTACAACTGGACTGTATTTTTTAAAGGTATGTAAGCAGAAGAACTGTTCTCCTCTGTGAGTAGAAGCAAGCAGCCTAGCAAGAGCTGCAACACAAAAGCAGCTTCTTTGGTTTATGCCCAGGTTCGGAGAGAGGAAGGAAAAGGACCAAGGAACAGCAACAAAAAGAAGTCAGTTCCTACTTGCTATTTCATCTGAAACCATAGGTTTTTACCATAAGGATGGGCAAACACCACCACAGGTTACTCAGAGAGGCCATGGGGTGCCCATCCTGCAGGTGTTGAAGACTCAGCTGAATGCAGCACTGAGCAACCCAGTCTAACCAGGCAGGCTTTGAGCTGAGCAAGGAGCTGAACCAGGCAACCAGGTCTCCCTCTATTTAAATACCTATTCACATACAATCACAGAATAATTTACAACAGCAATTATTTTTACAGTAACGCAACCTCTGCATTCAGGCTCACCATACTGCTGCCATAGCAAGTAGCCTAAAGAGCATGGCATTATTCAAGATCTACAGAAAATTAGTGGTGATCAGCACGTGGCAGAAATTGTAAAATTTATAACTTCTGAGATAAACATACAGAGAGGTAACAGCCCGCAGGACACCTAGAATATGCTCTCGTCTTTTCGATATAACAACTTTCTGATTTAATGTCAGCACGCTCCCCCGCTCCCTTGTCCTTCCCCACAAAAATCAACCAACAAAACCCACAAACAAAAGTCTAAACAAAATTCACAAAAGGATTGGTTGACAAACTAATTATTAATAGAGAGAAGGCTCCCAGTGCTTTGGAAGCTTTTACATGCTCTTCACAAGAAAGGAGAACCCTCCCTTAACTTATCTTTGTAAGACACCTGTATTCTATTTGTAGGAACATACTTAAGGGAAAGCCCTATGGCAACATATGCAATTTCTTTTGTGAACTTCCCAGCATATTCATCCATGGTTTATAGTTGTTAAGAGTAATCAAGATACTTGGTAATTTTATTTTTTCCTCCTTTTACATTTAATTCCTTAGTGGATACAGCCTTACATATTGCAAAAGGAACAACTCAACTTGAATTTTGCCCTGTCACATTTCACAGGGAAGTTCCAAGCCGGAATAAAAACAGCTTGATTTCTCTAATTATAAATTTTAGGGTACAATTAAATACCACCCCAGATAATATTTCTATGTTTTAAGGACCCCCATGTAAATTCCTTTTTTTCCCCCTTTGTGACTCTATTTGTAGCACTTAGTTCTGCTGCAAATTTTTATTCTAAATTATATTTCCTATGGACGTATCTACACTGTTAATCTGGACTACAAAGGCAGAGCAGAAGGATCATGCACTTAACAGACAATACCTTAAATTTAGCACTAACATGCCAATTTTTTTTTTTTCATGTAATTAAACCTGTCAGTCCAGACCTGTTCATGAAGAAGGAATCTCAGTATTCCAGCAACTTCTGTTTACCTTTCAAAACAAAAGACTGGGCTTACTACACTCACCTACGCTACACGAATCATTAACAAACTATCTCTTGATTAATGAACATCACAGCAGGCAAGACATTACCTTCTCCCACTCTAAATCTGCAGCTGAATTTTCCATGTTCATGCTGTTTGGATAGACAAGAAGTACTGCATATTCACATGCAGATGCCTTTAAAAGCATACCTGACAGCCCTTTAGATTAAATACTTGCACTAAGTATCTGTGTGGGATACTTCATCTGCAACACAGACATCTTTAAGAACATACTGCTATTAAGACATTAAAGTAGTTTGGCCCATTTTAGATCCCTTTGAACACTGTTAATCATACTACTCATGGTACTAGTACAGGTAACCAATAGCATTTGCAATTCAGCAAGACTGATAAAGCAACCCTACAATACAAGACAACAAACACGTGGCTCGCAATAGGCACTCTCAGTTATGAGGAATGAAAAGAAAAACTTTTTGCTAATGATGAATTAACAAAGCTGTTCTGTTTGTTAAATGCCGTGCAGCCCACATAACATTAATTAGTGTAATCCTCATTGAATTGTTGACATGTTTTACATAAGAGAAGTACCATGCTTCGTAAAGGCGTAACTAAAATTTTAGTGTGCTTTCTTGAGCAAAATGGCACATTTTTGTCAATTATACATATTAAAAAGAAGAAAGCAAATTAAGTGAAACTAGCAGGAAAAAAACCAATTGTCTTATCATTGCCTTTAGAATGTTCAGGTAGTTTCTGTGCCGTAGATACCACAAATACAAATGCCAGATTTTCTTTAATTCTTTTTTTTTTTTTTTAGAGATCAAAGAGACAACAGACAATACACTTGCAACGAAGAGTATGTAAGGAATCCATTTCAACATCTTGGCACACAATACTACAGACTAGAATGTTTCGCAAAAATGCAGTTATATTAAAAGACTTTTCAGCTAACAAAAGTGTTAGCTTTTCCCATTTATGTTCCCATTTTACTGCTTTAGCAGCATTTTAAGGAATCAATGGGATTACCCTTTTTTACTGTTTTTTAAATTAAAAAAAAATTCTAAATGAGTCAAAAAGCTTGCTTGTAACAGTTCCCAAGGTGGTCCCCATATCCCAAGAACCCTTCAGGTACAATAGGTCTGTCAGAAGCCTGAACACAACATTTTTTTAGTGATTATTGTCTTTTCTGATACGCAGTTTTCCCTGCTTAATCTTCCTCTACCAACAAGCATCCAAATCGGGAGTCTTATCTATGAGTCCTACTGTATAAAATACTGTGACAAAGACTGAAAGATAAAACTATGTAGTTGATCTGATCTACTCACACCTTCAGCTGTCTTACAACTGCAGTTCCTTATCACACAGCTCTATGCAGCTGAAAGACTATGTAGACAGGAGCAGCAGCCCAAATGGGTTATTAACCAGCTTATCAAGTACTGGATTTTTCTGTCTAAAGAACCCCAAAACCCACTCCTGAATTTAGATCCTGGGTACTCTACAGTACAGACAAACAAGAGAAACAAAGATATTCCTTAGCGCTCCTGGTCTATGTTTAAAGGAATTTATTTCAGGGAGGCCATGTGAGAATGTGTGTGTGGTTTGTTGTTTGCTTGGGTTTGGGGGTTGGTTGGTTTGTTTGTTGGCGGGGGGGGGGGGGGGGGGGGTGCGGGGGATAAGGTAGAGGTGTTTGGTTTTTTGGGGTTTTATTTTTTGGGGGGGTTTTGTTTGTTTTTTTGAATGAAACGAGTCAAAACCATTTACTTTACTGGGAAAAATAATTGTTTAAGCATGGCTATAATTCTTCCTTCCCATGTTAACAATTTTTAATCTCTTCTACTATTATTTGTAATTCTCTTGGTCCTATGTGGGAAAAAAGAAAATTCAAGAGAATTTTCATATTTTCTGAATTTTCTCATTTTTCCCTACAAATGCTCTTCTCATCTCTTAACCGTGTCAGTATTTCTTTTGCCACTAATACCCCTGTTCTCACAATGCCTTAAAGGGAGGAAACTCGAAGTACTTATTTAACATACTCATATTCGTTGGAATTTTTTTTAAGCTTAGTGTATTGTTTTAGAAGGCTACTACTGACTATGATCAAATTGGAAAATTATTTACATTTCCACTTGCTAAAATAAAGCATCAGTAAGAAGCAACTGAAAGATAAATTTCTGAATGCAAGGACTGAGGTGTTAAAAATACATCAATTATGTTGAAAATAGCAAGCTACTAATTTCCTTTCTGATTTATAGGATTGTGCTACATGCTTTGCACTATTATTCAGCAGAGGAAATTCTGCTGATCAGGTTTTATGCTGAGACACAAACCCTATTTTAGCCTTAGATTCTATACAAAGCAGCAGAATAAGGAGTGTGTAACCAAAATAGGAAAAAAACCAATCCTATCCTTGCAAACATATTATCATGTGTGAATTCTCAGAACTGTAGTTGTAGTGCTACTTGTAACACAGAACACACACAACAGTTTTATCTTCCAAGAGCATCACAGCACTTGACCACGACTGTGACTATTCCTATTCATAAAAGGGAAAATTATGGTGAAAGGTTGTTTTTGCATTAAAAGAATCAAAGGCCATAATTACTACATCTAAAATAATTTCATCTATAGAATACAGTAAATATATTTAAATACTGTCTGATTTATAATATTAATACTGATTTCAAGGGAAACATGCTTAACTTTACCCAAATAACATGTAAACAGTGCTTGCAAGCTGAAATTTAATAATCCTTCCTGTGTACCTCAAAATCAAGAACGTACTAGATACAAGAAATACAATATCTTGAAATTGCAGAATCTACTTTCAAACTATGGAAGACTTAAATATAATATCACCAATACCCACCTGAAAGGACTAACATCTTTTACTAGTTTAATGAAAGTACAGGATAAACAAGCTGCCCAGAACATCTTAGGATATAATTATATCATCATGAAAACAATTTAAGATTTGAAATATTGTTTACATCATTATTATTATTCTACTCTAGATTTTTTTTGCCATTTTTTAATTTTAAAGCATCTTAAGACTACTTCTCAACTGTTGTTTCACTCCTCCTGCCCTGATACTTGTAAATTTGGAATTCCATCCCCAGAATTTTTCTCTAGTATCCCTTTTTACTTAAAGAACACGTTTTGTTTTTATATTGTCTACTTAGTGAAGAAATAAGAACTTTGTTTCCTACCTCACATTAACAGTTTAGTCTAGAGACTGATTATTCTTATAATCCTACGGTTTACAGCACAGACAGACTCTTAACTCATGATGAAACCTCCTGTTTTCTTGCAGCAGCACATATTGAAAGCATTGCCTTTTTTAAAAAAAGAAGCCAGATAGAGCATATTTTGTGCATTTGCCATAGGCAAATAGTATTTTCTTCTGAACAATTTGATTTTACTCAGTAAATTGTATACAGTTAAAAAAAGTGTAAATTTCACTCACAGATCAATTCAGTGAACAGAAGAAAGGAATTTTCTGAAATACTTGCTTTAAGATCTTCCACATCATCTTTTTTTTCACTTACTTGGTCAGGAACGATGACTGGATATACACAGCATGTGGTGTAATTCAGTAGTCTCCTCCTTTTGAAGGGTACAGGGTTACCAGACCAGGTGGAAGAGCAATAATGGAACTGCAACTGACAAGCAGTTTGTCTTTGGGAGACCACTCAGAAAAATATTAACTACCCAGCAATGGCTAAGAGGCTTTTGTTGTCTCAGTAAAAATGAAAGTATTTTTGCTATCTGAGGACTTCACTCAAACTCTGACCTTATGTTCTGAAAGTCAGAAGAAGCTCTGTGACCCCATAACTTTGATCAGGTTCATGATAAGGTCTCGACAATGGATCATTGTAAGGATATAAAACCCCTTCTGGTCAAACACAAGTGTTCGTAAAGACTGTGCTGTCTATTCTGCTGTACCATCAATTTAAACCTTTTTAACCTCCAATTAACAGCTGAAAAGGAAAAAACCAAAACAACAAAACATTAACATGCTACATGGTTCATGCAATCAAGTAATGAGAAGTCAGTGAATAAAATAATTGTAACATGGACTCTAGCTACATTTTTAAACATTTTTGTATTAGTGTTCATGGAAAAAATAAAAAAACCTGCTTTTACAGAAAACATACCAAAGACTGTATCTCAACAAAGAAGTCCACACAGAAGTCTGCTTTCTTCCACACAACTGACTCATCTTAGGTACAAGTGTGCAATCAAGGTGCCAGCCAATTCAGATATACGACTTTCCAATATCAAACAAGAGAAAGTACCGAACAAAGGGTTTAAGAAATGGAAAACTATAAAAAGCTCCAAAAGCCAGATATTTGATACTCTAAGCTGCAAGCCCAGCTTTGTTACATATAACCATTGGCATTGCAAAACTTGGTATACAGAAAAAATTGTAGTGACAATGTGCACTGCATAGCACTGCTAAATCCAGCAAAATAAGTGGTTTTGACAGATAACCCTGAGATTATGTCAGAGTCTTTTTGAAGAAGAAAAATACTATTAATAATAGAAGCAGGTTTTGTATAAAGTAAGGAATATACGGATAATTAAAATAAGGCAGATTGTTCAAACACAACTGTGAAGGAATACCACAAAGGTGCTCCTTTAAAATAAAAGTATACCAGTGCACACAAAACATACAGCACCACCACACAATAACAACAAAAAAAACTACCACCAAAAAAAAATTATGACAGAACAAGAAAAAAAATCCCAAACAGGAAGTTACCACAAAGGATTTTAGTTTCATTAAAAAGCTCTTTAAAACAAAAATTGCCCAGAGAAGGTGAACCGCTGATCATTATACCTGTATAGTTTAATATTGCCTATTCTGAACCAAGGAACACACATTATTTTTCATTCAGTTAATACTTTTAATCCTTCCACGTACTCATGCACAACCCTTAATATCTGAGCTCTGCTGTCACAGCATAGGCCAGATTCTAAAGCAACAAAAGGCTAAAGCAGGGGATGTTCAAATACACTCCCACTATAAGTTTTCAGAATATTTTCAGTTCTAAACTGCTAATATCTAATGTGCAATCTGCAGTTTTTAGAAATGGAACTCTTCTTGGAAAACAATTTATTTGACCTCAGAATGTTAGATATAGCTTGCTGCAATATGAAGGTTCAAATTCAAAGGGAAGATGGACAAGGTGCATTGAAGACAGTGTAATAGACAGCAGATGACTTTTTTTCCTTCAGCCCCAAGGTACAGGACACACACCTTTAATGGAAGTTATTATTTGTCCTATAGACTAAATTAATCCTGTCTGAGGTGCCCCAAATATCCCACATAGCATTTGCAGAATACAAACCACCCTCACTGCAGTAGCATTAGACCTAAGTGAGAATGCAAAGCTGCAAAAACAATCAAACCATTGCTTGATTAATTACTATGCAATAGCTTCTTGTCTTCTTCTACTATGTATGCTCCTACTTACACATTACAGAACCAGTAATCCAATGAATCATTGGAAAAATGAACTAAATCCATGCTCCTTTGTACTTCTGCTACAACTGAAAACTTACTGTAAAATAAAACCCATTTTTTGGGTGAGTCATGTAGTAGATTCAGTTTTCATTTCTAAAAGAGATCATTACCATCCCTGATCTTAGCCTATGTCACAAAAAAAAAAACCCAATTGTTTCCACATGAAGTTGAACAACTTGCACTTGCTCAGAAGCTACCCAATTTTGATTTTTCAAACTCCACCTCTTCAAGGCAGTTTTCCACTCTCCTGCAATATCATATCAATGTTTCATTACTCATATGATTTAAAATTTGCAGGGTTTTGTCAGTGTGATTTTTTTCCCCAAGGTTAGCTTCACACATTATGCCTCAAACTATCAGGTAACGTATATCGAATAGTAGCCTTTTCACAGTTTCCCTTGAAGAACTGGATTGATCTCAAGTTTCTACTTGGAAGCTGTGACTTCCAGCTTTGCCCCTTCCCCAGTAATTGCTACACAGCATCATTACTAGCCAAGAAAAACAGTAACAACCCAAAGCCTTCTTGAGCTTGGCTACTTCTAGGATTTCTCTGTTAGCCAGTTCCATCTGTTTTCTTCATCTCAAAATACCTATTGTCAGAATACTGCAAGTTCAATTTTCTTCCACTGTTGCATTTTTGAGTCTGCTCTTGATACTTAGAAACTGAAAAGGTGCCAGTCTTTACCTCTAGGAGAGACCATTAAACCTGTCTTACCCAAAACACATCACAAATCTCCTCCACATATGAGCTTAAGAACATGTCAAAACCAACAGTATGACTCAAAAAAAAAAAGGGGGGGGAAGTTTACATGCCTTACTAATACTTATTAAACAAACCTACTTGTTATTGCTGGTTTTTTTTGTAGAATCAAGTCTTGTTACACAGTCTAAGGCATTTTTATATGATCAAAACTGCAATATGCTATCATAAATTTAATTAAAAGACAATTTTTCAATTTTTGACAGGTAAGAAGTCAATACAGGTTCCTTTTGCATATTATGAATTTAAATCCAATAATCTCATCAAAAATCCTACCTTTTAACAAGAAAATTTACTATGGAAATGTCATTTGTTTTGCAGGTAGAAATACAATTGCTTAAAATGTTTAAAGTTGCATATTACATTTGTGTGCACTTCAGCCTTTTAAAATAGACCATTTTTATACTGTGGGCACAACTGGCTGTTGTCAGCTTCTTATACAAGCTTTCTACTTATAATGTATTTATGTCCTTTAAAGGGGTTATATCAAGGATCCTGCCTTGCAACACTCAAAATTGCTTCACGATTCCCAGTAATACTGCTCGCTAGCCTCAAAAAAACCCAAAAAAACCCACAAAAAAAAAAAAAACAAGAAAAAAAAAACAAGAAAAACCCAAAAAACCCCAAGGAAAACCCAGAAAATAGTCAAACCGTGCATCATCTTTAAAATTTTAAATGCCAGATAATCAAGCAGCAATAAACAAAAGTAATTAGTGTCTGAACTTAAGGTATTTCTGTCAAATCCAAAATATTTAGAAGGAAAATTTGATTTATGTTAAATATAGTTCCTTCAGCTAATGCCAAAGCACAAACACTTACTTAATGAAACTTTTTTTAAAGTCACTACTGTCTTTCTCCTGAGGTTCTGACTGAAGAGTTTTTTAGCAGCACTTCTTTACACAAAATTGGGCTAAGGGTATCTAGGAATCTGCACCAGATTAACAACAAAATCCTTCTCCCATCCCCAAACACCTGTGACCCATTTATTAATAGCCATTTCCACTCTTTCCCCTCCCCCCTCCCATTAGTCACAATGGTTTATCTTTTTCTCTCTGATCAATACAGTTACAATGACGAAGCTTTTGTCTGGGCTCATGCCCTCAGGCTATCTTTACAAACTCAACCTTCCCTTGCTGACTCTATAGTAATTATTCCCAACTAGTTATGCTCAGAAATTCTTACTTTTAATTAAGATAGGGGTTAGTAAAATACACTGAAAAAGAAAAGCACATTTCTCTAAATTTCATTTTGAAATCAGGATTTTGATGTCTGTCATCAACAACAAAAAAGGGTCACACAACCAAATTTCCAAAAATATTGAAACTTTGGACCTGGTTTCTTCGTTTTTAATGAGTTATTTGCTAAGCTTTCTGAAATGGCACTGAAGATGTTCTCAGTACTCAACTTCTGTTGACACACAGTCAGCTACTTAAATTTGTTTTTTTGCAGAGAAGGTTTGCATACTAAGATGTGTCAATTAAGCCCTCACCCAGTATAGAGAGGGAAAAAAAGGTAGCAGAAATGACAAGAAGAGTCAAGCACCTCTGTATTATGCAAAACACTGCAGGTCATATATTAATTCTCACGACAGATGGTGACCTCATGATTAGCAGGTGGTAGTAAAAAGGGCACCTTAATATTTACAGAATATTTGGGCTGGAGATGCTGGCCAAAGCTGGTGTCAAGCCATCACCACCATGCACTGGGAATCCTCCACCACAGTCCATGCCAAGTGCTCTAGACAGCCCTTTTCAGGAGCCAGTAGCTCAGGGGACTTAATTAGACACACTGGGTCCCAGTCTACTCAAGAAATATCGTGCTAACTCACAGACCTTTAAAGTGTGGGCCAAGAGGTATGCTCTGAAAGGCAGTGTCCCTCCTGCCTTAGACACAGGAGGTACAACACCATCAAATCTCAACCTCCAATTTAAGTTCAGTATTCACTCTTACATGGATCACTGCTTGCTCCCCATTTGCTAAACACAATGAAAATATTAAGATCCCAAAGGTTTATATTGCTGTGCATACATTTTTGGTGTTCGCAGGACATTTTAGACAGGAGGTAGTTCTTTCTTGAGAGGCTCTCCCTTTCAGAAACATTACAAGCAAAGAAAACAGTCATTTCTTTAGTATTTATCTTTTAGATAAGCCATGGAGCAGTAAAACACGAAAGACTTCAAGAGAATACCATCAGGTGCTGCACTATCCTCTGTTCTCCTCTCTACACAACGGTGAACCAAGTAAATCAGTGAGCAATGAGATGTCCTGTCATAGCAACAACTCCACCAACAGATTATGAAACTTACATCTAGTAAATATTTCTATTTCACAAGATACACCAAATATTTATTTCAATTCACAATTTCTTATCTTTATTCATTTTACTTCCTTGTCACTGTTAGTCAACATTTTAAGGCCAGCTTTTAATACTTACACAGCCTTCACATTTCACTTAGTTTCTATTTTTATATCATTTAAGATTTGTAGGGCTTATTTTTTTCTTCTTAGCCTAAACATTTACTGTAATAGACTACCAAGACCCATTTAGCACAAATTTTATTAAACATCTTCCCCACATTAGACCTGATCAGCTGTTAAATCCTATCATTTATAAGCTTTCTTCTTTTTAAGAACTTTTAGTATAACTTCACTGCTTATGTATTTCACATTGTACAATAAAGGAGTAGTTCACTAATTTGTAAAGTAAATAGTGTGTTCTTATGCTGTTCCTAATTAATCCTTGCTTTATGCATATGTGCAGGACACAAAAAATCTTGAAATTCTTAAGAAAACATAGTAAAAGTTTCTGATCTTCAGGAAAAAATTTAAGTGACAAAGATAATTCAGAGTCAAAAAAGTGCAAAGAAAATAGAGATTTCTGCATGTGTATTTATAAACTTAAAAATTTCAAGTTCAACAACATTCATCAACAAGATAATTTACAAACAGTAGTAAAACACAATTGCTATAAAATTGAAGGACTATAAACAATAGCATGGTACACTAAGAGCAAGAATAATCTCAACAGTTTACTAATACAGTACTCCTGTCTGAAGAAATATTTTCATAAACATGTGAATTACATACAGAACAAAGTGCAGGAAACAACTATTTGCTCATTAGGGAAATTAAGCAGTGTCATATTGTGCAAGTACCAACAATATTATACCTACAGCCCTGGAATCAACCCATTATTCAAATATTTGTGCTTTCATAGATATAAAAAATAAGTAGCAAAGAAAAATATTGCAAAAAATAATGCCTTTCTAGCACACTTACTCGAAGTTGCATCATTCAAAGCACTCTGCGATAAGAAAGGTTATCACTAAGTAACAGGTATTCTAATGTTTGGCTCTTCTACCTGATCATTTTTATTTTCATAGAAGTCCATACTTTGTTTACTCACTGTTCAAGTGCTAGCCAAGGAGGAAAACTTGGATATCACCTCTAATCAAAATGATCATTAATAATGCCATCTGTTTGCAAATTCAGTGGTACGAACATTTTGAACACACACTCCGGGTGGGAATTGCTATTTTCTGCAGTTGTTACTTGCACTCCTAACTGAACCGGTCCCTGTGACCCGCTTTCAGTAATTTTGAGAAGGACTCCAAAAAAAAAAAAGTAATGCCAAGATATAAAAGATGACAACCAGAATTACCAGAAAAGGTCAAAACAAAACCCAAAAACCAACCTGTAGTTCAATACACTTGCAACAAAGGATAATGAGAACTTTGGTTTTCTGAGATATCAGTAATTCAGAACCGCATTTAGAAAATGAGACAACTTTTTATTGCAGTGCTTCATTCCATGGAAACAGTGCTTACAGAGTAGGAAGTTGGTATAAAAGAACAACATTCATGCAGTCGAGGTAGATCTGTTCTGTGTATTATGGAAAGTATTTTTGATACTAGCAATGTGCTGTCATGCCACAAACACACGATGAAATTTTCACTCTGATATTAGATCTATACTCACACCTTAAAGTAGGAGCACATTTTTATATACTGTTCTTTCTTCAGTTCTTTTGCAGAAAGATCGGTAAAGATATCCAGAAATCCCTCTGAGAGTCAGAAATCCAAAACGCCTTTGCAATGTTCTTCAGTTTTCATTGTGAAAAGGTCTGACATTTTAAGTTAAATTCAGTAAAAAACAGGACTGTGTGCTACTGACCTGTTAAGGTTTTGGTTCAGCTTGGCTGTACAGTGCAAGTGGGTCTGGCTGAGCAGGCATTATGTAAATGGACCGACTTAAATAAAAGGCAGCTCTCGCGTATTAATCCAAGGCCTGGGGTGCTTTCAGAGCAGCCTGGAGACAATCCCAGACACCTGGCTTTTGAAAGACCACCGAGGGAATATGCAAGGGGAGAGGGGGAGAGAAGGTCGGTAAAAGCAGCCTGAACTGAAATTTAACTAAATTCAAGCCTGCCTTCAAGTGTCTGGGTCAGCAGCCTTGAAAAAGCTTGTCAGATGCTGAAATGTACTGCTCAGTCTTAAAGACACAAAACACTTTCCGAAGCAAGGCATATTACATACTTAAAGGTTCAGCAAGAAGTACCACCTGGAAACAAGAAATGCTTTTAACTGTGGTTTCAAAACACTTTTTGCCCTGGCAGCTTCTATAATTACAGTCTCTACCTTGGCGTGGTTAAGCCTCTCTGGAAGAGTCAAAAGCATCTGTGCCATTCAAATTGTGAAGATGCAGATCCGAGGAGCACAAATTTGGCTATCAATTGGAAAAGCTACTGCTATATAATCACAAACAGCCAGGGTTTTAAGCTAGACTGGATATATGATAAAACACCGATATAATCAGGTACCCAATACTCTGTTTCAACTGTCCCTTCTGTCTTCCTGTGCCAGAGCCTAAAGTAGGTTCTCCACAAACTGCCTTAAGACAACGAGATGGAATTTATTTTTTTTCTTCTCTTACAGCTAATTGTTCTCTTTGTAATGTTGTTTGGGGTGTTTTTTACGTGTTTTTCTTGAAACTCCTGAAGTTAGTAGGAGCAGACAGAACGTTTGCTATTTCGTCTTTCCATTATTTTCTTTTCCTCAAACTTAGACGGTCTCCTTACTTATATGCGTCACTGTTACTTCTCTTCCATAGAACTGATTTTCAGTTATTTATCCCTTTTTAATGAATTCTGTACTCCTGCTTCCTTCCAATCATTTACTGTTGTCTTCTACTTAGCCCTCTACACCCCCTACATATTCTTTATCTGAGGTATAAGGTTGCCTGTTTGGTTCTCCCCTCTAGCAGCCCCGGGGAGGTGGCCAGTGGACCTGCGTGTTAGTTCCTGAACAAGCCAACCAGCACCCTAGCAGCTCTCCAACAATCACAGCATCTACTGCCTCCCAAATAGCTGATCCAAAGCCAAACACTCCGAAACCAAAGAAAGCACAAGTGAGAAGCTACCGTGTGGAAACAATGTTTATGTCAGTAAAATGAGATTTTGGAAGCCTATCAGAACTACCTGATGCATTTGTCATCCATCAACTATTAACTAGTTATGGGAAAAGGGTGCCACCTGGTGCCCAATCCATCCTCCTTTAGCTACTCACCTAGCTTGCTCTTTTGGCTTGCAGGGCTTTGCTCTCCAGAAGTTCGTCTAATTCTCTTCCATGAGTCCCCCAAAATTTAACATACTCCTAACAATCTTTTAATCCCATTCAAATTTTTAGACCTTGAAATGTTTTCCAATTTATTATACCCTGAAAGGAACATCGAAAATGCAAGTAATGTCGCAAACCAAACCCATATACCTAAACAAGTTACCAAGTAGGAAATTTCTAGCTTGCTTATCCAACAGGGACCCTGTATGAATCAACCTGAAGACTTCTTCCTCAGTAGTTCATTAGACAGTAGGGCCAGGGTCATGTGTTCTCTCAAATGATGGGGCAAGAGAAAACAAACAGACCCACTAAATCTTTGCTGTAGAAAACCTTTTTTAAAAAATGAAACCTTATCCTGTGTTATTTTGCTCTTAGCTCTACTACACTACTTCCAGCAAACCACTGCTTTTATTTCCTACAGTGCTGCTAACTGCTACCTCAACACAAATAAAAATGAAGGCACTTACATTCTCATTCCTTGAGATGGATATTTAATAATTTCTTGTCTGTACAGGATGCTTCAGTGTTGTAACTACATAAAATATAAGAATCACACTGAGTCCAAAGTGGGAGGTTTTTGCCTGTGTATGTCATGAGAAAAAAATCCTATTTTTCTGAGGTTTTTTTGAGATAATCTGTAGGAAGTGCCCTAATTGGCTGCAAAGACCCTCCAAGACTGTCTCTAAGTTTGGGAGGAGATATGTCCCGACATTTGCCCTATTTCCAAGCATCCAGTTGAAACTGGTGTTTATAAAATGCAAATGCTTTCTTTTATTCTAGATTTTCACATCTCTCAGTTTCCCTTAATCAGTTCAGTGCCTGTGGCCTAGAAAATGCACACAGGCTCCAACGATTGGCAATTTCATCTTCTGAAGCTGTTTAGTGCTAAATACAACAGTCAAATGTTTGGATAAAACACAGTTAAAAGAACAAAAAATCCTTCTTTTTCTTTATTTCAAAACTGAATTCACACTTCATTTGTCACACTGAATTGAATAATTTTTAAAGACTTCTTTCAATTTAAAGACAAAACATGTGCTAACATGGTAACATTTGAGTTGCAAATTAAAGCCCAATGATGCCAACAGTGCCTTTTTAAACCAAGGTTTAAAATAGCCTAGATGCACAAAATAAAACAAAAAAATACTACAGTATTATAAGCAAGATTATTTTCCCTTTTGTTTTGATAATGAGAAGTATTTTATTGGTTAGTTGCATTTCGGGGAAAAAAAAAAGCACCAAGAAAAAGTTCTACTTTCCGTACTGCTACTCCAGAGATTAACACAAGATTAACAGTAATTTTGTCAGAGCTTTCACGTCTTTCACTGAGGTCTTCATATAATATTTAACAAGTGGGTATGTACAAAATATTTTATAGCTTCTATACAACTATGTTCTGTATTTTAAGCCTTTAATTCTGTATTATGCATATACTTACATACTTATATGTACAATATTGCCTTCTACAATTACATATAATACCTCCCGATACAAGTATTTATACACATGTAATTAAACATATATTACATGCTAAATATACTGCTCTTATAAGACTTTAAAAATAAGAGAAGCAACATCAATACAATTGCACTGAAAAGAGGTGAAACAGAATTAAGAACTGTAACCTACTCATTCTTCTAAGATAGAAAGTTTAGAAAGGTGAATGACAAGTTAACCCACATGGTGTGCCTGCTAAATTTAACAGAAATATCTAAAATTTTTGAGTTGTGTAGGACAGGTAATTGCAAAAACTAGAAAAGGAACTGAAAAACCCATTTCCTAAAAATAAGGCAATTCCTGCCTAGTCTAAAGTACATACTCCTTTTTAAATATCAACATCCAAATAGCTCTTTCCTAGTTACGAAGTAAGTTATCCCTCCCAATCAGACCATAGAGCTTCCAGAAGACAAATATCCATCAAGTACAAGGCTGTTTACTGTTCATTTATTCAATACTTTAAAAAGTGCCATTCTCTATGCTCTGATTAGTCATAGCTATCTGACCCATAGACTGATAAAGTGATCAGCAGAGATCAAGATGAGCCCTTTTATGGAGCAAACATACGAACTTTAATAATATAGATAAAATCTAAACTATAACACCATTATTAGCAAATAATATCTTAAAACACTGCTAGTTGCAGTATCTGCAAAAAATCAGCTGGGTTGGAGTGCCAGTGAGAACAGGAGCTCTGCTCCCCGTTAGTCCACTGCAGCTAATAACATGCCAGACTTTCTACATGTATATCTTGCTGTAATGCTGTTCCCATAAGGAAATCCATAGGCAGAGCTGACAGAATACTTCTTGGCAGGGCAACTTCATTAGAAATGCCAGACAGCCACAACCAAAAGACAGAAGATGCAAGACACTTGGGTGAATGTTCAAAAAATACCCACAAAGCATTAATACCTTTTAAGAAGAAATAATATTTGTGTGTAAATTATGATGTATGCATTCATTACTATATATCCATTCATTAAAACTGAAGGATTACTGCTTACACACACACAATTCCCAGGTATATTTTATGAAAGCTAGAGCTTTGAACTTAATTCTAAAATAAAAATGAAAAAAAACAAAGAATCAAACAGCAAATATTAAGTTTGCCAAGAAAACCAAAAGCACTTTCTCCTAACAATCTAAAAAACCCAAGTCCTATATAAAACATTTTTATATATCTTCTTAATGCAACACATAACAAGCATCAGTGAAAACACTGCATCAGTCACTTAAGGATTTAAACAGTCTGTAATATGGTTGACCATTAAGATTCTATTACAGCCACTGATTGAACACATCTAAAAGGGTTGCGTTTTTTAACTTGGAATAAGATCAAAATGCTTGCAGATTTCAATTGCCATTAGACACAATAATTATATGCTAAACTTATTACAACTAAAGCAAAACCTGACTTACAACTAACTAAATTTTATTGCATGAAAATAAAGCATAGTTCCTATTTAACACAAGGCACAGCTATAAATGTTTACAGACTCGCCAGTCTGTGTATTTATTTAAAGCTAAACGCCTAGGTCACATTGACAAAGTTGGAATGTGGCATGATTTGGACACCAACAAGCTAGCTTTATAAAGGCATTCATAAGCAAGACAAAAATTAGATCAACATTCCTAAAATTGTTGCTTATACTGCTAAGAAGAAAACCTAAATGAGAAATTCTCCATTAACATCCTATTTCATTTTCATGTAGATCTTCATTGCAGTTTTACAACTGGGATCAGGTTTAAATTTCAGAAGTAGATAAGCAACTTAGGAGCTTAAGTTCAATTATCAAGGCTTAGAGCTAGATCTTTTTAAAAAAAACTATTCAGACCTATAAAGATGCTGACAGGCAGCTTCCACTGAATATAAAGTTAGATATTTTAACTTAAAAACCCACTCCTTGACCAGCTCCCATATGGCAATGGTATTTTTAAATTTTAGCAGAACACCAGCATGCTTGTACAAGCCTAAGTAAATAAATCAATGCTTCTAGCAGAAGAGAGCAAAGCAGTAGGATTTATACATCAAGAAGGAAGGGTGAATACCATCTCAAACAGCAGAGAAAACAGAGGTTGAAAGAACCAGCTGAAATCACCAGACACTGAAGTTAAGCAGGAACAGCCTATGGCTTTCTTCTGGTTTTACAGACCCTTGACAGAATATTGAAAAGTGTTATTCTCATTTTACTATTACCAAGTTATTTCTGCTGAGTTCATACCTCTGCTATTTTTTTTCCTGCCCTCCTCCCCTTAGGAACAAAGGGCATCAGAACCATACCTCTTGCTCGTGTGCTTCTTGATCTTGTTGCAAAATCCTAGATTTCTTAACAAATGTTGCATAATTTAGGGATTTTCTTAATGTAACAACTTATGCAAGAATTTAAGGTTTCATTAAAGAAAAAAAAAAACCCAAACAGTAAATACCCTTCACACAGATAAAGAAGATCTTAAAGGCTTAAAACCTAAAGCAAACTAAACTTACGCATGCTCCGCTTGGATTCTGTCCCATTCACTCCTATCAATCATACATTCTCCACTGTAAAATGGCTGACACTGTCCATCCCCTCAAAAGATGTGCCTCCAAAATCAGCCTCCTACCAAAAATGCCTTGTATGTATAAAAATGTTTTCGGTCGTGACAATTATGGAAAGTATCTTGCCTCCCCCCCATCATGTAAAGCTTATCAGATGGCACAAATAGAAAACAACAAAGGAATAGCAAGGGGAAGGGGTCAGGATTTAAGCAATTCTATGAGCAGTGTAGTTAGTTAACTCTGGTTTGCTACAGATACCTCTAGTCTTTTCTTCCCTCTCCGTACAGCTCAAGCTGCAGGGAATTGCTGAAGTGTCTCACTCTCCACCAAGACACCTGGACTCATAAGCATCATGGGAATTCAATGCCTTTGAAATCTTTCTGACTCTCATGTTTGAAATCAGCTAAGAGGTTCAAAATTATTACAGTGGGACTGATGCACACATGGCAGGATCATGTAAATCCTGTTTCTTTAGAAAACCAAGCTAAAAACATAGAAGGAAATAATAACCTCCAGGAATGATAAAGCACATGAATAAAGGAAAAAAGAGTAGATATTTGAGAAGAAAAACATCGTACAGAATGGAAAAACAAACAAACAACAACAAAACAAGGAATAGGAAAAAAGGACAGAAAAAATATGAGAAAAGCAGCCTGTAACAGCTTTAGATACAGCTATGCATTCAGCATGTGTATGCTTCCTACATTTCATCACATTTAGCTGAAAAGCATGCTGGTTTTGTCTGAACAGAAGAAAGGCATCTAACTATTGAATAAGTAGGGAAGTTAATAAAGGAGATACTCTGAAACAATTTTATGCATCAATGCACTTGTATAAAAATCTTTTAAATATAACTATGATCCCCTCCCTCTTGAAGAGTTTCATCAACTTGGTTCAACTAAGTTTGTTGCAGCAGCCAGAAACCACAAGAGGCTTGATACCTAAACTTCAATTTCCTAAAAAATGTTTACTTATTCCAGATGGCAAGATTAAATTACATAAACACTGTCAGCAAGTTGAATCCTCAAATGTATTCATTTCCACCACAGAAGCTCCAAAACCATCTATAATTTTGTTACTGATGTTTGGAAACAGCTGTAGCTGACATGGCTACATGTTGCATATGTCAGCGTTAAAGGATTAAATATTCTTAACCCCCAATGGAAAAAACCTGCTCTGTTACCAGGACATAGAGTAAGGTACATCAGAGGCTATTACTACAATAGACATGTCTTATTCGTTCATTGGTAAACAAAAAGGCCAAAGATGCTGCATCTGGTTTTTATCTGGAGAAATGCTGGGGAGAGCTGGAACTTAAGACCTACTAGTATTTTTAAATAACACATGGTTTAAGGGACATATTATGCTTAGTTTGCAGCTATATAAAAATCTTTTTTTAGATAATTTTATGCCACCTTAAACTAATGACATCACACAGATCTTCAATATGAACTTGAGATCTTTACACGCTGTTTTCTGCTTATGCTTACATAAAAACATAACTCATACAAAAGATGTGCCATAGGAGCAAAATCAAAGTGCATACCTATGAACAGTCTTCTTTGGGAAGTGTTCCTGATATGAATGAACACCCCAGGTACATTACTGAAACCAAGAACTATGCTGATAGTCGTAATTCCTGATATCTGCACCTAAGTCAGTAAGGCCAGCAATCAGATGCAAAGCCATCTACTTCAGTCTTCTGGTTAGAAGACTGATGGATAGAATGACAAGTTACCATCATTAGAAGAAAAACAAGCATTCCCTGCCAGGAAGGAAAGTGACCATTCTACTTTGCTGCAACAGACATCTACCCTCTTACTTGTGATCTCAGTGGGGCTGAAGAAGCAAGAACAGATCCAGCTTTGATTGTCAATGGAATGAAAGACAGCATCTTTATAAAATTATCTTACATGGATTAAAGAAACTAACACAGCTGTCGTTTTTTATACACACACTCCACACATATAATTAATGTCCACCGAGCACATACACAAGTCTCAAAGCTCTGTTCCATACACATTCCTGACCCTACTATTTTATGGCATTTTCACATTAAGGTAAGTAGAAGATGATATTTATAGGTAATGTTACAATCTCTTTGTTTATGTTTGTTGAAAAGAATCTCCTCTATAAAAAGTGCTCAATCCTAAATTGTCCACAACAGGAGCCTTCTCTCCAGCCTAAATCGGAGCAAAGATATGTCCCATCACTCTGGAAAAATGGGAAGTGGAAGAAAAAACTGTGTATGAGCAACATAATTCCTGGTACCTTCCTGAAATTTGGTCAACTCTTGCAAAAATTAGATGATGAATTAGGGCTGCCCGAGTGAGTTCAGCACTTCAGCAGATCACATGGAGAGTTCATTGGTCTTAGTGATACTGGAGATATTTTCTCCTCGCAGATGGCATAACATTTTTTTCCTCTTATTTCCCGAGGTACATTTTAAATTCAAGATATTTTTTCATTAAACTTTCATGTTTTCCCTTTTTTCCCTTACTTTTCAATTCATTTTTGGCTGCTGCAAGAAAAGCTCTCCTGTTTGTCTGCTTCTGCCCTCCACTGAACACTTCCTGTACCTTTCAGAGGGTTGATAGGGAGGCCAGGAAGACACCTTTTCACCCCCTTTTGAGATCCACAGGAATTGCCAACCCACTTAAATCCCATTTAGGTTTGGAATTAAGATTTCATTTTCTCTCTAACACTGTTCCTGTTGTCTGATCAATGTAGGGTATGCTCTGGCAGCAGAGACACTGAAAGCCATATTCTGGGGCATCAAAATGAACACTGGCAGCAACAAGACTGTTCCATCAATTTCACCACCACCTTCCCACAGATGCAAGCTGTTGAGTGCCCTGCCATTGGAAGAACGTTGTCCTGTGGCAAAATGCTATATAATCACTGTGACTGAAAAAAAAAAATAAATGACAAAACCCAACTTGATCTGCCTTATTTGAAAACTGCTTTTTTTTTTCATGTCTGACGTATCACACTCCAACTGTAATGCAAAGCCACAATCTGGAGGAAGAGCAGTATAGCACAGTGGTAGAACAGGTATCTACAAAATTATTAGTTTTCTTTGTACGTGTTTATATAATTGCTTGCTTGCTATATGAATAAGTAAATATATTTTCTTAGTGACATATTACTCTAAAAAGAATAAGCTGGTGATTTATGAAGATTAGCTTTATTTCTTTTCAAATCCTATATAACCCTATATCTTGTACATTTCTGCACTCTAAGGTAAAAAATGATGTTTACACAAAGTATTTTGAAACAGAAAAATGTAGACTCTGCAGAAGGCACAGGCAACCTGATTTACAAAGAAAACAGCATATAAAATGACCTCTATATCAAAGTTAGAGCAGATTCACACTTGCAAGGTCACTCTACCATCGCTGTTCAGACTAGGTCAGCTTTGAAGACGTATTACTTCAAGCACACTTGTTACCCTGACACAGACCTCACAGGCACATGTCTACCTTCATGCTAGACAGCTTTACTGAAATGTCCTTATTGCTTAAGAAGGACACAGTATCCTACACAGACAATCCAATACCTACATGCATGTGAAATATCAATTTCAATTGGCAGATGCTCTCGCATTTGGACTAACAAGTTACTAGAACAACCAACTAGCCAAACACCTCGATTCCCCACTTTGGGAGAAAATCCTTACATTTTACTAATATCACAGGGACTGAGATGCATCATAGTTCTCATGGATGTAAACAGATAAAATCAACTGGTCCTCAAATCTGGTGAAGTCTAAAAAACTAATATAATTGCTTGGCATCAGTACTAAACTGCACAGCCTCTCTCTCAGCCCACTGCATTTGTTAACCCCATGCCAACTGAGCAAGCTTTTACTTCAATCCTGAACTACAACAGCTAAACAGGATCACTAGGTATCACGTGTTTTCCAGAAAAAAGTATTACATTAAATATTTCAGCAATGATAAACACTAAAAACCTCTACAGTCAAGACAGATGTCAGTACATCACTTAAAAATAAGAAGTGCACAAGCCAATGAGAAAGCAGTAAAAAAAAAAAAGACACAATGGAGAAAAGAACAAGGATTTAAATGAAACTGACATTCAGCCAGATTAGCCAACAAAAGTTAAGCTGAAAGAGCCACAAAATAACCTAGCCATCCTTATGGACAAATCAAAACCAACCATCCCAGACATACGCTGCAAATCGTTAATGATCAGTTGACAGTAGAAGAAAGAGAAAGAACATTTCTTAGAACTGAAATTCAATTTTCTAACTCTTTTCTGAAGGACAAGGCATTCATTCAAGTTTCTTCTGAACAGTGACCCATGGACCAAAGCAATACACAAAGCGGTGGTTCATGATTCACAGTTCACCAGAGGCAAATGATTCTCTTCCTAAAGGCAGCTTAAAAATCTTACTTCTCTAATCTTACTCTTCCATGTTGCTCCAAGGACATTGCCTTTCCTCCGATTTCAGTTATGCAATGGATGAAGCATTCTCACTGTTAGAGTAAGCTGTCCTTAACCTCACAAGGAGACTTTGGAGACTGTTTTAAGCACTAAATGAGTATGCCATTTTCATCTCAGTTGTTGTCTGAGAACTTTCTAAACATACAACAAATGTAACACCTGATCAGGAATTCTCACAAGATTTTTTTCCCCCATGGAACAATAAACCCTTGTGGTGTGCTGCATCCTCCACCCCTACACTTTTCACACAGAGAGGTGGAAAGGGGGGGTGCCAGACACCAATTACAGAGCTGAGGATGCTGAGCGCAGCATGCAATTTTCCCTGGCTCCGAGGGAGAACCACTCAATCAGGAGCTCAACTGCCTCCAGCCAGCCACCTTCATCCCAGCACAGCTCAGCCACTGTTTTAAACCAGGTTAACATTAACTACTGAGGGTAAAAACCCATTAGGACTCAACAATATGCACATGGACTACAACACCATCTGCTCAGTTGAGGTTCACACAACAAAAAGGTGAAAAATGCCGAAGTTATTGTTTTATTAGACAACACAGTTTTAGTCTTCTTTTGAATAGGTAACTCAGACTGGTTCATGGGTGGAACACGCTGTTCTACATCATTATCTTTTCTTTCAATGCTCGCAGTAAGAGAATTGTGCTCAGGCTTCAAATATTTTCAGTATCGTTATCTTTCTAATGTTTCCTTTCCTTGATAAGCACCTCATCTATGAGACAACATCAAAATCCTCTTAAGTTGCTACTAAAATACAAAAGTAAGCTTGTGATCCAGAAAGGGAAGATACTAAATCCTTTAAAAATTTAGTATTTAAATTACAAGTTAATAATTTCTTGCTTCTGGTAGATTCTAAGTCATATAGATATACATTCATATTGTTTTTAATGCACATTTTTATACTTTTGAGGGAATGGTCAGAGATAAAGTTTAATTTTATACTCATTTTAACTGTAATCTATACAAATCAATGAGGTTAACTACCTCGCAACAGCTCTGTAACACCAAAACAACAACTTCTATTACCCAAATTAAATTAGGTTCTCAGTCAGTGACTAGATACAAAACATTCCACCTCAAACATGTGAAGAAGTCTTTGGTTCTTTACAGGGTAAGATACAACTGAGAAAAAAGAAACCTACATTCAGACAGTGCATCTTCATGGGAAAATTTTTGAGACTACTTAATTGAAGGCCACATCTGGGCTACAACATGCACTTAAAACCATTCACTGTTCTCACTGATGGCAGCAGCAAGAACCTTATAGTATTAAAATGTGTGAGCTGCTGAGATTGTCACCTAAAAACATTAATATGGTTAGTCAGCACCTTGTTTCTTCAAACATAGCCAAAGCTTTGCAAGGAAATTTAATCATACTTGAATTAGGAAGAAGGAGTGGTGGGTGATTTTTCAAACCAAAGGAATTGAATGAAAATGCTTTCCATTTTGAAGCATAGCCACTTTTGAGGATGAGCAACTCAAAACCACAGCTTGACACATTATCTTCTCTCTATACAGAAGTATGTGTGACTGCTTCCAAAAAACTGTAAGACAAATTAATGCACCAAGTCAAGATTACAGACAAGCCAAAAATAAGCCTATAAAGAATATGAACTATCTTTCATAAAGCCTAATTAGGAGTCAGGTTATATAAGAGCTGTACTCTAAGTTCCCGTGATCCTATCAACAAATCATCTTTCATTGTGTCAGTGTTCAAGTTTGTAAAATAAAAGTAAACTTTGTAGGTTTTAGTCACACCTCAAATTCCACCTGTAACTTTATTCATGATCTACTGAAAAGAGTTTGTAGTGACAGTTGTGTTTCTACCTGTAAAAACAGAAGTCATTCTGCTCTGAGGGGGGGGAGACAAGCACACAAGCATTTAGAGGGCGAGTCCAGGACACCCATGTGGAGAACAGTCTGTGACACCCTGTATACAAGAAGAATCTGCCCAATTACATGAGAAATCCTTTGTCACTGCCAACATGAGGAAGAAAGATTTTATTTAATCTACTGTATTTAATTTAGGAAGTGTTTATTTATCCACGTTATTTTCATTTTCTGTTTCTTCCCTTTGCAGGTACAAAACAATCGCCATGTGATCCAGGATAACAATCTGACCCAAAGCTCAAACTGCCAACCACTCATCCAGAGAGAAAGGCAAAAGTCAGATCCAAAAAAGGATGTGCACGTCAGATTCAGGCTAGGATGTGGGTAACATTTCGTACAAGCAGGAAGTGTCCATGTTCTACCTGTACTATCTTTTTAATATATATGCATTCATGCTGTAATTACATGCTCACTTTAATCCCATATAATCCCTTTAAAAAGTGCATTCCCAGCCTTCGTAGCAATTTCTTATTCCCAGCTTCAGCTCCAGATTCCCTCCTCTTGATGCCAGGACTAGCAACTCTATTGTGGCACCAGGAGTCATTTTGCAAATTGAGCTACCAAAGACTCACACAAAAAAAAAGAAGAGAAAATTTAACTTTGGGGGGAGATAAATAAAAATAATCTTCCAGATGAATAAATTCTGGCTCAGCCCAAAGGTATACCAGTGTTTGTGTCAGCACCAGAGCAGTGGCAGGAACGAAGGGGAAGGACACCTCTGGCAGATTAAAGGAAACTGTAAATTTTCCCCTTTGCAGATACATGCCCTAAGCATCAGGCTGCAATGACACATCCCCCCTTCTTTGCCCTCTTCCGACCCAATGAATCTTTAAGTTCTTCACGGGAAGCAGGACAACAACAGGAAAAATAAAAGCATCAGCATCGTAACCTATAGCTAAATGATGATGACCTTCTCCAGGAGAAAACAGGAACTGAACTGTGCTGCCTCAAAACAGCAAGGCTGCATGAGACATAACCTTAAGTCCATCACAGGATGCAGAATTACCTGCTGTCACATCAGCTGGTACTAAAGGGTTGGGTTAAAGCGTGAAAACCCCTGTGATCCGCTTATATATACCTGTCTGGAAGGAGAAATAGGGGGGCAGAGGGAAAAGCTACATAAATAGCCACATCTCCTCTCTTTGCAACCCTGAAGCCCAGCTCGATCAGGTTTGTTTCTCAGACAAAACAATCAATACCAGGTTACTCTTTCCTTGAAAACATCTTAGAGGCACAAAGGACCAACATGAGCATTGACAGTATGGACAACATATTTTTTTTTAAAGAAAAAACAACTTGAATTCAGAAACGCATGGTCTAGAGAAGACAGATGTCTCAGGTACTCTGTAAGCAAGTGTTGATTGCTGTAACATTCCTTCTGCTGCTGGTGGAACTCCTGGAGAACGATTCCAATTGGATTACGGAGCAAGGGAATCTCAGTAATGTTGTTTTTCCTTCTATAAAACAACATAGGTGAAAAAAAACCAAAAACATGTGGCCCTACCGTATGCATGCACAGATACAGTTATTGGGGGTGAAAAAAAAAAGAAAAAAGGCAGTCTTGTATTTAAACTTCTTCTTTTTATGGTTTCTCTTGGTAAGCCTAGTCCCAAAAGTTTTCTGCTGTGATGTGGAGTATGAAACAAAGCAATTCACAGAAAGGAAAAACGTAAGTTGCAAACTCATTTCTTGGAACTCCTTTTCTAAGGTGTTCCTAATGTAATAAGCCAGCAAAATGTAGGTGGTGTGCAACTCCCTTTTTAAAAATAATCAACTGAAAAGGCAGTCCTATCCTCCTTACGTTCCCCACTCGGGGAACCTACCACTACTCTGTGGCTGTCTGCTGAACTGGGTCAGTGACCTGACTATCAATTTGGCAAAAAAAAACAAACCCTAAACAATTACAAATATTCTGTTTATTTTTCACCTGTACCACTGCTCTGAATTCAGCATATGGCCAAACAGCTGAGCTTATACAAGTGAGATGATAATGGAGCAGAGGACAGGCAGTAAAGAGTGAAGAAAGGAAATTTTTAATTTTTAAAAGAAGTTTATGAAAGCTTAAAATGTTAACCAAACCAAAGCCTTATTGTTTTTTAAGACAGTTATGTATAACTGTAGAGCAGACAAAGGAACAAGCAGTTCCAGCACTTGTCTCACAGGAACATACAACCCATCTTCTAGAAGTAGGATTTGGTATCTCACAGTCCTTTTCAGCCACCAGGGAGAAATATTCAGGGCTCAGTGAAACAGTAATGTGGACAGCTCAGTAAAGGAGAAAAAAAATACTGGTATCAATCTTTCAGAATCCCTAGTACTTTTGATTTGAAATTAAACTAAACATGCTGGTAACATTATGAATTTTAAGAAGTCCACAGGCATTGTTTACTTAGATTTTGGAAAATATTGATGAGCTAGAACAGCTTTATTCTTTAAATGCTATTAACTCAATTTTTGCACATTTAAATTAAAAAATTAATTGCATCTAGCAAAAATATTCAAAAGAGCAGTAGATAGCATTTATCTGTTAATCTGTTTATAATGAAATAATGTAGAAATGATTTATTCTCTTGAAACAATATCAATCTAAGCCAGAGCTTAAAAAATATGTATGAAAACTTCTACACATATGCAGCAACATTCATTTCTAATGTGCAGTTCATGTATGTTAATGTAGATGTGAAGGTCTTATTTAGATGTGGGGGTAATATTCAGCCTACAAATTGGTGATGAAACAACAGTTTGGAAATACCTATAATGTTATTTCAGTTATAAAGTTAAAAAAAATAAAACAAAGCTGAAATAACATTATTTTAGGTGCAGCTAAAGAAACCCTTAACATCCACACTATTTTTACAATGCTCTCCTAGCTGTTGATGCAGTTTTGGTGGAGGCAGTGGATATAATCCCGTCTGTTTAGCTTAGATCACTAAACTGAGCCTACACTTCAGGCACCTCACACAGCAGCACTGCTACACTAAGTGCCCAACTTTCAAAGCAATGGAGAGAAGGTCATGACATGCCTTAAAGACCTTCACAAAGATAGCCCGTTTGGGTGCCTAACCTCAGGCAGACAAGATCCCTTGTAGGCTGTTTCATTTATTTTCCTCCATTGAGTGGGTATGAAACTGAAGCACTGCAGAAAAAAGTGCTTCATAAGGCACCTGCCTTTTGGCTTCAGTTAACTGCTTGTGCTCAGTGGAATACAGCCCAGACCATTTCCAGTTCAGGTACCTAATTGCTGTTCAATTCCATGTTAAGTAAATGTTTTAAAGTCTAATCTACAGATTGTAAGTGTTTTTACATCAATCCGATATCTGGTGATGTAGTTTTGGTTCAGGAATTATGTAAGCAGAGTCTCTTTACCTTCAAAAATTATTTTATTATTTATTTCATTAATGTTAAAAAAACCCCCAGCATTGTAGTTTGTTACTTGTCCATTCTGTAATAAGCCACCTGAAAAAACTAACCAGAAAAAACAAAGATTTGAGATTCTCCTATTAAGTCAGTTAATATCATCTTTACTCTGACTCCATTCTCATAATAAAAACCTCAACAAAAAGCTGTTAATCACTGTTCCATACATGATGTTGCCCATAAACAGTAATGGTAGCTATTGTGCACTTAATCTAAACCAGTAAACTTACATTCTGTCAGGTTAGCATTGTGCAATAATTTGCAGGTGTGAGGACTAAAATTAAGCTTTTTTTTTTCTTTCTGACATTTGAATTTATTTCGTCAATTTTCTAGTGCAGGACAACTTCTTACACCTAACAATGATTCTAGAGTTTGACATAAGTGCTGAAAAAAGACTTGTTATTACAGTTCTTTTTGTGAATAACATATAAAAAAGAGCTAATTTCCAAAGGTAAAAGGGCTCCTTTCAATAAAAACCTTGAAGTTACTAACACAAAGGGTCCTCATTGTGGTTATCCACTCCTACAAATCCTCTTGATGAGTTAATAGGAGCCATCTTATACGAGCAGAGTGCATAAGAACTTACCCCTACAACAGGTTATAAAACAGTAACATCACTTTAATAAAACTGATCAAAACAGGAATACTATTGCTTTAATTCTCAGCCCATTAAACTGTTCTTGCAAACAAGGTCAATGGAATTTGCATTGGCAACACTGAACTCCTATGTGATGCCCAACTAGTAAATTCAACCTCCCCGAGAAGGATTGCAACAGGTGCAGCCAGCAGTTGTGGAATCGCAGACTAATTTAGGTTGGAAAGGACTTCTGGAGATCATCTTGTCCAAAACCCCTCTTAGAGCGGGTCTAATTAAATCAGATCTGTGCTAGTAAAAAGCCTTAACCTCTAAATCAGGAAGCTGGAAAGAAAGCACTTACTGGAAACAGTCCCAAGAACATGTCCCCAGTTTCAACTGCAGAACCATGCCCAAGAATTGTTTAGGTGAACATGAATTGGTACAAACTGAAACACTATGAGGAAACTCTTTTTAAGAGTTAAGCCATTTAGATGACTGCATCCCAGCACATGGGCAAGTTAGGGTGCAGTGTTTAATAAGACAGCACAGGCATAACCTCATCATGCCCCCTCTGGCACAAGTGTACCCTTTGGTGTGGTCCAACAAATAAACAGTCACTGGACTTGCTTTTTAGTAATATTGGGGGTGGAAGAGTGGAAATTACCTTAAATACATTTAACAGTAAGGTCTGACTGAGAAGCAGAGTGCAATCAGACTGCTCAGTGCTTTATGGTCTCTCTGTAGGAACGGAATCGTTCAGCAAGTCATTTCTCGTCAAGTATTTACTGAAAAACCGCAACACAAAGGTAGAAGTGTATCAAAGGTTATGGGCAGGGTGTGCAATCCCGTATCAAGAAAGAAAAGAAGAAAAAACACCCTGATTATTCTCAAACGCTTCTCATCTCAAACAGAGTATCCTCTGGAAGCAATAACCCTAAGCCTATATTCCACTGATCACAGGCACAATGCCTGTTCACTACCCAATCTCAAAAGTCCCTGGAACTACCAATTGAATAGATTATTGAGAGATTTGCAGAACTAGACTCCACAACAAACACATGAAAACCACACAATTTCTTATTTCTGTCCTAAATTCACACTTAAGAACTCAAAGCTGACTCCAAGAAAATCTATATGCCCCATAACTCACAAGATAAAAACCTAGCACTTGTGATTTAAGAAGAAAAACTGAGGTACTCACAGGTAAGAGAATTAAATAAAACAATCATGTATTTGCTGCTTTATTTGAAAAATAAGGCTTTCAAATGAAAAATCAAGATGATTCTATGGATGTTTTAGCTCTCCTCGGATAAATAAGATCTCACACAATAATGATCACAGCAAAGCAACCAACACGAAAGTTTGCATCAAATAAGTAAATACAAAATATTCTGCCCTAGATTGTTGAATGAATTTGAATGAGTGTCTCCATTTTGAACAACTGAATTTTTTATTTTGGACCTCAGGAATTCTACCTCCTGATAACAACGTATCACAGGGAGAGCTGGAGGGGGGGGGGGCGTTGCGGTGAAACATCACCACTCACATCCCTTTTTTAATAACAATGTTTAAAATCTCTAAGAGAGGTAAAACCTCCTGTTTCAAAAAATGTTTATGCAAAACACTACAAGACGTTAAATTTCTATTACTAATTCTGCACTGAATAACTAAGAGTTGACTTATGCAGCTAATATTACATTTAGAAATTAAATACATGTCCATATTGTATTCAGCCTAGCTGGAATTCACTAGATTAAACATACTATTTAATTTGGTCATGGTGTGTTTTGTATTATAATTCAGCATTTATTTATGAGGCCCACATATTCAGTTTACTGAATTTAATGACTGCACTATTCTTAAACATATCATTAGAAGTGTTAACGTTTTGTATCATTAACCCTGTATCATGCCACAATTAACATAAAATTATCAAAAGAATAATATAAGCAGCTATGCATTTTTAAGCCACTTAAAACACTTAGCAATGTAATTATAACTATTTCATGCTAAGTAAGAGTCGAAATTTCATTTTCACTCTAAGATATTTTCACTCAAGAGCGAAAACAACCCCCCCAGTTTTCTCATCACTTATTATTCTTAAGTTCCCTGTAGAGCAGATGTATTTCTGGATTATCATACATTTAGATAGATTGCTACCTCTTATTGTCTGCAAAAAATATGTGAAAGATGGAAACAGGCCACAAACATGAATATTTCATTACAAGGTGGGTCTTGTTTCATTGTCTAATAATACACAAATGCCTGGAAAAATTTCTGAAAGGTGACGAGCACTTCTACTCCCAGCATACACTGAGATGTCACTGTGGACCTCACACCCTAAGTTTTTCAGGGAACTGTCAACACCTCTGGTGAAATTACACACTTCTGCAATTGTAAGGAAAAACAGGGGCAAAAAAAATCCTCCTATAATTTTCTACTGTAGTGCTTACTAAGCCAAACTGTATTAAGTGGTCCATGCACGCATACATACACATATATATTTTTAAAAGCTTCATTCATCTTCCAGCCATTTATATACCAACTCAAATTATTACTTTTGAAGATTAGAAAATTACAAATGGTGTGTATTACCACTGCAAGCAGCAAAGTACGAAAAAGAGTTCTTCCTACCATCTATACAATCTCACTTGCACACAAAGTAATCTCTTAAAAGTGGCCCAAGACAAAAATGAGAAACTAGAATACTAAAGGGCTCTCTGTTGCCCAAAGTTTTACTTTTCGAACTAGCTATGGATGAAAATAAACCAAATTTGAAGACTTATCTTAACATCTATCAGTCTGACTTATCAAATGCAATCTAGAATTCCCCAGCATTTCCAACTATGTTTTTATTTGGTCCAAGCTCTGACAATCACTCCTGAAGAGCAAATATTTCCCAAGTTCCACCATTACTTTAAAAAAACCCCACAAACATTTTTGCCTTCTGAAATGAGAACAAAGGTGAACAAATGGCAATTTAGTAACAGCTGCATGAATGTGAAGTCTTCCAATGACTTTGTTTTGCTGTTAAAGCAATACACAAATGCTCACAACCTGTAACAAAAATTTCAACCAACTGATTTGATGGAATATGAAATCTTTCCTCAGTTCCACTTGCGTAGGTTTAGACAATGTCACTCAACCTTTCGACACCGAAATCAAGAATATATCTCAGGGGGAGTAAGGAGACATTAAGTAATTTATATATTCAATAGCATGAGGAAAAAATGTCTTCCTAGGAAAAATGGATTTAACTATTTTCTGCTTTGCCAAATTCATAAACAGAACGAGGTGGGTTTTTTATTTTAATGGAAATTAATGTCTGAGCCATGGCTCTTTTCAGGGCACCAAAGCCTATTCAAATTAGCAAGGTATTTTATAACAGTAAAGATGTAAACTGTTCACAAAAAAAGGAAGAGTTAAAGTCAAATCTAAATTGAAAGCATTTCGTGAGTATAAGCCCTATACTTAGTCATCTGCAAGTAAATGACAATGTCTGCACTAAGGTGAGTAGAGGTTTGCTGGTTTGTTTTGGGCTGGGCATGTCAGCTTCACAAAGCTTCACTCTCTCATTCATAAAAACAAAACTACTCCACTTACCCAGGCTTTCTGAATGTATAGGCGGTAACACAGCTGAGAAGAAAAACTTTAGCAACCCAATCTGGCTTCAGATTTTTGTTAAACAGCTGTAATACTATTTACTTTCATAAAGCTGCTCAGCACTCATTAGTCTCATAAGCCTTACATCATTAGGAAAATAAATTTTTAAATAAATTAACAATTTGCTGTGACAAGTAATATTTGATATTTTTGTGTTAAAAGATGTGTTATTGCTCCTGTCATTAGATCACAAACTTCTGGTCAATTTATTTATGTGGCACTCTAAGCATAAAGTTTGGGTAGGATTTCTTTAAAGGGTCAGACAAACGTTCAAAAATTATAATGAGAATGGATGAGGCCTTTGAAGGACAATGCAGTCTTTCATTTGCTAATCTAAAGTAACACTTATTAGCAATGATGATTTCTTCAACCACTACACAGTCACCCACTCCACGATCCAGACAAAGCGCATCAAAGGCTTCTATGATTTAGGACACTATTGTTGTATTACGCTAAGTCAGGTGCCGATTACAATTTCCCCTCTAAAAATTCTAATATGCAGTATTCTATTACAATTCCTGCCAAGAAAAATATTTTAAACCTAGATTTCACCAGTTTTAACACTGACAGGAGTTTTCTTAAGACACTAGAAATTGTCAAGACTCAGATAAGGAAATAAGGCACATTAGTTGCTTTGTATGTTGGTTTAACTGCTGTCAAAACTACTGTTAGAAATTCAACACAACGTGGGAAAATAACATCCACAGCTCTACTGATTTCAATATGACACATGCCAAGTTCCACACCAACAGCTTTTACTATAATATTTGTTGTTTTTTCTAAACATTTTTCTGTGCTGTCAGAAGAAAAATTAAAGTTGTAATATGTCAAGATTTTTGTAAACTGCTATTTTACACTTCTGTAATTCAGATGCAAAAATACAGATGTAAATATTACATTTTGAATTTAAAATATTTCTAGAATATAGATTCTAGACTGTCATTATAGAAATATATGCTCCTTCTTTATAAATAAATTACTTGAAAGAGTAAATGAAGTTGACAAAGCTGTTCTGCACTAAAAATTTCTGCAATAATTTCTGTGTTTTACCACAGGAAAAAAAAAAAAGAAACCAGAGAAACAGATACTCTATTATTACTGAATTATAACCCATAGCTAAAACACTTGAAGATCTTCTCATTTTAAAAGTTTATTATAAGTGTGTCAAAAAAATAAAAACTTGGAAAGTCAACAAAAATAATTTAACATGTATTTTCTCATGTTGAAAACTTTGGTTTTGTTTTTTAATACATTAAGATTGCATTTGCATTCAAGAAAGCCTACTGTAAAACTAAACCCAAGTTGCTGCTATAACCTACAAGGCACATTTAATATGAGAAAAGATTTTAACACAAAGAGATACTACAGACTCCCAGTTCAGTAGTACATAGCAATCCAGGTAATTTGCGGATTTCAGTGGATTTGCAGGGTACCTTAATCAGTGCTGAATTTAGTACAGCACTTTCCAATTTCTAGTTTACTGTTTGCTTTCTGTATTTCTAGGCACTAATGTTTACAATTAACTTTTCTGCAGACACAAACACACAGATGAAGAATTAATCACCTCAATCTGTTACACAGACACAAGTTGCAAAATTCAAAATGATTAGGTCAGCTAGGCTTGAACTTATATGTTGGATTTCAGTCTAAATTAGAACAGCACAACCACTCCTTTGCAAGATCCACAGCATGTGTCAGCACAAAACAGTTCCAGGCTTAAACAACTTTTCTATCTTGTGTCACCCAAGCATCACCTTACCACAAAAAGTATTTTACAACAAATGTAAACATACTGGAAGACTAAAGTATGTATCATATGGACAGACCTCCACCTAAGAAGGTTATCAGAGACACAGTTTGTATTGTATTCTCTATTTTATAATACGTTTAAAAGAGTGTTCCTTTTGTATTAGTTCAGTAGCAGCTATTCTGACTACAGTATTGAAATGAACCTGTACTGACAAAGTTTCTTTCACAGCAAAAGACTGAGCTAAGTGGTCTGGAGCTGTCTGATACTTGAAAACATTTTGTAATTTTATCAGCTTCTGATCTGCATAAGAGCAGAAATATTTTATGCAATGCTTCAGCTGCGACGTTCTGTATGTTGTTTATATGCACACTAAAAACTAAAAGACTTGTAATTAGTTCAATACACAAACTTAAGAAAACCTGAATGCAATTAGCATGTCTTGCAAGAAAGACACAAACAACTACAATTTTGATTTAAATCATCCTGATAATAGACACACACACAAATCTTCCTAGAATTGTGTTACTATTTTTAGAGGCTTCTTTTTTTTCTTTTTTTTAAGTTTGGCCTTTTTAAACTTATTTTTCTCTCACTACCACGAAATCACTTTTTTCTGAACTTTTAAATGTTCATGCATCACACTCAGCAGCAGCATGCAACCATATACTATTGGTAAAGAGTGAAACAGTGATGAAGCGGAGACCAGAAGATGCACAGAGGGAATGTGCAAATATTCCCGTCGATATTGAAACAAACACTGTCCTTGCTACTTTTAAAAGCGAAGAAAAGAATTAGCACATCTTTCATTACCTACCCAGGCAATATGCAGTAGATGTACACTTTGTCATCTGAAATTAGCCTCGTGAGTTTTGATTTAAACACTAAATCTATGCTTCACAATAATCTAGCAGACCTGCATTGTTACAGTATGTGGTGATGAACGAAGACACTATCGCCGCATTATACCTGTCACTCCAAACTGTACGTAAAGACCATTACTGTAGTTTAAGGAACACCACTCAATATAGGTGTAGGATTTTGTTTAAGGGTGCGTTTTTCGTTGTTTTGTTTGGTTTTTTCTTCCATAAAAGCACACGGTTTTTTCTAAGTACTCTGTCGAGCTTCAGTAAGGCCACAGAAAGAGCACCCTTAGTCGCCTGACCCTGTACTCAAACTCCTGGAAGCCTTAACACTTGTTTTCAAACAAATCACCTCTGGAGATGAAGCAGGCTTGCTATCAATCACTAACAAGTTAATTCCACATAATAAGGCAGGTTTGGATGCAGACTGATACATTGTGAAATGCTGTATCTAAAATTGATTAGAACAGCACTCAAAATGAATGCAGCCCTCCAAACCACTTCTTTGCTCAGAAACATTAATCTCAATTATAAGGAGAGCTTCATAATGGTAATGCTTGGTATGAAAAAAGTATGAAATAAATCAGGTTTTATAAGACACAACAATTAATCAGTTTTAGAACTAAGAAAAGGAAAGGTTGTTAAAGCAGCAGATTTTTATAACGGTACTCTTTAAAGACTCTATAACCTCCAAAAATTAAATGTTTTGCTTTTTGTTTCGTTTTAATGACTCAACTGTCATTGTGGACACCTACTGCAACTTTGGGTTTTTGATATATTTTACCACAAGCTAAATCTCTTTGAAAAACGAAAGAATAAAAAAAAATACTGCACTACTATAAAGTTAAAGCATTTGTTTTAAGACCACAAGATACTCTGCAGCATATGAAAAAGAATCGGGAGGAAGCATCCTGAAAGAACTTACTTGTTTAGCCAATTAGCCTGGGAAGAAAACTTTATTTCATCAAACCACAATCTTTATTATAACATGCTAAAATTATTTCTTATCATTTCTTGTGCAGTAGATACTGCACAAACTTGCAGGAGGTAAGGTCATGTTATCACTACACTTGCTAAAATAGTAAACCTAATGCGTTTAAATGTATTCATTTAATAGAACAGATTATAAAGTTATTCTTAAAAGGCAGTAATAACAGTAATAATAATTTAATCTGATTAACAATATCTAATGTGTAGTACCACAGTTCAAATCTGCCTCTAAATCTTAAACAAGTCTAACATACTTGTGTTAGACTTTGAAAAAATATTTTAAGATTTCTCCTTTTAGAACTTGCTATTTTCTTTTGTACCCTGACAGAGAGATGAGTTTTCTGTAACAGAAATGCAACATTTAATAACAGTAAATCGAAAGTACTTCTGACCTGAAGCCTTAGCATTAGTCTCTGATGTTTTCTTAAGGTCTATATAGCACAATGTCCCTTCACTAACAGTACCTGATCCTCCAAGTTGCTGAGCACTCTCAGTTTTTATTGGGCCTAATCCAAAACTGATGCAAATCAGTGGGAGTTTTTGCATCAATCTACACGGGCATCAGTCTGCATAAGGCTCACAGATTTCAACAGGAGGTAAAGGTAGTTGGTATCTGACCGAGCCGAGCCTATAATTGTTAGGTCTGGATGACAAAAAGATACTTTCAAGTTAATTGTTATTTCATTTTCTGGTATTTTATGGGGGTTTTTAACAAACAGCAGCTATTGTGGACTGATTTGTAACTTTAAATCTACTTTCTATTACTCAATTTTTCCCCCCTTTCCATTTTAACAGAGAGTAATTACTCAAGGCTCAGAGAGATTTCACTGAAGCACCAGTCTTAATTTGCTACCTGGATTATGAATGTTATTCTGGATTTTTTTTCCTCCAATAAACACTAAGCAAAAGAATCTTCTTAGCTTGGTCAAGTATTTCTTCTACCGAACAATGTCTTTCATCTCTTGTGTTCACCCATTGTAAACTCATTTCACTTTTTAATCTGATGTATGCATCTAAACCTCAGTACTGATGGCTTTTTTTTCCTCCCCTAATTTACCAGACCACTGAAAATAAAACATGAACTTCATAACAGCAAAGCTGGAAATCGTCAAATAATACTATTTTTCTCAATCCATTGTATTTTCCCCAAATTTACATGATCTATTTTTCAAGTATATTTACACCCACATTGGGCCCATTCTTCCTAACTGTTCTTATATTACATCAAAGTACACTTTGTGAAAATCTTTCCTTACATACAATATTAAACCAATCTCCTAGATATGAATATATTAATAATTCTGAATAGCATCTGGATTATTTTAGAAGGGAAAAGAAGCTGCATTTTTCATCAGAGAGTATATTCAAGTGTTTTACAATTAACTCTTCTGTAAAATAACTGACCACAGATGAGCAATGTTTACACTTTACTAGACTGAATTTTAGGATGTAAGCATCCTCAGAATTCAACGGAATGATGCAAAATGCTTTTATAGAAAGTAACAAAATAAAACTGCTAAGGTTTTCTTAGAAAGAAGTATTTTAAATCTAAAAATTTAGGTGAACCTAGAATTAAGTGATATCTTACAGAAATAACTCCTAGTAAAACTTTCAACAGCGTACAACCAAAGAAGCCTGTTTATGTTACCTTGTTACATTGCTTTGCTTTAAAGCAACTTCACAAAATAAAACTTTGAAGCACACGGAACAATGGATCTGCTGCCTACGTTCACGTAAAGAAAAAACCCACCAAATACCAGAAGTGTTTGTGATTTCACGAGGGAGACCGCCCCTTTCTCTCCCCAAACCACAGTGACATACGGTTTCTTTTGGTCACCATGTGTTTTCGCTGCACAGTAACACTATTTTCACTACAATTTATTGAATAACCCGTTAAAGATGCTATCCTTGATCGTTTTCCACACAACACCCACCCTCCTCCTTTAACAGGGGACCCGGCAGAGCCCCAGTAGTATTTCCAGAGTAGCAGACCACCCGGGAGAGTCTGTCACCGCCTGCACCCGTTTGACAAACACGTTGCCGGAGGACGAGGCACACGGAGGGAGAGCCCTGCGCACACAGACCCGAGCCAACAGCAGCCAAGTTCAAAACCCACCACGAACTTAGATGAATGAGCCTTCGCACCTCCACCCTTGCCGCTCCGCTCACCAGGCAAGAAGTACAGACACTTCCATTTATCTTCCCAGAGTGATGGGAGCCGACTTGGGAAAGCACCGAAAACGCGGCGCTGCCAAGTCTTACCGCGCCCCCCCCCTACCCCCCCGCGCGCCCGGAAGCGCGCACACGCTCGGGAGCGCGCTCACACCGCGGGCGAGGGGCATGCCGGCGTTGCCGCCGAGACCGCGCAGCGCTGCTGACAGACTGAGCTCCCCTCCCGCTTCATCTTCCGCACGGCGGAGTTTCCAGATGAAGTTGCGCTCCCCTCCACCCAGCCCCTTCCGTCAAGCTCCTCCGCGCCCGCGGAGCCCTACCTTGTCTGGGCGAAGGTCCTACCGCCAGTGGTATCACCGCGAGGGACAGGGAAGGGCAGGCCACGAAAACCTTCCGCCGTCCTCCGCGCACTGGTCCCTAAGCCCCCTCGCCCTCGGCTGGGGAAAAGGCAGTGGCCGCGGCTCCCCGCTGCCGGCCGGCCGACCGGCCCCGTGGGCGCGTTGAGCGGAGCGCGCCACTTGCCGCGGGTGCGCTGCGAGCCTCCCCACCTCCGCGCCCCGGCAGCTGCGCGAGGGAGAGCGGCGCACGCCGGCACTTTGTCAGGCCGGGCGGGCGGGAGCGGGGGGAGGGTCGGGGGCCGGGCGGGGGGGGGGCCACGAGTTGCTGCCCGCGCCCCCCGCCGCGAGGGCTTACGCGCCCCGCGGAGTTCACTTTCCCCGCCTCCTTTCCCGTCGGGGCGGGTACGGAGTTTGTCCTCTCTTCGTGCGGGAGAGGAGGGCGAAGGTGCGCGCACAGCAACATGCAGGGCGGGGGAGGAGCCCGGGGAGGAGCCGCCGCCGCCGCCGCCAGCACCTACTTACGCCGTAGCGCGGGGGAGCAGGGCTCGGGCCCAGCCGCTTTTCCCGCCGCCCCGGGACGGGTTTGCCTCCTGCCACCCCCACCCCGCCGGCGGTGGTTGGCGTAGAGTGCCGTGGCTGGGCTCCCACGCTGTGCCCAATCAGTGCCTCCAGGACGGCGGCGGTGATTTAGGGGTTATCCGCGAGCAGCACTTCAGGCTGATGAATGGCTCTTCGCAGCTTTCTGCCCTGATGAAGGTGTCTGCGTGCTCCTGATTGCAGACACTAATGAACTTACACGGCTTCATTACGCTTTCCCTGCTCCCGGCGGAGGCAGAAAGCTACCGCTTACCGTATTTTGTTTTTGCGCGGGGACTTATTTATTTGTGTGAAGGGAGGGGAAGAATTTGGGGAAATAATCTGCGACTCCCTGCAGCGCCGCGCCAGCAGAATCGGCGCCGCGGGCAGCAGGCTCCGGCACCCCGCCCGCTGCCGGCAGCCGGGGCACGGCGGCTCAGAGCAGCGCAGGCAGCGCGGCAGTGGAGGGGCCGCCCGGCAGCCCCCGCCCCGACAAACCGCTGCGTGCCGGCCGGGTTCCCCGGCCCCGCAGCCCGCCCCTCGCACTGGCATACGCAGCCCCCCCCTCCCGGCCTCTCCTCCGCACCCCGGCAGTTTTCGGAGTGAGGCGGAACCGGTGCTGTGTGACCTGATTACAGCTTAAACATCTGCTTTTAAAGCCGTTTCTCCTTCGCGTACAAAGGCGCTTCTGCTTATTTTTCTTCCCGACTCCTCAGCATCCTCTCGACTCAAAGTAGGAGCTGTAACTTTTCACACGCTGAGATGTTACCTATCTCTCTTCCTAGGACCGCTCTTATTTTATTCTTTTATCCTTTCCTTTTAAACTCAAAGGCGTTTCACACAGGAGATGCGAAACACTGGGGAAGTTAGATAGATGAGCGGCTTTGACCGTTTAGCTGGCTACCCGCTGCTGTACTTTGATTTTCCAAACTTAAACTTATCTGCCACATCTCCGACTCTGTAATGAAAGATGCACGCCTATGTTATCTTAAGCGCTCCGAGGACAATCCCTATATTCCTTTGACTCCAAATGACTGGGAATACCTCCTAATCATAGAAAAGTTACTATAGATGTTACGGCGAGCACTGCTGGGGGTGTATCTAAGGTCCGTCCAGCAGTTTAATCTCCCATGCGAGTGTTTTACCCCTGTGTTTTCCATTGCATTTGTGCTGTGCTGGGCTCGACTTGAGAGGCGAGGTACCTGGGTATTCAAACTGATTCGACAGTGCTGAGATCAGCGTTTGAGAATTACAGCGGACACTGCGCACACACGTACACACGCATCGCCAGCATCACAAAGCACTGCTGTGCAGCAAGTGTAATAGAAAACCACAAATGTTTCAAGCATTTTGAAGTGGACAGCCAATGTGTAAGTCGTAATACTGAGCCCACAGAAAACAAAACACGTATTTTATAACAGAAATACTTTGTTTCCACCCCTAGGAAAGATGAAGTATTACTAAGTAACTACTTTTAAGTACAGGTTTGGAAAAAAAGTTATTTCGAAGATACCAAAACCACATCAGTGGGATGGAAATGAATAATCTGCATTGACTTTGGGGGTGACTCTGAAGTGGTAGGATTTCATTTTAAAAGGTAGGAGGCACAGAGACCTCTCCAGATAGGAGCTATGTGCAGGAAAGTGCCCAGACGATGTAAGTAGAAGTGGAATCGTCATGACCTTGTATTTCAAATAAAATATCCTACAAAGGTTTTAGTCCTCATAAGAAAGCACTCCAAGTGCGAAAATGTGAATTGCATAACATTATTTGTTACAAAACATATATAGCTAGACAAACATGAATAATCTTAACCTTGAATTTACGCCAGATGCTGTAATTCTTGCATAGTATACAAAATAGCATTTCTGCTAAACTAAAAGCAAATCTTGTAGACTCAGGGCTTTACCTACAGTTTACTTCTTTCTGGCTTACAGTCCTGTAACAGAAAATTCAAAATTGTATTTTGCAAACGCAGCCATATAAAATGGTATATTTTGCTCTACTACTTCAGCCATTTGCATTATCTTAGCTAATTCCATTCATCTAGTACTAAGTTGAAGTTTTTACCGCTTCCAAATACAGTGAGTTAAGACGCTCCTTATTATGAACAGGAAGATTATATAAATTCTTCGTTGTGCGAAGCCCACTGAATAAACAACAAACATCAACTACTATTAATACACATTTGAAGTTCAGAGTAAGTAATTTTGGTGCACTTAGCTTGAACATAACTGAAGCAGCATTACCAGGCTTACCGAAGTTTAATAAAATTTCAGCCTTCAGAGTTTAAACTAATTTCAAAAGTGTGCAGTCATATTTGTGCTAGAGCTTTGTAGGAAAAGTATCTTCCTAATGTCAGCTATTACATGTGACTAAACTCTCTAAAATCACAATCCAGCCCTTCCTTACTCTTTTGGATTGCCAATAAACTTTCTATTTTAGTAGAGAAAGAACAAAAGGAGATGCATTCCTTATCGACTTGGAGATATTTATTTTTTTTTAATGTAATTATCAGCAAATCTCTTTGGACGGCAGGTGTTAGTGAAAGCAGAGAGCAGGACGTCCTCTGATGCAAGACATGCCGGCTCCTGCACTAATCTACCAGTAACACCAAAAGATGAGACAAATTGAAGACACTGTCACGTTCTTTCCAAACTTCTTAAACTGCTCTTAATGTGTCCTTCCGTAGTTAAACGGTAGCTCGGGCTTCGCCAGACTTAGCAGCACTTACTGCTCCCAGGACTTCACACTCTTTAGGATTCTCGTGTGTCTTAAAATAACAGATCTCAAAACCTCTGTGTTGTCAAAGGTCCTTGATCTACAGCTCATGTTTCCAACCACCCATTTTCCTTCGGGTGAGCGGGAAGATGCGGTTTATTGCAGCTAGGTAGGGACTGCCTCTACGTAATGGAAACAACTAGCAACATTACCCTGCATCAGGGTACTTCATAACCGCAATCCTAATTTAAAAAAATAAATAAATACTCCTTTCGACTCTGCCATCAATCTTCCTGGCTGATTCTAACATATTCCCATTTGTTCTCCTCGCGAAGAGCTCCACGGCTCCTCTTCCTCTGCGAGTGAGCCCGGGGAAGGGACAGAGTTAGCAGCTGCTCGAGTGCTCGCTTGCGAGAACGCGGCGGAGTTGCCTCATGCCCGCCCCAGCTGCCCGGGCGGCGGCTGAGCCCGCGCAGCCCCCGCGCAGCCCCCGCCGCTCGCAGCGCATCTCCGAGAGCAAACCGCGGCGGGAGGCAAAGTGCCTGGACCGGGTCAGAAGGTGACGAGGCGGCCGTGACCACGCTGTGCCGTCATCCCTGGCGAAAACTGCATCATCCACACACACACGCACGCCCCCCCTCCCCTCCGCTTTGGGGATGGCAAACTCTGGGGAGAAGGAGCCGGGCCGCGCTGCTCCGCCGTCAGGGCGGTAGCCCAGTGCGCTGGGGGATGTGCCCGAGAAATAACTTGAGAGGTCTGCGGGGCGCATGTAGCTAAAATGTAAAAATTCCGCGGAAATAGCCGCACTCTCTAGCCCGTTTTTATGCCAGTGTGCTCTGCTGCCGCAAGTAGATCGCGAAAGGCGCTTTCCTGGAGTATGGAATTGTGGTAAAATTGTAAAACAAATATTCTAATCTGATCACTGACAAAGCCATAAAATTAAATAGCTGTCTGCAGAGAGAAATATGTCTTAATTACCTTAATTAAAGCAAGATAGGGCCTTACACACATTCATTTTGAAGTCACTAAATGTACTGATTATCATACAAATCAACCTTTAAATGGGGGTCATGCTTTTCCACTACATTAGTTTGTGTTCCGCTGCATAAAACAAAGCTATATGGGAAGCTGACCTCTGGTGAAAATGCTGCACTTCAGCGGCACACAACTACTGACCCTCTTCAGTGGGTTCTTAGGAAAGAACCTGAAGGAGTTTGCATATGATTTGAATACAGAAATGCCTTTCATATGGTGTTAATACTGCATTAGGAACTATTGGCTGGGATAAACTTACAGCCTTAAAATCAAGCACATAATCGTTTTAATCACCTTGTGTTCATAAGTAGGAGCCATCACAAAATGCTGCTACTGCCATCAATCTGAATTAGTACATGAGGCTGAGAAAAAGTTAAGATTTGTATTTGTTGGTATAAACACTTCCCCAGCAAACTACAGGTGAGGGTAACTATCCATATTTTCCGTAACAGGAGGAGTGCAGAATACTTACAGTGATTCAGAACTCAATATACAGACCCTGTATGCGCATGCAGATGTTTACGTAATGAAGTAACATTTTTATTATTTTATTATTTATTATTTTTAAAAGAGGAAAGAGGCCTTGTTTTAAATAAGCTTAATGTCCACAATTAACCAATTAACTTTTTTCTTTATAGCCTTCTGCCTGAAAGATGTATGAAAAAAATAATTATAAGAAATTCCACTGATTAAGTGTTCAAATAAAAGAAATCTGCAGAAAAGATTCTTTGAAGAAAAGATAAAAGCACATAGAATGAAGAAAAAAGAAACCAAATGTGCTTTTCTGTTGTCTGTTACTTCCCTTTTTCCTTCTATCCTACCATGTACTCCTCCTAGTAGAAGACACCACTAATAAAGACAGTCTGGACAACATACCTCTCTAACTAAAAGCTCTAATGAGGGGCAATGATCTGCTATTTTATTTTGATAATCTGGATGTTAATTGGTTTGTCTGGTGTGCCTAAGCAGAGATTTTATTAAAATACTACCCATTTAAAACATTTCTTAGGCTGTTTCTAGTAATATATGTTGCATTCAAGATGAATGCTTTCATTGCTGGAAGACAAGAATTCAGGCAGTAGAGTGGTAACAATCTATGTTTGTTCCTGTCTGCTCAGGAGAACTGTTTCTAATTGATCTGGCATGGAATTTAGTTGGAAATGTGTATGTTGCAACCTAAGCACAGTCCCTGTATGCTTTGTAAAGTGATCACCATATGGACCCTATTTGAAGCATTTGAAGGTTTTAGCTACTAACCTTGCTCAAACTGAGCTGTAAGTTCAACACTCTGAGCTGAAAAATATGTATGTGTGTGTGTGTACGTGTATCTATTTATATTAATACATGTGTCTATATATGTGAATATATATACATCCACATACACACACACATGCATAAACACACATCTACAAACATGCATACACACTGTTGTTAGGTATCATGAACATGTGTCAATTATTTGCATTTTGTTACTAATTAATAAAGGCACTAGTTATATTTTTAGAAAATCTGATGAGTGAAAATAAATGTGCTTCTAAAGAGGAAGTTGCTGGTATTACAAAGACATTTTCAATAGATGCAATCTTAATATTTGAGAGGTGTTTTGGGGTTTTTTTTGGATGAGAAAATATGCTTAGGTCTATTTCCACATAACAGAATATTTTTTAACCACTCTCTTGATGTAATGGAGATTTAATTAAGAAAGCCCAGATAAACTAAAAGCAAAGCTGTCTGAAGCTCCTCCACAGAAAACTTTTAGGAGATAATGGTTAACCATGATTCTTTCAATCATACGGCCAATTATCAATTTTTAACCCTCAAAACTCTTAATAGCAATTTCTTGTTCTGAATGTGAAATGAACAGCTAGGCTTTGTTACAGGTAATAGTGCTAAGTTATGAATGCTGATGGCCTTCTTGTACAGCCTTAAATTACACTGAAAAAGATACAGTTTCTTTAATTAAAAAAGCTGCACTGAACTAATCCCTCTAGCTGAAGAAAGAAAAGTTTTAAGCAATCTCTTTCTGCTCTGGGAGAGAAAAGCAGACAATACCATAACAGATCAGAAACATAAGCTATAGTGTGCAGCCAGGAGCACAGCAGGGAACTGAATACTGCTCCGACTGTGTCATTTTTTAATCCCCCATCCCAGTTTTCCCCGTCTGACCTCATGCTGAGATGAAGTTATCACAGAAGACAGCTTTACTCTCACCAATGAATCCAACCCTGGATCTGTATTATCCTCAGCAGATCAAAACACTGCTTTCATCAAATAGCATTATCTGCATAAAAGGCATGCAATTGCCCGATAATTTCACCCAAACTATGCTATTCATTTAAAGGACAAGAAGAGAAATGTAATTCATTCCTTTTTTCCCCCCTGGAAAAGCTAACTTATACTTCACTCATGGGAACTTTTCTTTTTTTAACACAAGATCTCAAGAAGACGTCCATTAAAAGTTTCCCCCGGTTTACAATTAATTGTTAGAGTACCCCTGTGCTTCTTGAGTGACATAAGAGTAGTTATGCAGAAAACTGGCAGGGAGAATTCACAAAGCTTGCTGTAGCCATGATACTGATTCCATTAGCCATGGTTCTGCTAACCCTAATAATCAAATCATATATGGCATAATTGTAGCAGCCTAAATATAAATAGTAGCTGAAGAGACTTACAGGAGAATTGGGTGATAGGGTCTTTCCTACAAACAGAAATTCTAAGTCTAACTGTTTTACCCTGGCACAGAAAAGCTGCACCACAAGATCCAGAATAATCTTCACTAATGTATGTGTTGTTTATAACAAACATGCATATATATTAAAAACTCATGCTGGTGCCTTGTGTTCCAGAAAGACAAGTGCATGATGCTGTGGCTCATTTGTTTTATTGATGTACACTACAAACAGTAATGTCACGAAAGAGGTAGGCAGATTGCTCCAGAAGAGTGCTGTTACCACAGCTATTGTATTTGGACTATTCCACATACTCTACAGAAAATTGTTAAACTATTCTTGGGATTCTTCTGCTTGTAACAGGTTTATCCATATCTCATGTTTCTTCCACAGAAAAATTAGAAAGAATGGTTTTTCAATTTTTTTTTATTTTTTTTTATTTTTTTTTAATACTTGTATGAGAGAGTAAAGATTAATTTCTGCTGGAGGCTTGTGCTTTCTAGGTCATTGGTAAGAGGTGTTCCTGCTTTCTGAATGTCAGTGTGCATGTTCAGCACCAGAAGCAAGTGCTGATTTGTATCTGGCAGAGTGAACTCTCCCTTTCTTCTTCTAATAGTACAAAGGCCCTTGGTATGTCATGGGGCTGCAAATGCTAAACTAAGTACCTGTCCTGGCCTAAATATTGCCTACTCTATACAATAGTCTGCCAGTTACTTTTCTTTAGGACCACTGGACAGGTATGCTTCTCTATTCAGAGGATAATTTTTTTATTATTTTTTTTTTTCCCCAGCATGTCTTTGATACTTCTTAAAACAGGAGTCCTTTGAAGTGGCTCAGAGGTTTGGAATCACAGGAGTTGCCTCAGAAGAGCCGGATTAGTGAGCCTAACAGAGGCGCATCAGACATTTACCATGGGGTTACAACCTCTCTGTGTACATGCAGACAATATGGAATGTCATTTTATAAAAAAATATCAGCTTAGTCCACAATTTCCTTAGGTCTTTCCAGACTCAAGATAGAGCTCTTCTTTTCCCCGATTTCACAAAAGTTTTGGATGTTCCAGTGCTTCTTTATAAAACTAAAAAATATAAATACATACATTCACCTTCCTTGTCAAGCGATATCTTACTTTTTAATGGGACCCCCATATCTGAAAGCTTGTGTCCCTTTTCAGACTATATCAGCTAATCAGAGAAAATAACTGTATTTTACAATTCTTGCTTCTCATATATTCTCAGAACTTCACATTTATAGCAATACACATGCTGTATTATTATTGAGGAACAATGTATGTAAGTCCAGCTCATTCTGGACCCATGTTCCTAAGCATTATTTCCTATTTGAACCCTGTTTGTAGGGTTTATCATGTGTTTCCATGGCAACGGAACATAACTTCTTAGTGAAATGTATAGATTATTTATTTCTAGATCATTTGTTTGTTTGTTTGTTTAGATTTTGCTGAAATGGGTTATACTGCTAGGCATTCAAACCAAGATTCTTGTGTGAGAGAAAGAGCATGAGCTGAAAATGCTCATTTCCCATACTGGTATGATACTATGCTATCTATGTTGGTGTAATCATGCATGGAGCCCCACACGCTATTAACAACTATGGGGTCCTCTTTCTGTTTATGAAAAGCAGGGCAACCTGATAACGGATGATCCCAGGAAGAAGAAGAGTGCTAGCTGGGAAGCAAGCTATATGCCTCTCTTCCTCCAGACTTCAGGGGTACTTATTACCTACTATTCTGTGGTGCAGGGACACAAATAAAGAGCAGGTCAGATCTACAACCATGCCACTGTCCAGGTATCAGGTATGAAGATAAAAGCATATGGTAACTCTCTGGTGCCAGACTGGTTGTACTATGGCACCTATAATCAAGAGATCTGTTAATATGTAGGCATATTAAGTGCCTCACAACCTACCAGCATTACCTTTTAAAAAGTTACAAGAAATGTAAAGCAGAAAGCCAATCCTCTCTAGAGAGATTGCCATTTTGGAAAGCCAAGGAAGTGACACAGAATAACATACATTCATATACACTGACAGAGCAATCGGAAACTTTACCACAGATGCTGATATTGATGCCCTTGTATCAACTTTGCTAGACCAGAATTCAATTTTTTTAAACTTAACATTTATAGTATTTCAGGATATACAAATTATCCCCTATTCTGGATTTCCCAATCTTTTCTCTCCAGGTGTGTTTATCTTTCTGGCTTGAGAGAAGTTCAAAACACATGAAAATACACTTTTTTTTTTCTTTTCTTTTCTCTCCTGAAACTGAAATACATTGAATCGAATATATAGAGTTCTTAAATCACTAGAAACTACGCATGGAACCCTCCAAATGTCTCCAGTGAAAATTATACACAAAAAGAAATTGTCTACCAGATAATTTTGCTCTCAAATAACAGTTCTGAGCAGAACTGATTTCAGTCACTTAGAGTGACCTAAATTTGGATTCTATCATATTCATCTGGTATTCAGAACAATGTGACTTCTGTATGTGCATGCAGAAATACAGCAGCTTGAGGGGAACTTAGTGCTCTTTTACACATCTCACCACAGCATTGGAGAACCACCAACAGTGGAGACAGTTTTGGCACTGATATAAATTTGGACTGCCATAGTTCCTTCCATCATTTGCTTTCAACATTTTGTTTGTGTTTTCTTTCAGTTGTCTATTAAATACTGCATATATTAGGCTAACGTTGAAACACGCATAGCTTCTCAATGCATAAGTTTTTTCTGCTCTTTTTAGGAATTTAAATATAGAAAAATTAAGTAGGATGGAGGATGGAAAACAAAATAAAATCCCTTTTGCTTTCATTATCTTGATTTTTTTAATTCTCAACTACTACCATAGCAGTGCAAAATTTGCGTTGCTGATTTTTTGGCAGTGTAATCACACACAGCTTGTCCGATTCTACTTCTCCTGAATTACTCTGGATCAAGATCAGATCCAGAATAGTGTATTTATCAAAGCTTTCAATAGAAGATTAATAATGGCAGAATTTTTTTAAAGCTAAAATTGTCATCAAACCACTGAATACTTAGGGTGTGTTGATGACATCATAGCAAGTCTCTGAATTCAGACAAAAGGGTGGGATCTTAGAAAACCTAAATCCCAGTTCAGTACTAATGCCAGCTCTAACATTTGCTGACTTGGAGAAAAACTGTCCCATTATTTTGGGAACAGCACTTGCAATGAGGCAAAATGGAAAGGGAAATAGTTCTAACCAGCTTCTTTTTATAACATCAATCTTTTTGGAAGCCTCCTAAAGCATACAACTATAGTTCCTCTTTCTGAAACACTCAGTATTCAAAGAAAACAAGTGAAACTCTTTGTACAGACATATTGTAAAAATGCAACTTTTCTGTTTTTACACTAATAATAAAGAAATGGAAAATCATAAAGAAGCAGTAGCAGCAATCTATAGCTAATGTGCTGGCAAAACTCAAGCTCTGCATTTATATTTTTCCATTATAAAATAAAAAGTTCTCAAAAGAATCTCAGAAGAATAAACTTGTAATATCTGTCAGAAGGAATTCTATCAGAGAAAGTAAAAGAATAGAGCAAAAAACCTACTGATTCAGTTTTATGTGGCTTATAGTGTTTTCCAGTATTCCTGCAAAGCTTGTATTCATACAGCCTGACACTTTGGCCATTTCAGGGACAGTGGCAATAGCACTTTCTTTGGCAGCCTCTTCCCTACGACTGAACTTAAGCTACTTGTCTTCATTTTAAGGATTCTACCATTGCCCTTTCCCATTCTGCCAGTCATCACTTTCTTGCTGTCAAGAGCTCAACACCCATGTCAGCCTGGCATATGATGCCAGTCACTGTTGCCAACTCTTAAAGTTTGAAATGCAACTCTCTGCCTTTTTTTTTCCATGATTCCTCTCACACTTGGAAGAAATTCTTTGTAAAAAACCACAACACTAGCTATCTCACTTGTTTTCTAACTGCTTCTTGGAGATTTTCTTTCCCGTGATACCTTTAAAAAGCTTGGACAGTATTTACAATTGTGCTGACCAATGCTCCCGGTGCTGCTGTGTGTCACCATTAGCTGCACTGCCTTGGTGCTTTTGTTTTATGCTTAGATAGTGAAGTTCTCTGGAGGCAGGAAAAGTCTTTTTCTATTTATGCTACATCTAATGCAGCATGTCTGAGAGCTCTCACAGTCTGAGTGCTCATCAAAGCCATGGCAATACAAATAAGTAACAACATTGGCAATAATCAAATTCACACACCACTTCCTTTGGTAATTTGATAATAGGTTCCATGTCTATGCTGATAATATTCCTCATTTTTCTATGCATTCTATATGTGAAAGTACTGCTTTGGCTTCAAGAGGTGCATCTGCATGTGTTAATCATTGTGTAAACATCAGGCTATTTTAACATGTATATTATTATTACACGTTAAAATAAGAAGTGAAATGCAAAGAGCAAGGAGGTTGGTATATCAACCAATCATAAAACAGCCCATGCCATCAGTAATCAAGGCTGCCTGTGTAAATATAATTCAGTATTCTGCTTTTAGATATAAGGATATTCTCTTTAATGATCAAATACTCAGTTTTTGTACAGGCTAGTCGCATTTAGAGGAAAGGCAGTTAATACTACGCATGTTATCTCCTACAACCCATAGATCTTGCCTGATCTTTCTTAGTGCGTGCGTCTAGAATGATGCACTGAATAAAAATGTCAGTTCTGCCATAGGCAGCTCTGTGGTACTGAGGGCATGCCTTTTTAGTATTTTACATTGGGAATAAAACTGTTTGGGCACAGAATTGACTAGTCTAGAAATTTTGGCTGCATAATCTGGAATACACAAAGAAGCTGAAGACAAGATTACGCCGTGTAGCATTGTAGAAGTTTCTGGAGAAAACTTAATCCGGAAGTAGAGCCAACTGGGAACACTTGGGCTTCAGAGACTTGCCCAGAATCATATTAAAAATTCTGTAGCAAAGGCAAACTAACTAATGAGTTCTTCAAGTGGCATGAAATGTTCCCTAACACGGAAATCACCTTTCGCCTTGCAATCCATGACAAACAAATACTAGTAGCTGTCGACTAGAGAAGAAAGTGTTCCAAGGAAAGCCCATTCTGTACAAATGGGTGATTCATTTCCATACAAAGGCCACTCTGTGCATGGAAGGATTATTTAATGAAACCATCTAACACCTCCACAGAAATAATATTTCACAGGCAACCCACATTTTGCTATTTCCTTACTTGTAGAATATAGCGTTGCAAATGTTAGTATTAATTTACTTTCTTCTTAAAGCTTATGAGCAAAAAACTATCAAAACAAAAAGTGTAGTCAATGGCAAAGCACTAACTTTCACAGTGAGTACTCAGAAATTTTACCCTTTGGTTGACAAATCTTTATCAACTAATAAATTTGTGTGATTGGTAGCTAGTTTCTCTGTGGACTAAGTGAAGGGAAAATCTCTTTGTTCTCTTTCTATCTTGTTTCAGCTATCAGTTTCTTTTAAATGAAAAATATAGTAAATACTAGATTTTTTTTTCTAGGTCAACATTTTAAAAAACGAAATGCTTAACTTTGGAATATGTCGGAATAATAATAAAATAAATTATATCAAATTTATCAAAAAATGGGGAAAACACCCCAACTTGAAACCGAAACAAAGTTAAATAACTGGAAATTATGGAAGAAGCTTCAGTTTTTACTTGGAATAAAAAAAAATTACATTAGCGATCTGATTCCCATTCTCTTTCCCTGGTCACTTTAAACCTCTCCATTATTCTCTTTCAGTTCTACTTGAAACAGTCCTCTTCTCATGAGAGTAAAGAGAGAATTACCTCCCTTGATCTGCTGGCCATACTTCTTTTGATGCAGCCCAGGACACAGTTGGCTTTCTGGGTTGCAAGTGCACATTGTCGGCTCATGTTGAGCTTCTCATCAACAAACACCCCCAAATTCTTTTCCTCAGGGCAGTTCTCAACCCATTCTCCTCACAGCCTGTATTTGTGTTTGGAATTGCATTGACCCAGGTGTAGGACCTTGCATTTGGCCTTACTGAACTTCATGAGGTTAGCTTGGGCCCACCTCTCAAGTGTGTCAAGGTCCCTCTAGATGGCTTCACACAGACTGGTGTAGTCAGTATATCCCCTCGAGTTCACACACGTCAGCCCCAAATCCACCTTCCTTAAGCTATGACTTTTTTCCTCAGCTTTGTCCATCTCACATTCCTCTCAACAGTCTCTCATACTTGCAGTACTTCCTCTTCAGTTTTACTCTTTAATTGACCACAGGAGATGTGTGGGCATCGACTCACTAAAATATGACTGTGCTGAGACTAGCAGATAGACTACAGTGGGAAAAGAAAAATCGTTTTATTTTACATTCCATTGCTCACCATCCAGTGCCTTTTCAGAAACCAGACAGAAGGGCTGCGATGAAATTTCTGCAATTTTAAAGTAGGAAATATTTAGTTCAGACAGTATCTTCAGAAACCTCACTGTCCAAAGAGGACATTTCCTTCCCAGCAGGGGACATTATCCTGAGCTGAGCTCCACTGTATCTCTGCACTGCTACTAGGTGTCAGCTGATAAGGTCTGCATTAAAAGATATCTTTACAGTCTCCCAGTACCACTGAAGTGATTTAGCTTAATTTTGGCTCATCAAGTAGCCCTTGTGGCATCACTCTAGCCCATTTATTCAGAATAACCAGAAAACGAGGGGAAGATTTTCTAGGACCAATTTAACCTTCACTTAACCACACAGAAGTGACTTCAAATCTTTCTCTTCTGCCCTCACCCTGAAGGCTGAAAAAACAGAGGCGCTGGTCTAGTAGGTTTAATTCTTAAATTTAAATGTCACTGAAAGGAAACAAAACAGTTTTAGGGAAAGAGTAATTTTTTTTTTTTAACTTCATATTCGAAAATGGTTGGTTTTAAATGTTCTTTTTAGGCTGTTTTCTCACTCAGCTGTGCCAAACGTTTAGCACTAGCCTGCAAGATAGATGTGAGACTGCTCAGGTTTGCCTAATATAATCTCATACTTTTTCTAAAATACCTTTTGTAACTTACTCACCAAATGATAAAACAAATTTCTTTTTTGAAGACCTGATGCCATTGTGGAATTACAAACTCTCACTGCTTTGATATAAACTTTCAGGAGAATCTACTGTATGTTCAGATGGCTGACAGGAGTAATACTTCTAGCTCTTTTTCTACAACTGATAAAAGTTAGAAAAGAGAATAATATATTTTCTGTATCACTTAAAGACTTGAATGAACAAGTGAAAAAACAGTAAGTGCTTACAAGCTCGTAAGCTCCATAATGAACATATCTAACCAATTGTTCAAATTGCTAGCAGTTGGTGGTAGAAAATACGTATCATTGACCTTCTTCTATCCCCTATTACTTTCTATCCTTGTTTGCATCAAATATAGGAAATGGTTTCAACTAGCCAGATTGTTGCTTTGCTATTACAGTTAGAGCCTCGTGCTTGCAAAGGAAGAGAAATGGGAGGTTTGCAAATTCATTACAGGGCTTCCTTTGATTAGCTGCAGTAACTTGTGATGCCGAACACTTGTCACACCAATCTATGCACAAGTAACTGAAGAGATTAGAGAAAGTGTTCCTTCTCATAACCAACACGCTGGTTAATTTCCACACTATATTGAAGGCTGTTAAAATTCTGCCTTCTCCCACTTACGGCTGAATTTCTACATTGTATGTGATACAGCTTATAGTAAAGCAACTAGATCTCAGGATAAAAAGCAAGGATCTGAATAATATTTAATTAAAAAAAAAAAAAGCTCCTTAAGTGACAACAACAAAAACATGTTTAAAATACATTTTAAAAAAATCAGCTTAAGAGAAGAATAATACAAGTTAGTTTAAAATTTAAAACACTTATGTTAGACTAAAATACCATGGCTTTACTGATTTTACTTCGTAATGATTACTCATATGGACACAATTTTCTAGCAGCAGCTTTTAAAAAATATTTAAGAAAACTTGAAAAAAAAGAACTGTTTTTTAAACTTGCAACAGCTCCATTAAATGTTTTTCCTACTTCAAAAATGTTTTGCTAAGAGGATGGGAAGGAATTAGTCATGTTTCTTTGTTGCTGTTGTATAGAAAAGTCATTTACAGTTGGATGCCTTTCCATCAACACATTAATAACTCATTTGTGTATTTTTATAGTATATACTACCATTTTATTATGAAATGTTAAATATTTTACTTGTATTTGTATTTTAGTTTGATTTGTACTGAGCATTTGCAGTATTTCTATTTACTGGAATATTTTGTTAAAATGAATATTTAAAATTACCCATTGCTTCAAAAGAATTTTGCTATTTTTTATAGTAATCATCTTCCTTTCAGTACTCTGACCAACTTTTGGTCTTTTGCAGTAGAATATTGTGACTAGGGTAGGATTTTCTTTGTTGTATGTCTTACACTACCTCTCATTTTGCAAATTAAGAACAGGTTCCAGAGCACCCTTCAGTGGAAAGCATCTCCATTCTGACTGTATCATCAATTAGAGAACTTCTCCTCTACAGAATAAGCACTTTGATAGAATCTTCTCAACACCTGTTTTATTGTTTTATTTTCTTCAGCACATTGTACCACACCTAGTCCTACCCAGATCCCTCATATTCTACCTACTGCCCAATGACACAAAAGAAAAAAAAAAATACATGGACAAGGAAGTCTTGCTGCATCACTTCTCTTGACATGCCTGAATTTAGCTGTGAACTGAAGCTATACTGCTTTACTTCAAGCTAAACCCAGCAGAGGATGCTTGCTTCTATGCTCTCTCATAGCTAAAACACAGAGAGATTGTGCCTCCTTGGCTCCTCTTACTGCCAACGCACAGTTACAGTCACCCCTCAGGCAGGCTTTAAGCACTATAAAAGCTTAAAAGGCTACAAACCATATAAACATATATCACAAATTCCTCCCTTTGGTATTAATAATACTCAAGATTTACTTAGAATTTTTTCCCTCTAATTATTTAATGTACTTGTCATTATACATGATATTTGTTTATTGTTTGAATTTCTCACAGCTTGGATAATGAAGGTTAGTAAAGCATTGCCCTTGCATATTCTTTCTATGACAACATTAAGATTTCATCAATAAAACATGATTGAGAACAACTCTTTTTACTGGTTCAAAAAATGATGGGAATATTTTTGTTGATTTCATTTACACTTGCATTTTGTCTGAAATAGACTCCTAGTAATACTTTTAACATAATGTGGCCTAACATAGATTAATTTTTTAAACCCCAAATAAAATCCATCTCCACATTAAAAATTATCATATTTATTTTAAGACCTTCATTAGGTGCTTGTATTTTTTACGAATTTGCCATTTCTCCTCACTGTCAGCATTTGCTGCCCATACTGGTCTTTCCCACAGAGAAGACCAATTAATGTCCACTGTCATTTTCCTTACTGTACTACTTAATCATGTTCCAGCCAGAGAGTCTACGTAATTTCTCCTTACCTTCCCCTTCCACGGTAGTTAAGTCTGATGAAATTCTCATTTGGTGCTGAAATTGAAAAGAGGACTTGGAAAATCCATGTACACTTTCTTCTCCAGTACTCTCACTTATAGCATAGGTTCTTATACAACACTCATCACTACATTATCTAATCCAATTCTGGGTCAAATTGCTGCCAGGTTTTTATTTTATTTTAAAAGATCATAAATTTACTTGACCAAATCCAATCACAAATTAATCAAAGTACTATTTCTGAAGGCAAAAGTCTATGTAATATTATATATGTGGTTTTGAAGATGTGCTTGTAGTTCATAGCACAAGTGAAGGAATATTGTAAAAGCAGATGCCTCAATATCAAGAGATACTGTTCATTCACATCTATGGTTTAAAGTGAAATCCCATCAGTTGACTTAAAAAGTCAGCTTTGCAGTAACAAAGATGAGTGCTTGGGTAATTATGGTCCAGGTTATGGAGATTCTACAGACTCATAGCAAAGGAAGTATGTATGACATCTACCATCTGAGTGCTATGAAAAAATGCATTATCTTCCTCTTGCTAAAACTGATAAGCCTTTCCTTTGACATTACTTGTAAAATATTTTCCAGGGAAGTTCCATGGATAATATATTTCCACAATTCCATCTGGATGCCATAAATACATGTGTTTTTAAAGGTTCATATTCAGATAAACCTTTACAGGTTGGTTTTTTTTCGAGGCAAATGGTCCTATATTCTGCTGTTACAGGCTGTGTTTTGATCAGTTCCTGACCATGAAACAACATATTTGGTTCTAGATTAATTAACCTGGAACCACTTTCCAACTGTTAGAAGCTGACAGGCAACTAAAATGACTACTACCATTTGTGCTAAAAGCCTACTTTTTAGGTGAAAGAGATTGATAATATCTATTAAGGAAAATTGTAGGTCACATCTTAGAAACAAATTATTTCTCCATAAACTAATTCAGACCCAGATTTTTAATTTATGAAATTATTATTTTCTATTTTCCCAATACTTGTACCTTGATCTGAAAGTGGCCTGGTGACAGCTATTGAGAATAAAATTCTTCTTGAGTGCCAAAGGCTCATTTCCATGATCACAAAAAAATATATTCACCCTGAAGAATTTTTCTTACCTAACTTGCACTCAAGGAACGGAAAGAAATGAACCACACATCCCAGCACTGTTAGCCACTTAAGAATGGATGAGTTGCTTTATACCAGTGCTGCCTCTGTAATGGCTATAGCAGAAGTTCACATGATTAGATTAAAGCAGATGTGTAACTAGTGTGTGTGTATATATATGTGTGCAACATAGGAAATGAAGGCAGAGACACCCTTCGTAAATAATATGTCTGACAAAACACAGCAAATCTGTGACAGAGTCAGAAAGTGGACTCGCTGCTCCCTATGGACCACATTGTAACTGCATATTCTAGTATTCAAAAGGCAAAATTAAAACTTCTTAATTTTAGGACAAGTGGTGACTGCACATTGTGGAGGAAGTATAAAATCAAAGGTGGTCACAGTTCATTAACACTCAACACCTCTGTGATTAGAACTGGTTAATATAGTCCATGTAGTTTCAGGGAGTTACTCAGTTATTTTTATAATCTACAATCTTAAAAAAAAACACTAAGCTTTAAAACTTTTTTGAGGATAATCAATTAATGTTTTCCACTCAAAGCTACATGAATATATTACTAGCTTGAGGCTAGGAGACTCACTTTTACCAAATTCTACTGTTAATTTTTATGAAGGATCAGCTGAGCAATTTTTGGAGGTCTGCTCAGCAGAGGGTAGAATATAAAGCTAACTTCTGCTGGCTCAGCCAGGAAGATGCTTTATTGTTGCTTGTTTTAGGGATGCAGCAGCACCTTGTTGGTCCTCCTAGAGAGACCTGTAGGATGATGTTCCATGGGAATGTGCAAAATTTCAGAAGTCTGGGACTTGGACTCATTCAATGCAAAATTTATATGAAGTCTGGATTTGAAATTAAATCTGTGAATGGAATAGCCCAATATTAACAGCAGCTATTATAGACAGATATCAGTATAAAGCAGTAATTAAAGTTGCAAGTGACTTTAATTACCTGATTAACAAATAAACAAACAAATGACAATAATTGCTGCTGGGTTGTTTGGATGCTTTTTATTTGCTTTGTTGTTTGTTTGTTTTTTTCCTTTTCTACTAGTCTGCTTTCCTTTAACTTCTTATTCACGTTCCAAGTACAAAAAAGTAAAATGAATGGATTAATAATGCGGCGATCTATAGAAGAATGTCTGTATGAATAAGCACATTATGTAATTCTGTTGCACTAAAATCAATTTAACTTCTACTTGCAAGCCTGTGGGAATGCACAGAAAGTGCATTTCTCAAAGATACAGCAGGCAATGTCCTGCAGTGAGATGTCCAGTTACATACATTTTATTGTTTTGCAAAATATTCTTTAAGATTTTTTTTACAAGTATGAAGTACTAAGCTACATCTGTCAAATAAAACCCCCTACTTTTGGTCATATGCTATTCTTGCTTACATATCCACTAATTCACAAATTCAACGATTTGAGATTGTTATTATGGTTATTAGTGAGAAACAGTGAAGTTGAATGGCATAATTATTTACTTCTCTGCCACTTCTCACATCATACTGCTTTAGACAGAGCTGTATTTTATGTTTATTTATGGTTGCATTTATAGTAAACTATTTACCTCCCTCATCAAATGGTATCTACATATAAATACATATATATATATATAATTATTTCCTCAATAACTACTTGGAAAATCGATTCAGTAAATCCCCAAATTTCTCCAAATAGGTCATGAAAGCAATTATTAATTTCCCCCAATGTAACAAAAAGGTCTTGGAATGTAGGTTAAACCAAGGAGTTTAATGCTAATTTTTTTGTCATTATTTAGGGTAAAAAAGCACTGTTAATATTAGTATTGTATTTTTTAGAGAATTTTTTTCTTTATGTTTTATTTAAAATGTTAATGGAGTGTATCTGCAATTCAGATAATTTATCTTTAAATCACTGTTCTGCAGAATAGTGCACTGTGAGCACTGTAATACACGAGCAAGTCCTCTCAAAGAACATGCATCAATTCTCTTCCCTTCTGAAGCACATTGCAAATGCCCTCTAACAGGGCACAGCAGCATTACATAAATCATCTTATATGAAAAATTAACATGACATCAAATATTTATAAATATTAATGTGTATGTTAATATAACCAAAGCTGTAACAAACAATCATAACCTTGCCAAGTTTCTTAGGACAGGCGCCGCTGATAATGATATCCATTATCTCTGGAGGAACACGCAATTATGAAAGTATACATGGGATGCTGTATTGTTATCTGCTTTTAAGTTCATCCATTAAACACTCCACCTCACACTGGATGTTAACTGCCCTCTTAGCTCTTTGTCAGGTACTATTATTATGTGTATTTACACATCCACGTGAATGAAAAATGAACAACTGTTAAATGTATACAATTTCCCTACTTCATTAACATGTGTATTTAATTTTATACCATACATTCGTTTGCTCTATGGCAACTATACCTTGTAATATCTGCTACCTACCTACCTACCTATCTGTCCTCCGTCCATCCATCCATCCATCCATCCATCCATCCATCCATCCATCCATCCATCCATCCCTCCCTCCCTCTATGTTGTACACAGCATAGCTCACATAAGAATTTGTGAACTCCCTTGGTTTATCTTTTACATGTGCTGCATTCATGCTATTATGATTAAAATTGTGTTAGTATTTACACTAGAAACTTCAATTTTTTTGCTTAATAAATATCCTCTAGAATTACACACAAACATAAAATACAGTAGAATGCATTTTATCACGATAAAATTTGATCAGTTACTATGAATTTTGAGCACTTTTTTTTATCATCACTTATCTAAAATTGTAGTGATGGGGAAGAAAATGTTGAGCCCACACCACATAAGTAACCATTTTTCTCAGCCAGATGTGGCTACAGGTTTTAAAACTGCTTAGCACATGTGCAAAAGAGATTATGTCCCAGGAAACTTCCTCAAAGGTTTAAGATACACAAGTAAGGCTAAGTGATGCTGATTACCATTTACAGTTAAGTCTTCACTCGAGCTGAACAATGACTTGTGCCTCTTTTGTAATACATAGATTCAAATATGTACAAGGATTTCTACCCATTACTTATTTTTACAAAAAAGATAATAATGAATAATAAATACAGATTCAGTAAAAAGAGTCACCTAAATACTGTACACTGCCAACATCCTTTATCATTCAAGACAAATAAAATAAAAATTAGCAGCTTAATGTAGTAACATTCTCTTCCTCATAATTAGTACCAGTACTATTACTAGGTATGAATATAGTGAAGCCCATTTTAGAAGTTGTTAGAGAAAATAAGCCTTAAAAAACAGGTTTAGTAGCTAGAAGGTTACTATCTTTATTTTACTGAGGAGCCAGTCAAAACGCAAAGTGGGTAAAAGACTTGCCCAGACTGAAGGAAAAAAAAAAAAAAGGGTGTACCTAAGCAGCTCATCTAAGTTGCACATGACAGTTAAATATCAATCTAATATATAAATTCTGTGCAGTTTTATCATTAATTGTATTTTTAAAATCTAGAAATATTAGGGTTTAGGTGATTCACCCAGGAGAGCCAGCAACTCATAAAGCACTAAGTGAAAGCTGCTTGTTTTTTAAAAACATCTAGATTTGGATGAATCCTTTAAGATGTGTTCTCAGTATTGGATTAATTACTCTGATAATCCAAAAGCATGAAGAATGTTTTTGAGGGCATTCTGGGAAAGGGGAATAAATATAAAATAAAAATCCACAGATTTTAAAGAACTCCTGGCCTCACTAATTTTGCCATTTCAAAGAAGACTATAGACTGTTTTCATGCTTATATTTCTTACCATTTTTAAAAATTTGAATGGCCAATGTAAAACCAATAATTCCTATTACATGAAAACAAGACAAAACCGAAAACTAAGCCTAAATTTAGAAAGCAAAAAAATGTACACGTCACACTTTTAACAGGTGATTTTCACCTTTAAATATGTTTATCAAGTTCTAAATGACAGTATTAAATTCCTAAACCAATGCTGGGAGCCTGTTGGAGCAAATCCAGAGGAGGTCCATGAAGATGATCACAGCTGGAGTGCTTCTCCTATGAAGAAAGGTTGAAGATAAGAACGTTCCAGGAAGACCTGAGCAGCTTTCCAGTACCTGAATGGGCTACAGAAAAGCTGGAGAGGGACTTTTTACAAGGGCATGCAGTGATAGGACAAGTGTAGTGGCTTTAAAATGGAAGAGGGGAGATTTCAGTTAGACATTAGGACGAAATTCTTCACTATGAGGGTGGTGAGACACTGGAACAGGTTGCCCAGGGAAGTTGTGGATGCCTCATCCCTGGAAGTGTTCAATGCCAGGCTGAATGGGGCTTTGAGCAACCCGGTCTAGTGGGAGGTGTCTCTGCCCATGGCAGGGGCCTTGAAATTAGATGATCTTTAAGGTCCCCTCCAACCCAAACTCATTATTCTAGGATTCTCTCACTCTCCTTCCCCACTTCCCCCCCCTTTATTTATTTATTTTTAAAGAATTGAGGAGGGACATGTAATGTAAGTTTCAGGATTTAAAGAATTTGATTCAGTTATAGATTATATACTACACCCTGGACAATTTAGGATTTTGGTTTTTTTGAATGTGTTTTTATTTATAAGTGGTATTGCTATCACTTTTTACAATATAAAAGCTCATGTTTAATGTTTACAATGTTATATGTTTACATGTTCATGTATACACTTCATGTTTATAGGGATACTTTGTAATTGATCCCATTTCAAGTCTTCAGTAAACACTGAAGTCAATTGTATAATTATGCAAAAATAAACTAATTTTTATAAGTTAATTATTCATACACAGTATAATGTTAAGATTGCAAATAACATTAATTCAATGCACATCTCTGAGATAAATTGTATTATACTGGTCAACATCCCTTAGTACATCATGGATAAATGTCTTTTTTTAAATAAAAAGGAAGATGAAAGAATCAGTCATTATTGTGTCTATGCCTCAAATGTAAATCATAGCATAAATCAAAGCATGCAAAAGTGTAGGCAACAAAACTAAATACTCTTGTTTTCATTTTTGTCTCCTTAATATTTGAGAATGCCAGATGTATTTGCTTTTCTGGTATTACTACTTTTTTGTTATAAATAGTCATTTGCCTATAGTGTTTTTGTTGGTTGGTTGGTTATTTTGTTTGCAAATAGGTGCCATTAGTGTATTTGTAGGTTACATGCAAGAGATTCCCATTTCAGAGCCCATATTATCTGTCAGGATCAAAAAGCAACACGCATATAGTGTGAAACAAGAGCCCTTTTATCACACAAAGATGCCAATTTGAATAGGACCTTTTTGCATATGCAGTTTTATAGCTTTACTGATAAAAAATCGATAGTTGTCAAGTAAAAATGTCACTCTTGACTGAGGTTAGAAACTGGCAGTCTATTTTCCTGATTATATATCATTATCAGTACAGTTCTTCTTTGCAATTACTTTTGTATTTCCTACCCCTTCCTTCAGAATTCCATAAATAAAGAGTCAAAACTCTTTGGCAATAGGCTTACAATAATGTCTAATAAATAATAAATAATGACTAATCCCCACAGTTAAAAAGAGCACATGGGTTCAGTATCTCCCACATGTTTCTGTAGCTTCATAAAAGGGCTATGGTCTAGTTGAAGTGATTTAGTATTTGCTCCATATCATTATAGAATAAGAGAAATTCTGTGATATTCTTTCTTTTAATCAACCCTCTTTTGATACCACTGTCCTCCATATTAATTTCCAAGTGAAGTAATACCATATTCCTGTACTCTAGATAAATGTTCCTTAATGCAGACACCTAAATTCATACATTTCATACATACAGAAACCCTATTTATACCCCAAATATTGTTTTGGTCTTATATATTCTTGTATTAATATTAATCATATGGAAATACAAATGCTTTCACTAATTTTAACAATAAACACAAAAATTCTTACATAAAAAGACTGATCAGAAAAAGTATTTATTTAAAGAACAGAGGTTAGATTAAAAATGGCAAATTTACTTTTTAAAAAGTTTTGATCCATTTGTTACTGATGCAAAGATAACTTTTAAATTTTTGATTAATGTACAACTCTCTCTGGAAAAAAACATGATATTTTAGAAGCATATCCTGCATATCACTTGTATATTTTTTAAAAGAAAAGCTACAAAAATGACAGTTAAAGATACACATATTTTCTGATTCTTCTGCAATGTCTTTCCCTTCTAGTATTGAAAAGATGGAAGCAATTTTTAGACAAGTATGCACCATGACAAAAACACTGGAAGTTCCTACTGAACTAAAAAGGCCCCTATTAGACTTCACAGATCCTTCAGAAAACGCTATTGAAAGTATGGGCTTAAAAAAGAGCAATTCTGTAAGTACATATCCTTTTCAAATGGGGCCGCTGTGGTACATGCATGATTTAATTTAGGTATGACAAGAAAACAAATTGTTTGAGGCATGAGGAGAAATACGGATTTTACTTAAATGAGTGGAGAAACAGCTGGTCTTGTGCCATGGTGGACCGTATTCAAAAACCAACTGAAACTGGGTTCAGGAACTAATAAAGGATCTAAGGCTGATGGAAACTAAGCATGTTACCACAGTGACATACTTCATCTTGGTGGGGCAGCTGTACTATTATTGAAACATCCTAATTCAGATAACCTATGCTGCACTACTTTTCAAAAGACAACTTGCTTTCTTTGCTTGAAAGACACTAAATTGCTGTAATCGCTAACAGAAATAATGCAAGGAGCAGAAAAGGATGTGTGTTTTGCAGAATAAGGAATTAGGATAGGGATGAGAAAAAAGTTATAAAACCTAATAACATTTTTTATGTTTTCTTCTTAATGAAGATTCCAAACTAGTCAGCTAACATTGTACTTACATTGCTTAATGTAAAACAATGCTTATGAAGTCCTGAATGCCAAGGAATCAGCTTCAAGAGGGAGTGTTTTCAGAGAGGCAGGAAGGTGTTAGTAGTATGTATTACCCAAAGAAAGAGAGATCAGCAGCTGTTATCTGGGAGGCCAAGGCTCTATTAAGCAGAGTTGGGAGGCTGAGCATAGGCTGTGGGAGACTTCTGTTCCAAATAAGAGAGGTGATTAACACATATAACAGCAATCTCCACTCTCTTGTTTATAGTTGTATTTTTAAATTTTAGCTGTTGCATTCCATTAGCACAAGAACTTTGTTATGCATAAATATATGGCTAAGAAGGAGCTCTAGCTTTTGCATACCCAGCAAAATGGTAATCAGACAAACGATACGAGATCGGAATTCATGCATGTTCCTTCCTTGACTATTTCCTGTGTCCCTCCTTTTCTCTCTTCATCAGTATTTACTTAAAATGTTTCAGGCCTCAAACTTACTATATCTAATACTAAATATCTAATATTATCACTCAGAACATGACAATGTTTGGGTAAGTATATATCACTAGGTATTTTGTGACGATGACCTTCCTCAAGGCATCGAGAATGGATCTTTGCACTCACATTCCTACCACGTAACTCACAAAATAGTATCTAGATGGGATTGACTGATTTGCTTTTTTTTTTTTTCTTGGTCATAAAAGTGAGCCAATTACAGGGAGAAGAAGCAGTCCAGAGAGAAATACTGAGAAGTTCTCTTGATGTAGCGTTTCTGAAGTTAACATGGTTTTAATTTGAAATGTCTTAAAATTAACACAGTGAGGCTTTTTGTCATTTGAGCTATATTTTTTACCTCTAGAGTATGCCTAAGATTTCTGGCAGACTGAAATAGAATTAAAAGGGATACAGAATACACAAATTTATCTGAGTCTCACTTTATCAAGGTTAATGACATTTCACTTCTTTCCTTTAGAGTTGAATATGCATTTTGTCATGTAGATTTGTATTAGCCCTTGAAGAGTTAGTAAGAAATATATATTCAGTTGGAAAATATTTATCACTGCTCTTGCTGACTCAATTCAAGGAAGGACACTGCCCTTTCTCCTACTGCAGAGATGGTGCTTCAGGAACAGTCACGTATCCTGGGGAGACAATGAGCTCCCAAACAGCAGCCTCCATCAACCAGCCCAACCATCTAGCTAGATTCCAGATACTTAATTAAAAGAAGTATTGGGAAAAAAAAAAAAAAAGAAGAGGGGAAGTTAGATTGGATCTAAAAAGCAGCATTAATAATGCATAAAAAGAAAAATACACACAGGGAAATTTCTTCAGAGCCCAGCTATATTGCCTAGTGACAGACACATAGTTACAAATGCAGCAGGATTTCCCCCCTGCCCTGGAAGGTCATAGTTTAATTTTTTGCTGCAATCTGGAGTAGGACTATGTCCATATTTCCCCACATCAACCAAGAATATTAATGGTGGGGACAGGGAGGGGGTGTGGCAGTAGAAAAAATGAAGACAAGTTCAGCCGTTGAGAAAAAAAATATAAATTTCTGGCTAGGACTGGGATGAAACTGGAACTGCAATTCTCAGAAAGCTTGGGAATCTTCTGGAGCGCAGTGTTTTCAGACTGTTTAACCACACCCCAATACTGTTTAAGTTACTATGCTGAATAAAGACACAGGTACCTTTTTCAGGCTGCACAAATGCAATGTTGTTGTCGGGTGCATACAAAAAGCACATACTCAGACAACCATAACTAGAAATGTATGCATTTGAAATTGCTAGAGTAGCCGTATACATGAAACAGTTCTGGGAAAGAAGTGAGACTAGCACTCTAAATGCTGGTTCAGGGGATAACATTTAGCCCTGCTCTTATGCTGACTATTCTCTGCCTACAGCTTTGCACAAAGATTATTTAAACATCAATTAAAAATTAGTACCCACCTCTTTTACAGTCTTCGGTTACAACAGCTAATTACCTTGTGAGTTACAAGTACCAATTCTGATTTGAAATATTAATCTACTGGTCATTTCTACTGCTGTACACACACTGAAGTGCAAGCATGCTTTTGTCACTTTTCTGGGACATTTACAATTATTCAAAACTCTTCTGACTAGCCATGCAGTATCCAGACAGAAGCTTTGTAAAATAGCAGATGTGGAAGCTACATTTAAGCTTAATTTGTGTAATCTTAGAACTGAATTGAACCATTAATACTTTATAAGCTTCTTTTTTTTCCCCAACCATAGACTGAAAAAAATATTCTGAAAGTTTTGCAGCTCTCAAAACTCATGAAAACAGTGTTCTCAGCAGACCTGTAGTGCATCAAGAGTTTAGTGTTTTTAGTGTTTTTTTATCTCCAAGCATCAGTGTCTAGATGTATAAACTTCATCAGGATAGGAGTGGTTCTTTAAATGCTGAAATCTGTTGGGACTATGTTAAGCCTTTACAATTAAAAATAATTATTCTGGTGGATGTGCAGAAACAAGTCGGATCTTGAGTCAATATTGCTTTTATGTATAGCACAGCATATAAAAGTTCTCCTTTTTAATACAAAACAAACTGTGTCTTTTCTCTAATGACCCTGAGAACTAATTTTCTATAGATATACACTTGAGACCCCTGGATGAAACCCTTTTGGAATCAGTATAACGACAGACAAACGGAAAAGCTCAACACCTTCCCCTAAAGCTCAGCAGCTCAAAACACTGAAGCTGCACATAAAGCTTCTATAATATTTCTCTATAGTTACATCAGGTTTAACATTGCTGCACAGGTCAACAAGAGCATCACCGTGACCAAGTATAAGCGTATTGTACCAGAGGTCATGAAAAACTGTCCCTACATTGAGAGCTATTTTGTCCTCCTTGTTTATTAATGATGATCTATATACTAATGGATTTAGCTTGTAGGGGGCTGGGGAAAGAAAGAGAGTCACTATCTCAGCTTCCATTCTTCATTAATATTAATATGATCTTCAGCTATAGCATATTGGTATGGTACACACTAAGAACTTACAGGACAAAGAGCTCCAGCGCTTAACAGGCTTGTGTATTCATTTGGAGAATCAAATACACTGTGTAATATGTTATTATTCTGAATTATTAACTCTGGCCTTCTATGATAACAAAGAACTTTGTTTCAGTAACATCTCTTCAGACTTCATGTTCTGAAAGTGACAACATAAGGTCAGATGTTTACTACACACACAAAAAAATATTTTAAAAAACACTGGTATATTTAAAAGAAAAAAGAAAATGAAAATACATTTAGATATCAGTAATGCAGTCCGTATGCTTAAAAAGCTTCTGGTATGGTTACAATGAGTTTAGTTACATTAAGGCTGCAGATTCAATCCCGAGTTCCACAGAAGTCCCCCTAAAAGCTGTAAAGGTATATAGATCTGTCAGGAATATCTGTGCAGATAAGCATCTCAGACTGAATTACTACTTTTGTAAATCATGGTTAGATTTGCATATGCATTCCTGCATATGCATTCCTGTCACTACAGCTAGGTAATTGAATTTACTAGCCAAACCCCTGGAATGGTCTCTCAGAAATTCCCAAAGCAGGAATGGTAGTTCATCATATAATTCCCAGTGTAAATCCATATAAATTACGTGTATAAATGTTAAGAAGAGAAGCCATTTGCTGAGATACACTGAATAGTGATTGTGGAAATAACATGGTATCTGCATGGAAACCACGAAAACCAACCTGACATTGCATGGAAAAAAATTCTCTACTACAAGGGAAGAGTAATATAATGTGTAAAAAGGAAATTGTCATATCAAACTCATTACACTCCTCAATATTATAGCAGTGGTCCTGGATAGTCTTTTTCTAAAAACAAAAATTAAGACACGATTGAATGTTTAATATTGGATAGCAAAAAGGTGCCTAAGAAGCAGTTAGAAAATAAACAAACGGAATTCATAGTTGGCTTTAGCTTTATTTTCATAATTATTGGTGAAATAGTTCTCCTCTGTTAGGTGCTAGTAATTTAAACAAATTTTCATCTCTGTTTACTTTGTTCTATTTATGCTAAAATTTTATATTTACCTACTAATAATTTGGGCCTCTCGCGTTTATTGCATAATTTTCTTATTTTATTTCTACTCTGTATCTGAACACATAGATGTTGCATATTTAAATTGTGACTTGTTTCACTGTTCCTTTTTGACAAGTATTCTTATTTAACTCATGTTGATTATGTTCAATATTCTTATAGCAGCAAGCCTAAGTTGATTATAATGTCTAGAATGTTCAGTCAAATTTTAACGAGTCCATGCACTTTAGAAATTCCTATTGTAAAACAGATAAAAATGAAGAAACTGAAAATATAAAAAGGAACAGCTTTTCATTCCACATACAACAGTGCAATATACGTGTAGAAAACAAACACTTCATATGAATTAGCATTTCAATGTTTTGTAAACTAAAGTAATATATGCTTTTCATTATTTTAGTAAAATGAGAGAATGGGTTTAAAGCAGTATCTTTAAAATTTCATATTGTTCAGGCTTGTTTAGGCATGGCAAATCATTTCAGCATGATGGATGCATATGCAGCAATAAGAGATACTTATAGGCACTGCAATACTTCTTAAATTCAAAGCTAAGAGAAATAGATACTCTCATTTTTATGTAAGCCATTATTAGAACTTACTCATAAGAAATATGACATACTATATGCTATTGCTTTAATATAAACTATATATTAGTAAATATTTTTTTCTGTGCTATGTGGAATTCACAGGACCAAAAGCAATTGCATAATATGGTGAAAGCACAAAGATTTATGGCATATATGCCAGTGAGGGTGAAGTGAAAGGTATTTAGACCTACACATGGACAATCTTAAAGGAAAAAGCAGTAAAATATGTACAAAAATATTTTAAAAAATGTTTTTAATAGCAGTAACTATTTTACTTGACAGCCATGTAAGGAATTTTGATTTTTAGAGCTTGTTCCTTCATGGCATTAGTCCACCTTTACATCAGGATAACCACAATGATTTCACTGGGATTTTCAGCAGCACTGAACTTAGCAGAGAGCTGGGTAAGAACTGTAAGATATGAGGCATTCATCACCAAGGGTGAGCAGCTTACAGCTAAAGTGAAAGGAATTTGATTACCTGTTACAGATGCTGGAATTTCAGAAAGCACTTCAGAGACAGAACATACAATTCTTTCCTTCTTCTCATTCGTTAAAAACAACCCCTTGCATTCAGATTGAAAGAAAAAAAACCCTCAAAAATTATTCTCTATAATAATTCTTCATGCTTTTATAGTACACTACCAATTTGAAAATTACTCTAGGTTTGGTCATCCTCTTAGAACGTAATAGGCTTTCTAAGCTTGTCTGTGCTCCCAAAGAGTGTTAGTTTCCATTCACTTTTGATGGATAATTTGATGGGATTTATCTGTCTAAAGAAGTAAAATACGTACAAATGTCTCAGTTTTAAATGAAGGGGTTCCTGCGTTTACAAAAGGCAAATCTATGCTTATTTTCGTAGGCTTCTTTGAAGCTGGTTTCAAGCTACCCACAAATGCCAAAGTATGCTGTTTATAGTGTACGGCGTTTATTTTTTGTACACTTGTTTTCGTGGTGGTGGTGGTGGTGTGTTTGTGTGTGTGCGAATACCAGCATCAAAACTAGCACTTCTTTGCTGCTATGAAAAAAAACTTGTTATTTATTTCAAGCACATATATTATCTTTGATAGAATTTAAACCAAAGAAAATTAAATGGAGAAATATTAAAGTATCAAATATTTTTGGGAAAAAGGACAATGATTTAATTCCTTTGTCAGTAAGTCTTAATGTTAAACTAATCATCAGAGCAGAAGGTTAAGAATGATTGCTGTGAATTTTAGAAGCTCTTCTATAACAGAAGCCAAACAGACCATTTCTTGACTCTAATCTTGATGTCAGCAGAAAACAATTATGTCCTTTCTTTTTGGTAGACAACCACTTAGAAATATTAAATACGAGTGGACAGGTCCTCTGATTTCATAATTACTTCTCTGAGGGTGGGGAAAATAAAATAATTTGTATGTTTGCTTTTCTCTTCTAGCAAGCAGTTAGAAACAAATGTGTGACACTGTATTTCTCTCTGAAAAGCAACTATTTTTTTAAGGAATGGCTGGGGAGAAGAATGCATTCTCAAGGTGAAATAAAGATGAAACTTCCTATGGGATACATCCAATTTTCAATGTTGCTGGAATGCTCCCTTGATGTTTTATTACAGTCACACCATCAGTTTTGTTGTTGTTTTTTTTTCCCCCTAGAGCTGAAAATTGCCTCTTTCTTCTGCGATCATCAATAACTTCTATGCATTTTTGTGTTAGGTGACAGAGATGACTCCTCTATGGTGTTTGACTTTTCCCAGGAGAAGGTATTCAGGTGGTGGTTCTGTCCTCTGTGGTTAGCCAAAGGACTGAGTGGTATCCTACATTATTTTCTTCATTTCAAGGAAGCAAAGTCAGCAAATGCTCAGAAACTCAAAATCGGAAAAATTTTCTGCTGTTCACTATCCAGAAGTTCTTCTCTTCAAACAGTCCCATGTGCTGTTAGAAGTGAGAATGCTACTGCATGTACACGATGTTATCTGACTACTGATTCAAATTTCTCATAGATACTCACAGATCCACCTGTTTTCAAATATGAATTACTATGTGCCAGAAGCTGAAAGCACACTAAGTTTCTTTAATCATCATATTTTCAATAAACCTTGAATCTGTAGGAGGGATTGTAGGAAATTTGCCAGTTATACTAGTGAAGTATTTTTATTCCTTTATTTTAAATTCAAGGAAAAACAATTGAAAGATTATTTCAGAAAGACAACACAGACACTTGGAAAATATGATCTTAAATGTTGTATCCTATTATTATAAAATCTAGGCATGTAAAAGAATCTTTGTGATGTAGTGTAATAGTACAAAAACAGTACTACACCTTTTGCAATTTTAAGGGACATTAGCATGAAATACATGCCTATGGATATAACATATTATGTGCTACTTTATCCTGTCTAGCCTTTTCCCATGACAAAATTCTGTAAAGGAGGAGAAATTGGCACATTTTGTCCACGTATTCTAGCTGGGACAATACTGATTTTTCTAAGTTACAAATAAAAAGGACTGAAACAAGCACCAATGCAAAACTCTTCTCATCATTGAGTATAACTATTCAGAATATTGCCCATTAGTAAATAATTCATCCTTTGATCTTGTTCATTGGTTTTTTATCTTACTCATGCTAAACCTGTCAATTGCTACGTGTCTAAGAAAATACCATCATATGCATTCACTGGTATAACAGGACAGACTGAAATGAGTAGTTTTATATAATTTAGTTAGGTTGTAGGTTTTTTTAATATAATTCAGTAAGTATGTGAACTTTTAACTCATGTTAACTCAATTTCCTCATGCTTTCATTTACCATTTGTTGTGGACATTACAGTGATTAGCCAAAGCTCTTCCAGCTCTTAACGGTCTCAATAAATTCTCGTTTAAATTGACTGTTACTTTCTCACTATAATAAAGTAGGTATTTGACATCTCGGAAGGAACCAGACTACTGTCTATTACATTTTCTTGAAGAAAACTTTTCTAGTTCCACAAAATCAACAGAAATACAGTTGTACTAAAGAGCGCAATGACTAGCCACAGCAGGTAGGTGGGCTGGACAAGTACATACTTAGACAGTTTCACAATTCTGATCAAAATAATGCTGCATGGCTTTTGTTAGAAAAACTAAATAACACTATATTCATATGTAATGGTTTTATTACCAAGTTATTAGCAGTGTCTGAACTCCCTGAGAAAAAAACAAAACATCCAGCTTGTCAGCAATGTATATTCACTGCGCTGAGGCACAAATGGAACTGCAGTGTTCTTTTTCTGTTAGGTCCAAAGATTAGTGTGGGCCAAGTGCCTAGAAAGTCAATCTGCTAAGCTGCAAAATGGCACAGTAAAAATTCTGCAAATTTATGTATAAAAATTCTCCAAAGGCTTTTTTTTCTTTTTTTTTCTTTCCTTTTTTTTTTTTTTTTTTTCAGATTGTAGCAATTCTAAGATATATTCATAACTTACTTGATCAAGTAAAGATCAGGAATGACATATGGGATTGAAAAAGAGGAGATTCAGAGCTCTGAGTCTCTCAGTTCCTTATAATACTCACATCACAGACACATATCTTGCAAACATCTATATTTTGCAATCATGGCCCACATAGCACTCAAAATTTGTAGGCAAATAATAGTGTACTAGACGAGGATGTTTTTGTGAACAAATTCTGTCTTCCTATGAATTCTGCATACTGAATTTTTTTTTCCCCACTATGGCTTTTTTTTTTTTTTTTTTTTTTTTTTTTCTATTTTGGCTCCTTCTCTCTAGACTTCCTTGAGTTCCAGTGAGTCATGATCAGGTCCTCCCCCACATTTCATCATTTGTGGCCCTCTAAATCGATCTCCTATTTATCTTCCATGACAACACATTTTGAGAAGTTGCAGTCTCCTGTCCATCCTTCCTGGTAATGAGATCTGCTTGGTAATGCCAACTTAAAATTTCCTAAGTCTCTTGCTCTGGGTTCTCCATAGATTCAGATTAAAAACATAGCTCTCTCCTGCAACAAATCCCTCCTCTACACTTTATATTGCTTTATTTTTTTATATTGCCTTATTTATTTGGATATTAATCAAGAGTCACAAAAATAAGAGCTTCCAGTTCAATGTCTACATTCGTGCTCTGGTTCTTAGGACCGTAGTGTTCGAAAATACTGATCTCAATGGGAATTCTTGAGTGTTAAGTACTTTTCACGTAACAACTCTACCACAAAGGGTTTGAATGTGGATTTAGATCCTAAACTCAGGTTGCTATGGTATTTTTAATTTTGCCCTGCCCTATTTTTGCCTCTTCATATTTTTTCTTGAACTAGTACTTCAACTTCAGTGACTTCTGAATTATTCTTATACCATTATCCATTCCCCATTAAAAAAATAAATTCCTGCCCTCCCACAAAAAAATGTTTTTATATTCAGTATTTTTATAGTATCGGGTTTATTTGGTTTTATGTGAGCCATTTTTCTTTCACGTCAGTACAAAAGGAGCTGCCTTCTGACACCTATCTTCTTTCATTCTTAGCTTCATCAATAATAAAACTCGTAATATTCTGTATGAATAAAATGCAACAAAAAGAAATGGTTTTGTATTTTTTTCCCTTTATTCTAGACTTCATTGCCTCATTCGGTTCTAAAAAAAAAACAGTATTTATCTGAAGATTTTTATATGAAGTGACTGAAGTCTCACAAAATAATTAGATGAAGAATGAAAACACTGTTTTGTATTAGACTTGTAAAATAAATTCACAACATTGGCTTAATTTCCACACGTATTTTCATAATAGTAGACTTTTCTTTGGGAACATACAAGTCTTCTAACTATCTGCTTGCTGCATTATTGAAACAGAGCAAAGGAGGGTTAGACTGTCTAAATGCTTCAGAATGTTGCACTTGTGCATTGAAGTATTTAGCAGAAGGAAGTAAGTAGATAAAGGAGATTTCCCTGCAAATGTCAAGATGGAATTGTGTTAGTGTGAGCTGGCTGCCTCCATTTTGGCAGGATTCTCAGGCTCAGAGCATATATAAAAATATAACTTTTTTTTTTTTAAGTAAGTCAGATTTTGGATGTGTTCAAGTTTGACAGTGTTCCTTAAGCTTCCTTATTGAAGTTATTTATTTATTTCATTTAAATCTTCCAGGATTAGGCAGAGAGTAGAATGTTGGGTTCCTATACAATTTAAGGGAACTCTGGAAAATCACATTTAAAAATGCTTGGAAATATTTAAAATTGTTAATTGCATTAATGCAATTAAGCTACTGCTTATTTTGCTTTTCCATTTTTCATCATGCTCAGTCCTGTCATTTCTATTGTAGGCATAAATAAATTGGCCTACCAATAAATCAACCTACCACTATAACCAAGAAAACAATAAAGTATGTAACATCGGTAAAATCATAAAAAAAGAAGTTAGTCCCCTAGAGGTGTACCTCCCATAATTTCCCAACAATCAATGACAAGAGGAAAACAGGAAAGAGATAGGCGGCTTTCTGTTCCTGGTGACCCTCTAGTCTGGGGAATGCCCAAGGAGGCTTTAATAATTGTAGGGGTTCAGACTTATTTCCAAGGACAAGGTCCTGATGCAAAGACAGCAGGACTGATCTGTCTGAAGCATACACGACTTACTTTACAATGGGAACCATACATGAAGCTCTGGGATAAAATGACAACTAACAAAAAAGAAAAAGCCCTACATAACCTGTAAGTGAAAATTTCATACTTCAGCTTGGATGACACGAAATCCATGAGCACAAAGTTTATTAAAGAGAAAGTACTATTCCTGCACAGATGAAAATCTAAATTATTTAATCCTATCAAGTTTTGCCCAAATAATGACTCAGCAGCTTTCCTGGTTATATGCAAGGAGAAATAAATTATTAGTTATTAGAAACAGTATAGAAAATTAGAACCATGCATAAGATGAAGGATATGCTTGAGATAGTGCTGCATACAAATCGGACCCACCTTTCACTGTGAAAATACTGTTAATAGAGTATACCTGGCAAGTCTACAGCCATTCCTGTATCAAGCAAAACGATAACTGCTCTAAATAGTGCTATCACTGAGCTGGTGAACAATGCTGCCAAAGAACTGCCCTTTCCTTTATAACTTCCAGTGGGGTTTGAATGTGTCTTTATATATACACACACACATACACACACACATAAAATATATATTTAAAAGACAGAATGTATACTTTCTCAGATGTGTCGAGGCAAATCTAGATGCTAAATCTACCAGAAAGAAATTACCTAAGTGTAACACATTTCTTAAAAGTAGAGTGCAATATACAGCTGAACAACACCAACCTGTCTGGGAACAAGGAGGAAGGGGGAAACAAACTCTGTCCTCAGACTATAAGGAAAAAAAGCTTGCTTCAAAAACTCAAGTAATTTTGTCATGTCTGCACGATACCTGTGACATGGGAAGGGAACTATGATCTGTTAGGTCCGTTTCAGGGCTGCTCCATCTCGTCTTTCAAAAAATGATAGACATTATTACAATCCTCTAACATATTTGTCTATGTATCTGGCTAGTGCTTTGCTTCCTTTTACCCTCCTGACATTTCAAGAGTTCTCTGCCAGATCTCACGAATGCTCTCCACTAAAAATAACTGCTGACATTTGCAAGTGGCATGCACTAATCAGATTCAGAATAGGATTTTTTACATACACTTATTTGTGGTTTTTATTTTTTGTAAACCTTAGCTCTGGCTGTTAAAAAAAAAATCAACAGTGTCAAATACATTCCATAGCTGCATTAAAACAAATTAAGCTGTTATAAGCAAAATATTTTGATGCTAATATATTACATGGGGTTTTGGGTTGCCTCTGTTTTTTTGTTTGTTAAATAATTGCTTGCCTATCCATTTTTCAGCAAGGGAAAGCATCATTATATGAACAACTAAATTTCTAAAGGAGAGAATCAAGCACACCGACTAACACAAACCTGGGTCCTCCTGAAAGATGGCCTCATCTCTCCATCAAAGGGGAATAGCAGCTTATACATTTATTTACTACATTAACTGTTTAATCTTCACTGTATGGCTTCAGAAGACCTTCATGTCTAGTTGCTTCACCTAGTCTGACTAAGATGCTGCTGTAGGAGCTCTGTTTGTGGCTCTAACCTATTCCCAACACCCAGGAAGCGGGAAGAGTATTTTCCTGTTAAACCCAAATTGGTTTTAGTTTGGCTTGGTTTGGATCTTTTTGTCTTACAATGTCATAGAAGAAACTTTGTGGGTTTTTTAATTGCTTTTAAAGTCTATGGCTGCTAATTATTCACTACGAGGCTGAGGCCCCTGTTCACTATGAATAAAATTCCAGTTTGCTTCCAGAGTGGGAATTTTCATGCACTCTCCTGGTGGACCCCGGCCCTTCAAATCAGAGATGTGAAGCATTTGCTAAGCATAGGGCCCAGTTTGTACCTTATTTACCTGCCACAGAGGAGATAAAGGGAGTGTTTAGATCCCCAAAAGGTTGGCTGAAAACACTATGCATTTGCTGTGGGATTTTCTGGTGGGAATCCTGTAACTCCTTACACAAACCCCACTTAATGTCTGGTACATTAAGTTAGTAAACTTCTAAACTGCTGTTCCAAGGCACCTCTGTTTTCATCTCAGTCTCCTGTATATCTTAATTAATGTTTCAGTCACAAATATTATAATAAAGGATTCAGAAATATTGTATGTAAAAACTTAAACACTGAAATTAAAAAATCATGAAGATGTTTCTTTAAATGTTTGAACAAACCTGCATATCATTTGTAAAAGAAAAGCTACACTTCTTTCCTTGAAAAGACCTTTTCATTCTCCTTTAATCACATGATGTAACTCAGAAACCAGAGGTTATAGAACCGTACCAATACTAACAGGAAAGACATTCAGTGTCATTAACCAGGAAAACTCCCCCAGGTAACACAAGGAGGTCACAAGCTGTCAGACCCTGGTGGGGTATATTTGGTCAATGACACAATGACTACTCTGTTGAAGTAATAACTGATTGCCTCTCTTAGGCCAGAAGGAGTGGCAGCATACATGAACTACAGGTTATGTATGAGAAAGATAGAAATATTTTACCCTTTTTCCTCCAGCCCATTATGCTGGTTCTTGCATGGCTCCACCCCTGCCGTGGCACTTGACTGTCTAATATTCTACTGAAGTCATGCAATTTACAGTACATACTCAGAAGAGCTGAAAACTGATCGATGATTATGATAAAGGTGTTTTCCTCTTTTTTTTTTTTTAATTTAACCAGATGACTACAGAAAACATGAAAAAGGAATGTCAACGTTTGTTGCGTTCTTATTAGAAGCATTTTCTCTTTGCCATATTAAACAAAAAAGAAACCTTATCATTACCTTTGTCTTAAGTTAGAGTTCCTGAATCACAATATCTCATTCACTGCAGGACACACATCAATTATCAATTCTGAAAAGGTGAATGAATAAGCACATTCTCAAAAAGAGATATTTTTCCAGGTGATTCGTACACCTTACCCAGCTTCCTCTTCCTGAATTTAGGATACAGACCTCCCTTCCAAGCTATTCTCCCTTCAGAGAAAAGATATGGCCTGCTCAATCATGTAAGTAAGATCTCTCATTCCTCTCTGTTATTTGAAATTGTTAAGACCTACCATAAAAAAAGAAATCTGTCACAAAGGATTAAGATGGAGGTGAAGATTTTAGTGTAGTCTGGAACATAAGAAACATAATTTCATTTTTATATCAGATGCTGTTTGTTCCGTACCAACAAAGTTTCATATAAACATAGCTGAAATGCAAAGCACTTTAGTTGACTTCAAACTGGAAGAATCTTCTTGATGGAGCTTATCTCAAAATCATTTGAAGTCCAAAGTGTCTATGCAAAACCATTAATCTCAGAATGTGTCTAAACACTACCCTAGAGACAGGCTGCAATTTACAGTTCTCTGTGACAGGAAAATCACTGGTAGAGCCCTGTCATTTAACCCCAATGATTTCTTTGGTAGGCATGGAAAGAAAGGTTTTCATACTGCCCTGTCATAGAAGGGCTATGGAATATGTCAGTGCTGTATAGCTTTACATAAAAATTAAAGCAATGTGCAGGTATTTCAGTAATGAAAAAGATTGATAAGGTGGGCTTTCAGATCAGTGCCACTGATTTTTGCTACATGAAGCAAGCGACCTTTTGCATTTTTAGGGAAAATATATGGGGAAAATATGTTTTTCATGTTCATCGGGGTTTTGTTATACATACTTCAAATGTAAGATGGAGCTCTCTAGTTTTGTGTAAGCCTACAGTACGGTTTCAGTCTCCAGTTACCTAATGGTGCATGTTTGCTAGCAGTAGAGGACACCAGATCAATGGTCATGCTTATCTGCTCAATACCCACAAATCTTGTCAAAATTCTGAAGGGCCCATCTGGCTAAAATTTTGATTATGCTTATTTAAAGAGGACACTCACATCGTATTTACAGTTTATATGCCTCTATGTTTAATGTGTTTCACCATTACAAATCAAATTCTATGTAACCTAGAGCCCATCTTAAAGTTCACAGGTATTTGCAACACATTTTATGTATTTTTTCAGTTGCCTTCATACACATCTATTTAAAAACTGTTTAGTAAAATACAAAAAACCCAAACTGGTATTTGTTTAACATTTTTGCACCTGGCACGTTACATTTTCATTTGAAAAATTTGTTTAAGGACACATAACTGAGAAGTCATATTCCCCACCTGCCATCATTGCAACCTTTTCTGCGCAGTCTGCAAAGTAATTATGTTCACATTATGTACAGCTCTTTGTGTATGTTCCTAGAACATTATCTAACAGATATCACGGCTGGATGGTGGAAAACAGGAATGCCAGAGACACACACATGGAGTTGCCCAAAAGTCACCTGATGTTTCCTAACTTTACTTTCCCTGATCTTCCTGCAGAAAGGCTTTGAGCAGTTTTAAGGGATATATTGGAAAGTTATAGGATTTTATTTTCTTTGCAGGTCAGAACTGGCAGTGACTTACCAATAAAAGAAACTCAGGGGGAAAAAAAGAAACAATTCTGTGTATTCAGGAATCTGGGCATCCTGGCCTCAAGAGTGGCTGCAGTTATGGCCAGTCCAAAGGGATAAACTGAGTATGTCCTAAAAACCATCCACTACTCACACAAGTAACAACTGGTGAAAGGATCCAGGACTAAATCAAGGTAACGGAGGGAGAAGAGAAGAGACCTTTAGCTGTACCCCTCAGTGTCTGCGGCTTTCAAATGTATGCTCTGATTTTTCTTTTTTACTACCCACAGACATTCACAATCACAGGCCCAGCCATTAACCCATCAGCACCTGCATTTGCTGCATCAACATCCTGAAAAATCCTAATGGTCTACAAGATTCACCACTTTTGTAGAAATTCGTGTCTGCTCAGATGCTAGTAAAAAATAATTCTAAGAATTCTTTAGATTTAAACAAATTAAGTGCTGCCAACATGCTCACAAATATCAGTACGGTTTGACTCAATTCCATTTGAAACAATTCCATTATTTCTCTTGTATGTCAGGGGGACACATAGGGCAATGGAGCCATTAGGAATGATCTTTGGATACTCCAAAATCTATGAACTCTGTCCCAACTATGAGTGTAAAAACAGATGAGGGACTTTATCCAAAAGCCATGAAAGCAACAGTGGCACCAGTTGGGGGAATCAAGACAATGTCTTTGAATGGTGCATCTGGGTTTGGTAGACAGAGCAAACTATTTGAAGGCACACTAGGTAAGGAATAACATACATTTTGTAGGCACATTTTTAAAAAGCAGTGGCAGTGATAAGCACATAAAACCCCTCCAACAATTATGAATTCATTTGCACTTGCTCATTCAAAATTAGTTATCTTTGATGAGTGAAAATGTGGTATTTTATGCTGGTTTTGAACCGTGTTAAGCTATCAATTACTAACTTAGTCATAAAGATAGCTAACTACTAAGTTAAAAAATAACTATCAGCACTGTGCAGCAGGCAGGACGTAAATACCCTTAGATCAGAAAAATATCAATATCTTTACATTTGTAAACAAATCCGTTTTCATAATACACTGCATAGCACTGTGCCATGTTCAGTGAGCTTTGTACAATGTACATGAGTCATACAAACACAACTTGTCACACCATGCTAAAAACCAGTATTTTCTTCAAAAATTAAGAGCTGAAGCTTGCATATTAGAGGAACCGACAGCACTCGTTAAATTACACGGCTTACAGAAAGTAGCTATTAGCATTTCAGTGCTCTGGTTGATACCTCAACTTTGATTACCAACACCTCAACATATTCCAGTTCTGAACCTTCTCTATGAAAAAGCACTTAGTTTTGCTGAACTGGTGACAGAGTGTGCACTGATTCACTAATCTGGAAAAATGCCCATTTGGGTCAGGGCCTCTACATTATTTTTGGTTTTGTAGCCTGTAAATCCTGAGTTCTATCCTTCCATTTTCCACAACTTCAGGTTTTCTGTGTGCATGAAATTCCTCCCCTTAACCTTACATTATTCTGTCCTTCTGCTGTTCACTGACAGTCTCTGAGGTTTGGGCTTTATTCTCCTTCAGGGTTCATTCTTCTTCTAAATACTCATCATCCATTGCATTCTATAAAGAGAGTTCCCAGCAGTAGTTTTTAAAATAAAAGATAAAATGTTCAGTATCTGAACATTTAAGGCTCTAGTGTCAGTACCTGGAATGCCTCCTGTTGACAATGATGGTTATCACTGGGGGCAACTGAAATCTGTTCATTCTGAACTGTCTTCAGAAATCAGCCTTATCTGATTGTTCTTTCAGATCAAAAGAAATAGGAAGACAAAGTAAGCTGTGCATATTCTTTCACTCTGCACTTTGTTGTTAAAAAAGGAGGAATCCCACTAGGACCCATAAATCACTTTTAGATATCACTAATCTTTGCTACGGATTTCTATTTTTTTCCATTTATTGCCAGCTGACTTACTAGACTTTGGTATTTTAACAACATAGAGCAGCACTGTTAGGAATTATTGTGAAAAACATATAACAAAATCTAGATAGACAAAAAGGCATTTATTGCTCGAAGGGAAATGACATGCAATTCTCAGCATTTACAACTGAGATTACACCTTTTCTTTTCCACATGATAGACGTGTACTCAATAATAGGAATACTTCCAAGGTCTCCCAAATAACACCTGGAGCTCCTGGACTTGGGCACAGTTACCATAGCTTTTAGATCTTTGTGGAAAGTAGCTCACATTGCCTCTTAAATCAGGTTAAGTCTCAGTGACTGTACACATTACTACCTTTGTCAATTGTGTAGTGAGCAGACTAGAGGAATACAATCCTTCACTTCTTTTTTTTTTTTTTTTTTTGAAAAAACAGCATAGGTAACTGTTGCTGACAAAAGGGATGTGAAATACCACATATCAAAGTTTCACTGAAAATACCGAATTGGAATTGGACTGCGTACGGTACATCTCAGGCCTCACATTCAGCTTCATATGTGCTGGAGTTGCAATTTTTGGAGACTTTCCCAAAACTCCGTAGAACCCTGTCGAGGATCCCTACTTTTATATGAACAGCATTGCCAGTGTGATTGATAATAAGTGAATAAATGAAGCATATATTTTACAGTTTTATAGTCTCTGACACAGCTATTCTCAAGTGAACTAAAATTTTAACACGGAGCCTGTATCTTACATGTGTTCTACACCTGGATTTTGGTTCTTACTATTAACTTAGACACTGCTGAACAATTCTTGGGAAGTCTATGTATAATGAACCAGTTTCCTATTTTCTAAGCCTGGTTCACTGACTTGTAACATTCACATGATCTGTCTTTGTTTTGGGTGTTTTTTTTCCATTAAAAGACAATCAGATTAACAGCTATCTTACTGACACCCATAAAGCTTTCATTCACCTTCCTGCCTCTCTTACTATAGTGTTAAAATGAGTTTTGTGAACAAAATAATTTGTACAGTAGCCTCAAGTATACTGACGTAGTGCACAGCCACCTCTTGGTATCTGTCAGATGCTGGAGAAAAGGATATGGATGACAACTGAACCTGAGACCAGTTTTCCATCACCTCAGAAGTGCAGCAGGCATGAAAACATCCCTTTCTATTGCTATGGGATGAAGGAAATTTCTCGAACCTCTTCAAAACTCCATCAGAGTAGACCTGGAAGTCTCAGTTCTATAGAGATCATTAAACTCTATCCCAAACCAGCAAAAATACCAAAGTAGTTTCTTGTTTTACATAAAACATGCAGAAATCCCAATTTTTAAACACAAAGGCAAAATGGTAAAAAAAAAAAATAAATGAAGTTTTGTTCTTTCAGCAAAAATTCTCACTGACAAATTGAGTTATCCTAGCTTCTGGTTCAGCTTCAAGTACCAGCCTCAGGTTTTCTTGGTTTCTATGCTTCCTGACTTATCTCCCTCGGGCTATTCAGGTTAGATGGATTCAGTAGACTAAATATAAAAAATCACAGTACAAAAATCTATCACAAATTAGTCCTAAAAAGTAGTTCAAAGAACCATAACAAACGACAGGAAAGGGTTTTTAGCCTCTTGAAGGAAAATAAAATGCTTTTTGAAACAATAGCTCAGTGGCTAAAAAATAATTGAGTGTCTTAAAATAACAGGGCTGCAATACTTGTGGCAACTCAAAGCATCAGCTGGACTACTTTTAGACATGTTATAACCATGCTGCAAAAATGAAACTGGCTGTTAACATTATTTAACATTTTGCTTAAACAACCAACAAAGCCTTCAGTTTTTTACTTCTTTTTTGGCATGAAAGTGATAAACAGTATGAGCAAAAGCAAAAAAACCCCACAACAACAAACAAAACAAAAAACAAACAGAAAGAAAAAAGGAGACTTACTAAAGAAAAAATCCCTGTTCTTTTTTATCTAATGAACTTCTCAAAACACCCACACCCTAATTAATTCAGCTGTGTTCATAATATGTGACAAAACCCCACATCTATTTAATTGTAAACATTTTTCCTGGAAAAATAACTTGATTTTCTACATAGGAAGTAAAACATGACTATTCTACTAACCACTTAGTATAAAATTTTTACAGGCCAGCAATGATAGTATCTTTTATAATTTATCACCTGCAATACTTACTCTCTGATCCTTGATTGAACATCTCTGTTAATATCAATAAGCTGTAGAAATAAAAGCAAGTTTTGCTAAACAGTAAGGGGTCCTAAAAAACAGTTCTGAAAATCCTGGATTGCATCAATGTAGAACCTTCCTAGACACAGTGTTTTTCCCATTGCTTTGTACTCTGAAATCCAATCTATTATTTTGTCTGTTACCTCTGCAAATGCTCCAAAGGAGAATCCTACCAATAAAGACAGAAATTATTCCTAAAGAACAAAGGTAAGTTTTCATGTTTTCAGATATTAAAAAAAAAAAAAAAAGGGAAAATTATAAGCACAGAATCATTTACATTGGGGAAGACCCGTAAGCCATCAAATCCAACTGTTAAGCTAACACTACCAAGTCCACCACTAAACCGTTTCCCTAAGGGCCATGTCTACAACATATATATTTCCCAGAATACTTCATACTGAGTGACTTGGTGACCTGTATGCATTATGTCAGCCTTGCCTAGTGAAACAGAGCACAAACTTTATAGCTACTGTCTCTTGCTTGTGGCTATGTCAGCAGGTTGTGCTGAGGCTCAAGAGTAAGGGCTAACTTCCACTTTCTGCTAGAATCCCAAGAGGCTCAGGATCTTGCTCAAATAGCAAAACAGGAATGTGTTTTAGCAGTCACTTTCCACCTGAGGCCATCTGATCTTTACAAAGGAGGCATCTCTTCACTTTATTCTGCCATTAAACAGGTTAAGTTAGATATGCTCAGGAACTGCTTAATAGCCTGAGAAAATTGAGCTCATTACTGATCAAACAGCTCTGGCCACTTCTGATTAAAAGTATAATGTTGATTGTGATGATAACAGACTAAAATGTAACAGCTTTAATGTCTTCATTGGCTTGAAAGGTTGATTTAATAAATTAATACATCTCACAGAGAGATTTTAAACAGGGGCTGTACACTGGGCCTCCACTGAATTCCTGATGACTAAGAATGTTAGAGAAATTTCACTTGCTAAGCCTAGCAGACAACAGTAGAATTTTTCCAGAATACGAGAACCCTGCCCCTAATCCATCCTTCCAGAACCATTTACACAGTTCACTGGCCCAAACAGTGATCCTTCCTCATGCCGTTTTGTGGCAGTTCTCTAGGGCTACTGCTCAGAAGTGAGATACGTGGTTTTGAGAAGGACTTAGAATTTTTTCATTTTTCAAGGAAACCATTTCCCAAACACAGGAACTAGCACCATCACTAATCCTACCCTTGGATTTTGAATGGAAAGAGGGAGTAGTAGTCTGTACAGAAAGGCAATTAAATCCAGGAATTCAGGCCTGTGACTCCCAAGCTAGCTTGATTTGCAGCTCAAGACTTCAGATGGGGCTCTCAGCTTTGAGAGCAAAGAAGACTTCAAACTCATCTTTGGCAGTGCTACTGGCAGTTAAGGTTTCTTTTGGGTTTTTTTGTGGTTTTTTTCGGTTTAGTTTTGTTTTTATAACTAATTTCTCAGATTTACAACTAATATGCCAGACAGTGTAATTTTGTGTAAAGATCCTGGAATTGTCTGCAAATATAAAAACATCCATTCAATAACGCAGGTCTCCATAACTGACTGACAATAGTTCAATGATTGAGTACGATACCTTTTTACTCTTTTAAGGACAACTTGAAAAAATATTTCCACTTGCATATCTCTCTTTACAGCTCATAAACATAGGTAGTCTGACAAATATTTCTTAGGATTGTGGAGGAATCATACCAGCATTTAAACATTTAAACATTAAAATTTTTAAGCATTAAAACATTAATCATACAGATCTATAATTATTAAAATAAAAAACAAAATAAAACAAAACAAACAAACGTGCAGTACCACGGAGGTAGGCCTACTATCAGCTCTGATTCCTATATCAACAATGCAAGGGCTTGAGGTGCAGGGACATTTGGTGCATAGACAGAGTCAAGTTACAACAGAAACTAAGTTACTATAACCCCTAAATGCTAAATGAAAAATTCCATGGATGTGCAAGAATACATGCAGCACAGGGGAAGCCATAAGCTCTTTGTATTGGGGTAAGAACACTGCAGTCTCACTGACACGCAACAGTCTCATATACATTGTCAGGAAAGGCAAAAAAAAGAAAAAGAAGTTGTGACAATATAATTTCTGCCACAAAACTGTATCATCAGGACATGCATTCACTACAGAAACCTCTACTAAACTACCAGCCTTTAACACAGCGTACAGCACCATTTGACTGTTGCAAATACAAATTGATGGAAAATACTAGCATTTATGCCACAGAAGAGAAATTGAAAATAAATGATCATGAAAAAGTTAATGGTAAAAATTGTAAGGAAAGACTTCAATCTACCACCAAAATTAATAAGTTTTGTTCAGGTTTATTGATTTTAGCTTATTGTTTATAGTAGTAACTAGTCTGTAATAGTCTAGATAATGGTCTGGAAGAAGAGAGATTTAGAAGTATTTTAGAATTGCTTTCAATAGAGACCCTTTTAACACCAGGACCATCTGATTTTTTTATAGCTATAGTTGAGATCTACTGAAGACTTACACTGGTTCAAGTTGTTGACAACTGTAGGAACACAGCCCTACAGAGAGCAACGTTAAGGGCTTACTTGGTATATGAAACAGACCTGGAAGTCATTATAGTGAATACCAAAAAAACCCAAGTAGAACCAGTTGCATCACCATTGCATTCCTACTGCACCAGCAGCAGGAATACTGACTGGTTGGTTGTATCTTTCAGGACGCTTGATGTTTGACTAGCATATCAACTTTGGGAGTAATTTGAAAACACTGCCTATTCATGGCTTCAGGTATACTGATGTAGAAGAACAGAGGAGTTAAATTAACTGACTGTACTACAAAAAAACCCAGAAAAACCAAAACACAGAATAACTGTATCTATCCAATGCTAGTTTAGTGGAAGAAAAGTATGATTCATCTTCCATATGATTATTTGTGAGATCAGGTATGTGAGCAGTTACTTAACATAGTGAGATGCAAGATACAATGGTCTGTTCTTATGCAGAGACCATAAATAATCTTATAAATTAGCTTTTGGAAATAAATACTGAGTGTACCTTAGTACTAGGATATATGTCTGCGTGAACATTAATACGAACTGGAAAGATCGATTACTTTATTCATTTATCTTGATTATTGCTGTCCCTTTGGGCTCTGAATTGTTCCTTTTAGTGAGAAAGTATTCAGGGCATAAGGTACAGGTGAATTAGTGAAAGATGCAGTAGTGGAAAGTTAAATTTCTAAAATCAAACTGGTAGAATTACTGGCTTCCCTTAGCCTGTAATGGCTAAACAGGCAACGGAAGATAAACACCTCACATTGGTTAGTTTTCATAAGTACACGCTAGTTTCAGTTCACGAGTCTTATCCAGGGATCCATTTGTGCTTCTACATAAACGCATATTCAAATACCAGTGGGTACAAATACTACAAAAACAGCCTTTCAGTTTCTCTCTCACAGGCACACTGCAAAACACACATTCACGTTGGCTATTTTAGTTTAAATGCTTAGTCCAGGGTAAAGGAGGAGCACCTTTCAAATAGCTTAATTTGAATTAATAATTTGAAGACTTGCCCCACTGCCCCAAATTTGACACGTTTTATTAGAGTAGCATTGATACATCCCTTCCAAAGCTGAAAAGAGACTAAATTAAATGCTAAAAAAAGAAAAGAAGTAGCAACAGTGTATTTCAATAGCACAGACATCGCCTTTGTATGTGTGCTGCAAGAAATAGGCAACCAATAAATATTATTAGGTACTCAGCTGAATACCAAAATTATATATGCAACCTAGAATAAATGATACACACCTACAATCCCCTACAGGTAATTTTTATTCTAAAATGAGCATCATGTAATCTCATAGCTCTCAGTCACAAACCACATTTGATTAAAACAAAAATAATAAAAAAACCCCAAACAAATCCGTAAATATATTTAAAATTAAACTGATATTCTTGACATTTTTACTGCTTATTTCTCTTATGTCCATAATGAGCATGAAGTAAAATTAACTTTTCTGATTTTGCTAGGAAAATCACATCCAGAATCTAAAAAGCTTTGTCATCAAAAGCTACTACACCTACCAATGCAAGTCATAAGCTATGTTTTGGAAATAGAACAATAAAGAAGACCAACACCACATAGAGGAAGTACACAGAAAATTTCCATTCCTTTTAGACCTTTGTTTCAGTACCAATTAATCCATAAAAAATAAATTAAATATAGAGCTTTATTATCCTCTTCAGGAGATAAGTTAAAGTCCTGGAGAGGGCTAATGAAGAAAGCCACTGCGGTCAGTTGTTTGTATGGAACATTAGAACTGCAAGTATTTTCTTTTAGATAATATCTCTTATGTCCCCAGTTCTGAGAGTGAGATACCCTACCCCCCCACTTACACTGTCCCTTTGTCAGACTACAGAAAAACCCATATTACTCAGCAATTACAGAACACATTTAAATTAAATACGATCACATAGCTAGGAAACAAGAGAGGGATAAAAGCCGGTAAGAAAGTCTGATAATGAAGACTCTAGTGACTAAGTGATACAATATCTAAAGCCTTTTCCAGGTTATTGAGATTTTTATTCTTTTGCATGGAGACGGAGCAAGAAAGAAGGGGGGCCGGGGGGTGCAGAAGAAGAATCTGTGGTCTGTAAATGATCAGCACAAAAAATAAATTATGGTCAAGTGACTGAACTTTTCTGATGTGTAAATTGAATCATTCCCACACGCTGATGTTTTATAATTAAAAGACCCTTTTCACTGTGGGAAATTTTACTGAATTTTGTATTAAAAGAAGAAACAAACCATCAATCAGGAGGAGGTAGGGGAACTCAAAGAGCTCAACCCATTAAACTTGAAGAGTGTAGTTGAATTCTGAATGACTTGCTCTAGGAAACTGTAGCTCTTTTAAGGCAGGATACTGTACAAACATTAATGAGCAGAACACGTATCTGATCACTGTTCTAAAATCTTTTGTAGTCATACAGAAGAACACACTTTCCATTTGGTGTCAGAAGATGCAGAATATGGTTTTAAATGAACCCTTTTTGTGAAGTTCACAAGCTTTAAATTACTTTACTTTGGTTACCATTGAGAAAAATCGCTGAGCTAAATCCAAAGGAGAAAAAAACCACCAGCCCAGGTACTTGTTCAGTTCAGTACAGTTGCTATGTAAGTTCTGATCAGAGAGATTAAGTTTGCTCACAGCCAGACCGCTGCCAAATACAAACACTTCTGAGTGGGCACCAACATCTGCCATTCCAGAGCTCTGGTGCCTTATGTGCTTTCAGGTGAGTTGAGCTCATGGCTATAAATGACATTTGCAAATTATTAATCTAAAGAGAGACATAACTAAAAATCATCACAATATGGCATACGTAGGCAACAGTAGTTTCTTGCGGAAACTTGAGAACTCTCACAAGAGATTTAACAGTTCGTTTTGAGAATTTCATTATTTATTCAATTATGTTCAATTCTTGATAAGCCTAGTAATGTAGAGAATTTATCACCCTGGATCTTCCTTCTTGGACAAAATACACACATCTTGTAAAGTTAGCACTACATGAACGTATGCCATTTTATATTTTGACCTACACTTTTATTGACACAACAGTAAATTAGATACAGCAACATAAATTATTGATAGTGGGTAAGTCAGTAGAACCTTGTATTCTGAGCACATACTGGCCTATTGTAATTTTGTATTTTGCTCTGTCAGTTAAACAACGATACGTAATTTAAAAAGCAGCAATGCAAGATACAGTTCCAACCAGAGCTTAAGGCTGTAGGTCATCTTACCTTCAGTTTTCTGTGTGGTGTAATGCTTGTGGGTCTCTGATGAACCAGGAACCTGCAATAAGAATAGATTATGAAGAATTTGGTCACCAAACGTATTTTTTATTTTTTAAATGTTTAATTATATTGCAAAATATCACAGTAACTTCAAAAATAAACAAAATAGATGACAGGTTGTTTTTTTTTTCTGTACCATTATTTTCCTCTTTGCATTGTGATACACAGTAAGTTGATAAACTGTGTATCTTTCCTAAAGTCTAAATGAGATGCAGATTACCCATAATAAAATATGTATTGTACCTGCTGCTGGACTGACATGTTACTACACTGTAAAATGCAATTTTGTTTGAACCATATGGAATTGTTGGTTGTATATTGAATGCTAAACGTAAAAATGGCATTTTGGAGATTCATGTTAATCGTACCTCATTTACTTTTACATTTAGTTCCTTCAGGTCATACATGAAAAGGGTTTTTTTCTGCTGCTCTGGAAAACTATCACATGTCCTGAGAATTTAATATAAAATTTAAGAGAAAGGTTTTCCTAGCTTTAGTACAGATACGGATTTTCAATGGCAACTTAGCAATTTTGTTGATGTATGCAACAGCAAACATATTATAAATCCCCCTTCCTTAGCTTTGTGCAGCCAATCTATTCAACAACAGCAAACATAAAACATATGGAAAAGATGATGATTATTTTTTAAAAGAAAAATAAACCTAATAGCACTTCGAATATATACAAAGAGCTATATCCAGACAGTATTTTTCATAAGTATTACATGCTTACAATGTTCTGAAGTTAACGATGAAATTATTTTCTGTTTTAATAATCAGGAATTTGGGAGTATGTAACATATAAAGATTGAACATTAATAAATTAAATGGATACATGGAATAAAGCCCTTGCCAATAACAACAGTGGCTGAAAATCATGTTTCATTCTTATCTTTCTTACATTCCAATTATGTCCACATTGAACTGTCTGCCAAAAAGGGATGGAAAAAATAGTACACTATGTCTTGAATTGCACAATAATTTTTTGTTTCTAGAGCTCCTCCTTAAACAAGAAACCAAAGAGCCTACACATTATTCTTCTCTGAGCCTTAAGCAATGCTGTGATTTTGAAAGGGTTAAATAATAACTGAGGATGATGGATCAAATGATCAAGTGTGAAAAAAATTTACACTTCCTATACCTGTGTAAATACTTTTTGCCATGACAAAATATTTTCATTTCATTGTGCTTTCAGTATTTTAACATTGTAGCATGAAAGAGCAACTCATCAGCAATTTTTAATTTTTTTTCAAGGAAAATAGGTAAAGTGCAAAAGGTCAGGATTTTTTTTCTTTTTAAAGGTAGGTGTCGGACTGACTGATCAAAGAAGTATCAGTATGATCCAGATAATGGTAGTGCACTTGTTTAAGTTGGGATAAAGTTAGTTCCTATCTGTTTAATCAGAACATCTGCACTGTAGATCTCAACACAGCCTGCTTCAGCAATTCTGAACCCTAGACAGCAAAGGGGATGGAAGGCAAACCTGAAATGTTAATGTTTAGAAATCTATGGCAACAATCTTAAATTTTGTCTTTGTGCTTTCTGTATGTTACCAGTTGCAGGAATTCAATCTTCTACCTCTGGAGGGTGGGCCTATGAGTTCTAAGTGATGACTTCACAACTGTCAAGAATAGAGACTGAAATTAAAAAATAAGCTGGAATTCTTATTATTCTGCTTCCTTCAATATTTCCTATTTCTAGATTTAGGTGACCCTGTGCTCAAAATTCTTTCCTTTATCATTAAATTTCTAGGTGACTAACTGTCCTGATTCACTTAACTCATATTTCTGAATATATTCCTAGCAATGCACACTCGGAAGTCAAGCTCAGTGACACTCACTGCCAACATATTTAACTCCCTTTGATGCTCTGATCTTCATTTACTGGAGTGTGATCAAAGAGTGCTGCCCTCAGAACCCTGGGAAGGAAAACTGAAAATAGCAGCCAGTTAAATTCCAAAAAATAGCGATGGAAACTCATCCTAGATCAGCTCTTCCCGAGGTGCTCAGCTGTAGAATTTTTCAGTTTCATTGGAATCAGTCTGATTAATCAGACTTCTGGTTTTAACAGGAAGCGTATCAGTGTATTTTATAATTAAAAAATTGAGCTGTTTATCTATAGTAGTTCAGCTCACACACAAACTCTCACAACAGACCTGGGACAAGAATCCCAGCATCTTGAAAGGCACTGCTGTGTAAGAAAAGGAAGCGGAAGTTATTGTTATCAGAATGTGTAACTGTCAATCTTCAAGAAAATCATAGAATCATAGAATGGTTAGGTTGGAAGGGACATTAAAGATCATCAGGTTCCAACCTCCCTGCTAAGAGCAGGGACATTTCACACTAGACCAGGCTGCACAACCTGGCCTTAAACACCTCCAGGGAGGGGGCATCAACAACCTCCCTGGGCAACCTATTCCAGCACCTTACTGCCCTCATGGTGAAGAATTTCTTCCTGATGTCTAACCTAAATCTCCCCTTTCAGTTTAAAACCATTACCCCTTGTCCATCACTACCCTCTCTGGTGAAAAGTCCTTCCCCAGCTTTCCTGTAGCCCCTTCAGGTACTGGAAGGCTGCTATAAGGTCTCCCCGGAGCCTTCTCTTCTTCAGGCTGAACAACTCCAACTCTCTCAGCCTGTCCTCATAGCAGAGGTGCTCCAGCCCTTTGGTCATCTTCATGCCCTTCTCTGGACTCTCTCCAACGGCTCCATGTCTTTCCTGTGCTGAGGGCTCCAGAGCTGTACACAGTACTCCAGATGAGGCCTCACCAGAGCAGAGCAGAGGGGCAGAATCACCTCCCTGGCCCTGCTGGCCACACTTCTTTTGATGCAGCCCAGGATATGGTTGGCCCTCTGGGCTGCGAGCACACAATGGTGGCTCCTGTCGAGCTTCTCATCTACTACTACCCCCAAGTCCTTTTCCTTGGGACTGCTCTCTAGCCATTCTCCCTCCAGCCTCTATTTGTGCCTGGGGTTGTGCTGGCCCAGGTGCAGGACCTTGCACTTGGCCTTGTTGAACTTCATGGAGTTTGCACTGGCCCACCCCTCCAGCCTGTCAAGGTCCCTCTGGATGGCATCCCTTCCCTCTAGGGTGTCAACCCACCCCCCAGCTTGGTATTGTCAGCAAACTTGCTGTGGATACACTCAATCCCACTGTCCATGTCTCCAACAAAGAGGTTAAACAGCACTGCCCCCAATACTGATCCCTGAGGAACACCACTCATCACTTGCCTCCACTTGGACAGTAAACCATGGACCACAACTCTCTGGGTGTGCCATCCAGCCAATTCCTTATCCACTGAGTGGTCCATCTGTCAAATCCATGTCTTGTTGGTTTGGAGACCAGGATGTCATGTGGGACAGTGTCAAATGCCTTGCACAAATCCAGATAGATGACATCAGTTGCTCTGCTGTTATCCACCATCTCTGCAGCCTTGTCATAGAAGGCCACCAAATTGATCAGGCATAATTTGCCCTTAGTGAAGCCCTGTTGACTGTCACCAATCACCTCCTTATTTTCCATGTGCCTGAGCAGATTTTCCAGGAGGATCTGTTCCATGATCTTGCCAGGCACAGAGGTGACACTGACCAGCCTGTAGTTTCCCAGGTCTTCCTTTTTCCCTTTTTTAAAAATAGGGGCTATGTTACCTTTTTTCCAATCTGTGGGAACCTCACCAGACCGCCATGACCTCTCAAATATGATGGACAGAAGGCTTAGCAACTGCATCTGCCAGCTCCCTCAGGACCTGTAGATGGACCCCATCAGGTCCCATAGACTTGTGCACTTTCAGGTTCTTCAGATGGTCATAAACTTGTTCTTCTCCTACAGTGGGGGGTGCTTTGTTCTCGCAGTTCCTGCTTTCACCTGATGAGGCTGGAGCACTTGCCAGAGAAGACTGATGCAAAGAAGTCACTGAGAACCTCAGCCTTCTCAATATCCTGTGTAGCTAGGTCTCCTATTTCCTTCAGGAGAGGGCCTACGTTTTCCTTGGTTGCCCTTCTATACCAAGCATACCTATAGAAGCTTTTCTAACCGCTCTTTACATCCCTGGCAAGATTTAATTTCATCTGAGGTTTGGCTCTCCTTGCCTGATCCCTAGCTGCTCAGACAACCTCTCTGTAATCCTCCCAGGGTACCTGTCCCAGCTTCCACCCTCTTCCTCCTTCTTACATTTGAGTTTTTCTAGGAGCTGCTTGCTCATCCACACCAGCCTCCTGGAGTTTTTACCAGACTTTCTCTTAGTTGGGATACATCACTCTTGGGCCTGGAGAAAGTGATCCTTAAATATCAGCCAGCTTTCATGGGCCCCTCTTCCCTCCAGGATGTTATCCCATGACACTCTCTCAAGCAGATCACTGAAGAGGCTGAAATCTGTCCTCCTGAAGTCAAGGGCAGTAAGCTTACTGTGAGCCCTCCTTGCTGCCGTAAGGATCTTGAACTCCACCATTTCATGGTCACTACGACCTAGGCTGCCCTTGAGCTTAGCATCCCCCACCAGCCCTTCCTTGTTGGTGAGAACAAGGTCCAGCATAGCACCTCTCCTTGTTGGTTCCTTGATTACTTGGAAAAGAAAGTTGTCATCAACATACTCTAGGAGCCTCCTCGATAGTTTGTGATTTGCAGAGTTGTCCTTCCAACAGATATCAGGGGCACTGAAGTCCTCCAAGAGTACCATGGCTTGTGAATGTGAAGCTGCTCCTATCTGTCTGTAGAGTGCCTTGCCTTATGCTACCCTCCTGGTCAGGCAGCCTGTAGCAGACCCCCACTTTAATGTCACTTGTGCCTGCCTTCCCCTTAATCTTAACCCATAAGCTCTCTGTTGGCTCCTCATGCATCCCCAAGGAGACCCCCATGCACTCCAGCTGGTCTTTGACATAGAGGGCAACACCCCCACCTCGTCTTCCCTGCCTGTTCTTCCTAAAGAGTTTATAACCCTCCATTCTGATGTTCTAGTTGTAGGAGCCATCCCACCAGGTCTCTGTGATGCCAATAAGATCATAGCCCAGCAGGCACACACGTCTCTAGCTTCTCCTGTTTATTCCCCATGCTGCGTTCATCTGCATAGAGGCATTTAAGCTGGGCCTCCAGTGAAGGTCACTGACCAGCTGGAGGGGCTTGGATTTCATTATGCTTCACTCCAGCTGCTCCTCTGCTGACCTGCACCCCTTCTATAGGCTCTGGGCATCTATTACCGGTGCTGGCATCACACTGACATTGATTGGCATAGGATGAATGGAGGTTCCCTCCCCCCAGCCACATCAGTTTAAAGCTTCACCAGCTTGGCTAGCCTATGGCTGAGGATGCTCTTCCACTTTTCTGACAGGTGGATACCATCAGCCCCCAGCAGACCAGGTTTGTCAAAGCTGGTCCTATGATCCAGATAGCCAAACCCCTGGCTGTAGCACCAGTCAGCTATAGCCAGCTGTTGATTTGCTGGATTTGATTGGCCCTGTCTATCCCCTTCCCTTTGACTGGTAGGATTGGTGAAAATACTGCCTGTGGTCCAGACTTCTTAACTGCTGCTCCCAGGGCCCAGTAATCCTTTATAACACTGCTGGTGGCTGCATCGCTAGTACTGACATGAAACACCAAGATAGGGTAATAGTCAGTTGGGTGTATGAGGGTAGGAAGCCTCTCAGTGACATGCCAGATGCAAGCACCTGGTAGACAGCACACCTCTCTAGAGAGCTGATCTGCAAACGGGTGCCTCTATGCCTCTGAGAAGAGAATCACCTACTACTATCACCTGTCACTTTTTCTTGGTCTCACTGGTTGTTATACTTGGAACAGATCGAGCCACCTTATTCTGCTCCAACACTGGAGTTGAAACTAAAATTTCATCTAACTGTTTCTAACTTGCTTCTGGAAGAAGACAACTGATGGTCTTATGTGATGACCCTAGTGCAGATAACAGGGCAGCAATACAGCTGCCTGGCCTTAGCTGCCTTTCCAGGAGGCACCAGATCTCCCATAGGTCCTAATCCCTATGGGATAGGGCACATATGATTAGAAATCAGCATTAGTTTCTAGTAATTCACCAGAGATAACTATTCTTACCACCCACACAAAGTCAGTGGAAAATTTTTTATCCATACTGAGACAGAACCTTTCATCTCATGTTGACAATGCAGAATAGAAGAGACAGTAAAACTTCAATGCTATTTTATGTAAAAGTGACTCAAAAATACTTACAAAAATTTACTGCTGCCTGCCAGATAAAACACTGAAATGATCTATCACATCCTACTTCTCTGACTATCAACTTTAAAGGTCTATCAACTTGGAACTTGCATGATTATATTGCTATGTTAACATCTATAAGAAACCATACCCCAATTTGAATTGTGGAAGAATACCTTGCACACCAGACACAAAGTTTTCTGTTTCAGGACACTGAACTGGAACTTCATCTTCTGCTCAGTTATATGTTGAGGTGGTAAAAATCAGTAGTGAGTTTTTCCATACAAACATTCTCTATCAAACTTTGTTGGTAAGGACTTTTCAAAACGCTAAGTGACTCAAGTGTTTGTGAATCAAGAATGAGATAGTGTAAGGTAGAGTTGATGTTGTTATCTAACAAACAACAATTTATGGCACAGGAATGAAACAGGTAAGTAGCTTCTCATGGAATGGGACCCTTCACACAGGATTTTAGTAAAAGTTACGTGGAATATTTATCATACTCTCAAAAAAGCATCCTGGCTACTTAGGCGGATAGTGTAAATTGTATTTAAGCCATGCCCCTAGACACACCTGGAAAGAGTCCTGAGCCAAAAATCATGTAGGGCATTTTTATTTACTAGTTCATTGAGTTGGATCATTGGCATAATTGATCCAAAGTTCTTGGTAACAACTGAATTAGAAACAGCCAAGAGTTGTAGTTGAGTAAAGAATAAATAATGCCAGGTTCTCAGCACCAGCCTCATTCAGTATGAATGAATGGATCTTACAGCCTGCCATGGTGAGCAGCAGTCTGATACTGTAATGCTGGCCACGTGAGGAACCAGACACCACAGTGTTTGTACTGAGAATAGAAGCTCTCCTGTAAACAATTAAAACTTCAAGGCACAGTGAGAACAGATCTCTTGGATCCAGGTAAATCCACTTGGGTACGATTAATGTAAAAAAGAAAAATAAAATAATATAGTTATATGCATAAATATATTTGCATGTATATATATAAGTTTAGCTTTACATGTGTATATAAAACTATAATCACATATATAGTTTATATGGAACAAGTTTACATAGAACACATGCATAAAATGCTATAGTTATGTACAACTTATTATATTTGAGTATATATTTGTATAAATCTATAGTTTTGTACACCTTTAATTATATATAACTACATATATGATTGCTCTGTACAAACTTGTTACATTGTTGCTTGTATAACAAACCCAGCACATTATGCACATATAATATTTTATAACCTTGTCATGGTAAAACCCAATAACATAACTATGTGTTAATAATAAAGATTTACCTCCTTCTGTACAAGCATGCATTTGTTATTGAATTGCAACAGGTATGGTATAGATATGCCATATATAGAGAGCCTTAACATGTTGTTAATTCATTTTGATATTAACAGTCACACATATCCACTAGAGCTCCTGTCAGTAAATTTGAACAACAGCTTTGGAAGACAGTCTTGGAATATGCAAAATTTTAATCTTAAAATACCACTAGTTAGAAACAACGTACTTCAGCTCATGAGTGACGTTTTTGTCAAAAGGTTTTTTAGTACATTTTCTATACCCATGATATCCTTTTCATTAGAGCAGATTCTTAACATATTATTTTCATGTTCACAGCATTGCTGGTAAAACCTGCTGAGATGCAACCTTACTATAGCTATAAGGATGCCAGTTACCTGCTTAAAGTAATTGGTATCATAGAAGAAGTAACACAGGAAAAAGTAATATTAAAAAACAGGTCTCTCTTTGATATAATGCTGAACATACATTAAAAATGTGTAACAATTAGAGCACTGTGCATGCCTTTTCTTATCAAACCTGGACTTGCTTAAACTATTTTAAAGTATGAATTTCATGCTATGACTATTGGTTCCTGTGAACAAAAGATCTATTTCTTCAATTACATGTTCAGCCATACCATGCAACATTTTCAACTTCACAGCACTTTATCCCACACAAAGTCCATTATTCAAAAAAACAAACAGAAAACCACACTACACTTTCACTATGAAATATCTACTGGATTTTTCTTAATTAAAAACAAAAAAAAAATTCAAGAAAAACAGGGGTAGAGGTAAAAGAGTTTAAAAGTGACTAGAATATTTATTTGCTTAAATTGTTGTGAACCAGACGACATTAATTTCTGCACTTCAGTTACCTTTTCAAAAAAAGCTTTGATTGAGCACAAACCAACAATATGACTTACCTTTTAAACTTGCATTTATTCCTTAAAAAGAAGAATGATTGTTTCTGTTTTCATGGAATACAGTGTTTCGCTTCTGATGGCACTATGAAAAATGCATCCTACCTAGCAAGTTTATATATAAAACTATCAATATATATTTGTGAAAAGTAAAAAGATTACTCTAAATAAAGACAATTTTAGGAATATAAAGACTACATCTTTACATTTACTATAGATTAAGTTGTATCACCATTATTATTGTATGCATAGACCACTTGGAATCATAGAATCATAGAATCATCAAGGTTGGAAAAGACCTTCAAGATCAAGTCCAACCATCTGCCCTACAACACCTAACCCCTGAACACTAAACCATCTTTTTCTGTCCCTCCCTTCATTCTGTATGTTTAGATCATGATGAACACTTGCACAAAGCTGAGAATGGCCAGTGTGCACGGAGTGATATTACAAGCAGCTTTTTACCATAGATTGCCACTGAGTGCATGGCAGGATAAATTTCAGCAGTTCTGAGGGAAACGTAACATATTTGAAAGCCAGTTGTCAGAGAGTGTTAGTATTCAGAACTGTACTGTCTAAAATCTCAAATAATTGTTAATGAAATGGAGTTTGGCTCTTAAAGAAACTCTATTTCTTCACTCATTAATCAAATAATTACTATTTAAATCAGTTTGGAGATTAAATTCTGGCCATCAAAAGCAGTACTTCTAACAAAAGCCAAAAAGATGCTGAAAATGCATGTTTTGCAAGACCTTCATGACTCCGATCCCACCCCAAGCATGCAACATTTTACAGTGGTTTTTATCCCTCATTCCAGCTGCCAACATCCCTGAACATGGTACATAGATTTCACCAATTCCCGTGTTTAAACCAGACATATGAACACACAGTAGTTAATGCAGAGTCTCAAATGCTATTCTAAAATGTCAAATGCTCTCCTTCCCCACCAAAATCTGAAGTTGTCTCATTTCTCTATTATGTTTTATCTGTGTATTATCTGTGCAGTATCTACTTCTCTATTTCTATTGTGTTGATAAATTGTAACGAACTGTAAATTTCCTTCAAATAATTTAATTTGTATTTTGTCATGTATTTCCACCAACTCTGCCAGTTATGCAGAAATATAATCACTGTCTGGTAGGTGATCAGGTTAGTCCTAGGCAAGTTGTAATTAGAGCAGAAAATTCGGTGAAAACTGCTGTGTCTTATATATTTTAGAGGTAACATAAAAGCCTCAAATAAATAAAAATGAATTGAATAGAGTGTAATTTATTCTTTTCAAAGTTTTCTTGCAATGGGTGTCACAAAAGTAATATCCAAGTCTAAGTTAGTTTTGAAATATGCAAAGTCAAATGAGAGTTCACTAAAACTAAAGATAATCACCCTAGGCTAAAACTGCATGTGGTTTTGGATGCAATATTCTTCGCACTTCTCTTTACTTTTGAAGTAGTTTCAGAAAGGTGTAAAACAGTAAGCATGAGAAAAGAGGGACAAAGGCTTTAAAGGTTTGGATGGTTTGCTCTTCAACACCTATAACTGGATTTACTGAAAGAAATAATGTAAAATATTAAAAAAGCTTACGCTGAGCTGCAAACATTTCCCTCAAGCATATATTTTTTTGATCAAACTCTTTAATAGTACTTGAGAGGATGTAAATTTTGTCTCCAGCTTATCTTGGAAGTTTTGAAAAGAGGGTAAGCCTTGAAATCCAAGAAGTGTTTTGCGGAAAAACAGCGCCCTAAACAAATACAGTTGCTGATAGACACCAGTGAAATATAATTGCCCTTGTCAACCTTGAACACAGAATGACTAAATATAAGGGAAAAAAAAGTCAATATTACACCAACTGTGCACTTAACTACAGTGTTTCTGTGTTCATATGGAGAACATGAAAATCAATTTATTGTGTGAGAGCTACAATCCTTTCAGAATTCACTCTATCCACTGATTTATTAATGCTATTGATTACACTGAACTAAACATGTAATACGAAGACTTGTCACATCAAAATGTAGCTCCCAGTTTCCAGTTTAAAGATTTGATTTTCCTCTTTGGGATGTGAATTATCCTTGAGACCAACTCTATTAATATAAATGGGAATTCTGAAAAGATCTATGCCAGTTATATTTCTCCAACTCTGCAGAAAAGTGCTCAGTATAGCCTTTCATACTTATATATTTATACTCAGAAACCCCTTTTCTACGATCTGAGACAAGACGGACACCAAATACAATTGCAATTAGAGATATGCTGAGCTTCCAGAAAAAAATATGTCTGGAGACTAAGTCATGAAGAATACCTGCTGATTCCTGGGTAGTGCAGGTACTTAGCTCACCTGCATGCTGTGCGTCTAGTTACTGTTTGTATTTCACAGGAGAGATCCATTACCCATATCAATGGTGGGCAACCAATTATAACTGGAACGTATTACTTCAACTATCCTAATATATTAGGTTGCAAGTGGCAAATAATGAAAATGATCTACAATAATTAGAGCAAACTGACGGCAAGTTACGAACGTGTGTGATTCATCAGAAAAGAACAATGTTACATGTAAAAATCAACAGCAACTGCCACATTAGGTAGACTGGAGTCTTCACCTTCCTCTTGCAGTTTGCAATGACAGGAAGACCAAACGCGAGCCTTCATTATTAATGCCGCAGTACAAATGCTTCTATTTCTGGATTATGATTTTTACTGCCAGAATTTCTATTCTGCTAATGGAAAATATGTATTTTTCTATTTACCCTGGAGATGTACACATTAGTGTAAGTAAAATACCAATGGAAAAGACAACCAAATAATAGTGTTTGTCTTGGTGGAAAACTTATGTCTATTCTGAAAAAGTTTGCTCACAGACCGTATCTAATTCATGTCTTTTTATTGGTCTGAAGCTGCTCAAGAAATGCATATGTTTTCTGTAAAAGAAAGCAAAATCTGATTAACTTTTTTCAATATAGACTGAACTAATACAGGCAAGAACCAGCAAGTTCAGCCGGAATGTGAGAAAACATTAATGATGTTTCAAAGGATTTTTAAATAAGGTCTCTGTGTTATGTGCACACTACAGAATTAGAAACCTAATACAGGTGTCTGTGCAATTAGGGCATACAGAACACATATTGCTAACAAAACAGTCAACGAGGCAGTCTCTACTAAATCAAAGTACACTCTTAAATCTCTCATTGAACTAACTACAGTGGATTCAGTCAAGTCCTATCAAAAGACCTTCTATACCTTTTATTTCTCTTACTACAGATAAGATAGAGATTATTGTAACTAAAGGTAGATAAATTTAATCTTGTAGGTGTTCTGACCTTTCTTTTTTAGTCTTAGTAAAAATAAACACGGACATTAGAAGAAAAAGAGCTTGATTTTAGTGTGATTCTTTTTACGTGCATTTGGATTTCTGGTATCTTCAAAAGACAACTATTGTGCCATGGCATTTCATTTCATTTTTCACACTGAAACATAGCAGAGTTTTATATACATTATCAGTTTGATTCTCAATTGAGGTTATTGAAAGTTTTTCTACTAATCTGAATTAGCTGGTGAGATACTACAAATATAACTATGTAGGACTAGCTGAGAAGTCCTTAAAATGTCACAACTCCACAAAATCTAAAACAAATACATGTGTGGTCCACAGCACTTGCAGTCTGAAAGCTGATACTTAGGAAGTAGGTGACACTAGGAAGTAAAGTGAATAGAAACTGAAGGATAGAAATGAAGACAATTTAGTTTTAATACTCTTCAGGGTTTATTCTGTATGCAGGTTTTCATTCACCTACAAAGTAATCTGTAAAAATTATAGGTAACTATCCAGGCACCAAGCCTATTTGTCTTTCCTTATCCTTATTCCGTCTCTCTTCCTCTCATAACAAACAAGCAAATAAAGACAACTTATTCCATGGCAATTGCATAGCATTGCAGTGTCAGGGCTGCAATTCTGCATCACTCTAATTTGCTATGTCTCAACTAAATGTTGCTAATTAAGGGTACTTTAAAAGGTGTATCACTACTGTACTGCCACCTCTTTTATAAAAAAATAAAATAAAATTAGGGGACTTCTCTAGGAATGTATAATTCAACTGTCACGTCGGATGAGCTGCTTCATCAGGGAGAGCTATTTGTTTGAAAAAGCTATGGATGGTACATTAAGAACAGTGTGTCCAGCAGGTCGAGGGGGGTTCTCCTCCCTCTCTACTCTGCCCTAGTGAGATCCCACCTGGAGTACTGTGTCCAGTTCTGGGCTCCCCAGTTCAGGATGGATAGGGATTTACTTTAGAGAGTCCAATGGAGGGCTACGAGGAGGATTAAGGGACTTGAACATCTGTCTTAAGGAAAGGCTGAGAGGCCTGGGGCTGTTTAGAGAAGACTGAGAGGGGATCTTATTAATGTATATAAATATCTGAAGGGTGGGTGTCAAGAAGGAGGGGCCAGTCCCTTTCCAGTTGTGCCCTATGATAAGACAAGTGACAATGGACACAAACTGGAACACAGGAAGTTCCACCTCAACATGAGGAAAAACTTCTTTAAGCGTTACAGAGCACTGGGACAGGCTGCCCAGAGAGGTTGTGGAGTCTCCTTCTCTGGAGACTTTCAAGACCTGTCTGGATGCATTTCAGTGTGACCTGCCCTAGATTCTGTGGTGGTCCTGTTCTGGCTGGAGGGTTGGATTCAATGTTCTCCAGAGGTCCCTTCCAACCCCTAACAATCTATGATTCTACAATTCTATGAAAGCAGAATGAGTGAAACTGTCTCAATAAACACAACACAGCCTGTGTGGGAGAAAATACCCCTTTCTATACATTCTAAATAGCGGATTCTAAATTCTGCTTAGAAAGAGAACGCGGGAGTCATGGTGACTAGTTCTCTAAAGTACCAACTTCCAACCTCAGTCAAAAAGCAGCATTAGAAGACTAGAAATGAAGGAAAAAAAAACCCAACACAGCAGGAAACTTTTTTTAATGCTATAAATCCCTTCACTGTATATGCATTGTTGAACACTGAATTTCTGATCACTGCATCTCAAAAAAATGCATCACACCCATGAAAGAGGCAGATAAGACAGGAAAAACATGAAGGGATTTTGAAGTCATTCCATACTGGAAGACAGTGGAATGGACCAGAGTTCTTCAGATGCAAAAAGAGATGTGAAGAAGGATGCAATAGAGGCCTATATAATTATGTATCAGCGATTCTCATTACTATGACACTAGAATAGGGATCTTTCAGTTCACCTATCATGATAGGAGTTCTAACAAATGCAAAAGTGTCCTAAACAAAAAACATAATTAAATTGTGCAAGTCACCATCACAAGATGATGCAGCCCAAAAGCATGAGTAATTGAAAAGGCCTAGTGGATTCACTGATACCTGTTAAACATAACAACCTGAATCTGACCTCTGGCATTACAAAACTTCAAGTCATTGACTACCAAGAGGCGGCAGGGTATACACAGGGAGGAACAGCCCAGGAATGCTCCTTGTAATCTTTCTTTATACGTCTCCTACTCGTTCAACTCCATGTGTTTGTAGGTTTTGCTTCCAAAGTAAATCACGCTAGGCTAACTTGGCTCCTCTTTTTAATAAAATACCTGTTTTCTTTCTGGAAATAGGAAATACAGTAGCTCCCATCCGTCACCATTAGTAAACTGATGGAATGCCATATTAACTGAGCTCAAGATAATAGAGTTTGGATAGGTAAGGAATTGTCTGAAGGTGAAGTACCAGCTGGAAGTGGTGGAAGCCAGACATTGAGGAGTTTCTCAAAGCCTGATTTTTAATTTATGTGATTTAATATTTTTGTTAGTGGTCTTGGCAGAAAAATAGTAGGAGCATATTGGTGAAATTTATTGATGACACAATGTAAGCGGAGGTGTTCCAATATAGAACAGGGCTCTTTTGTCATAAAGGAAACAATGGATGACCTTGAGGACTGGTGTAATAGAAATGGGAAGAAATTTAAAAAGAGGTAACGAAAGATACGGATTTGATGGATGGATGACTTGATGGATAAGGAATTGGCTGGATGGAAGCACTCAAAGAGTTGCCGTCAAGGGCTGAATGTCCAAATGGAGACCAGTGATGAGTGGCATTCCTCAAGGGTCAGTACTGGGACTGGTGCTATTTAACATCTTTGTCAGTGGCATGGACAGGTGAATTGAGTGCACCCTGCAACACACCCTCAGCAAGTTTGCAGACACCAAGCAGGTGGTGTGGTAAACACACTAGAGGGAAGGGAGGCCATCCAGAGGGACCCTGACATGCTTGAGAGGTGGGCCCTCATGAAGTTCAAGAAGGCATAGTGCAAGGTCCTGCATCTGGGTTAGGGCAATCCCAAGCACAAATACAGGTTGGGTAGAGGATGGATTAAGAACAGCCCTGAGGAGAAGGACCTGGGTGTGTTGGTTGATGAGAAGCTCAACATGAGCAGGCAATGTGCACTGGCAGCCCAGACTGCCAGCTGTGTCCTGGGCTACATCAAACGAAGTGTGGCCAGCAGGTGGAGGGAGATGATTCTCTCCCTCTACCCTGCTCTCATGAGACCCCACCTGGAGTACTGTGTCCAGTTCTGGAGCCTCCAACACAAGAAGGATATGGAGCTACTAGGAGCTAGTCCAGAGGAGGGCCACAAAGATGATCCGAGGGTTGGAGCACCTCTCTTATGAAGACAGGCTGATAGAGTTGAGGCTGTTCAGCCTGGAGAAGAGAGAGCTCTGGGGAGACCATGGAGCAGCCTTTCAGTACCTGAATGGGGCCTACAGGAAAGCTGGGGAGGGACTTTTTACAGGAGTATGGCTTTAAACTGGAAGAGAGAAGATTTAGGTTAGACTTTAGGAAGAAATTCTTCACTATGAGGGCGGTGAGACACTGGCACAGGTTGCCCAAAGAAGTTGTGGATGCCCCATCCCTGGAAGTGTTCAAGACCAGGTTGGATGGGGCATGGAGCAACCTGGTCTAGTGGGAGGTGTCCATGATTGTGCATGGGGGGGTTGGAACTAGATGATCTTTAATGTCCCTTCCAATCTGAGCCATTTTATGAATCTATTTGTATTATATTAAAAAAGCATGTCTTTTAGGGACTGGAAGGTTAATACCTGGAAACTACTGAGAAGAAGCTGTTGTATCAGTTTATGTCAACATGACCATACACCCTGATATAACACTGTAAAAGCTAATAAAACCATACAGGCTAATAAATTCTCAATCTTTTACACTGCTGCTTTCAGTTCCCTGTTTTATCTTGAAATTTCTTACATAGTGTGAATCATCCAGAAATTCCAGTATTAAAGTGCAAAATAACCATCTCTGATATCATTAATGATCCAGTACATCTTCACACATATAATATGCATACTTGTTTGAGAAATTTGCTAGGTCCTACCAAACTTCAGTCACTGCTATAGGAAAATGTGTGTGAGGGGTAAAACACAGAAATACACAACTCATTTTTAAGTAGACAGTGACTGTATGCTCACTGGTGGCTTTGTCTGATTTCCAGAGTGATACTGATCTTTCAGAAACCTGTCTTGATTAATATCAGTACCATAAGCCACAGAAAATAAGTTCTTGGTATCCTTCCATCAATGAAAAAAATATTTTACAATACTTAAGACAAGACAGATCTTATAAATTTATAAAAAACCGTGATCTTTTAGAGATTGATGTGAGTGTTATATAGAAAATAATTTACCATCTGGAATACTTGTGGCTCCTTATGCCATTTCTCTTGGAACACTTGATTTCATAAGGAAATCCTCAGACTTATTTTTTAATGCTAATTTATTTTTCAATGTCATCACTTTCAATTGTCAATTCCGTTATGACAAGTGATTTTATTAGATTAATATTAGATGTAGAAGAAGTCTAAATGAATTAAAAATCAAATCACTGAGAAGCAGGCAATATAAAATTGGCACATAATTTGCAGATGTTATATACAAGTTATAGATAAAACTTCGTGTGAGAACTATGGGTGGCTCAGGTGCTACTCTAGTAGTGTGATTTGATTTATTTCATGGAATTGGCTGTACATGCTTGCTCTGTTCTTGTACTCTAATCTGTGCAGCTTCTACTACTGATGGGTTTGGAAAGACGTTCTTGGAAAAACAGATATCAAATTCAGCATACCAAAAGTCTGAACTGAACAACACCTAAATTTACTAACAGAAGCTCAGCTCCTTCCTCTGATAGTGTCTGGAGTTTAGTTTTTGGACCAGAAAATTATTAAGTCTTGGATGTTAGCACAGAACAGGAAAAAGCTCCAAGTTTCTAGATCTCATGGATGTACTGCATTAAATTTTCGAGGAAGTTCGTTACAAATAACATTAAGTGTCTCTACATAACAGCTTTCCTTTAAAAGTTACCTTAAAAGCAAAGATTTAATAAAGTTCCAAACATTTGCCTCAAAAAATCAAATATCTACTTTCCTTCCCTGGCTTGCTATAGTTTTTAATAAGAATAGACAAATTCAGGCCTTTCTCCTACCATCTACAGGAAAGAATTGCACATTTCTTCACAATACCCAGGCCCTATCTCAGATTTTAAAGGAATTTTTTAAGTAGAACTGTGTTACTGTTGCACTTAGGGGTGGTTTTTTTTTTTTACCTATTCATTTTTTTTTCTTCTCACCCCTTGTTACCAAGGAATAGTTATATTGAACAATATTTTATGACTAGATTTTCAAAAGTTTACTTATTATAGAGGCAAATCTCAGAATCTTATAGTCCAATAAAAACATATTTACACACACATGCAGAATGCCTAGGATCATTTTATCCTGAATTACTCTAATTTTATTTATGAGCTTGTTTCACCTTCAATTTTAGTTGGGACAAAGGACTTTAGCCATGAAAACTACCAGTTAAAGTTCTGTTGATTTCATTATTAATATATGAAATGTCTCTCTGATTCAATATTTATATTTTCTTATGTCAGTCAACAGGCTACTAGATCTTCTCAATATAAATAATTTTCTGTTCCAAGAAAAAAAATATGCTTAGTAAATTTCAAGTTGGGCTAGCAAAGCAAGAACACCTTCTGAAAAATCATCTGTGGGGTAGTTTTGCAATTCAGTAGTCCAGAAACCTATAGCTAGTTGAGTTCATTCCTCAATGTGATGTAATATCAAGTCAACAATACACTACTACAGGAATTAAAAAAAAAAAAAAAAGAAAAGAAAAAGAAAGCTTTAGTAAGTCTTCTACATTTGCATCACATAAATACTTTCATTACCAAGAATTCTTTCTAATCACTTTGAACATAATTTCATTCTGAGTGTAAAATAATGTCTAGTTTATATATAAAGTCCTTGTTAGCTATTTTAAAGTTTCCAATCAGTTATGCATCAGGATATCAGTCTCTAGCATTCTTCAAACTCATGGAAATTCATGGCAATTTTTAAGAACTGGAAGTGAGTTCAAATTATTTTAATGGTGTCCAAAGAGCTGAAGGAGTGGCTGATTCTGGAGTGTTTAATATTTTTTCACCACTAAATTCTATGCTTTTCTGAGAAATTTCATCAAAAAGAAGTTTTCTAAAGAATTCTAAAGACTTTTAGAACTGTATTTGTATGGTTTTAAAATACATGCATGGCTATTTCTGACTTTCAAAACAGTATTCACTCTCTTAAATTTGTGCGTAATCCTATTCTGTGCATTCTGCATCTTTATTGGTCATTGATTTTTAGACTGTGCAATGATGCTGGTTTAAAATTGAGCTATCCATCTAGTAACATAAATTAGATCTCAATTTGTCTTTTGTGTATTGCAAAACATTTACGATGAATCTCAAACATACTTGGAAAGGTAAGGAACAAATCACGGTCTAATCTGATAAAACCATGCTAATGGTTTGGCATCTCACATTTTGTGTAAGGAAAATTCATAGAATGTAAACGTGAGGGCAATTTAAAAATAGACCTGTAGAAATGCTGTAAAAACATTGGACATACCTTTGCAAACTTTACTCAATGAATAGAGAACATTTAAGAAGACGATACAGAAAGAAAGATCTTCTGTTGAATTTCACACATCTAAATTTCAGGTAGCTCAGTGATGAAAGCCCAGAAACTCAATTACGTAGTCAATAGAATGATTTATATGTCTCCAAATGCAATTCCAAAGATCTAGATTAGGAGCTTACCTCTCACTATCAATTACACAGGGCTCCTAATTACATAGGGAGGTGTAAGCACTTCAGGTATTTAAGTTACAAGGCTGAGCCTACATTTTAAAGTCAGACACCAAACTGTTGATTACATCTTTAGATTTTTGTTCGTAATACGGCTTGAAAACTCTGGCATTTTTCACAGATATTCTATTGTATGGATGTTAGAGACGTAAGTTACTGTTCTAGGAATTAGTTAATTTATTAAGTCCAGAGCAAACAGGCAAAAATTATGTTCTTTGTTATTTAATTACCAGTTAATTAACCAAAGCACGGTTGCTTTACATTTCTAAAAAACACTACAGATCCTATCAGTCAGTTTGTAACTGGCAGCTGGGCAGAAGACATAGAATATGAACAGGGAAAATCCAAGTGCAGGATTCCAGGTAGTAGTCTCTTAAAAGATTTTAAATGAGTAAAGTTTAACATCTGTAGTCAGGAAAAGAAAAAGACAAGACAAAACAAAACAAAGAAACAACCAACATCTCCCCTTCCCCAATAAAACCTTATCAACATGCCTATTAAGACAATGAGGAAAAAACCTAATTAAAGTAAATTAGCTTAATGTGCACAGGCTGGATAAAGACAGATCACTTTTAAAAATCCAAGAAGATAATGGTACCCATTTGGGATATGTTTTTGGCATTTTTCATATAAATTGGACAGTTTTACAGGATAAATATGGTGGAGAAGTCCTTACAGGCAATTATGCCTTTACAGTGCTGGTGGCTGACACAATAAAAGTATAATTTTAATTGCTATTAATTGTGTTAAGTCTACTTTTATTGAATACTTAATGCCATCTCTGACAGTTGAAGTAATTTATGTACTTTAATGAAGCTTCTTGGTAAAAGTTTGGATTTATAGGGTCATTTACATGATGTTCAAAATAAGGCATTTTTTCAGTTAAGAAGTACAGGTTACAAAGAGACTGTTTCTTGCCTTCTCAAAATTTGTTCATTTTCATTAGCCTTATATAGATAACTACAAACCAAATTTCTGTGTCATGTTTTAAAAGTATTAGAATTTACAAAATATTTTACAATGAAACAGTTGCTGTACAATTTTCCAGTATGAAGCAGTCTCTCTTTTTAATAAGAAAACTGAATTTAAAGAAGGTGATGAATGACTAAATGACACCAATTCACATAAATATTATACCATTTGGGAATACAGAATGAGTAAAACAAAACCATGAAATTGCTTTGGCATTCAACTACAAAACCACTCATGACTTTAACTGAACAGGGGCTGTCTGCTGGAAGAACTTGGCCCAAAGATTTAAGAATAGAAAAAATAGTGGAAGAAATGCAAAATAATAAAGAAAAACTAGAGAAGTACTTAACAACATAATTTTATGTAATGCAGAGGAAAATAATGCTATTGACTTTACACTTCTGGACTAAAATTCACATTGCTCTAGTGTTGATAATTGTAGGTCTTCATTGCTAGTGTGATTTGCATTATTAAATTATGAAATTCATTTATCTCAATTAGTGTTAGTTTCAATATTTGTGAATTAGTAATTGCGCCAGTTGCACTAATGGGGCAATAAATCTATTATTGCTTTTCTGTCTGTTTTCATGCCTATTTAAATTAGTAGCAGCATTATATACAAAATAAATTATTGAATGGGGAAGGAATGTGCCTCAAAGAACCCTGAGGCTCTCTGGAAATCCTAGCCCATTGTCAGAACTGTGCAAGGCATATTTAACAGGCTACCAAAAAAAAAAAATTAGGCAAAACATAGAACTTTTTTTTTTTCTCAGCTATCAGAGGACATTACAGTTAAGGTGATGCCCCCTAATGGATATTGCAGCAGAGGGATTTAAGTTAAGTGTGGACTGAGATTTCTGTGTGTTAGTTCCAAAGACAGCAGAGTTGAATACAGCTACTGGCTATCCATCATCACATTCATTTTGCCATCTCTGGATCAGGCACATCAAGTTAGAAGTCTTATAACTAGGATTTTGCAGTCCTGAAGGTGAAGTTATTGTCTTTGTAACTTGGTTCTTGGTGCAAAATTAGGTGGAAATCTCATCATTAATTATTAGACAACAAAGTAATGGACATCTGTTGCTTTTGGTAAAAAAAAGCCACCCAAAACCAATAAAAAAACTTTAGAACATTTGAAAGTCATAAACAGCTAAAGATTGTGATGTTTAATCTGAAAATCAGTTGAAATATAAATTATTTTTAAATGAAAAAAACTTTTAAAGCTTATTATAGTATCAGTAACATAACTTGAAAATAATACTTTGCAGATATACCAAATATTCTACATTTTTCATTACTTATATGGTTGATTGCTTTATAGATACACCTGAACATGCAATCTGGGTGGCTGATAGCTGTAGTATCTCTCAGAGCAGAGTGGGCTCTAAGATTTTCATGAAACCAGAGTGCTTGATACTGTAAAAACCTGGTTCTAGGAATACTCCATTTTAAGGTGACTCTAAAAGAAAAGGGGCATTTCTCCTTTTCAGTAAATAATTTATTTCTTTACTTATGAGTTACTTAATTATTCAGTAGTTCTATTTGCATTTAAAGTGTTTCTTTCCCAATTTATCCAGGATACTAGTTAGTTTTGCATTTTGTCCACATCCAACACATTTTTACCTGAAGACATCTCATAAGAAGAAAGATGCCCACAAGATCTCCCCACTGTAGAAGAGCAGGTTCATGACCATCCATTTGAAGGACCTGAAGGTGCACGAGTGTATGAGACCTAACAGGATTATTCCACAGCTCCTGAAGGAACTGGCTGACGAAGTTGCAAAGCCTCTGTCTATGGTATTTGAAAAGTCTTGGCAGTCTGGAGAAATCCCCACCGACTGGAAAGGGGGAAACATAGCCCCCATTTTCAGGAAGGGAAAAAAGGAAGACCCAGGGAACTATAGACCAGTCAGTCTCACCTCTGTGACTGGCAAGATTATGCTGCAGATTCTCCTGAAGGCTCTGCTAAGGCACATGGAAAACAAAGGTGTGATTGGTGAAGCCAACATGGCTTCACCTAAGGCAAATCCTGCCTGACTAATTTGGTGGCCTTCTACAGCGGGGTCATGGCACCGGTGGACAAAGGAAGCGCAACTGACGTCATCTACCTGGACCTGTGCAAAGCCACACAACATCCTGGTATCCAAACTGGAAAAGTATGGATATGATGGATGAACCACTCATTGGATAAGGAACTGGCTGGATGGTTGCACCCAAAGAGTGGTGATCAATGGCTCAAAGTCCAGATGGAGACCTGTGACAAGTGGTGTTCCCCAAGGGTTGATGCTTGGACTGGTGCTGTTTAACCTCTTTGTTAGCGACATGGACAGTGGCATTGAGGGCACCCTCAGCAAGTTTGCTGACAACATCAAAGTGTGTGGTGTGGCCGACACATTGGAGGGAAGGGATGCCATCCAGAGTGACCTTGACAGGCTTGAGAGGTGGGCCCATGCAAACTGCATGAAGTTCAACCAGGCCAAGTGTAAGGTCCTGCACCTGGGTCGGGGCAATCCCATGCACAAATACAGGCTGGGGGGAGGATGGATCGAAAGCAGCCCAGAGGAGAAGGACTTGGGAGTGATGGTGGATGAGAAGTTCGACCTGAGCCGGCAATGTGAGCTTGCAGCCCAGAAAGCCAACTGTGTCCTGGGCTGCATCAAAAGAAGTGTGGCCAGCAGGTCGAGGGAGGTGATTCTCCCCCTTTACTGGGTTCTCATAAGACCCCATCTGGAGTACTATGTCCAATTCTGGAGCCCCCCAAAATAAAAAGGACATGGAGCTCGTGGATAAAGTCAGAGAAGGGCCACGAAGATGATTCGAGGGCTGGAGCACCTCTCCTATGAGGATAGGCTGATAGAATTGGGGCTGTTCAGCCTGGAGAAAAGAAGGCTCTGGGGAGACCTTATAGTGGTCTTCCAGTGCCTGAAGAGGCCTACAGGAAAGCTGGGGAGGGACTTTTTACAAGGGCTTGTAGTGAGAGGACAAGAGATAATGGATCAAAACTGGAAGAGGGGAGATTTAGGTTAGACATTAGGAGGAAATTCTTTAGTGTGAGGGTGGTGAGACTGTGGAACAGGTTGCCCAGGGAAGTTGTGGATGCCCCCTCCCTGGAAGTGTTCAAGACCAGGTTGGATGGGGCTCTGAGCTACCTGGTCTAGTGAGAGGTGTCCCTGCCTGTGCAGGGGAGTTGGAACTAGATGATCTTTAAGGTCCCTTCCAACTCAAACCATTCTATGATTCTATGATCCTATGATATCACTACAGATTTCTTATTCCTGAGCTGCTTTATGAGTATTAGTTATGGTAGTTGACCTCATATTAATTAAGGTGAACATTAATGTAGGATAAAACTGTGTTTTTGCAACGCATAAGGAGCAGACATTTCGTAACAGCTTTCCTTTTCTTTCAAGTGTTTTTACATTATTTGAGCAGAAGTTTTATTTGAACAAAGTCTGATTTCTCAAAACAATATTAATCAAATTTGCCAGAAATGGAGCAGGCTGCCTCTTATTAAGCCTCCTCTTTTTTTCTTCCTTTTTATACTAAGCAGGGAAAAAAAGCCTTTTTTTAAGAAAGTGCAATTTTTAGCAAGCCAAGGAATAACACAACATGACAATGAGTGAAATAACATAATAAGGAACAAATACGAGGACTGTTGTTGAATTGAACATGCATCTTCCACTATAGCAAAAATGAAATGCATCTGAAAGGCCTAAGAATAACTAGTGATAAAGTGCATAAGAAGACACTCTCGGTTTTCCTGTTTTTTTCACATTATTTATGGTTTGTTAAATCTCAAGTATATGAAGTAGCATATAAGTACTTTGCTTTACATTTCCCAAAGTGACATTTCACAGCACATGGGGAAAACAGGGAGAAAACTGATACAATATATGTAAGAAATATCTTTAAATGTGTAATAAAATGTTTAATAAAAACTACCAGAGCTGAAGTCTCCACTGATTCTAGTAGGCTATACAGTTTTTGTTGTCTGCACTTACGTCATGACTGGCACTGATAGAATTAAGAAAATAATATATTTCTAAAATAAATTTATTTCAATACATACTATTAACAGAAAATGAAATGTAAAATAAAACCTCTGTTAATCAGCATCAAGTTTTTGTCTGGGTAAATACAAATCCAAACACCTACAGTATAAAGTTGCTCCCATTGCATACACTCTGGAAACTTCTTTTGCATTTTAAGGTAGTTTAGATTTTAATTTTTTTTATTTTCAGTTTCTATGTACAACTAACATGGTCAGAAATATCAGAAGGAAACAAGATGCTTGTGAAGATGACAGATGAATTTATATTTGCAGTCTAAATAAATTAATTAGGTTCTGATCAAATATATGGCTCACAGTTCACTTTCTTTTCTCATATTTAGCCACCGAAAATGTCCTCAATTAAATGTATATTTGCTATCCCCAGCATCCAAAATTTGTCATAGAATATCCAGGATTTATGTTAACGGAAAGGATAAAACTAAGAGGTAAAAGAAATACATACATAGCCAACAGCCTTGCAAATAATTTTTAGAAGAAAATATTTTGAAAAAATCTATTCCCAAGCTGTAACATTTATTCTATTTAACTTCTCCCTGGGAATATTCCATCTTTTATTACAAAGGATAGGAAGGAGACAGATCCAAATTTTTTACCTCTTACTTCAACTAATTTCGCAATTATATTGCTGTAATTAATAATAACTCCTCTGAATCTCATGGAATTATATTAAAATAGGTGTAACTGAAAGGAGAAAGAAATCCTGTATTTGTAACCTAAATAACAAATAATTCATGTCAAGGCTGCAAATATTGCTGCTGAAAATCATGGAAGTTGAATGATCTTCCTCAGTTTTTGGGTTTTGTGTATTTGGTGGTATTTGTTAGGAAAAAAAATGTAGGTGGACAATGAGTTACTCTTTAAAGGCAAGAGAAGGAAGAGGGCAAGGACAAGGGAGAGCATGAGAGTAAGACAGAAAAATGTTCTCTAAGGGAGCTGACAGAATGGAAATGGCACAAGGGAACTGGTGGAAGATCAAAATAGAGTTCAGAAAAGTGAGAAAGGATTAAAGACAGCCCAAGACACTTTCTGTGGATCACAGAAACATGAAGAGGGTGAGAGGGAGGAGACGTATTGTGGCCGCAAGGAGTATTTTACTGGCAGTCAAAATGTCCCAGTGATAAAATCATAAAACATGACAGAAAAAGAACTAAATACAAAAATATGGGTCAGTTGACCTTAAAGGTCTGTCTGAAACACTTTAACAGGGAAGAAAGAAGAGTTCAGGAATGACTAAGTCTGTATGTGAGGGGCCTTAAAGCAGTGGGGGACTACTCCATTCTTAACACACTTCATTGAGTTTTTGATTTTCAGCACATACAGGGAGAGACAGTGGAATGGAGAGAAAAGTTCCTTATATAGAGATATTCACTGCAATACAGCTATGTCTTTATTTTTCAGACAGAGAAGAAACTGGAGCACGTTTTCAGTAAGTTATCTTAATGCCAGTGGATGCTGACCAATAGACAAAGAGGTATGTTAATAACAAACCACCTCAATACACTCAAAAGTCTAACTTAAAGTATAATTTCTGCTTTTATACCTTTCTCTTCCCTTTTCTATTTACTCAATTGACAAGAAAGGTTTGACTCTTACTTGAACTAGAGATTACTACAGACTATTTTGCAGGTAAATTACAACTACATGAGGCAAAATTCAGCCCCATGTCCTTCCCTGTGCTCTTCACCTTACCTTCTGCAGACCCCAGAGGTCCCAGACCCGTGGAGGCCTTCCAGATTTACTCGTTTTTGAAGACAAGGCATTGAGAACAGCACGTAGGAGATGCTGCAGCTTCTGCTTATTGTGCAGTGAGAGAGACTAAGATGGAGCAGCACTGCTGCCTCCCCTTTCCTGATAGCTCTGGGGTACTGTTAGATTGTCTTGCCAGTGTGGAGGGGATATGAAGCACAGAGAAAAATCCTGAAGGTGTACTGATCAGCAGCTTTTCAGTAAGTAAGCTCAAATCTTGATAATTTTCAAAGCAGCTGATTTTCTTCACTGTGCCTATTCTGAGCTAAATAATCATGAGGTCACTCAGTCTTTGCATGACAAAATAAGCGAAGAAAATATTATTCAAAATTAGGCAATAAAATGATAAGAAACATTCAAAACCAATCTTTCCTTTTCCTTAGTTTTACACTCTCAAGGAAGCAGAAAAACAAAACTCAGCTCTACTAATTGTCCATTATTGAAAAGTTTGTAAAAGAATAGAGATGAATCTTCAGAAATTTTAAGATAAACATCCATAGCAATAGTAAGAACAAGATGTCATGTATCTTCTGTGAAGCATAAAAGTTTTGTAAATTATATAAATGCCGGTTTATTGCTTTACAGATGCCATTTCTTGATTTTCCAATATTCAAAGCATTTCAATATTTACAATTTTTTAATTGCAAAGATTTTCTCCAATCATCTTTTTACTTTCAAGACTCCCAAGTGTAATGACCAGTTGCCACATTTAGATGGCAAATTGCAGCTAACAAAGGAATTACTAAGGGGAGAAAAAGACGAGTATTCATGCTTCTAGGGCTGACACCTGGAACAGAGGTGGTCCATACAGTAGAAATGTGCCTTCCAAAACGCCTAAAACTCCAGGAAACTTCGGATCAGAACAAGGAGGGTCAAATGTCAAAGGACAAAGAACCCCAGCTGGTGCCTGGTTACTTGGTAGCCCTGATCCCGGTGCAGCAGTGCTGTTCCCCTGCTTTTGGCAGCTGCCTGGGGACTGCAGCACCCTGCTCTGCCCTCCCTGCATATTCAGAAACCTGATAGATCCACAGCTGTTGCCATCAAAAGAGAAATTCACCCTGGGCTGTGTGCCAGAATGAGGACTGTGGCACTACTTAAGCCCCACTAAAACCTTCAAAGGCTTAAGCAGCCCTTAAAACCTTGTGATCTTTCCCTGAGACTTTTACCAATGTCAGGGAAAGCGCACTAGGCTAAAAGCACAGCACTGGAACCAAACCATCTCTTCTAAAACTTGTGAATGTCACCCATGAAGAATTTCCTGAAGTACTTTGTGGTTTGTTTGTTTGGGTTTTTCCCCCTGATATCTTGAGAACTTGAAGAACTCATGGTTGTGTTCTCAGAATATTAGAAGTAGAGCTTGGAACTTTGGAACTTTATTTAATCAAAATTACATAGTTTAAGATGCCTGAACAATTACTTCTCATTTTTTGATACTAAAAGACCTTTCAGTCTTTTTATTTCAGTCTCATGAATACACAATACAGCGTCGGTGTACTTGTTCTATTTCTGAATTGTTAACAGACAATGGAAGATTATTTGGAAGTTCATCTATTTTCCACCCAAAAATTGAACCATCCAAGTGAGACTTTATTTGTGTGTGTGTGTGTACAAAAGCAAGAACAGTTGGAAAACAATGGGATAGAAAAATCTATACTTCAGCTTGAAGTGATAAATTATCTACTGTGCTAGGTCAGCCTTTTATACTTTAATTATCACCAAAAAAATCTGGTGGAAGTCAAGCAGCATGCTCTGCTAACAAGTAACCATACAGAACAGCTGTGTTCCACCAGCAAATATTCTAGTAAGTTACACATTCCATGTTTCAGTTTTCTGATTTTCTGAAATGGAAGCAGCAGTGCCAATGCATCTTTAATAAGGCACTTGCTACATACAGATAAAAAGCAATCTGCATGCTGAGTATTTGTTGGCATCTGGTCAGTAATGGCTATATGGTCTGCATAACTTCCATGGTCCGTAAAATGAAAAATCTGCTCACAATACTGTTGGAAGAATAGGGTTAATAATGATAAATGTCAATTAGGAGGCAGTCTGCTGTGTGGTTCAGATAAAATTCTATGTCAACATTGCACCAAGGTATAAAAGTAGAACCACACTGGAGCTGTTCAGGTGATTCCTCTGAAAATGAGTGAAAGACAAAGGATATTTATTTATGTTTTAACATGCAAACTGGCAACCAAGAATTTAAACCCTACTGTTCTAAAGGAATTTTTAGATGATGCTATTGTCTTTCTGCTACAGCCATCATCTCACTTTATGACATGTATTTTCTTTTATTCCTTAAAAAGATTGCCTATTCTAAAAAAGATTATGTGAAAGAGTTTATATTTCTCTTTTTCCTCATACTTCTTTCTTCTGTGTTATAAATGTGCCTATTCTTTGGATTTATTTTGTGCTCATAAATCAATACTTTCATGCAGTAATAAAAATAACTTATTGTAATGGTAACAGCTCCAAAGGACTCCTAACTATGAGTGGCATTTTACTTAATTCAGATCTATGCTCCTTTCCCCCACTAATGGCACACTGTGGGTTATGAAGTGATTAAAATTGTTGTCAAACTGGCCTCCTGGAAAGAGGGAGCCAAACTTCATTCCTGCAGCTGGTAGACCTGCAGGATCTATATTTGACTTCTACAGCTGGAAAGAAAAGCCAGAATAGAAACAATAAGCCAGGAAATTATGGAAAAATGGCTATTTTTTCTCCAATGCCACTAGTAAGCATGTTTAAGTAAAAAAAAAAAAGAAAGCAGTAATCAATATTGTTTTTTTGAAGGTTAATGGAAATATGGAAAAAGAGATCTCCCTAAAACTACACAGGAAAACATTAGAAGAGTAGGAGCATAACATCTTTTCAGTCAAGTCTCTAGTGTCTTTATCACTATATTACTATCTTTAGTTCTTGAGGGTCACTGGATTTCTTACATTTTAAAATTTGAGTTTACTCTTTTCAATATTGCTGAAACTTTGCTTGTAATATGCCTGAGAGACAGGCAGACAATATCTAGAACTGCTATTTTTTGAACTTCAGAACGTGCACTTCACTTCATGAACATATTTCCCCAGTAATAAAGGGGAAATGATTAGGAACACTGTAATTAATTTATTAATTGAAGATTAAAAATAATACAAATATAAGATAAAGTCAATTATTCTTTGTCTTAGTTTTTGCTAAGGCTAAAAAAAGCCTAAATAAATGCTAGTTTGGAATCACCTTTGCAGCTGTTTTTTGTTTTTGCTACACTGGTATATAAAAGACCTGCCACAGTGAAATACTTGTTAATTCTAGATGATTAGGTATTAGTAGATACTACTGTATATCGGAAATTTCTAGAACTCCAATGATATTCTTCAGAGAACCAGTAATCTATGCAAATTGTCATAAAAGGGAAATGCAATCAGCTTGCTGTCAGTTATGGCTTTTTGGCTTTTACTGTTCTAAGAGAAACAGACCTGCTATCTGTGGTCAATTAGTAGAAAAAACTGCTCGTGAGAGAAGCAATACACAAGGGTACTACTATACAGCCAACTGTACCTCCTTCTGTATTTCTGTTGAAATATCAACATATTTTGAGTGTAATAAACAATATACAAGAGCTGCAGTGACCTAGTGTATATTTATGCTTCAGCACCATAGTTCCTCTCTTATCTTCCTAAGAGGCTGGATCAAGGTATAACTTTAATCTTTAACCCATCAAATTTAATTTTACCTACCTGTAACCTCAGCTTTTTCTCTGCAGAACAATGTTATATACACACTCAGCAGCCATGATAAAAGGAAAACAAGACTTCTCGATACCAGCTTAAAACCTAAGCTCCTGAAGGCTTAACCTAAAATACAATATATCTGTTCAACATCAAGCAGTTTTAAAAACTCTCCTTGAGATTCCCACCTTCCCCTCACAGCTTTCTCCATCATTCAAGATATACCTTGTATCTGCTCACACTATGAATCTTTTGAAGTTCAGTTTTGTAAGTTACTTTTCTAATAGACCAAAACCCACACTAATAACATAAATAAGAATAAAGAACCTTGAGCAAAACAAATTCTGGAAAAAATGACTTTTTAGCTCACTTTCTATGAGGAATAAACCATGCATAACCTCAGAGAAACGGTGAACACTTTAAAAGCAAAAGAAAATAAAAAATAAAAAAAATTCAGCTTTTGCACCAGTTCTTTCAAATACAATAGAACAGAACACTGAGGTTTTGTACTAAGTAGGTCTCTTCTCTCCTGCTCCCTTGCTCTTCGGTGATTCTGCAAGAAAACCTGCAAATTGGATGAGCTAAATTTCTTTCCTAACTTGTTACCTGACCTTCTATTTGCCACATATAAACAAGACAGCACTAACCTCAGAGCAGTAATAATCACTGGGGGGAGAAAGCACCCAGGAATCTAAAGTAGGTGCAGGATGGTCTGGATTCAGTTTCAGCTTTTGATACAGGTTTCCTTGTGACCACTGGTAAATGTTACCACCTCTGCATGTCAGGATACCAACAATAAATGACACAAGAGGGGGTCTGTTGAGTATAATTGTGCCTTTCTTACAGCCTTGTTAGGGGGTTGGACTTGATGATCTTCACAGGTGCCTTCCAAACCCTATGATTGTATGATTGTATGATTGTATGATTCTATGAAATAATGTTCTTCACAGGGCAGTATGTGCTGAAGAGAATACATGACATACATAAGTATTCCTTTTTTTGCTGTGAGGTCTCTGTATCTAACATTAGATTTAGATCAATGCCCATTACTGCAGAACCCTAACATACAGAATCACTGTTGTGCAGGTTTTTTTTGTAAGATCATTTAGGACTTGAAACTGCAACAGGCTGTCACTCATAAGGACATATTATGAGATGGCACTGAGAGAGTTAATGTGTACTTTATAAAAATTGTTACGCTTGCATATCTTAATTCTCATGTTTTCCTTCTAAATGTTTTTCCTGTATCTATGTCTATTCTGTGACCTGTGGCTAATGCATGTTTTCTAGCTGAAAGCCAGCTAAGCCTCTGCTGGTACTTGTCATTGTTGACAATATTCAGCAGTGCATACAGTATTCTAACAACTTCATACACATAAGGGGGGTGAGGGGAAATGCATCAGCATTCATGGTTTTATCTCAGATTCTTTGCCTAGATTTCAGTGGTAAAAAAAACTTGGAGAAAAGAGAAGGAATGAAATTGTGCTTCAAGGACACATTAGTGACAAAAGAGAAGGCACCAGCGAGCAATTTCCTTAGACTGAATAGGTGTCAAACAAGAATTCCAGACAAAGCCACCAGGTCCAAAACAAGCAAATGAAGAGATGAGGCTCAGAACTAAATGTAAGATATGGTTGACTAGCTGATGAAATAGGGGTAGCAAAATCAGCCTTCAACCTTCCATGGATCTTCTCAAAGTTACTGACACAGCTATCTGAAACAGAAGCTTGTGACCTGAAATCTTAGTGCCCTGCTCGGTACAAGTCTTGCTACTAAGAAACTTTGCTGTCATGCACACAATGACAGATACAGCTTGTTTGTATTTTCCTTAAGAATACTGTAGTTATGTTCTTTAAGGCCTCTGTTTCCTAATAGAATGATTTATCATATCTAAGTCCCATTAATTTTTAATGGATTCCATTGAATCCTTTACACTTGTAACAATTTGCTAAAGGCTATTTAAGGCAAATGGGAACTTTGAGTCCTCGTATTTCCTCATATAGTTTCCATTGTCCTTGCATTACTTAAAAATATTTATTGCAGCATAAACTGATTTTGCTGTTAAGGTTACTGGACTTAATTCTCCTCTGTGCTGCACATGGCTTAATTACATCTGTGTAAATAAACACAAAAGCCTAGCAACTCTAATAGTCACTTGTACTGTTACCAGCATTTTATGCATACTCTGCTCTGATTCAAATGGCAAGATATGAGGCAGTTAGGAACCAGTTCTGTCGACCTCACTCCTCAGTTAAGGATTTATACTGAAATCTTGCAGTCTATTCTCTGCTGTTCTCTGTCTATTCACCTTCACTTCCACTTAGCTCCCAAATGAACAAACCCACAAACAAGCTCATAGTCCAAAAATATTGAACCTGCCACTGAGAAAAAGTTAAACATCCATTCATATTGATACTGAAGGAACTGATATTTTTAAAAGTAATGTACACACATTATGGATAAATAATAGTGCTTTTCAGTTGTTTTTAAAGCTTGAATAAGAGTAATAATTTAAACGCAATTCTTATTGTGTATTGTCTATGAGACTCCTACAGCAAAAAAATCTGAGATCCTCTGTTGTATTTTTACCTTATTATGGCAATACCATGCTGTAACTAGAAAAAACAATTTAAAAAAGGTTCTTAGGTAAAAAAACCAATGAATGTGTTATCAGCCTCCTGTGAACAGACAGGTTCTGTTGGCTGCAGACTTAATCAGAAACAGATTTAGGAAAATAAGCAGAAAGTTGGCTGATTAAAAGCACAAAAAAATATTCTGATTATTTCATACAGGTCACACCTGAAGTATTTGGATTTTCAGTGTGTTGCTTCACACTCTCTATTCTTCCTCAGGTCTGTCCAACAGGAAGGTGCCTGGAATTAGAGGACTGACATTTGAATGAGACACGAGACATGCTTGGCTAAGTTAGTACCACAGAGTTCAAGATCAGCAGTGGTATTTTGTGTGGGCTCAGCCCTGTGTTTTGAATTTATTTTGGAACAGATAATTCTTCTTTTAAGATAAAAGAGAAGGCACTGCAAAGTAATGTACACTCAATGTTACAACTAGACTCACTTTGGCATAAATTTTAAGGCTATGTTGCGAAAACAAGTTTTTACTCTTAAATCCTCTGAAGCTTGGAGTCAAAAGTCTTTGGGTTAATGCCAGTTCCTGGCAAAACACCATTGAGATGAACCAGTATTAACACTACTCCCAGTTACCAGAATGGGTAAAGTAGATGGGAAGAATCAAACCAAGTACTGAAATTCTCATCAAAAGCATCAGCATTGATTCTTACTGCTGTTGATCTTAAAAAAACAAGGATAGAAACACGAATTTTATAATTTCAAATATTTAAAAAAATGCATTATTCTAAAATATCACTAGATATAGTTATAAAATAATTCCAGGAAATAGGGAAACTTGGAAGAAAAAAGCGGTTTTTTTAAAAAAAAATCAACTCTGTAGTTCTCACTGTACATCGGTGGAACAGGTAGCATTATATCCTGCTATAACTTATTAACATGAAAGCAAAGGAAAAAGAGATTCAAAGACGTCTTTCTAAAATTAATAATATTGTATGAACACAATGGAAAAAAGAATTCAGTGTTTTTAGATCCAAGATCCCCTCTAGGCTTCTCCTGATGATAAAAGAAGGCAGTGGCAAAGGGAACACTATAGCGTATAGTTGTTACACTGGGTTGTAAACTCTTCTCTAAGCCCAGGAATATTTACTATTTTTAATGCTTACGAATGATGTAATAAAAACAGCTGAAAATAATCCTAATAAACATACATTTAGTTCTTCTTATCCAAAGGGAAAGAATTATTCCTTGTCTAAACAGATACATAGTCTCTAAAGCACTTAAAATAAGCTGCCTAATCCATATGTTAAAACCCCACATTTTAAACACAACTCCATGTTCCTTCTACCTCAGTTGATTGAAAGCATTCAGCACATAAAGTTCTTGAAGCTGTTAGAGAATTAATTTAACTGTATTTGCAAAAAACCTTTAAATCTGGAGGGAGAGTTCAGAAATGGAAGCACACAGGTTTTTGCCCAGAAATCAGTATCTCCAAGCAATATAATCCTATATCATCGTTGAAGAAGACATTTTACATTCAGTTGTATTTCTTAAGATCCAAAAAAAAAAAAAATAGAAAAAAATAGGCTAGAGTAAAGCATACATATGAAGTAATCTACAACAACATATCATACTAGATAAACAAATATCTCCCATTCTAGCTCACTCTGAACTTCCATTACATACAAGACTTGTGCCTTGCTTACAACAGAAACCAATGTGTGGCCAAAACCTAGCAGTAAGAGTTATTCTATTCTTAAAGAAAATACACTGTTAATCCAATTATTTTGAAATAGTGAGTAGCTACAGATAATTGCTTATATATACATAGCTAGAACTCAGTGCTCTGTCATGTCTTACTCCTGGTGAGACCTTTGCATCCTTTTGGCTGGATTATTCTGTTGGAATGATATTCACAGGAAAGGTGTTATAATTAACAAGAAGCTTGAAAACCTTTCACAGAACTGGGAACAACAGGTGGTATTCTGCAGAACCATCCTCACTAGAAAAAGAAGCTGGAGTATAACACACCAATGAAAAAAAAAAGTTTAATAAACCAACATATTTTTTAAAGTTATCAACAGATATGTTCACAGGTTCTCATACAAGCTGTTCCTGAACAATGATCACATAGAGGAATTCTGGTAGTTTGAAAGCTGGTATCTTCTGTTACAGTAAAAAATTAGAGACATTGGGAAGCTTCCTCACTCCTCGAGCAAACATCAGTCTTCTTCACTTAGACATAATTATTTCCCATAACTGTGCCAAAATGTGCAGCAATTCTGCAATACACATACTGTTTTATAACACTAAGTTGAGATCACCAGAATCAATTCATTTGCAACTTGACTTGGATTTAAAGTGCACACACAGAAAACACTTGGCAGTCATAAAGAGCACTAAATTGCTTTGGAATCTGCTCTGCTCTCTTATTCTTGACCTTATAGTCATACATTGTTAAACTCTTCTGAGTCATTCTGGAAATGTGTTCTATTGTTAGACAATTCATTAAGTTAGTATAAAGGCACAAAAGACTACTCAGAAGTGGCGGTGTCATTTTCAGCAATTAGCTGGACTTGTTGTAAAACCTTCTCCCACAATGTTAATATTAAATATACAAAAGGAGAAGGAACGAAGTGTTTTTACTTCCATTCGTAAGGTGCTATCGAGGACAGACAACATGGCAGAACTATAGAGATGCTGTTCGACACTGTAGGGCAGAAATCTGTGCAGCTAAAGCTCAACTAGAGTTGAAGCTGGCCTGCACTGTGAAGGATAATAAAAAGGGCTTTTTAAAATATGTTAATAGCAAAAAACAGGGCAGAAATAACATTGGCTCATTACTTGATCATCATGGACAGCTGATAAACAGGGCTATAGACAAGGCAGAGACATTTAATGCTTTCTTCACCTCTGTCTTCAACACTGATGATGGGCTTGAGCACCCCCAGAGCCCTGTGCTAGAGAACCATGACTGGGCAAATGACAGTCTCCCAATCAGCCCTGAACTTGTGCGGGATTTGCTGCTCCAGCTGGATCCTTACAAGTCAATGGGACCTGATGAGATTCATCCAAGGATACTTAAAGAACTAGTGGGGTTCCATACGGATCCATCTTAGGGCCAGTACTCTTTATTATATTCATAAATGACTTAGATGCAGGACTTGAAGGCCTACTTATTAAGTTTGCGGACAACACTAAATTGGGAGGAGCAGCTGACACTCTCAAGGGCAGAGAGGCCCTGCACAGGGATCTGGACAAATTAGAGAGCTGGGCAATTGCCAACCGCACGAAGTTTAACAAGGAGAAATGCTGGATTTTGCACCTGGGACACGGTAACCCTGGATAGACAGACAGTCTGGGGAGTGAGAGGCTGGAGAGCTGCCCTGCGGAGAGAGACCTGGGGGTTCTGGTCGATGGCAAGTTGAACTTGAGCCAGCAGTGTGCCCTGGCAGCCAGGACAGCCAACTGAGTTCTGGGGTGTGTCAAGCACGGCATAGCCAGATGGTCAAGCATTTTTCTCTGCACTGGTGCAGGCCCATCTGGAGTACTGTGTCCAGTTCTGGGTGCCACAGTACAAAAAGGATAGCTGGTGAAGAGTGTCCAGAGGAGGACCACAAGTTGCTGAAGGGTTTGGAGGGGATGCCATATGAGGAGCGGCTGAAACCACTTGGTCTGTTCAGCCTGAAGAAGAGGACACTGAGGGGAGACCTCATTGCAGCTTACTGCTTCCTCACTAGGGAAGGAGGAGGAGCAGATGCTGACCTCTTCTCTCTGGTCACCAACGACAGGACCTGAGGGAATGGAAGGAAGATGTGCAGGGAGAGGTTTAGGTTGGACATTAGGAAGAGATTCTTCACCCAGAGGGTGGTGGGGCACTGGGATAGGCTCCCCAGGGAAGCAGTAATGGCACCAAGCCTAACAATATTCAAGAAACATTTGGACAATGCCCTCAGAGACATGGTATGAACCTTGGGGTTGTTCTGATCTGGGGCAGGAGTTGGACTTGGGGATCCAGGCTGTCCGAGGAGGTGGTTGAGCCACCATCCCTGGATAAATCTAAAAAGACAGATGTGGTGCCAGGGGACAGGGTTTAGCGGTAGACATGGCAGAGCTAGGGTAGTGGTTGGACTTGATGATCTTGAAGGTCTTTTCCAACCAGAATGATGATACTATGATACTACTATGAAGTATACAGCAAATCTATAGCTACAGGCTTTGCTGCACATATGTAGAAATGTCATTTTCCCAAATGGCAGAGCAAAGAATCAACCTCTAGCAGAAGTGCTAAAGCAGCTGATGCTCTTCTGGAGACCCAAATACGTAGCCACTGGAAATGCAACACACAGATGTGCATGTATTTCCTGCTATACAATCTTTCATGCCATCAGATGAGTCACAGCTGAGAAACAGTCTAAAACTGCTAAAACTGACAGTGACTGATGAAACAGCTGTGGTAGACGTCCCACGTCTTTGTGCAGTTTAATAGTCTAAATCTATCTGATTAAAAAGGGGTTTTTTTTCCCCTAACAAAAATTCAGCTTATTTGTGGATGAGATTTTGTATCTGGGGTTTCTGTGGTGGAAGGCAACCTCTTGGCTACCAGAGTTCAACTATATTTCTATGGCTGGCACATCAAAGACTTCTATAGATGGAAATAAATTTTAAACTAAGATAAAAGATTTTGATTTCTTATTGTTACTCTGATGAGCAGTGGGTCAGTCAAGTGTCTTCAGCACTACAGAAAGGCAGATGGGAACAATTCTACATTGGTAATGAGGGGTACAATCAGGATACAATCCTTTATTAAGAGCTGCTCTGAAAAACCTAGGGAGATTCTGGAAACTGTATTTTCAAGAAATCAAAATCCCAGAATGGGGAATAAATTCCTAGTTTGGATTAAAAACTAATGTATATTGAACCCCCTTTTTGAATCAATGAACTTTGTCCTATAAGTTGTACAAGGTGGCCTATTTCTTATTCTAACTGGATCTCTTGAGATGGTTTTCTTGGAAAGTGACAAAATAGGAGTTTAGAAAGAAGTTCAAGTTGCTTCTGCTCTCCAGTGTCCATCCCTGACAGACCTTCAGTCTAATTATCCTTAAATAAAATAGCAGTTGCTAAGAGGAAGATGTGAGCAGAACTAGAATGCCAAAAGTCTCCTATGTTTGACTTCCAGTATTTTCACTAAAGCAGTTTCCTCAGAGAGTGATTAACTCCAGCATAGCACACAAAGAGAGAATAGGCTGTTTTCAGTGTTATCACTCTGTGTTCCTCAATGACTCTTAATTTTCTTGGAGCTTCAAGCAGTCAAAAGTCTGCTCTCTAAATTACCCTACTAACATAAGTACTTCTGCAACAATCCTATAGGCTTCCAAGGAGCAAAAAGTCTTCCCACCTTTCCACAATGTGGTGTGATAGATTCAGAGTAAGTGACATGCTTGGTTTTCTCCAATTGGAATCCCATTCTATCAGCTTGCTGCCTGCTCCCTGCTGTCTAAGTGACCTGTGCCTTCCTGGGGAATACTAAAGCTGACTGGGGTGCCTGAAGCTATGAATTTCAGCCAACATACTAAAATTAGCATCTACACCAGAATTAGAGTATAGCCTAATCAAATTCACTGCTCTCTACAAGAAGTTACGGATGGTATTGGTCAGAGTTAGCTTCAGAGTAATAATTATTTATAATAATAAAATGATAATGAAGAATAAACTTCATTTTCTCACAGTAAGAGTTAAGTAGATTCACCATTCTAAAACCTGCTGCACAACAAAACACATTTTGTTACATTTTCTTAAAACACATTATGTTAAAACACACAGAAAACACAATTCTAACTCATTCACCAGGATCTGCCTTTGTTGGTTGTTTCCCAGCAAGCTTGTGAAACTGGACAATTAGCTTCTTAATGACTTCAAGGTCCCTATATCCTTACAACGCTGCATTTTCTCATCATCAAAGATGACTGCCCTCAATCTTCTAGGGAAGAAAGGAGGATGGGCAAGAACTAATGGCTCTAACCAATGTGTTTCTTCTTTCTCGAACTAAACTGGCTCTTGTTTATTCTAGCAGTGAAAAGGCTTGCTCTCTCATGCCTAATAATTGTGTACCACACATCAATCAACAATAAAGTGGATTATCTTGTTTTCCACTATAGGCTATTGATTTACATTTTTGTGCAGGGTTTTGTTGACCTTAACAACATAAGTATTGCAAAAACATATACAATAATTACAAGTTTTTTGCTTCTTTTGTATTACTTTCAGTGGCATAGCTGTTCACTTATTCATATCTCAAACACTTAGAATTCATCTTTGCAGGTAGCATGAAAACGTTCACTACCTCATCTGGGGAGGATGGCAGGAAAATTTCTTCTTTCTTTAGCAGCTGACATTTTTCCTCATTATTTTCTTTCTGCCTTCCAAGCACTTCTAGTTATACTGACTGTGTTGCCTGGCTTGTTTTTTTTATACCTTTAAGTTTCCCACCTTCAAACCCTTCAGGTTTTCTGGAAAAGTGCTGTACACCTCAGAATATCCTGTAGGGCTGGGGAGAACCACCAAAGAACATCATATATATTGGGGTATGCTAGAAACATAAAAGACACAAACCATCGTCTACTGTCATTCATAGATTTCTTTGTTAATCCTCCTTCTAAAACAGGAAGGCTATAACCTCCTTGTGGAAGAATGTGAGCAGATGAAAAGCAAAAGTTTCTATGTCCAGTAAGACACAGAAGGTATAAACTTGCTTCAAGAAAACCAAGCAGTCATGGGATAACACATTAGCCTGGCACCACAGTATCTCTAGAACTGAAAGGAGAAGTGACTGTAGCACCAGACTCCATGGTCCATGGGTCCAGATGGGATTCATCCTAGGGTGCTGAGGGAGCTGGCAGAAGAACTGGCTAAGCCGCTCTCAATCATTTATCACCACTCCTGGCTGACCATGGAGGTCCCAGATGACTGGAGGTTGGCCAATGTGACACCCATCCACAAGAAAGGCTGGAAGGAGGATCTGGGGACCTATAGGCCTGTCAGCCTGACCTCGGTGCCTGGCAAGATTATGGAACAGATTGTTCTGAGTGTCATCAAGCAGCATATAGAAGACAACCAGGGGATCAGGTCAATCCAACATGGGTTTAGGAAGGCAAGGTCCTGCCTGACCATTCTCATCTCCTTCTATGACTGGGTGACCTGCCTAGTGGATGAGGGTAAGGCTGTGGATGTGGTCTACCTCAACTTCAGCAAGGCCTTTGACACAGTCTCCCACAGCATCCTCCTGGAGAAGCTAGCAAGCCATGGCTTCGACAGGTGCACCCTTCGCTGGGTCAAAAACTGGTTGGATGACCAGGCCCAGAGAGTGATCGTGAATGGAGCTGCATCCAGCTGGTGTCTGGTGACCAGCAGTGTCCCCCAGGGATCAGTACTGGGCCCAGTCCTATTCAACATCTTTACTGACACCCTAGATGTGCGGATTGAGCCCACCCGTAAGTTCACAGATGTCACCAAGCTGGGGGGGAGTGTCGATCTGCCAGAGGGTAGGAAGATGCAACAGAGGGATCTGGACAGGCTGGGTTGATGGGCTGAGGCCAATGGCATAAAATTCAACAAGACCAAGTGCAGGGTCCTGCACTTTGGCCACAATAACCCCAGGCAGTGCTACAGGCTGGGGGAAGAGTGGCTGGAGAGCAGCCTGGCAGAGAGGGACCTGGGAGTGCTGGTGGACAGCCGGTTGAACATGAGCCAGCAGTGTGCCCAGGTGGCCCGGAAGGCCAATGGCATCCTGGCTTGTATCAGGAATAGTGTGGCCAGCAGGAGTGGGGATGTAATTCTCCCCCTGTACTCAGCACTGGTGAGGCCTCACCTCAAGCACTGTGTCCAGTTCTGGGCCCCTCACTGCAAGAAGGACGTTGAGGTGCTGGAGCAGGTCCAGAGGAGAGCAACAAGGCTGGTGAAGGGACTAGAGGGAAAGTCTTACAGAGATAGGCTGAGGGAGCTGGGGTTGTTTAGCCTGGAGAAGAGGAGACTCAGGGGGGTCTTTATCACTCTCTTCAACTACCTGAAGGGAGGTTGTAGTCAGGTGGGGGCTGGGCTCTTCTCCCAGGCAACTAGTGACAAGACAAGAGGGCATGGCCTGAAGCTGCACCAGGGGAGGTTTAGGTTGGATATTAGGAAGCACTTCCTCACAGAGAGGGTGATTAGACATTGGAATGGACTACCCAGGGAAGTGGTGGAGGCACCGTCCCTGGATGTGTTCAAGGAAAGGCTGGATGTGGCACTTAGTACCATGGTCTAGCTGATGTGGTGGTGTTAGGCCAAAGGCTGGACTTGATGATCTTAAAGGTCTTTTTCAGCCTTGGTGATTCTGTGATTACTTAGTAATACTATGTGAAGCTCAGAGGTTTAAGTTGTTTCATGCTGACACAGCTTTTCTTTCTGTTTGATCATGACATCAATTTTATATCCACAAACTTTCTTCCACATTATTCCCCCTCCAGACCATGATTCCTACTTATACTGTGAACACTGGGCTATTCTGGGCAAAGTCCTAGTCCTGTACTTTTCATTTTTTTGTAGCTTTTCAAATTAATTTAAACCAGAAAACCAAAGCAGTACATAATACAAATGCTGACAAATAAATACACCTTGTCATGTCACTACGTGCCCTTGTAAAAAGTTCCTCCCCAGCTTTCATGTAGGCCCCCTTCAGAAAGAAATGGAAAGCTGCTATAAGGTCTCCCTGGGGTCTTTTCTTCTCCAGGCTGAACAGCCCCAATTGTCTCAGCCTGTCTTCATAGGAGCCCTCTGATCATCTTTGTGACCCTCCTCTGGACTCACTCCAAGAGCTCCATGTCCTTCTTTTCTCAAAGGCCCCAGAACTGGACACAGTACTCCAGGAGGGTCTCGCAAGAGCAGAGTAGAGGGAGAGAATCACCTCCCTCGACCTGCTGGCCACGCTTCTTTTGATGCAGCCCAGGACACAGCTGGCTTTCTGGGCTGCACATTGCTCGCTCATGTTGCCAGTGCACATTGCCTGCTTCTCATCAACTAGTACCCCCAAGCCCTTCTCTTCAGACCTGTTCTCAATCCATTCTCTGCAAAGCCTGTATTTGTGACTGGGATTGCCGCAACCAAGGTGCAGGACCTTGCACTTGGCCTTCTTGAACTTCATGAGGTTAGCACGGCCCCACCTCTCAAGCATGTCAAGGTCACTCTGGATGGCATCCCTTCGCTCCCATGTGTTGACCACAACACACAGTTTGGTGTCAGCAAACTTGCTGAGGGTGCACTGAATTCCACTGTTTGTGACTCCAACAAAGACATTAAACAGCACCAGTCCCACTACTAACCTGTGAGAAACGCCATTCGTCACTGGCCTCCATTTGGACATGGAGCTCAAAGATTCTCACACAGGGACAAAAATGTAAAAACTCTTTGGAAATGCAAAATAAAACAAAAATTTTGAGATCTACTTGAATCAAACTTTCACCACTAATTTCTATAAATTAAAAGTTATGGTAAAAAGCTGAAGCTCTCCTACAATGAGCTATCTTTAATTTACCTTTTAATTACTGGATTTTCACTTCTTATAATAATTTCCCTTGGAGTGAACAAAAACCAGTATTGATGCTCGTGCTACCTAGGTAGAACTGGAACAATCTCAAGACCAGAAAGTCAAGAAAGAATGCGTGACAGGATTTCACTGAGGATTTCACCTGGTTTTCATTTTGTGCTTTCTCCCTAGTAATAAACACTGGCTTCCTTTTTACTCAAGTATGCAACCTACAGTGGTACAACATAGTAAAGAAAAATGCAGTGGCAGTTCAATGGCATTTTTTAATGTTTCCCAAACAATGTTAATGATTTACCTTCCTTGAAAAATGGCAAATATAAGTGAAAAAACTCGTAATTGAATGTACTGCTAATTTAATCCCTCCAGAAACCAATACACTTAATAAATAAATATTTTTTTTTTTAAAAGCAACGCAATCTTACCACAAGTTAGAATTTCAATTGGGATCTGAATCAATGATGGACATAATAAAAAGGAAAGATTAATGCACAGAGTTATAATAAGTTCCATCTATTACTTTTCATCAAAATCCATCAATAGCTCTACTGGACTCAGTGGCTTTGGAGAGCGCAGTTTTTCCAGGGTAATTTTTTATGGCAACACAGCAGTATGAAGTAGATGTACTTGAATTTTTTGGACTTTAGATGCAGTTCATCTCCACCTTAATTTACAGTATTTCACACTAATAATAAGTGTTGCAAGCTTGGTGATCTATTTGGACATTTAACTTATTGCATTAACATTTTTCTGCCTATCTGAACAAAACAGACAGTTTTATTAAGCATTCAGACACGCACAGAGATATAAAAAAGTATTCATTTTTTTGTTTGCTTATTTTTTTCTTATACATTACATATATTACAAAATGAAAGACATACACATCACCTACGTCTAACCACAATTAATTCTACAATTTTTGATCCAGCATTTTGTGGATGTAGCTTTATAAAAAAGAATGAGTGCTAAGGGCAAAAATGACAACAGAGTACTAACTTGGGTGTGATCCTGTTTGTAGCCCAGGCCCTTTGGATTCTAAATTGTTTGTACACACTAATACTCAGATTTTTTGCAATATGGTAAAAGACAAAAATACTAACAAAAAACTCCTTCATCTTTATGAAGGCTAGACTGCAAACATTTGAAACATTTATATGCCTGGCTTTTTGCAGACACTAGTGCATGCATCATTCACGTAGGATTTACATGAAAGAAAATGAACGAAGGGGTATTATGAACCTTATGAGTTGATGAGTAAATTATTTAAAAGAGTATTTTCTCATGTCTTTAACAAGGCATATAAGCTATATTTTAATGTTGCACTAGCATAAATAAATGGAATGTCCACATTTCCTTTCTACATGCTCCTCCAGTTTGGAAAAGCCTTGGAGACTTGAATGGCCTTGCACAGATGAAGTGGCAGCCGAGGCTTGTATATGCTGTCATACCGACCTCCTTCAGAGAATTAAGGTAACTACCAGAAGCTCCAGACTACTGTTCTTTCCCTAACAAAATGGATGCTCCTACACAGCCTCCCTAAGGTTGGATGAAGAAAAATATATTCACGTTGGTGATCTAAGTAATTAACTAGTCCTTCAGGGTGTAATTAGTGTTTGCACTCATCATCTAATGGGGAAAATTTTGAATTCCATATTTGAAAATAGGTAAGTTCTGCCTCTCTTACCTGTCTCACTGTCCAACCTATGGAGTTATTGTGTTACTCTAGGATACCCTGCAAGGATCAGCAGGAGAACATGTTAGTCTGAGGATGCAGAAATTATAGAATCGCAGCTGGCCTGATGGCAACTGTAGTTAAAAACATTATACGAACAGCTGCCCCAATAGGAAATCACTCACAAGGAGAAGTTTTTTTGCAAAACAAAATAAGCATTAAAAAAAAAAACTTTGCTGCCTTTTTTTTTTCCTCCCCTTACAAATCCAGTACCTGTTTTCCACTTTGTGTTATTCATAGAACGAAAGCTTGAATGCCTGGGTTCACAAGCAGAGTCTTGGCTTGGGGCAAAGAGTGGCACCCGATATTTAATCAATCATTTAAACAATGAGAGATGTGTGAAAACATCATTAAACAGTGACTGCCATAAACTTTGCTTTCTGGACACTGCATTAGTAATACAAGTAGAGAATATCCCTATCCAGACAAAGGAATACATAAACTGCAACAAAAGTTTAATATACTTGATCTACCATGCTAGTAGATGAGGTGAGGATTAATGAAAACAAAAGGTCTTATTTGTTGTGAGAGACGAAGAGTTGGATTTGTAAGCACAAATTATTTAAATCTTAAAATTACAGAAGTGCATTATTAAAACCCAGTCTTTTTAAAGATCACATTTCCAGTTACTGTCTTACCACAAGGTTTGTTCTGCTTTTCCAAAAACTGTGACCACGATGGAATAAGCTATTCTAAAGTTTTAACAGTCCAGCCTTTACACATGGACTAAAATGCTACAGTAGGTGTAATGGGCAGAGCTTTGCTAGTGGGAGTCTGCAGAGTACCATGTTTGGGAGGAAGGCAAGGGATGCTGCTCCAGGCACCGCTGGCTCCTGTCAGCTCTGTCAGGGACAAAAGCAGCCTACTGCATGCCAAAGCTAGATCCCATCAAGGGAGCATATGGCACCTCTGTGAAAACATGTTTAAGAAAGAGTGGCAAATTCTAGGGGCAGGCAAAAGACCTGGAAGATGAGCCAGGACGAGGTGCACCTCAGGGGGCAGCTGGCCCCCATGGAGGAAACCCTGCTGGAGCAGGCAGATGCCCCACTAAGGCTCGGCAGTGAGTGCAGAAATTCACGCCAGAGCAGGTGAAAGGAGTAAGAAACAAAGACCAGCAAAAGGAAGGAGCTGCTGTACACTAACCCCCATCTCCAGGACTATCCATGGCCTCACCTAAGGGACTGGGTGCAACATGTGGTGTGAGGCAAAGAAGGTGAGGAAGGGGAAAGCAGAGGTGCCTGGAGTGAAGGCGAGGTGTTTTCTCTAACTTTTTGTTTGTCTTCTTTCATTCTCAATACTGGAATCAGTAACTAAAAGTTTATATTAATTGGCAATAAATTATGGGAATTTCCCTGACTCAAGATGTTTTACCTTGTGATAAATGCCCAACAAAAGAAAAAAATCATTCTGATTATGCAAAGGAGCACTGAGAATCAAACATTTTTGTCAAATTTATGGTGTAAGATTAAAGACAATTACATCTGTTTCCACCCTTCCCATGCTGATATTTGTGAAATGCATGACTCAAGTTTAATTTTTTAAAGAAAAAATTGTTATTCATATTATAATATATTATATATTGCATTTTTTAAAAATCCACAGTGAAAAGGATTAGCCTACCTGTTAACTTGCACTGAGTCATCTATAATGCCTTAAGTAAAATCGAAGTAAATGTCACTGTGTAGACATAATATTATTTGGTCTGCTGTTTAAACCTGACTTGTCTGCGAGATACATTCAGTGTCTAAACATTAACGTGTTTTAGATTATTAAGGTTGACCATGCCAGATGATTAAATGTCAATCATACTCTATGGACAAACGTATGAGTCAGTGTCCAGGAGTGGGAACAGAGAAGTTTCAGCAGCTATTGAGAGACAGGGATATGGCTAATATCCTGAAGGGAAAATTCTGAAGTGCAGAAGTTAAGGGAGCAAAATGTTAATTTGAGATGAGGGATTGCAGAGAGGAGATATCCAGAAGATGTTCACTCTCACCAAGGCATCAAATCCTCAGTCTTGGTGAAAATTATATCATTAGAGGATAGAGACAGAAAGATATAGGTTTGGGCACCTCTCATTTAATCTTCAGCCTTTCAGGGGGCCTGCATCCATTGCCTAGCTTCAGATAACACAGGAATCAATACAGGACTATGTTAAGAGATGGAACAAGATAACACGTTATTACTTTAGCAATTATACGGGACAACTGTTGGGCAGAACTACCCAGCTTACCTTAATTATAGTAAAAGGAAATAAGATGGCCAAGACACTTAAGAGATGAGAAGACTATCAGAAGGGAGCTTGTATTTTAAAAGAGAGAAGGCAAAAAGCCAGCTGTTGCAAACTAGCCAATAAATTAATTTGATTTTTGACTTGGACAACTTTATATTGTCTTTGGGATACATTAATTACCTTACATTTAATCTAATAATGGGTTAGGATCATTCTATATTAGTGATAAGACGAGGTTTATAAATGGAGACTGTTCATCTGGCATTTAACCTGTTTTCGTAAGAAAATTTCTGATCTTCAGAAATAACCTTCTTTGAAACTTACTTTCTGAATTTAGTTAAACAAGGCATTTCCTTATGGCTTCATCTCCTATTAGCATTCTTGGATGTAAATTTTCAGTTTTAAACATAAACACCTATTCCACATTCTGGCTTTGTTTTCTTTATTATAGCTCCAATCCTAAAATACATTAAATTCATGCAACCTAACACATGAATCTTCCATATCATATCTGCATTACATTGATCTTTACTTGTGCATCACATTGTCTATTTAAAATAAAAATTGATTTTGAAAAAATCAATTACAGAGAGAATCTACTTTCCTTGAATTTTCTTGATTCCCAGGTGCCATCTGAGAGGCCAAAAGGGCCTTAAAAGGTAGAACATTTTATGGTTCTTAAGACAGCATCTACTAAAAGAGACTTCTCAGCATCTTAATGTAAATAAGATGTAATGGTCATTGACAGCTAAAAAGAGGTACCAGTAAACCAGACAGTAGAATGAATGGCAGGACAATGAATTATGTTCACAGTGCAAAAATACAAGCTGTACCTGCAAAACATTTTTAGCCAGAAACATTGTTGGGTTAAGCACAAGCCTAAATAGATGATGGCTTCAAATATTCAAGAGATCAACAAAGAGGCATTCCTTTTGGCTTTTAGATACATTAAAAAATACTTTATTCAAATACCTATATATATTTTAAAATTACCTCAATGGAACAGTTCTGATAGAAATTTTTAAGCAGATTACTGAATTTCACAGGAGAGGTAACATACTTTCATACCCAGTTCAAAGTAAAATTAATAAACTCAAGACAGTATACAGGGTCTATCAGCTTGTTGAAAGATAGACTTAAGGGCCTGTCTAAATTTTCGGACAGGACACCTCTCCAAGAAGTATGATGGATGCAACCTAGAAAGAGCGTGATTAAAGATCAAAGATATTCAAAGGCAGACCCTGGTTCCTGCTGAAAATTCCTTCATATAATGATATATTTGGCTTTTCAGTTGAATTCCCAAATGCCAAAAAAACTCTCAGTATCCTACTCAGTCAAACTGCCTAGTAATTAGCCAGGAAGAAATGGAAGCAGAGGAGTTTCCTGATCTCAGAACACTAAGCATAACAAACTGCATTGCTAAATAATTTTTGTTCCCAAATGCTGAGACTGCAACAAATGTAGAGTGATCAGTACAAGAGAACTGCATCTGGTGACACACTCTAGTGTTTAAAAAAGAAAAGAAAGCAATGTTTTCAAATACTTGGTAGCTAGTTGTGGCTTCACTGCAAAGAATGTAGTTTATTAAAACATTCTACAATACAAAATATTAAGTAGCATGCAAGTTGTGTGATTTCTTTAGGAAAAAAACATTTTTAGAAAGTGCTTTTTGCACTTAATACTCACTTTTCTTTTCCTTCCCTTGCATTTTTTCACTTTTTTGGAAAGTATTCACTCCCTTCTGTGCAGTTTGGTTGGTAATTGGCAATCATTACAGCATGAGTTTTTGGATGGATTTTTCAAAATAGTATTGTTTTTCAAAACTGCAGAAATTTGAATAACAATTGAGATCTGTATCATATTTGTCTCAAGTTTTTATCACTTAATATGGCAAATAAAAGTGATATTGCATCGACTGGGATCAAAGGACTTAGTAAGCACTGCTTTAACTTCTGTCTTGACAACCTTAGGAGATTAACCTCAGAGTCTCAAAAACAAAACTGTAAGTCAAAAGAGTTCCCAGATATTATGTATTTTTGTATAAAGAGAAATTACAATAAAATTTAAAGATACTAATGACCCATCACAGCTGCAATCGAGTTATTAATTTGTCATGGTATGTTTCAAATTACTACGAAAAAATGCACATTTACACAGGAAGCATTTTTAAACTAATGTTTTTAAATATACTTTAAATATTAAAATATACTTTACACTGAACTCTTACTTTCCATTTTAGACTGCCAACCACTAATAGCAACTAAAAAATCCTAATAGACTTATCTAATAATTTTCTTATTTCAGCTTTTCTCCAAAACCTGAATGTTCACATGTCCATGATTTTTTTCACAATTTCCAGATGTAATTACCTTATAAAATGTTAGTCATTAAATTCAGCTTAAGAGTTTCTGGAACAATTAAACATAAAGCTAATTTTTTAATTTCCAATACTTGATTTTTTTCTGTGCTTAAAATATTAAAAAAAGAAAACAACACTACAAATTCCTCTCCTACATTTTAAAAAGATACCATCATACTCTCTTCTCTTTCTTCTCTCTTTTTCTAATCCTTACACAGAGTGGAAACCAGAATTGCAATTTCTTTAGAAGCCTGACAGATTGCAAGAATCTTCTGGGGCAAGAGTGTGTCAATTACTACTAGAGAAACTAAAGCTGGAAATTAAATTTGAATCTACTTTCTGTTTCTCCTTTTTTTTTTATTGATACCAGCTGAATCAGTTAAGATAGGCTGCATCATTCTGTTAGGTAGTCACCCAGGCCTTAAACCTAACAGAGTATTTTACAGTTCAGCTTTTGGCGGAAACAGCAATTTAGTTCACACCCAGATCACCAGCACACTGAAAATGAGTTTGAAAGATGAATTTCAGAGTAAACTCTCTAACACACACTGGCTTTAAAGAATAGTTTCTTCATGTAGTCCATTTCAAGCACAGAATCTGTTAAATCAGAGGTCCCTTCCAACTCCAGACATTCTAAGATTCTATGATTCTATCAAATTCTCAGGCCAGAGCATCTGTTTTTCTGCATATGTACAAGCTTATGTGAGCGTATATGGATATGATGGATTGTTTATTAATGTAGAGACACATGTTAGTATGTACCATAGAAAAAGTAATGGAAAATAAAATAAAAATGCCACTAGTCTAATTTTTAAAAGCACAATCACTAGAAGTATCTAGAAATATTCCTAAATTGGGGATTAGAAACCAGGTAATTCAGTATAAGACATATAAATGTTGATTAGCTACCCAGGAAAAAAAAAGCCCTGTCCAGAAAATGGGCTCTATTTTATCTCACTTTGAACTGGAGAGTAAATTGGCATGGAGTACTGCATGTAAAAGCCATCTAGGTACAATCAAAAGTCATTTTCATCAGCACAGATGTCCTAAATTGACCACCATAATGTGGTAGATTAAATGGGTCCTGGAATTAATCACATATAAAATAAGTTCTTTTGAATGGTGGAATCATATGGGACCTTCACCTGCTGGGATGTTATCGAAGCACAATCTGAACAGCTTTCTAAAATGTTGAAAATAAATCTTTGTCTTGGAACATTCTTCACTCAGAATTTGAAGCATGCAGGCAAATATGGAAAGGAATACTAACTGTATGCAATTATCTACCTTAAAAGGTGGACAATTCTGGCACAGCAGAGCTTCCATCAAAATGAAGAGTCTTCAGTAATTTCTAATCTCAGTGATGAAGGACTTGACTGTGTAACACAGGGTAAACAAAAAGAACAACAAAAAAGAACAATCAGAGAGAAGTGGTGAGGGGCACTGTCGTGTTTTTCTCTCTGCTTTTCTCAACCTGCAAAATCTATTCAAGCTAGGGGACTGGAAAGCAAATGTCATGTTTGCAAAACAAAAGAGGAAAACATCACTACATTTATTCATAGGGCATATGAATAAATTTAAATCTATTCGATCTTCCGTGCAAAATGTATAGTGAGCTAATGTAACCTTCCAGGTGGGTTCAGCATGGTAAAGCACCATCACAGAAGTCAATACAGAATCCATGAACATCGGCCGTAGGGGGCAACAGCATGGAGGACAGACTTTAATACATAACCTTGGGTACATAGAATTTGTTTTAAAAAAGTAAATATCAAGGGGAACAATGCAACCATAGTTTTAAAAAATGCCCGTCTAGATCAGATTCAGTATGTGTTAGATACAAGTACATACAGAGACAGAAGGATATTGTGAATGTTAGTTTAGTTTTGTCCTGTTTAGTTTACATACATTTAGGCTTTTTACAGAAATTAACCTAAATTAGATACATGACTGAGCTTCAAATTCCTTGCCACCTCTCCTTTTTTCATGAGGCCACTAGCATGCCTCCCTAAGAAACATGTGCATGGCACCTCTCTACACTATCTTCAGAGGATTCAAGAAGTTTCCCTCTCCCCTTACATGTTTCCCTAGAGTTAAGACCTTTAACCTTAATCAGTAATTTATAGTTTTTCCTGAATAAATGAGAGTAGAGCTCAAGTGATTTTTATGTATCCTCTAAGGCTTTGAAATTGTATGATGCTTGTGTTGGGAAAACAACTATAACCTCTACCAAGAAACCTGACCCAATGCCAACTAGAATGGAACTGATTGTCAAAACCATAAAAGAGGCGAATGATTGAGGCAACCATCTAGCAAGGACTTAAAGTCCTCTCTCTCCCTAAATCAGACCAAACACCTCAACTGAGTACTACACCCATCAGGGCAATCAGTTTTTCATCTTTATCGTTATACTAGCTATACAAAATAGAACAGTTCCAACATAAACGGACTGAGAAAGACCACAGTTCAAGTAATGACAAAATGTTGTTAAAGTCAATCCTACTAGGTTTAAATTCCTGATTTCATCTTCCGTAAGGAGGTCTGTAATATACCTTATTAGAGTTTTTCAGAAAGAAAAGGAAAAGAGAGAGACTTTGAGATACCAACCATGAAACATAATATAAAATCAGGGCAATGTGTTAGACTAATGCTCAACCTTATCCAATGTTATGCCTGCAGTAGTGGCCTACAATAGATGCTTCTGGAAGAGCGTAAGCGCAGTACTAAAATACTTTTCCAGAAGCTTGGGTTAGCCTCCAGCAATTCGTTGGACGGGATCCTCCTGAGCAGGACATAATGCTTACTGTGGGCCAAACCTTTCAGATTCAATGTCTTTCTTTAAAGTTGGAAAGGTTTTAGTTTCAGTATCACGGAAAAGATTCTGAGGTCTAAAGGAGGAAGAAATTTCTACAATCAGGTTTGAGCCAGGTTGGAGCTTTAACATTTGGGAAACGTTGGCATCTATTTTACATATTTGGCAACCAGATTCAAAGCGAAATTTAAGAAGCATATACAATGTTTGAGTCTTCCATGAATATTTATTTACAGGAGCAAAGCTGAGCTCTTCCAGCTGTACAACTGTAGTCATCGTTGTAAAGGAATCCTGTCTGAATTTTCCTCTCCATTTTAAGTAAAATTCTCACTCCCCACAGGGCAAGAGGACACAATCTAATCATTTCAGTAACACTGCCTATTATTATTTTTTTCTGTGAGAGTGAGTAAGCAAGCCCTAAGTATCTAAAACTACATAATTTAACCTTCTGACAGCACTTCTTTAACAGCAGACAATTCCCTGCTACACTCAACTTCCAGTAATAAAATGAAGATTATTAATATACACAAAGGCAAACCCTTACTTTACAACCCCAACATTACCATTTTATTAGGGGAAATTAAAGCACAATAGATTTGCGCAAATTAATTTTATATTCTACTAGTAACTTGTAAATCTCCAAAAGGCCTTGAACAACTCTAGATCAGATAAGAAAATAAGATTACCTGAACCACAGAGGCTCAGCTTTAATCGACTAATTCAAAGTTAGATTTTATTAAACCTTGTTATTTTTTTCAGATAAAATAAGCTTAACAAGGAGAAAAGAGCTATTCCATTTAATGTCTGAGTACATAGTGTAACTACAATAGAAGCAGAATAATTTTACAGATTGTAAAAATTGTGTATTTCAAAGAATGCTTTCAATATCACCAATTTATAACTCAGAATTAATAATTACTTTTTTTTTTTTTTTTTAACGAATTCAGAGGTATTCAGCATGCCCTGAAGTGTCACATCACATTTCCTGAATACCTCCAAGGATGGGTGACTCAATCACCTCCCTGGGCAGGCTGTTCCAGTGCCTGACCACTTTCAGTATAGAAATTCTTCCTAATATCCAATCTGAACCTCCCTTGCCACAACTTCTGGTCATTTCCTCCGATCTTGTCACTACCCACTTGGGCAAAGAGGCCAACACCCATGTCACTACAGCCTCCTTTAAGGTAGCTGTAGAGGGCGATGAGTTCCCCCCTCAGCCTCCTTTTCCGCAGACTAAATCAACCTGCCTTCCAATGTGACTGTCACTTGTGGTTGATTTAGCTGTTTACAAAGGTGGAAACTCTGAAGGTTTTCCTGCAGTTAGGAGGCTCCCAATTACTCTTCTTTCCCCGCCCATGGATTTTCCAGTGTCTAAGTGGGATTGATCTCCTGTTGCCTGTTTTCTCTCTAATGGGGCATTCATGGGTTACTTGCCTTCTCTCTTCCTGAAGCTTGTAAGAATAGAATTATTTTTGGTACCTCTAGCCCCTTTTAAATTTAGCCAAAGCACTTGTGCTTCAAAGTGATTGAGGAGATGGGACAGAAGCAGATGGAAATGCACAAGTGCATAATGCCTCTGCAAGACTTGGTGTCTACAGAAAACTGGTTGAAAACATTAAACAAATATACAGTACCACTTCCCAATTTTAAATTGATAGAATACAGTTATATAAAAAAAAGTTATAAAATCAAATTAAAAAAAAGGCAAATACAATCCTGCTAGCTGCTGATGACTCCCCTTACGGAAGAAGAATTCTGCTGATCCAGAGCTGGCACACCCTGCTTGCTCACACCCATCTTCCTGGGATCACACACAGCATGTCAGGCATCTCTTGGCAGGGTATTCTGATAATCCTGAACAGCCCAACCTTCTGGAGCAATGCCAGGCAAACATGTACTGGAACAGCCTCTTTCTAACTCGTTTCCAGAAATCACAAGAACATTGCAAAGCCAACCATGGAATCTGGCTCGCATGTGTAAGTAAACAGGTTTTGGTTCCAGTATTACTCTGACCAGCAGAACTCTACCCCAAACACTGAAATATGTAACACGAATCTAACCCAGATTATTTTTTATTTCAGATTAATTACATTCTAGTTAAAAGAACTGAGACTTTTTTCTGCCTTTAAGCATTTAATATATTTTACTACTGCACGTCAAAGTATTTGATTTACGAATACTTTCATAACTTATTTTTAAAAGCAATCTCATTCAATATCATATAATATTAAACTTAATTAGTTTTCACTTAGTCCTTATACATTATCTGAACAGGTCCAGATAAAGGAGGATTTAAGATTACTATATACTTTGTGTCATGTCTTTCTATTGATATGCACAGCTAACTGCAAAACAAAACAAAAACAAAAAACCTGGTTATCTAAGAACTCATCTCCTTACTTGCATGGTGTTTATGCCAGACAATAAAATCAAGGCTTTGGTAATAATTTTTTACCTGATCCATTCAATACTTAGTAATTGCTAACAGTAATTTCAATTGCTATGAACTAACAACTACGTAGTTTACAAGATATAACTTAGGAGTGTACTGTTACTAGGTTTTAAGAGAGTGCCAGTATCTAGTAACAAATTGTTATGATTGATGCAAAATAGAGTTAAAAAAACAATACCACTCCAAAGTTTTTATTCAAACAAGGCAAACATGCAAAATTACAAAGAATGTGTATAAGTTAAATGAGAAATAGCAGCTGTTCCCTTCCTTTTTTCAAGTTTTCTTCCATTCACTCTGCATATCTAATATAAAAATCAAATTATATAATATATAATTTCTCTATTATGTGTTGGTCCATCTTTTATTTACCATGCATTATAGCAGACAAATCATCATTTATTTTCTCATTGAACTACTATCCACAACAATAATTTAAAACCACCTAATAAACATTATGGTTTGCTAGAACTGCTACCAATTAAATCTTAAGTGTCTAAAATATACAAATATAAACAGAATGTAATTAGAGCTATTTAAAGAATCCATTTTTAACTTAGATTAACCATACTTTCCATTTGCTAGGGATAAACACTCATAAATGAAACCCACTGCTGAACAAGAAGCAATTACTTCAGTTTAAAATATTAATACATACTGCCTTTTAAAAAGCTGAGGAAAATCATTTATGTACTGTACAGTACAATCTCAATTCATACTGAGAATGAAAATGGGATGGTGTTTGGAATCCTAAGTGAGCTGCTATCATCTTTGAGGTACGGTTTGTTCTTAGCCATTTATAAGTCCATTAAATTGTTTTCTCCCATCAGTATTGCTCTCAAAATAATTATAAAATACATATACATGTTTTTTGTATTTTTAAGCTAGTAAAAATCCCAACTTTGTTGATGAGTTCTCTTGCAACAGGCCTTCTCCATAATACAAGAGACATGTAATGCAAACTAATTACTGATATACAGTGTACTCAACCTAAAGTGAGTAAACAATCAAGCTCATCCCAGATTCCAGGTCTAGAAATGTACACGTACATACATATATGCATATACATATGTACCACGGATAACAGGTACATGTTCGATTATAATAACTACCTGATTATGAAATGCTTCTAACTTCTAGAGATAGTTGACTTCAGCAAAATTATTTACAGTTTGATACTATGATTCTCCTCTGCTTGAACTATTACCTGGTTCTTTCTAAGCATGGTGTCATAAATTGCATTTAAAGGTGTAATTTTGGGCTAAATCATGCAAATTCTTATTTCTTCACAATGATACACTGAGCAAGTATTAAGTGTTTTGCTTTGTCTACAGCTGCACAAGACCCCTTCACCAGAAAGGGCAAAACCATGGATCCAACAGTGTGTAAACCAGTCTTTTATTGTTATGTCAAGGTTGGGGCCTTCCCTCCTTCAGCCTCAGGACAATAAAGACTGTATTTTCAAAGGGTAAGTATGAGATTATTGACCTTTTAAACCAGATTTTTTGTTTATTCCTCTTTACAACCTGTCACCTCATACACTACAATTTACCTGGTTATGTAGCTCTGAAGTACACTCAACTATACAGAAACTGAGCACAGGAATCTAATCTACTATTTTAATACTTTTACCAATTTGTCACTCTAAAAAAACAGAATTATAACGGATATAAGAAGTTTAAGAAATTATTCTTCTATTCTCTTTGAAATGTTATTTTTATGCTTATATTTAGGTGTATGTTAAGGGCAATTGAGCAAAGTGAATAATTAATTATGTGCAATTAGATTGGAACTGTAGACAAATAGTACCATATTACTGGCAAAGTTTAACAATGTGATAAATTATGGCAATTACAGGCAAAGTAATAATGATTTTCAATCAAACAATATAAATGAGAATGTGTTCTGCATTTACAACAATCAACATTCAATCTGTTTGTGTGTGCTTAAACTGGCTGCAATTTATACACACGCAAATCATCATTACAACTCTTCTGACAAAGCATGCTTATTTTCAGCTCTATTTCATAGTATGTATTTTTCACATACCTGTTAGCATTTTCCTCTGGAAATACTCGAAGGGCTTTCAGGATTGTCCTCTCTTCAGTCTCCCTGAGAAAGAGTTAACTCCTTTAACTTGAGTGCCTCTCTTCTCTGCCAGCTGTCTCTCATATTACTGAGAGGAATCCATCGCTCAGTGGCGCATGTCAGACTCTCCGGTTTATAGAATCATAGAATGGTTCAGGTTGGAAGGGGTCTTTAAAGGTCATCTAGTCCAACCCCCCTGCAGTAAGCTGGGACATGTTCTACTACGCCAGGTTGCTCAGAGCCCTGTCAAGCTTAACCTTGAATGTCTCCAGGGATGGGGCCTCCACCACCTCTCTGGGAAACCTGTTCCAGTGCTTCACCAGCCTCATAGTAAAGAACTTCTTCCCAATATCCAATCTAAGTCTACCTTGTGCTAGTTTAAGGCCATTGCCCCTACACAGCCTAGTAAACAGTCCTTCCCCAGCTTTCCAGTAGGCCTCCTTCAGGTACTGGAAGGCCGCTCCTTTTTTTGGGAGACCTTCTGCTGGGACTTTGAGCAATCCTATCTATAAAAGCCCACTGGTTATGTAAATTTTGGAGAGAAAAAGGTAATCTAGTATTTGGAAGTGCAAGCAAGCGTCTACGCTTTCAGAACAGTAAAGCAAAGAGGAAAACGCACTCTAGAGCAAAGTTCTAAAAAGCTTCGGCCCCCAGGGCTCGGGGCTGGTGCAGAAGCACGGCACGACTGTGGGAAAAACAGGAGGGATCCTAGCCAGGTGTTCGTGCACGCTCTTCTCCCCTTGGTTCACTGGGAAAATGTCTGGATTTTAACAGCGAGGGCGATGTCCTGAGCCCTGACATCGGTGGGCGATCGCGGCCGGGGCCTGAGCCGGGGCCCTGCGGCCTCGGGACAGATCTGAAACTCGGGAGGAGCTGAGAGGCCGCCTCGGCGCTTCCGAGCCCGGCCCACACCGCGGCGCCACAGCCAGTACGGGCCCGCTTGTCCCAGCTGGCCCCGGGGCCCAGCCCGGAGGCGGAACTGGCCGTGACGCTCCTGGAGCAACCCCACCGCCCGCCTCCGCCCCAGGCACGGCCGGGGAAACTTCGGGCCGAGCACACAGCGGTCAGATCACCCGCGGCTGCGCCAGCCCGGAGAGAAAATGCAGTGAGAAGATCCCCAGCACTCAATGAACACTTTAGGCCTACTGCACCCAACCCTTAGTGATCTTTTTTTTTTTTTCCTGGTCGAGCATGCATAGTAAGTTAAAATAATATTTTAAACCAGTTCCAGTTAGTTTTACAACTGCCCAACATTATAAAACAATAATAGTACCACCACCACCACCACCACCACCACCACCACCACTACTACTACTACTACTACTACTACTACTACTACTACTACTACTACTACTACTACTACTACTAAATAACACTCCCTGATTCAAACGGGAACTGTGTGTTACATGGATACAAGCATTAATTCCGATTATTTCACAAGTAAAAACTATGAAAAGGAAGCATAAGGGTACTTTTCTACATATATGTAGAATTTACACATACATAGTATTTAACTTATTTTTATTTTAATTTCCTGTATTGTATAAAGGGTATATAAACCATTATTTTGGGTAATTCCTGAAATACATAGGTAGAACTGTTACAGTTGCTATCATTTCAGGTACATGATGGCTATGATTGTAGAAAGCTAAGAGTACATCAGATTATAGCTTCTTTTATAATTGAAATGCAACACTTCTAAGTTAAACATGGCTGTAAACACAAAATGAACTGGACAGACAGGGCATTCAGCCCCTGACTTTTTCCATTAAGAAAACAGGGATAGAAATGTGCTAAAAAATACCTCACTTTTTTTTGGTTTGTTTTGTTTTTCTGTTTTCTTTATGACAGGATGAATTTTCTACTTATGAATATAATAAAAAAAAAATTACAAGGAATTAGGTTTTTTTTGTGATTGTACTATCTATATACTTCTAGTTTCCACCAGGTAATTTTTGAACTTGTTGGCTACTTTTAATGATTTTGATGGAAAGATACACGTTCTCAAAATAAGACAATCCTAACTGTCTCATGAAGTCAGCTAGACAGAAGAAAGAGACCCTACTCATGTCCTCTCAAGAGTAAGTACCATGATAGCACATGGGATCCATAAAGGAGAAATATTGTTGGAAAATGCTTAATCCAGTGTCATGCTTTAAGAAACGTAAAACCCATTCTTCTAACAAAGGCGAACCTAGTAACTCTTTGCTGGGTGTCCATCATCTTAAAATGGGTGAGTTCCTGATAAAATCTTGATACAAATAAATTAAAATTCAATTATCCATAGGAAACTAGTGTGCAACTCATAGAAGCACTTCACTGAATGAAAGATGTGGCTGCATGTAATTTTGAGGCCTGAATTTACCTACTGGACTCAGCTTTTCAAGAGAAATAGGGAGAATGAGTAAATTTGAAGATTGTGAAGCTTCTCACATCTGAAATAGTGAGATTATTATGGATAAGTCCAAAACCAAACCAGAAAATTCTAGAGAGCTGAAATTTCTGCAGGATTCGACTTGGCTGAAAAGGGATTTTGCCAGTCATAAATGTAGACAGATATTTGCACTTCTGTGTGTTCCACATACGTGCCCCAGGTCCTTTAATGTCTCTGCAGATTAGGAGATTTTTAGAGATCTGACCACATACCAGCCAATAGTGCTGAGTAAAGAAAAAGAGCAAGCATAATATATTGAAGGGATATTAATTTTTTCTAGTACAGTTCTACTGTTTAGAATATTCTGAAAAACATGATTTCTGCAACTGTACTTTAAACCTGCACACAACTGTAAGCTTTGAGGCACAAGAGATTTTAACTGAGGTGTATTGTAATGCCTCCTTAAATATCAGCCCTTATTGAAAGTTGCTAAATATACACCCACATGCAGAACTCACCTATCAGAATATACTGAATATTCAGCCTTGTATATACATGAAACAAAAATAATTGTAAATCTCTATCAGTTTCATTGGTGTTGAATCATAATTATACAGCAACAGGAAAATAAATAAGTTTCCTGAGCTTTGGGATCAGTATTCTGAGATTTCTGCTTCAAGGTTATTATCTTTTTTTCTCTCTACACTTCTAAACAATTTTTTCCTTTTTATTATCTCATTAGGATGCTATCTGCTGATTTCTAATAAATTATTCTGCTTGCTTTTGTGTCCTTTAATGAAATCCTGGCTTTTTTTTGAAGAATTTGGATACTAACTTCAGCAGTACCCTGATTTTTACTTAATCTGTCTTTCTTTCACAGTCTTCTCTGTCCAGTGAGGTAAATATATTTGTCAAGAATTCTACATTTCTAACCTGCCTGTTTCTAGCCTAACCTGTTCACTATCTGAATATTCTGAAATACTCTCAGAATTAATCTAAATTATTTAGTTTTATCTTTATTTCTTCCATGATCTGTGATTCTTCAAATAATATTTTTTCTCTGTTTTTTTGTTATCTGACCAACTTTTTCCCCTTAGAAAAAGAATTCTTACTTCTGCTCCACTTACTTCAAGAATCTTTTCAGCTGCTAATAAAGCTGTCTAAGCTTTTTATTTCTAGTGCATTCCCTGATAACATACTCTCACTTTCTTTCTTCTATGAAATCAGCCTCCTGGGAAAATGTTATATCTCTTCTTAGATAAACCCAACAGTCAGTACTATGTTATTTGTATCTTGGGCATCTCAATGCTGTCTTTGCTTGGCTTTGTGCTTTCTGTCCATTGTCAGTGACAATACTTCCCTGCTTTCTTTTGTGGCTCTTCCTCATTCTCTCACACCACTTCTTGGCTGCATCACAGACTTCCACTTTCTGTCCTCTTCATCCCATATGTTTTACTCTTCACTCCCCTTTTCTTTCCAGTAAATTTCTTTCTACTTCTTTTCTGCTAAGATGTGCTTATCTCAGTTATTTGCAGCACAGCCTACCTCAGATGCCAGACAATTAAAAAGCAAAAATATTATATATTTTTTAATATATTGCCCCCTTTATATTTTAAATGCCAGTTTGATTTACCAGGAAATAGCCAAATTCTGTATGCGTTCTTTAAAATATCTGAATCATCAAATTTACATTGTGCAGATTTCTATACATCAGTCTAAAGCAGAAAAACTTATTCATCTTTTACTCTTAACCACAGGACCAATTGCATCTCTCAGGCTTCCTTTCAGAGCCCAGTCACAGACCACCAGCTGTTTCACATCCATCAGGCTTCCACAGCCTGAAAACAGGCTTTATGTTTCATCATTTCAGCCAGGAGGCAGATCTTTTTATATAACCTGGCAAATAGCACAACAGGAAAGCTCAGCTACAACAGTGGAGGTCAGCTAGGGAAAATAGAAGAAAACACAGTAGGTATTTATTTGTGTTTATCTCCACATGGGCATCAAAGCTGCCATCCAGCCTACATTTAATACATTTACTTCCACAAGGTAAAGGCTATTGTTTCCTGACATTGTCTGTGAAATCTGCTGAGAAAGGACTATCATCTAAAAAGCTGGTTTTGTAAACGTAACAGTATTAAACAGAACAATTTCATTGCACGACTGTTTTTAAGATGCTTGTATGGCAGGAGATTCATCTATCTCACTTGGAACTGGACAGAACAGAGATCTTCCACCTTGCTTAAGGACTAACACAAAAGGGCGAGAAGGACCCCTTCTCCAGCACCAAAAAAGTGAGTCAATAGAATAGGGTGTAAACCATGTCCAAATGGAGAGACATTTGGATTCAGTGTATGAAGGGCAATGCCACTGACATACATCAAAGTTGTGGGAGCTAAAAAAAAAGTGTTGTGTATATATGTGTTGCTTTCATTCTTTCAGTGTATGTTATTTTTGTTACTAACTTTAATGAAATTGTACCACTAATAATACTGTATGTGTTACCTTCCTCCTAGTTATCACTGCAGTCAGTTGCAAATATTGTTTTACTCTTTTAATGTTATTTTACTATTTTAACTAGAATACAGCCCTGAAAGTACAAGCACTATTCATAAATGCAATTTTGAGATTATTAAAGTTAGAAAGAGCGAACATAGTAAAAGATGAGAAAAATGTATTTGGGTTAATTTGTGGGCTTCTGTTCTGTAAACATAAACTTTGGAAGTGTTTTAAAAACCTCTTGTGTATTCTCAAAAACAGCCTTAACTCATTATAAGGTGAACTGTCACTTTTTTTATTGTGTGTATTAGACATTGCTTAAAATTAAAAACATTAATCAGAAAACTGCTGTCCTAACCAAAGAAAATATGGCCCAGTCTAAAATTCAAATATTAAATTACTTAATTTACAGTCTGGGGGGTTCATGAGATCCAGATACAGTGTGCAGTGCCTTTATGTCACACTGTGCATGGGTATAAGTATCACAAGCTTTATACTGGAAATTGCAGAATACTAAAATAGAAACGATGCCAAATCGATGACGAGTACCATTAAAATGTATCTTCAGCACCTTCATGAATGGAGAATACTTCTGGCCAGAATCCAGAAACTGTGGGATAAATCTGGGCTTGTGGGTACAGAAATGCATTCATGTTCAAAGGACTTCAGGGCCAGGGGCTTCATTTGCATGCATAAATAATGCAAAATTATTTTTCTTTGAGAAGGCAGAAAGTCCTTATGGGGACAAAGTTGGTAACAAGATGGTTACAAGACTTAATAAAAATTGTTAATTAAATAAAAACAATGGTATTTCCTTGGGATTACTGCCTGGCTTCTGCGAGTATCTGAGACACATAACCACATGCACACAGTTATCAGTGTTGCATACCTTCAGACATGAATATTCCTCACTGAATGTAAAAGGATGTCAATAAACAAAGTCACAATTCTTTAGACTTTCTAAAATGTGTGTTTGTTTCAATGAAATGTACAATTGCTATAAACTGAATGGCGCTGCAGGAAGGGATTCTCAGACTCAGTTTATTCATCTTCAGGTAACTGATGAGATTGGATGCAGAGCTATTTTCACCTCTTGACTTTTAGTATCAAATAGATAGGTGCTGTCAGAAATCATCCAGACAGCGACAGCATTTAAGGCTATCTATGTTGCTTTTAAAATTTGATGTTTATTTTTTTCTTTTATAAAAAGATGGTATATGTCTACATGCGTATCTGTCTATGTCTGTTGATTATTCAGTAGCACAAAAATTAAGTCCTATCCATCTTGAAGACCTTCTGCTTTCCTGTTAAGAACTACATACAGAGAGAATGAAATTAATCAATGGTTATTCCTGGGGGAAAAGTTAGGGTTTTTTCCTAACAAAAAAATTAGAAGATATTGTTTAGAAAATAGGACTCAAAACTACTTTGATATACATTCTGCTTGTTGAATAGGTAAAGAGAACAGCATAAACAGGACAAATACAGTGATCATATTTATGTATATTTGTTTATATTTTTCCCCACTTTTCTTTCTGTCTGTAAAATAAAATACCATTTGAACCTTCAAGTGCATAAGGAGTCATCTGAAGTCCTTGTGACACACAGTGTAACGAAAAGTGAAGTAAAACCATGATCACTGAGAGGTATAAAGAGTATAGAAAGACAGGAGACAGAGAAGCAAAACGTTTGCATAAGGACTCCAATTAGTCTTTAAAGCTTTTGATGTTCAAGCACATGTCATTAAAACACTTCCTGTTGCTGTCCAGATCTCTCATACACAAGTAACTTCACAGAAAGATTCTTATTTTGCAGGAAAGTTTTTACTTCTTGTTTTATAACTTCTCTAACCATTTTTTTTTTCATCTATATTACAGTTAGCATGAAAACTACATGTTTTTATATGTGCCAAAACTACAGTTCTCATAATGCTTAATTTCTCCATGAACAGTATCTTTCTGTGTACCAACATATGGCTTCAGAATTTAATCAGACCTGTCTTTCACAGCTATACTTTTTTTCCTTACTCACCAGGTATTATGTAGTATTATATATAGTAATAGATAGAGAACATTATAGGTACTATATTAACATATGTAAGCATTATGTAGAAGTATAATCTTCTGTCTTTTGGAAGCCAGTGAGAAATAATTTTTTATTTGAATGGGGTGATGTACTAATCCAATCTCTTTAAGTCTTTGGTGCTTTGTAACTTATTATCTTAGTTGGTTTTATAAGATAATCACATTAGAGGTATATATCAAGCAGTATAATTCCTTCACAACATTTCAAAACACAACTTCTATTTCCAAACAGGAATCAGATAAATGGGGAGTAAAGTGGAGACAGCAAATACAGGTCCTTTATAATAAATTGCACTCAGTTTTCTTAAGCAATCCTACTGTAGGTATATTCAACTTCTAAAATAGGTTTCTTATGAACATGTGAAGGATTCAGCAACTACAATTTAATTATATTTAAATTCTTAGTACATGAAGGTAGGAACACTGAAAAATTGATCTTTTTGTGAATAAGCCAGAAAGTGAGGGGGAGAAAGAGCATGGTTAGTTGCTGAAAATAACACCCTTTTTCACTAGTTCCAATAGACTACACTAGCAATTGCATCTCAGTGATGTTGATCTTCAATGACCTACTCCATCCAGAAGGAGAATGTGGCCAGAAATTACTATTTTCCTATGTCAGTACAATAATACAGAAAAATATGAGTTGCAAACTCCCAGTATTTGCCAGATAGAGCAAATGTTTTGTGGTCACATTACTTGTACTTCTCTGCAAGCTGCGAGATACCTAATTTCAGTGCAGTGATCAATGTTCAGCAAGGCTACATCTTCTCAAACTGAGATCCAATGGGTGCACATCCAGGTGCAAACCAAACACAGCTTTCACTGAAACCACCATCTGAACAACTAGCAGAGGCTGACCCACAATATCTGTATCTCTTGCTACTGATTCTTCAACTATAATGTACTATATCTCAAACAGTAGAGATTCCTGAATTGTTTTTAGTAAGAAACCTGTGAGCTTCTACAAATGTAACATTGATTTTAGAGATGTTAGAAGTAGCAGTCTTCTGTACCAAGTTTTTCACAGGTGCTCTTGGGGAAGAACAGAAATGTTTCCACTTTTCTGGTTACTGTTTTTACTTTGCCTGTCTTAGCCTGCAGATGTTCAAGGGCCCTTAAGTATTACTTTACATAAATATAACTTTATGTATATACCCCCTCCTCCACAGGACACAGAAGTCTATACAAACAGAAGCAGACAGTGGGACTCAATGATTAACAAAACTGATCAAAATTCTGCAAAGGATATGTAGTGGAAGCAGATAGGCTTTCTAAAGCCATGTTCTTAGGCTGAAGGCCATTCAGTTACACATCTTGTCTGCAAAGAACGGCTTCAATATCAGAGGTTGCCAGAACACCACTAGTTCTGCAGTTTGAGGAGAACTACTACAAGTAAGCTACAAATACGGTGGGCGCCTTTTAAAGCACCAGATCCCAGAATTGATCTGATTTTCCAGTCAGGAATAGAAAATCCTGCTGATTGTACTCCTGAAGAACTCTCATTTAAAGCCACTGTAGGAGGAATATAAGAATGCTGTCCAAAATAGGCATCAGGACCATAATGATTTAACAACAAAATATATCGATAGGTTTGTTACTAGGACAAGATAAGGTATATGAATCCCAAGTATAGAAATGAGAAAATTGATCTATGAGGAGCACAATATAATTGGTGATAAACAGGACTGGCTTTGTTTGGAGGGGAGGGTGTTGAGCCCCTTTTACTTACAGAGAAAGAAAGTCTTTGGGGCAATATTAAATGGGTAATAGAACATTTTTTTAACTCTCTGGATAAAACACTATCAGAGTATTTTAAAATGGATGTAAGAAATCAAAAAATGTATCTACACCTTTATGTAGCTGGTACTTTTTAAACTTTGCTTTTTCTAGTACATATACATACTGTATATGTCTATAGAGTAGACATATACCATCTCTACTGTACTACCTTTGTACATTTAAACTGAGCCACTATTGTAGCATATATAGGCAAAAATGTTTGGAACATATGATAAACACACTGAATAAAGAACACACAATCTAATGTACATGTGTGCTTTATATAAGATTATATACATATGCTTATAAACGTCCCTCGCAGGGGAGAAGCAAAGAGTGAAGCCACCCTCTATTGTGACTGCAAACACTGACTAGTTTCATGTCACTGATGTAAGGAAGATAACTTGGTAAAATTCTTGACCGTATTCCTGATAAACCCTACTATTTATAAAAAATCAAATCCACTGCTGCAGCTCCAGATTAAAGAGATGGCCTTTAGAGAAGGAAGAAAAAACACAACTACTTCCAAACAGTCTTCCTCTTCATAAATATAATAAACTCTCGACTATTTGCTCACATTTCCTGACAGAAATAGGATAATGCCACTCTTCAAATAAGTTCTTACTTCTTTGTTACACTCTCTGATGGGTTTATCTCCTGCCATCCAATAACAGATAACTTTTTTGGTGAAATCAGTCATGTTAGGCCTGTAAACGAGAGTATAATTGTAGGAAGTCTAAGCAGCACAACCAGGAGAGTGACGGTGTTAAAAGGAGCTTTTAGAACTTTGCAAAATTGTCTCTCTAAGCCACAGCTGGAATGGATGGGATTGATTTTTATTTTCCATTTGATTTCCAAGAAATTTGTTTAGTCTACAGATATTTTATTGCACTGGGAGTTTCATATAGGTGAAAAAAAATTCAACTATCTCTCTATTATACATATAGTGCAGCTGTGTCCCAAATAATTAGTATTTTATTTCAACTGACTTGATAGTCTCAGAATACATACCTTTACATATATAACAGCACACTAGGAAAAAATCCCAAACCTTTATTAAAAAAACTATTCTAAAACAACTGAGCAGCTTTAAAACAAGGTATTCAGGAATAAATAATTCCTGTATTAATACATGCTATATGTTCTTTCAAAGATTCTGCTGAATCTACATGGCAGATGAATCTACATCTGCAACCAAAATCTCCAATTTTGCAAAAAGAGGACATGAATGAGCACCTTCTCTTATCTACACTTGTTCTTTGCCACACTTAGATTGAATTTGCTTTAACCCAATTCATTTAATTATGCATCAGTGAACTTAGTACCAAAATGTGACTTCAACATTTCCTGTGGAATTGGTGGAAAAGTATCATAAACTGGAATTTCTTACATACATTTACAGGGAAGGACGAAAAAATACAGGGACCATTCTCTTAGCTTGCAGCCTGTGGCTAAAAAGAGGAAAAAGGGATGGACCAAGTGTTTTGCAGGAACCTCTGTCACTCATGGAGACAATGTCCCCCAATCAGCAAGAGCAATGAGCTACATCTGAGTGAGAAATTCAGCAGCAGCTGAGAACTGGAAAGAGCTGCCTTTGCAAATCTTGTTTGCTGTATTTCTGATGGGTTTATCACCTGCTGGTTGGTAATGTGTAACTCTCTTGCTTATTTATCATCTGTCCATTAACAGAAGACTTTGTCCCTGAAAGACTGGGATCTGTTCAGGATTCTAATCTCAAAGTGAGGGCAGACTTACGGCTGAGAGCAAGATTATAAACCTGAGTGAGCGGGAAGTGGTGTTTACATCTTTTGGAGGCAATAAAAGAATTCCTGGATTGAAGAAAAAGAGTTGGGCTTTTGGCAATTTAAGTATGATAGAAAAATAGAGCATAAAAATGCAGAATTAGCCAAAGCTGCATGAATGGAAGAGTAAGGTTTGCGAATATCTGGCAGTAAAACAGCAGGGCAAATAATGAGTGGGGGAAAAGGTAACAATCTTTGGCTCCTGAGGAAGTAGGGTGAAGAATAGACCATTAAGTGAGGCAGTGTCAAAAGGTAAGAGTGTAAAGGGAAGAGTCAAAAGAACATTGTGTGAGACAGAAGACCCTGACAACAATAGCTGAGCTTTTACTTTGCTTCTGCTGAGACCATTATCATAATGTGCAGAAAGGAAAGAGAAAGAAACTGAAGAGAGAAGAAAAAGTACATCTGGGTCTAAGTCATGTTAGATGGCAACTATGCATGAAATTACTGGGACAAGTGGTGTCTTTGAAAGATAAAAGAGAGTCTTTGATATAGGTGAAGGAGTGAAGGAGAGACAGAGGAGAAAGTATCAGGGCCACAAGAATATGTTCGTTTGATTTCCTCTTTGGGATGGTTGGCAGAGAGGGAAGTGAGAGGAATTAAAAGTAGTAAACAGCTATCAGAATTGCTACCGTGATATTTTACTGTAAGGAAAATTCCACTAATGTATCCTATAGATGGAACAAAATGGGATTTTTAAAAGTCATATTCACTATGGTTCTGGATGAGAGGGTAACATTTTAGTCTGCACAGCTTTTCTCAAGGAATCCTATAGAAATATTTCAAAATTCTATTATTTATATTACAATTGTAGATTGACATATAAAAAAAGAAGAAGAAAAACACACATGGAAATGTGGTTACAATTTTTTTCATACTGTAACTTCAAAAGTGGTATTTCTTATTGTGAATATTTCAGACTGTATTAATGGAGGATGCCACTTTGCATATTACTCAATGTTTGGTCCCTTACTGTGCTAGAGATGATACAAAGAAGAAGCCAACATTTTGACAATGTCGGAAAGAAGTTCATTGTTTTGCATTCATTTTATAGAAAGTTACTTACAAGCCTTCATAGAAGAGTTATGGTGAAACCATTATAAAGCTTTGGATAATTATTTTAATCAAGTATCTGATTTAAACCATGAAATAAGGAAACAGATGAACATCCACAAAAAATGTGGACTCTATGTAAGTAATGAAAAAAACTACATGTAGACACAGCAATAACAGCAACATGTCTACAGAGCTAAGTTTGATTTGTCTCACCCCAGTCCTGATGGACAAAAGCTGGTTCTGATTTGCAGCCCCTGAACTGCTGCTGAAATCTCCAAACGAACATATTTATGTGGTTTCCTGGTTAGAGTTGGCTCACATCCCATTGTTTTGAGGCTGAGCAGAGTAAGTTGCATGTGTCGGATTTTATCCATATAGGAGGTTTCCCTGTCTGTATTGCAGTAGCTTGTTAATACTGCATGCCTTTAACATTAGCCTGTGTCACGTTACATTATGCCTACAACATGCAATCATATCGAGCTGCATGCACTGTTACTGGGCAGGCAGCAGCTGAACTACAGACCGAACATACACCATTCAAGGCCAGTTTATTGCACCAAAAGGTATTCAAAGAATATTCAGCATGCTGACTAGCCCAACTACTTTTGGATAGTTCCTCCATATAATTCTAGTTTTCAGATTTCATTTGTGTTGGCTCAAGGGAACAATCTCTCTATCATTGAAAAACACATTCAGCGCAAGTAATTTCCTGAGAGGAATGTCAAATGTGAAACAAAAAACAGAAAGGCTCCCACAATACAAGAAAACAGGAGTGTCTTGGTGAATGAAGCAAGAATTGAAAATAATAAAATGACTAGAATGTGGTTTACATTTTATATTTTGACATAGAGGCTGCACATGAATTGTCACAGTAGACTGTACACATTAAAACACACTGTGTAGAACACATTAATTTAAAACTTGTGAAACTCAGTTCATGATACTGGCATGTATAACATACAGACCTTAGTTAGGTTAATTTCCTAACTTGACAAAAGACACCAGCTATGAAAAATACGTAATTGAATAAAGAGCATTTTGGACTAGTTACCCATTCCTTTTCATGTTGTGTTGATATAAGTTTACCAGTTGAGTGACAGGGAGTGGTCCTCAGCCCTCGATTCCCTTTGTGTAGGGAAGTGAGTCGCAGTTTCCCATCTCGGTTTGCGACACCAATTAAAAGCAGGGAATTAATTTTTATTTGAAACCTCACTGTGCTCAGATCTTCGTGGGAAGAGTGAGCCTAAAGCAATAACCATAGGAAGGAAATGCTGTAGGGAACTCCTGGAGCATATTGTAGCAGGCAATGGGATTGCACTGTAATTCCATATTCTGTATCAACAATTTTTTTCCCCAGTTATGTTGATACCCTGTTAAAACCACCACAATTTCCTTGGCATTTTTAAATCTTGTATTTAATAATTAATAATATTTTATGCTTAGATTCAGTTGTAAGTACTTTACACTTGGTTAATAAATGATAGTAATCATTACAGTTTGAAAAATAAACTGTTTTTAACTCCTTACATTAAATCTGAATAAAACCAGCTTCTTCACCATTTTCCAAATAGTAAATACTTCTTATTTAGCAATATAAATATTAATATATCTCGCGGACAGAATTGCTGAGAGCAAGTTATAATAAAAAAAAAAATGGTAGTGGCAACTATATTAAAATAATTAATTCCTGGTCAAATTGTAAAGGAATTATTACTTGATGAGCTCATATCTCGAGTGTAGAACATCTTTCAGGTGTATAAACTACAACTGAACAGATGCCCACCACAAACGTTTTTCCTAATGTTGCAGCACCACAACCTAGGGAGTCAGAATACACCAGCTTACCTTGCAAGGGAAACAGCATGACTGAGGAAGTCCTTGAAAACATATGTTCTTTCAGCCAAAGTTTTCATGCTGATGATTTGGTTTGGGGATTTTTTTTTTTAATTCAGAAATTGTCCAAGGACATTGTTTCTTATAATAGCTACCTTTCTGGGATAAAGGAAGCAGATCCTTCCTGATGAGGCCTTCAATTCTTGTATTAACAGTATTAAAACCAAGAACTTCTTAACTCAAAATAAAAGGCTAAAGATAGCTAAAATTGTCATGAAATGCTTATTGCTTTACCCGGATTGCCCAAGCAGAATAACAGAAGTAATTAATATATGTTTTATTAGATGCAAAGTTTGAAAAACACCCTTAGCAGATACTAGCTCAAAGAGGAATTATCTCTATGGAAGGCATCCTTAAAGATCTGCTAGCTCTGTTCTGCTCCCTTGTCCCTGAGGGCTGTTTCCCAGTTATTTACTAACTCCTTGAAGAGCTGGAAGTTTGCTTTCCTAAAATTTAGAGTCCTGACTATGCTTCTCATCTGCCTCATACCCCTTAGGAAAGTGAACTGCACTAATGCATGATCACTGCAAGTCCAGGCTGCCTTCGACTTTGAGATCCCTGATGAGTTCAGTTGCATTTGTGACCACCAGGTCCAATAACGCATCCCCTTGGGTAGGGCTGTCAATTCCTTGTCTTAAGAAGTTGTCATTGAGGCACTCCAGGAGTCTCCCAGATTGCCTATAGCTTGCTGTGCTACTTTTCCAACAGATGTTGGGGTGGTTGAAATCCCCCAGCAGGATGAGAGCCTGTGAGCACGATGTTTTCTTGTGCTCATTTTCTCAGTAAGGAGGCTTCATTGAAAGGCTCCACTTGATTGGGTTGCCTGTAGTAAACTCCAACCACAAGACTCCCTTTGTTGTCCCGATCCCTAATTCCTACCCATAAGCTTTCAACCTGCTCATGGATATTCTTTAGGGACATCTCTTCACATTCTATCCACTATCCACTTCTTTACATAGAGGGCAACACCTCCACCCTTTCTTCCTCTCCTGTCCCTCTGAACAGCTTGTAGCCATTGATAGCCACACACCAGTCATAGGATTCATCCCACCAAGTTTCCATAATTCCCACTATGTTGTAGCTTTCCTGTAGCACGGCAGCTAGTCCTCCTGTTTGTTGCCCACGCTGTGTGCATTGGTGTAGAGGCACTTCAGCTGGGCTGCCAGCTGTGTTACCTGCATAGAGGGACACTCCTTTATTCCCCCAAGGCATTTCACGGATGCCACCACTCTGCTGTCTTCTAGTACCACAAGAGTCCCTGGCTCATCTCTGTAAGACTTTGCCTGTGCTGCAGTGTCCACAGCATGCTTCAGGGCAACAGGTTGGAGACCCTTACTATCACCCCATCCTTCCAGCCCTAGTATGTTTTCCTGCTGCTTGTCACAGACAATCTTGATATTATTATCCCTCTCCCCGCCCCCAAATACTTCAGTCCTTTGTGTTCTGTTCATCCCTGAAGCCACATCTACCCCTGCAGCTCATGTTCTGCCATGCTTGGGCCTTGGCATTTTGCTGACCAAGCAGATTACTCTTCAACCAGCCATATAAAATACTAAACTAGATATGTCCCCTCCAGCAGTGTCTTGCAGCCATACATGATTAATGCTGTTTAGATTTTGTTCAAATTATAAACAAAACAAAAATTAAGTATAGCCTTCCTAACTCAAATTTTTACTTTTTGCAAGTTAGCTGTAGGATCCACATCCAGCATACAGGTAGTGGATGCTTATTTCCTCTGAAACTAAATTTCAGAAAGTTGAGCCAGAGAATGGTCTGTGTTGGACTGTGAAGAATAAAAGCAGTGACAGCCTTGAATTCTTTGAGAGCAGAAGAGGGTCAGGGCAGCATGCTGCTGTGAGGAGAATGCTCTCCAGCAACGCTTGGGAGTCTGTACACTAAAATAGCATCTACTGGATAATGGCTGTGGAACGTACTGAACCTCTTCCTGTTTTGGTAGGAGCTCTTCTTTACATACAATAATGACACTGCATCCTCCCACATTTGGGAAATCATTAAGGGTGTAGTGTGATTTTTCAGTTTGGACATACACACTCAGAATTATTTACTGTCAGAATTTTAATACAGCATGAGTTTGCAGAATTCAGCTGAGGTGAGAAAAACCTATGTCTGGAGGTAATTTTGGCCTAAATAGAATAAAACAGAGCATTTAAATGGAAATTTTCAAGTGAATTTGGAGGCTTACTCTCAAATATGCAACCTGGAAAAGAAAGGTGAAGACAGGAACACCTTTCAGTAGTATTATAAATAAAGGCTAATTGCCTGCCATCATTGAAGTTTTTAGACCTGTCTGAACCAGCAATGAACAGAGAGTAGAAAAAGAAGTGCCTCACATTTGCTTTTTTGTCATTACAATCTATTTTCAGACCAAGGTGGGAAGCCCGTTGTACTCAAGTTTCTAACCGTTGTCCTTCTCTGTAAACTGTGTTTACAGGAGACAACCATTTCCTCAAAATCTCAGAAAATAAAATGAAAGATTTCTAGATCTTAAAAACTGCAATTATGTCCAATCTTTTAAAAGTGAATTGAAGGGAGAAACAATGTTTATGTTTGTGATGATTTTGAACAACTGATTTCATACATTTTGTTGTGTCAAAGAAAAGTTCTTTAGAAAATTCAAAACATTTGGGACAAAGCACACAATTTTTTTTGTTGTCAAAAAAGTGTTTCTGTCTTATTCAGCTGAAATATTTTTAAGAACACAAAACTGAGGGTAGAAAGGCATATTTGTCATACCTAGAAACTTTGGGCGAGTCTTTGGGTAGTTCTAGATTTCCATCCAGAAAGAGTGAAAAAATAATAATAAAAAGTACATAATTTGGTACATAAGTTAGAAACATTCCTGTGTTTCTATCCTGTAAATAGCTTTTTACTTGTCTGAGTTACTAAACTCGTACAAACATTGTACATTCATGGACAGTATTTCTTTTGTAGCAAGTGGCTTTTACAAATTATCTCTTGAAGTTTTATTGGCACTGTGCACATGCCCTGAGCTGAAATGGAATGGAATTCCAGACCATCTGATTTAAAAAATAAGAAGTAGGTAGAGTCAGTGGAGTTTCAAATTAATCTTCTAATTTTCTTTTTATCAGGAATTACTTCAGTTAGATTTATGGTTCCACTAGCAGATATAATGACCTGAAACACAGTAAAGGAGGCTTCCCTGCAATCTGAAGAGTTAGCTGCAATTTCATTTCTTTTGCTTTTCTGCTGTCTAAACAGAAAAGCCTGGCTTTGGCCTTCCTTCCTCAGAAGATAACATAAACTGCCATCTCTGGAACAGGAAAGAAGTGTCACGAAAAGCATCTCCTGGAGCTCCCCAAAGCCTCTTATAGCCCTACCTGGAAGCTCTCTGCTATCCTCATGGCAGACATCTGTCCCCAGTTCAAGGCAGTGTTCTGTCCCTCCACTGCAGACCAGTGTACCTGAACAGAGCTGGGGAAGGATGCTGGAGGGACACGTTCCTAAGCCACAGCAGAGTCACAGGATAGAAAGAGCTGAGAACATGAGATAAATGAACATTTACTATGTGTGTAATTCTGCAGTTTTCACAATATCTCAGAAAAAAGATCCTTTGAGAGGACTGTTATTTCTATACTTGCACATGTGTTACTGCACTCCAATTTGTAGCAACCCATATCCTTGGAAAGAATACTATTTTGCAAATGACTTCTTAGCTGTTAAAAGAAAATACTAGAACAAATAATGCTGTTTCATCCCAGCAGCCAACAAATTGCTATCACAGGTCAGTTTAATTTTTCTGCAGATAATAGTATCGTTTAGCCATTTCTTAGCTATGAAACAGTAGGGGGCTTTAAACCCTGCGTATCAGCTCGGACCTTATTTTCTATGAATGAAACATACTTCTTGAAATGTTTTTGTAAAAGTGCTCTCTTCTGTTCTTTACTGAGATGCCTGAGTCTACAAACTTGTGAAACTATGAAGCTCTTGATACATTCTCAAAGTGCTCTGTTAGCAGCAGCGGGCTTATTTCCAGTGCTCATCTTGATCTCCAGTGTCTGTCAAGAGTCTGAACTCCTATGTCAATAAACTAGGTCTGAACATCCTACATTAGAAGTAATTGTATTTTTTAGCCAACATGCTCTTAAACATTAACGTAAATAATGATTTTAAGAAGCATACCACCGATGAAAGCCAGCTAAGATTTGGCCCACAAAAGACTCTGTAAAGGAGATCTGTGTTTCTGAAGTCCAGATGAAAAAAAAACAAGTTATTTCAAAATGTTGTATTTCTTTAATTAATAATTGATCTACTGTTAAAAGTTGTAATACAATTACTTTTGAGTATTCACTTTTAATACTGCAGAGCACCTTTAAAACAAAAGTCCTGGGCTAAATTTACTTACATGGTAGAACAAAAATTTCTACCATAGTCTGGCAGCCTCAGAAAAGGAAATTCTGGGTGAATGAATTGAGCACAGGGCAGCTTTGAGCCTCAGGAGCAAATTTTTATTGAAACTTAGAAGGAGGTTCTGACTGTCAGACTCATCAGGCTTTGAAACCTTTCAATAAGAAGAGTGGGAGCAAGTAATCTAATGACTTTCAGCTACCACTTGGATGAATACATAAAATGACTATAATATGTCATTGCCGGTGGTTCCCTGGAACTGGTAACTCAGAAGATCTCTCCCTGTTCTGTTTGTGTATAGATTGATAGCTCTTGCTTATTTTGGCAAATTGCTTATTAGGAATTTACATTTGTGTAAAGGAAAATCAAGGAAAATATTGGTTTGCTACTCAACAGAGGGTAATCTATAGACTCATAACATAGTAAAAAAAATTTAATACCTCCTTTGCATTAGCCTTCACAAAAAGATCAACTGCAAGCAGACACAATTAATACCAGTAAAAAAGGGTAAGAGTCAGTAATGTTAGTGATGAGTTAGCAATGAATATGCCAACAACCTTACACTGTGAAAAAGGCAAATGACAGAATTGGGATGTATGAACAACAGTGCAACTCGCAAGACAGCAGGCATTTTCCCTATGTTCTTTCCAGAGTCAGGGAGGGCTCAGGCAAGATTGTGTGTTCAGTTTTGAGTGCCGTACACAAAGCAAAGGGATCTGTTTGGAAGTATTTCAGAACACAAAGACTGATCTAGAAAATATGATGTATGAGAAAAGATTGAAAATTTTGATTGTTTAGCCAAAATGAAGGCAGGGGAGGGGCAGGAGGGGGCTTTTCTTTATAAATAGAAAAGACTGTTGCAAACAGGAGAAAAGAAACCCTATTCTTCATATCATATCATGAATACAACCAGAGATAATGCAGTTATATTGCAGTAAGAAAGGTTTTGTTCAGGCATCAGGATAATGAAAATTCTGTTGGAAAAGATTAGGAACAGACTGGGCAGGAAGATTAGGGAGTCTGCAGTATTGGAGGTCAACTATGAAGATATCTATCAACAATAGATAAAGGATAAGGGTAAGACAAGGATATTGCTGATTCTGTTTTGGACAACAGGGATGGACAAGATGACTTCCTGAGGTCCCTTTCAACTTTGTGTCCCTGTGATTAATAAGAAAAGATGCTGGATATGGTTTGAGTAATTTGAGAGAAACATTGGGAATCTTTAAGAATTAGAAAATTGGAAAAGCACTATGTTATTTTTAAGTTTCCCATTCAAAGAGTCCAACCAAATCTAAATAGCTTTATTCTTCTAATGGACACACAAAGTATTTCACAATATATTTCCAAGTAATTGTACTAGACATATAAAATATTCCAATAGTCATATGGTAGCTGAAGAAGCTATGATATTGCTCATACAGTACCATTGGGTCTAACTCAATGTGGACAGAAAAGCTGGAACAAGCAGGCATTTGGAAGAAGAGTCTGGTACGACCCTCTGATCACTATCTATTATTGGTCATACAGCCTGGAAGTGATACGGTTGAGGACAGAAATACCAAAACCATTAAAAAGGACTTAAAGGCACTGGGGTGATTGGTTGAAGGATCAGGAGCACAGGTAGTGTTTTCCTCAATCCCTTCAGTGGCAGGGAAAACTACACTGATCACTGAGAGGAACAGGAAAACACAGTTGCTTAACATGTGGCTCAGGGGCTGGTGCCACAAACAGAACTTTGGCTTCTTCGATCATGGGAACATTCACGTGGCACCAGGCCTACCAGGGACAGACGGAGTTCAGCTGTCTCAAAAGGAGAGAAGGATTCTTGCAAGGGGGTTGGTAGGGCTTATTAATAGGGCTTTAAACTAGATTGGAAGGGGGAGAGGGGGGAGGGTGATAAAACCAGGCTCACTAGAGATGAGCCTAAGGGTGGTGTGTCCCTGTCAGGGATGAAATTGATAACCCAGCTCAAGTGCATTTACACGAATGCACACAGCATGGGCAGCAAACAGGAGGAGCTGGAAGCCCTTATACAGCAAGATAACTATGACCAAGTTGCCATCACAGAAACATAGTGGGATGGGACTCAGGACTGGAATGCTTCAATAGATGGCTACAAGCTCTTTAGAAGGGATAGGCAAGGAAAGAGAGGAGGTGGGTTGGCTCTATACATTAAGGAATGCTTTCATTGTATAGAGGTAAGTGACAGAGATGACAATGTGGAGTGTTTATGGGTGAAGATGAGAGGGAAGGCAAATAAGGCAGATATCCTGTTGGGAGTCTGCTACAGGCCACCCAACCAGGAAGAGGAAGCAGATGAAACATTTTTCAGGTGGTTGGTAGAAGTCTCAAAATCACCAGCCCTAGTTCTGGTGGGGGGGCTTACACCTACCGGACATCTGCTGGAACAACTCTGCCACAAGCAGGCAGGCTAGGAGGTTCCTCAAGTGTGTGGAAGACAACTTCCTAACACAGCTGGTAAGCAAGCCTACCAGGGGAGGTGCCTTGCTGGACCTGCTGTTCACTAACAGGGAAGGAGTGGTGGGAGAGGTGGGGGTTGGAGGCCATCTTGGGCTTAGCGACCATGAAATGGTTAAATTCTTGATTCTTAGGGAAATAAGGAGAGGGGTCACCAAAACCTTCACTATGGACTTTCGGAGGGCAGACTTCAGCCTGTTTAGATCACTGGTGAAGAGAGTTCCGTGGGAGTCAGTTCTGAGGGGCAAAGGGGTCCAGGAAGGCTGGATGCTCTTCAAGAAGGAAGTCTTAAAAGCACAGGAGCAGGCTGTCCCCATGTGTCGTAAAATGAAATGTCAGGGAAGGCGACCAGCATGGCTGAACAGGGAGCTTTTGCTGGGACTGAGGGAGAAAAAGAGAGTCTACCACCTTTGGAAGGAAGGGCAGGCAACTCAAGAGGTGTACAGGGAGCTTGTGAAGACATACAGGGAGAAAATTAGAAGGGCAAAAGCCCAGCTGGAGCTCAATCTGGCCACTGCTATAAAGGACAATAAAAAAAGGTTTTACCAATACGATAACAGCAAAAAGAGAAACAGGGAGAATCTCCATCCCTTATTGGATGAGGGGGGGAACATGGCAACCAAGGACAAAGAAAAGGCTGAAATATTTAATCCCTTCTTCGCATCCGTCTTTAATAGACTGGCTGCCCTCAGGATACTCGGCCTCCTGAGCCGGAATATAAGGATGCAGAGCAGAACAACCGCCCCATAATCCAGGAGGATGCAGTTAGAGACCTGCTGCAGCACCTAGACACTCAAAAGTCTATGGGGCCAGATGGCATTCACCCAAAGGTACTGAGGGAGCTGGCAGAGGAGATCGCCAAGCCTCTTTCCATCATCTAACAACAGTCCTGGATAACAGGGGAGGTCCCAGACGACTGGAGGTTTGCCAACGTGACGCCTATCTACAAGAAGGGCCCGAAGGAGGATCCTGGGAACTACAGGCCTGTCAGCCTGACCTCAGTACCAGGGAAAATCATGGAGAGGCTCGTCTTGAGTGCACTCATGTGGCAAGTGCAGAAGAGCCAAGAGATCAGGCCCAGCCAGCATGGGTTCAGGAAAGGCAGGTCCTGCTTGACTAACCTGATCTCCTTCTATGATCAGTTGACCCACCTGATGGATGAGGGAAGAGCTGTTGATGTTGTCTATCTAGAATTTGGTAAAGCCTTTGACACCGTCTCCCACAGCATTCTCCTGGAGAAGCTGGAGGCACATGGAGTAAACAGGTACACTCTCTGCTGGGTAAAAAAACTGGCTGGCTGGCCGAGCCCAGAGAGTTGTAGTGAATGGGGTTGGATCCAGTTGGCAGCTGGTCACCAGTGGTGTCCCCCAGGGCTCAGTTGTGGGTCCAGTCCTGTTCAATATCTTTATTAATGATCTGGATGAGGGAATTGAGTCCTTCCTAAGTAAGTCTGCAGATGACACTAAGCTGGGGGGAAGTGTTGATTTGCTTGAGGGTAGGAAGGCTCTGCAGAGAGACCTGGACAGGCTGGATCAATGGGCTGAGGCCAATTGTATGAGGTTTAACAAGGCCAAGTGCCGGGTCCTGCTCTTCAGTCACAATAACCCCATGCAAAGCTCCAGGCTTGGGGATGAGTGGCTGGAAAGCTGCATGGTGAAGGACCTGGGGGTGCTGGTTGACAGCCAACTTAACATGAGCCAGCAGTGTGCCCAGGCGGCCAAGAAGGCCAATGGCATCTTGGCCTGCATCAAGAATGGTGTGGACAGCCGGAGTAGAGAGGTGATTGTGCCTCTGTACTCAGCATTGGTGAGGCCACACCTTGAATACTGTGTTCAGTTCTGGGCCCCTCACTACAAGAAGGATGTCGAGTTGCTGGACCATGTCCAGAGAAGAGCTACCAGGCTGGTGAAAGGCCTGAAGGACAAGTCCTACGAGGAGAGGCTGAGGGAACTGGGGTTGTTTACTTTCAAGAAAAGGAGGCTGAGGGGTGACCTCATTGCTCTCTACAACTACCTGAAAGGAGGTTGTAGGGAGGTGGGAGTTGGTCTCTTCTCTCCAGTAAATAATGACAGGATGAGAGGTAATGGCCAGAAGTTGCACCAGGGGAGGTTTAGGCTAGATATTAGAAAGAATTTCTTCACTGAAAGAGTGGTTGGACACTGGAACAGGCTGCCCAGGGAGGTGGTGGAGTCACCATCCCTGGAAGTGTTTAAAAGAAATATAGATGTGCTGCTTAGGGACATGATTTAAGCATTGAACGGGTAGATAAAGGTTATGGTGTGTGGATTTAGGTTATGGCTGGACTTGATGATGTTAAAGGTCTTTTCCAACCAGGTTGATTCTGCAAATATTAATGTATTACTTGTATTTGTGAATTGTGCACGCAGGCATTCATGGACTTGGGATGGAACACTAAAGAGATTGTCTGAGACTTTTCATAAGCACAAAATTTAGCACGTCTAGTTAGAAATGTTTAGTTATCTTCTAAGTGTCCTTCCTATTTTCTATAAAGGAAAAGACCCTCAAAAGTATTGCTGTTTGCTTCCTAGCAAACAACTCCAATCTCTTACTGGGTTCAACAGAAGCAGTGATTTTTAAAGAGAGTCTTTGATATTAAAGGACCAGATATTAGCAAAGCTATTAACCTAATTTAAATTCAACATGGATATTAATGCATTTCCAATAAATGAGTTACACCATGTAGCTTCAGTTAACTGAGTACAGGGGTTTTTTTTGTTTGATGGCATATTAGGGTTACAGTCACAAATGGCTGTTATGGTTTTCAAATATCATGAGAGAAAATTATCATAGCAGGAGAGCAGTAAAACCATAAATTGCTAGAAGTTAGCACAGAGTGTTGCTTCAGCAGGTTGGGCATAATGCCCAACAACACTGAGTGGCACAGAAATCTACTGCTTTTGATACATGCTGGCAGCTGAGGGATTTACAAGAGGCTTTTGAATGCAACAAGGGCCAGGACTTGTGCCGGGAGAGAGAATGGATTGCATGGACCAACTGAGGGCATTGACACAGGGTATGTAATGAGTTACAGGTACGCTTCAGCTCCTTCTCTCAGGGTCACTTTTACCCCCCACTTCCTCATTATCCTGCCCCTTCACTTTCTTCTGCCACAACAGAAATGCACACTTGCCCCACAGGAAAATATTCTTCTCCGAAAGTCCTTGCATAAAATTTCTCCTGCCACACATGCCTTCTTCCAGAGTCAGTTTCTTTAAACTCCCGTTAAATGTAATGAATTCTGTAATCAGCGAAATCTGCTTCAAATCAACATCTTCCGTTGATTTCTCTACACTCAGATTTCATCTGCTTGATACACACAGCCTAAATATTTAATGGAGCTTTTGGTACCTTTCTGTTCATGCCGAGGCTCCTCATAACCAGCCTCCCTGTCTCACCCTTTTTGTACTACACCCTCCCTAGCAATTATTTCTCCTTACAGTTTTTCAAGTTCTTTCTTTGCCAGCTGATAAAGTTCTTATCTTTCATGACAAAAACACCTTTTCTTCTACCCATTATGCATAATTGCGTAATCGCTTTTAATCAAGTATTTGAGATCTTCCAGTTCTCAATTAACTGAAATAATCACTATGGCTAAGAATGCTCCCTGAAAGTTTAGAAGTTATCAGGCATAGTATATGCAAGTTCTCATGTTACGTGCAAATAGATATGCTACAAAAGAAGCTTAAGATGTGTCTTTGCCATTCTCATGGAATACTTTTGTACCTCTGTGATGTCTGGCTTTTAGACGCTAGAAAGATGTAAGAAGCTTTCCTGACTTCAGTTGATAAATCTGCATGTAGGAAAATGCAGATTTAGAAATTTGAATGTGTCACATTTTCCATTATCTCAGTGGTTCATTTTTCATGAGTAATTTTCATTAAATAAACATGTCTCTGTATTATTTCTACATTTATTTCCAATTTTCCATGTTTCTATATCATTGTATTAGTAATGACAAATCACTAATATAATGGAATGAACAATGTTTTTGTTAAAAATGCATTGCCTTTTCCTGTATGAAGAAATTTCATATTCTAAAGAATGTGAATAGATCTTAAAGGAAGACATTAAAAATACTTTTTAAAGTGTAGAACTTGGAGTACAGAAAGAGAATTCAACCTTTCTTTTATTTTCAAAAAACTAATGCATTTAATCAAAGCTTTAATTCTTTCTAAAGCTTCAATTTTCACAGCTTTTCAGAGTACAGTGTTAGAGCTGAAATGCTGTGAGCTCATGCTTTAAGAAATTCCATTGACACAGTAGCCAGTTAAAATAATGTCCTTTCACTTAACCACATTTAACTGAGATAAAGCAACACAAGATTTAACAGCTTCCAGCAGTGCCCAATGATTGAGTGGCTATTCCAGATTGCAACAGAAGGTCACAGGTTCATTCAAAGGGCACGGTGCACATAAACCCTCTCACGTGTTAAGAAGCCAAAAGTAGATTTGATTTGACTAGATGCAAATACACTGGAGTTACAGTTGATTTTAGAAGCTTTGGTTTAGCTGAGAGCTAGAATAACAGGAAGAGATCATGTATGATCTACTCTAACAGTTTGCAGCAATCCTACTTTATATCATGAATGAAGACTAGAATACAGTAGACATCAGCAATATTCTCCTTCCAGAGACACATTGGAAGCAGACAGTTATTTAGCAGAAAATAATTATGAGTTGAAGAAATAACTTTAAAAGCTTATAACTAGAAAATGATGTAGGCATGATTTCACTTGGAGGTAGCTCAATATCATGTCCAAAGCAAAGAAAGTAATAAGATAAAAGGTGTAAGGTCACAATGTTAAATACTATCACTGATTGTCAAGATATATTACGTAACCAAAATATTGTGACTAGCCACACTCTTCACTATTTTAGGACCTGTGATGAGGAGGTAAGAATAAATGGGTAAGTCCTCATTACAAGGCTCAGCAATTCCTTACAATGCTCAGATTTTTGCCTATGTGATGAATTTTCAGATACATCCTGCGATCTTTACATTCTTCACTGACAAGGAGACAAGATGCATTTTGCATCTGCTAAAGATTTCTGATTGGCACATATGTTGAAAGACTGGCCCAAGATTGAAAGACAGTGTGTTCTTCAAAAGCTGTAGGCATTAAATATTTATTCTTTTCTCTTCATTGAAATGCATTTCATGACTCTATGACACAAAGTGCCACTAATAGCTCTGGACAAAATTATATGGCTCTGAAGACTATTAAACTATTATTCTTGGAGGCTGGAAAAGGTTTTATTTGACACATATGATCACAATAGTTTTAGCAAGGTTTTGTTTACAACCTAGCCTGAAAAAAATGTGGCACGCTATCAAGTCCTTTTTGCACTGGCAAATTCAAATCTGACAATCCCATATGATATTTGTGATATATTTAGTACATACTTTATCTGACAATCTTTTGATTGGTCTGTTTATTAGTTTTTAAAAACTTTACGTATTCAACTAAGGGCAAGTGAATACTAATGACATTGTTCAGACTATGTTTTGTTTGTATGTAATTGTATATATTCTATAGAGTAAGTCACAGGCACATGAATCCCCAAATGTTATTTAAATCTCTGAAGCCAGCTGAAAAGCAAAGATACTCATACATACATAACATCTAGCATGACAACCTGAAAATTATGTGAAAACAAAAAGGGTCCTTTTTAAAAGTCTAACCAAAATTTTCTGATAAAAAGACCTAGAAGGCATTGCTGCATCATAGAAATCATCATACTATGAATGTTACATGAAAATTTGGAGGACCCTTGTATCTGCAAACATTATAAAACTTAGAAACCTAATAAAATACTAAAATATCTATGAGCTAAATTAATACAGTTATCATCGCATAAACCACATTATCTCAATATCTATTTTCCAGCATATTTGTTTCATAAACTTCCTGCTAGTGCAAACCCCACAGCTGTATTTGCCATTGCATTGCCTGTTTCTCATTATCAGTCGCTGCATCACAGAATGACAGAATTGTTATGGTTGGAAAGGACCTCTGAGATCACCGAGTCCAACCATCAACACAGAAAACAAAACAAAACAAAACAAACAAAAAAAAGCCAACAAAACCCACCCACAAACAGCTACACAGACCCCATCAAAAAACACCCCACAACCTTGGCCACTAGAGCATGCCCTGAAGTGCCACATCTACACATTTCTTCAATGCCTGCAAGGATGGTGACTCAACCACCTCCCTGGACAGGCTGTTCCAGTGCCTGACCACTTTCAGTACAGAAATTCTTCCTAATATCCAATCTAAACCTCCCCTGTCACAACTTCAGGCCATTTCCTCCGGTCCTATGGTTAGCTACTTGGAAGAAGAGGCCAACACCCACCTCCCTACAACCTCCTTTCAGGTTGTAGGAGGCAATGAGGTCTCCCCTCAGCCTTCTCTTCTCCAAACTAAACATCCCTACTTCCTTCAGCTGCTCGTTGTATGACTTGTTCTCTAGACCCTTCACTAGCTTGGTAGTTCTCCTCTTGACATGCTCCAGCATCTCAATGTCCTTCCTGTAGTGAGGGGCCTGGAACTGAACACAGTACTCAAGGTGCAGCCTCACCAGTGCCAAGTACGGGGCACAACCACATGCCTCCTCCTGCTGGCCTCGCTATTCCTGATACAGGCCAGGATGCCACTGGCTTTCTTGGCCACCTGGGCACACTGCTGGCTCTTGTTAAGCCAGCTGTCAACCAGGACCCCCAGGTCCTTTTCTGCTGGGCAGCTTTCCAGCCACTCTTCCCCTAGCCTGTAACATTGCCTGGGGTTGTTGTGACCAAAATGCAGGACCGAGCACTTAGCCTTGTTGAACCTCATACAATTGGCCTTGGCCCATCGATCCAGCCTGTCCAGGTCCCTCTTCAGAGCCTTTCCAGCCTCAAGTAGATCAACACTCTGACCCAATTTGGTGTAGTCTGCAAACTTACTGAGGGTGCACTCAATTCCCTCATCTAGATCATTGATAAAGACATTGAACAAGACTGGCCCCTGTGGGACACCACTGATGACGGGCTACCAACTAGACTTGACCCTATTTAGCACAAACTTATGGGCATGGCCATCCAGCCATTTTTTTACCCAGTGAAGAAATGCAGTATGGTCATGCAGGACTTTCTAGAGTGGACTAAAAATGCCTTCCTGAGAATTCAGTTTATCTTTCCGTTCTGAAAGGCTAACTGCTGTGTTAAATGCTTCCTTTTTTTTTTTTTTTTTTGCCAGAGCAGCCAGAAGAAGGATGAAAAAAAATCAAGCCAAAGTAAATTAAGCAGTGGCATTATGCCCAAATCAATCATAGACATTGCCTTTTAAATAGTGAGTTGAAACTAGCAGACTGTAGTTTAATAGTCAGATGAAGAATTTTTTTGTTTTGGAAAGGCACTTTGCTTCAAAGACCCGTTAATATACTATAGGCAGTTCTTCAAACTTAGCATGTTGAGTGATGTATACTGCTAATTATGCATATATGCACCCCCTTGAAAAAAAAACAACAGAGGGCTGCATGAGTCTGCAATTTTAAAATGGTATGCAACCAGGAAGGCTATGCTACAACATGGAGTGATGACAAATATTGCTTCCTTTTGATTCAGATGTCTTCTGAACAGGCCACTAGATTTGCTGTGAATATTTTGTGAAAGGGACAACACTGACTACTAGAATTTGGCACATACTTTCTTCCTTTCAAACTACCAGGAATCTGTTTTAGGTTATTAGGATTTCAGTCTAATGATTCTTACATTCTTACATGGTTTAATATTCATATTTGAGCAGTAAACTGGATTTTTATTTGGTTCTACATACTGGAAATATTTTTGATGAACAGTATAACCATGAGGTTTGACATATATATCATATATAAGTTTCTTTGCTATTCTAATGTTAACTGAATAGTGCATTTTAGCCACCATATGTTTTAGGCAGAACAATACAACCAGCTATTTTCATCTTGCAAAGGTCTTGTATCAATGGCTAAATGTCTTGAACAACTGTGCCTTAGTGTGTCTGTAAGTAGTTGTTTGCAATCTTGGAAGGCAAATGACATGATGAAAAAAGGATGGATAGGAGAGTCTGTTTGGGAAGTCCCCTGCAAGTGAGTGGTAGGAAATGTGTATTGAGCCTTACGCTTTTTTTCTTTTTTTTTTTTTTCTTTTTTTTTAAGAGCAAAAAGGAATTAGTAAATAAGAATAGGGGACAAAGTCACAAACCTTGAGAATTGCAAACTGTGAGTGAGGTTTCACTGCAGGAGGTATGAAGCGACCAGCTGGCCTAGCACTTGCTTCACCATGAAACCAAGCAGAAGAGTAAACAGTTAGAGTTCCATGGTGGGGATGGAGTAATTGGATATTGTACATCGCAGTGTTTCCCTGAGGTTCTTTTTGTTTCTCCTTTCAACAAAGGACTCTTGGCTAAGCCACCTGATCTATATTTGCAAGGAGAGAAAATTAGATGAGTGAGCATCAGAAAGAATATTTTAATTTTCCCCATTTTCTATGTGGGCGTTTGAGTTACTGTTTCTTACTCTTGAAATGTGAGACTAGCTGTTGTTGCTGCTGCTAAACATGCATCTAAGTGGGTGACAGGTCTGGTCTGAATGCTGGTTGTGAATGATTGCTCATAAACAACCAGGTGAAATTCAAATAGTTCTATCAACTGTAAACCCATGCTAGTACCTGGAAATACCTATGTAACAAGTAATATCCATTGAGGACAGTATGCTACAGCATCACTTCTGTAGCTGTTTCCTTTTTTTGCACATAAACACACACTATAATGTCTCATTCGAGAATTGAGATATGTATGATGTACCACCTTTTGCATCAATTCCTTACTTTCTTACCAAATGGAATTATCTGACAAATAGCAAAGTTTGTAAACCTTATTCTTAAGTCCACTTGTATCTCTAGCTATATAAAAATTATTTAGTTGGTCACTGGTTTGAGGTGTTAGAGAATTTGCATGAGAAAAATAGAGTACTTCTATATATTACAAAAACCTAAATATATCTACTACTAATAAATGGTTATCACACAACATGTAATATTGAATCCACTGATGTTGTTCATTGCTATGTTATGTTGTTTACAAGTAGTACACACTACTTTTTGGGTTTCTGGGTGCATGTTCAGCACTTCCACTATCCTTATAAATTTAATTTCTTATATTGCTTCAGTCCTACTTCTATTGGCAGAGGAGCAATGTAAGTGACATTGCGAAACTCCAAAGTCAATGGAAGATTTTCACTCCCCTTGTGATAACCGATCAGACATTGTTATATGAATTATATATTGCACAGATGATTAATTTCTGTGGCAGCTTCAGGATTCAGAGGTGGCAGCAGAACTACAGGAATGGTGAAAACATCTGGATTAAACAAAAAAGAAAAGAAAGAAATTCTTTCTACTTCATGGTGCCATGTTTTAGGCATCAAACATTTTACGCAAGTTTTACTCAATTTTACAAAATTACTATATTGGATAGGGAACATTATGCTTCATACTTGACTTGAACATTTCATGCATTGCTTGACTCACACAATCTTCTTTTCTAGACATTTTCCTGATGCTTGTTTTGGACTGTGTGATGGATGAAAGCCAAATGGAAGAAACTTGATGCAGGGAAGCAGACATTGTGCTCGCTGAGGTAGGAGGCTCTTCCTAGCAGCCAAAGAATATTACTGTATGTATTAAAGGGCCATTGCTTCAGCTGTTGGCAAGGGCTCTGTGTATCATCAGCCATCCAAGCAGTCCAACAGGAGGAAAACTGCGAAGTCAAACTGTTGGTGCTCAGGTCCTAATGTCTACATGAGGCATTTCATGGCAGAGGCAGTTGTCAGGACTAGCTGTAGACTGGTTTCATGGATTGAATATCCATTACAGTAGGGGTGCCCCAGGTGTACTTTGGTGCACCTTCTAGTTTAGTTTTAACCCATTTCAGGCCTTCTGAATAACTACTGAATATGAACCAAATCTGAACAGTGGGTGGGACTGATCAGGAGATTTAGTTCAAAAGCACACATCCTGATCTCAAAAAAAGCACTAAAATAGAGGCTCTCAAAGAAGGCTATAATCTCATGGTCTTTAATTTTGACTGCTTTTGCACACTTGGTTTGGAAGAAAAAGAATGCTCTTTTTAGTCTGTATGATATCATGCCTAAAAATCTCTATATAGTCTTTGCTTGAATCATCCATCTATGATTACCTCTGGACTACACAACTGAAAAGTTTTTTCCTGGGTCTAGTTGGAATACCAGACTGAACACACTAATAAAGTGCAACTGCTTGATTTCTGAGTAGCTTAATGGAGACTGGCCAGAATGCAGGAAACCACTGGTTACTTCTAGGTGAAATAATTCATTTTTCAAGACCTGATTCACATTTCATTCAGGTCAACAAAAGGTCTCTAGCAAAACTTAAATAGGCATATTTAATTAAAAAAAAAAAAAGGTCATTTTTCACCCAGTTCACCTCTTTGGCTCACTCAAAACACTGGAACAAGCTCTTTAGGAGAGAAGTACCCATGCTATTGCCCACATTCTCGATTTGACATGCCAGAACAGTATGCTCCACAGCCCATTCTTGGGCATCCTCCTTCCTGAGGTCTTCTAACCATGGGCAATGAGAGGGCCATGTGGTTTTCACAACTATCTTCTATTTCATTTGTCATGAAGTGACAAAATGTATAATCTCCACATAACTGTCCAATTAGATGTGTGCACTAGACCACACAATGACAGAGGACAGGATTTTGGCCAAGCAAAGGTTGGGCTGTACTTGTCTAGAAGATCAACAGCACAGAACAGGAAAGAAAACTCTTCTGGTAAGTCACCTATTTCTGTGGAGTCTTCTCTCCTAAAATTCTATTTTTGAGTCGCAGCAGTCATATTTACAAGATTTCAAGTTCCTTTGTTTCTTTTGCTGGCTGTGCTTATGAAGCCAGAAACACTGTACCAGTAGCCAGATTTTTGTCTCCTGTGATGAAGGACTTTCTTCTTTGTTTTCCTTCTTTTTACTCTTGCCTTTCTTTTTTAATGCCAGTAAATAATACACTATCAGCCCTGAGAAAGGCATATGCAAATTAAAAGGGATGCATCCAATGGTATGACTATATATACTTTTTTTGCTTTTGGAAAAAACTATTATGGCTTACTTAGTAAAGGACATGCTCTTCATAATACCTAATTAACATTTTCCCCTTTCATGGAAGAATAATGGGTTGTAATTTAAGTCTCAGTCAATATTTATTGTGACTGATACTATATTACTGATAAAATCTGTAAGTCATCTCTTTTAAAGACAGCTACCCTTACTGAAATATTTGAGTTCCTTCTACATGAAATGAATAGTGACAACCAAGTCCCTAGTGGATTGCAAAGAGCCTCCAGAATTTCCTCTAGTCCCTTAAAGACTTCTTAGTTTTCTTTCTTTTATTTGTGGCAGGGATTTATTAGGTGAAAAGAGCTGTCATTTTATCACAACTGCATTTATGATGGAAATGTCTTTTCAAAGAAGATGTTCATAAAGCTCTAGCCACATCCACTGTTACCCGGATTTTTGCTCTTCTATAGTCAGATGCCCTTGATTACAGACTCTCTATTCTCACATTGGATTTGAGAATCTCTTTTGTTTTACAGGAAAGCAACAACAATAGGGTTATGTACATCAAAATTAATTATCATAATTTAGCTAAAAATTAATCTATTAATTGCTTTGAAGATTACTGTGAAGATCAAAGCCTTGGAATGGCATCCAAAGCTTACTGAAAGACAGTAGAGGACACAAGCAGGGAATTTATATGCCCAGGTGCAATGGAGAAAGTGCTCAAATATCTTCTGTATCTGTCCAATGACTACACACTAAGCTTCTGATACAGTGAGTTTCAGTAATCCAATTCAAGGATAAGAGATGCATAGCTCTGAATGGCTAGTTCTTCATCCAGGGCATGAGAGACATTTTCTAGCAAGTTGGAAAGAAAAGGAACCATTTTGAGATCTGTAACCACCTCATTATTAAACTGCAGTAAAAGTGCAATTAGACCTTGACATTAATAAGGATTTTATCTACCTTTTAAAGCATTTTCCTTTCTGATTGGCATAACTTTTCCCTGATCTCAACTTGTACTAGTGAATCTTCATGCAATAGCTGAGTTTTTCCTAAGTGTACCATTTTTCTGGGATTCTCCACAAAAAATGAGACACATAATTAAGTTTGAGACAAATAAACCCCAAACCAAACAGAAGTTTTCACTCCATGGTCTGTTCTCAGATTTGTTCTCACATGTTCTCAGAAACCTCCAAAAAGGGAAAACTTGGAATTGAATATATATAATTTTTGATGATTACAGATTTTCTGTGCCCAATATAATGAGCCAGATAGCTCATGACTGTTTGTACTGCTGAACACTGTAATGAACTGCCTTTCTTTCCCACTCTCAGACAGCAGGTGAGCCATGGAGCCAAAGGAGGGTTCAAAAAAAGGTGAGAGCATGCACGAAGAACAGAATCTACCTTTTCCCCTTGATACACTCTTATGTTCCAACCCTCTAGCTGCACAGAAAGATTATACTCAGCTTTTTCGAAAAGAGCGACATCCACAGATTTCCAAAGAAGGTATTTCAATTAAAATTCATACTTTTTTAAATTTAGGGAAATTTGACAACAAACTCAATTAAATAAGGAAGTAATAAATCAAATTTTTTTCCATAATCTGTGTAAAAGTGTTAGCTATACCGACCTAAACTGAAGCTATGTATGAAAAGAGAATTCATTACTTAACACAAAATACTAATATTTTGTGGGGAAGGAGGATGGATAAGCTCCTTGTAACTCTTCACTCTAAGAAAATCATATATGCTTGATTATATTTCTTCTTTCATTGTTTTTAAAAATTGTAATAAAGAACATTTTATTTTCTTTATTTGTAGTAAGTTTGAAGTATCTAGTATTATTAGGCAAAAATTAAATACATTACTGAAATGATTTTTCATTTATAATAAACACAAAACATATTAAAGTGGTTTAAACTGACTGGGAAATAATTTGTGAATAAGACTGACATTCAGGAAAACTATTACCTATTTATATTTTCACTAATGGAATTATGACAATTGAAAAAAAAAAATTTGCTACTTCAATCCATTTTTTTTTTAAACGTCAATCCATGTTTCTTTATATTAGTTCTTTCTTTTGCCCATTTGTTATTTGCCATATCTATCTTATGGTAAATATATAGGAGAGATGTCATGTTCTGCTGCACAGCTGCAGAAGTTCCTAGCAGAGTAGCAAGCTTATCTCTTGTGAGTTTTCTGAACATCTTTTGTTCCTTTTTATTACTACAAACTGCTAAAGCAAAAGGAATTTTGATACTTGTTAAAGTGAGATAGCATCTCCTTCCTTAAAGTAAAAAATGTTTTTCTCGAAAGCTAATTCTGAAGATCAGCTGGAGAGGGTCCAGAGCAGCTGAATTCAAGTGACAAATAAGAAGAAAATGAGGTTTTACATCTCCCCCCTCCCTTAAAAGAAAATCCTTACATGGGGTATTTATTCATTGTTTCATATGTAGATAATCCTCTGCAAATGGTAAAGAACTAGAAATCAGAAAAATAGGAAGCAATAATACCACTGGGAGTAATTTGCTTGGATTCACTTACCTAAAATTACTACAATTATTGAATGTGTTGGAAAGAAATAATGAAACACTGCATCGTCTCTGCAAAAATGTACAAATTGTATTTCCTGCTACAGAAATTGTTTGAGAGATATAAAAGACCATTATGTCATGATTCAGCAACAATTTACTTGCAATTTAATAGCATATTAGATTCACACACTATCATTTATTGCCAATTGGATAGGAAAAAAATAAAGACATTCTCTGTGTCCAGAGAGAGATCTTGCATTTGGCACATTTGCTGGTTCTTAAATGAATGTGTTTTGCCAATAGTTTTCCTATGAGTATGCAGTAGCCCAGTGACCTTCTAACTGCTCTGGACTGCCTAAAGCCATGTGGTTTTTCAATGCTTCTATTCATGCACAGCAGATGATGCCCAACAAGGCTGTAATGCTCTTCAGATGAAGTTTTCTAGGAAGAGCAGGGGCATATCAAAGAGCTTTTGATAAAACTTTGATTCCTGCTGCAAACTGGACATAGGCTTGAAATAAAGTGTGACTGATGATCACTCAGTGACCATTTCCATAATCATCATGCCATCAGTAATTTATCAAGGTGGTGTCCCTGATGTCATGCAGCCTGGGTAACTGAGGGATAGAAGCACAAGCTGTGATTTAAAAAACTATTTCTATCAATATTTTAAAATATTACCAGCAGTGAAATAATCCATATGATGCTCTAAGCAAATAAAGATCAGCCAGGATGTAATGCTGTGCTGTATTTGGACAAATTTTTTCCGCAGAAAAAGTTGACGATTTTATCCTTGGAACATTTAAATGAAAATTTCCTTATCAGATGGTTCAGCATAATTTGCCAGTGTGCTCTGGAACAAAATAACTTGGTGGGTAAAGCAATCTGTCAAAGAAACTCATATTAACTCTACTGGACCCTTTAAAAATATGTGTATTTCCTCTTTCTGTGTTATTAAATATCAATCATAGCTCAGTGATTTTTGTTTTGCTTCTTATTTTGTTAGCATAGTAGAAAGACAACATATAAAAAAGTATCTAGTATTTGAAAAATGTTCTATCATAAAATGCCTTTTTCTGTACATGAAACATTAATGACAAAATAACAAAATGAACTCTAAATTGCCAGTTACCTTTATGCAGGCATAAGTAAAAGGCTAAAACACATATATATATATATACACAACTAACTTGCATGTACACCTTAAATTAGATACCTAAAGCAGATGGACTGAACATCTGTCTTTGCTTTCCATGGAAGTTTTATGACATTTGGCTTTGAGGAAGGTCTTTTGCAATAGGAAGGATTCTGCTGACCTGAACAAAGCATTACAAATATTGTTACAATAGCCTGCTATAGTTAAGCTCATCCCCAGAATTCTCTTTCCCTCTTTTTTATTTCCTATTTCCAAAACACAGGTTCATATTTAAGATTAGGAAGAACATCTTAATTTGATCTGTGGTTTCTGAGCTGTCCCATTTCCGCAAAATATATACCATTTTGTGAGCTCAATTCCAATACACTATTCCAAAAACTTTGACATAAAATCTAAATTATAGAGACACGAACCCTTCTTCTGACCATAAAACAATGGGAAAATAGACAGACAGTACAACGCAACTTTCTTGAATGTTTTCTGACTAAAGCAAATACAAAAATGTTCTGATTTTATTTAGAGCTTAAGGTTTAGAACAAGTATTTAAGTTAATTTTTAAAATTCCTTGCAGTAATAGATAATAAATATACAATAAGTGTATATAAGCAGACTTCTTATACATCCTATCCTGCTGTCAGGTCTTTTTCTTATTGTATCAATTCAATTACATTTTTCTAGCTCACTTGTACAAGTGCCTTAAGTAGGCTGGACGATAAGACAAGGGAACTGGTCATTTGGAAGGGAGAGAAGTACAGACACATGAGCTTTAAGATAAAAGTTGTGTTACTTTGTTCTGTCTTCAGATAGCAAAAGGCAAAACCACTTCTTAGTTCCTGTCTTTTTCAGAAGAAGCAGGTAGGTAACTCAGCTGGTGCAGGGAGGCAGGGCTAGAGTGCTGGCCACCAACACTGACCTTCACATACAGGAGTGCATTCAGCCAGCCTGTGAAAACTGTGGTCCAGTAATAGAATGGTTTTAATAATCCTAATTTTGTACAGGAGTCATACATGCTAAAATTCTACAGAAGACTCAGAAAACTTTCCAGCTGTTAAAAGAGTGAACCAGCCACTGTGCAATTCAGGTATTTGTCATTTGGAAGGCATTTTGGCAGTGATGGACTGTACAGTCAGGGTGACAGGGACAGAAAGGGTCAACTACATTTCCTGGAGGAGGAAGTGTTACTGAGTTTAACAAGACTATTGAGGTGAGCTCTCCTAGCAATTAATTGGAAATTTCTAAATTGCTTTAATAAAAAGAAAGAGTCCTCTGTGCTGAGGACGCAGAGCTGTTCAGTACTGTTAAGAGTAGCATCAATCTTAGCTGGGTATTTTATTGAGGAGGGTAGGGAGCATTTTTATGAAAAAACGCAAATGAACATACTTCATATTTGCCTGAAATGGCCAAGTAGTTGGATGAGACCTCCTTCTCCTTCTCCTTCTCCTTCTCCTTCTCCTTCTCCTTCTCCTTCTCCTTCTCCTTCTCCTTCTCCTTCTCCTTCTCCTTCTCCTTCTCCTTCTCCTTCTCCTTCTCCTTCTCCTTCTCCTTCTCCTTCTCCTTCTCCTTCTCCTTCTCCTTCTCCTTCTCCTTCTCCTTCTCCTTCTCCTTCTCCTTCTCCTTCTCCTTCTCCTTCTCCTTCTCCTCTCCTCTCCTCCTCTCTCCTCCTCTCTCTCCCATCCCATCCCATCCCATCCCATCCCATCCCATCCCATCCCATCCCATCCCATCCCATCCCATCCCATCCCATCCTATCCTATCCTATCCTATCCTATCCTATCCTATCCTATCCTATCCTATCCTATCCTATCCTATCCTATCCTATCCTATCCTATCCTATCCTATTTTTGTGAAATTTGAGGCGCTGCAATAAGTGATGGCACTGGTGAAGTTTTTTTTTGCTGAACATTCCCCATTATACGAATTCCTGAAGTTTACCTCATTAGTGTACCTCATTTTTTAAAGATCTTAGAGAGTCTTCATAAAGCTCCATTTATATTGATTGAGCTCTGTAGTAGAGCTCCAGGTAATGACCAGAAGTTATCCCATCTCTTTGGGATGAGGTTATTGATAACAAAATTTAACAGCCTTTAAAAAAAAAATTTCAACAATTTAAAAAAATTGTTTCAATTAATGATTAAAGTTGCTCTGTCTACAATTTTGTAGTGCTTAGAAATGAACAAGACATTTACTGCTGACTGCTAAAGTAAACAAGCTTATGATTTAATAAAGGCACAATAAATGTCTTTCTCTTCTTTATGACAGAACAAAATTCTTGTCTAACATCTTGTGATCCAGGCTGGAAACAAATTTCTGTGACAAATGTACACTCATTATCTGCAGAGATTAGAGACCTACTTAAATCAAAAACACTCCATGTCTATGCACTCATTTTACATACCAGTGTCTTGACCTCTCTAAGGGACTGAAAGGTTTTGAACTTCAGCACTGTCACTTGAACAATAATTCAAGATCCCACTAACATCAGGCGTAGCAGATGAAGAGGAAAAGCTTGATGCAAGCCCTTGAGTAAGGTGAATAATACAGACATAAAAACATTGAAGGAGAAAAGCTTCAAGCCAAAACAAGAACAGATAAGTAAAGGGGTGTTTGTTGGGAACAATCAGTTTTCTGGCTTAAATACTTTCATACACAGATCAGGCAGGCCTGGTGTAGAAGCTGTAAAATGACCAGATTAAAATATAGATGCTAAGTCAGTCTTGTAAACTCTGTGCACTCCTCACTGATAACCAGATTAAATCTCCATACAAATGTAATCACAATGCTACATTACTCAATTAGAATATTCCAATTTTCTTCAAGGTAATATTTTAAAAAATTTTGTTTGCTCATGTCTCACATGTGGTTTTACTTAAGAGAAGACTTAAGAGAAGCCATTTCAAACTAATCTCCAAACACTTATTAAAAAAAAAAAAGGCAGACTGAAACACCACCATAAAAACAAAAAAACCCACCTTTCTGTAACTTTGCTTTAATGTCATAGAATTCTATTGTACTAGCTAACAATATATATTTGAAAAGCCTACAGGTCCAACATGCTCCTCAGAAAAAGACTGAAATACCGAATATTTGTCAGAAAATGCAAGTGCTAATAAAATGTTGGGTCAAGCAAGAACTTTTGTATATAGAACAAAAAAACAGTTGAGGGTGCTTTCCTAAGACTTCAGGTTTGGACGTTTGTTTCGTTTTAAAAGCCATGCAATGCTGCGGAAATAATCCTCTATATTTATCAACCAGTTTGATTAATCTAGAAAAATTTCAATAATGATTCACAGAAAATTCAGACAGTATCTGTGTAATGACATACAGCGAGGTCTGGTAGGATAGAGAATACATTGCTTTCGAGGCCAATGCCATGTTCCATTAACTGTAGTTTGGCTTTTCTTCTTAAGTGGTTTTTAAAAATATTTTTGCATTTTTAAACGCATTAGAGAAACAACACAATGCTTTTCAGCTTGTAAGTATGTAAAGTACATTTTTCTGTAGCATAATTGAAACCTAATTAATCTTTTCCCCTGAAGATCTTTTAAAGTTGAGGATAGTGACTATCATAGGAAGAAGATTCAGTAACAAGAGGCGTTCCCATTTGCAAATATTTCCTCTGGATCATCAAAGGGATGTTTTGAAATATGTTGCAACAATTTGACTTAAATGATTTGACTATGCATTATGGATGCCATTTAACCTTGTTGCATGACAATTTCCACAGTTTATGAGAAAAAGAAAATAATACTCAATATGCTTGTGTGGCTTTTGCAGAAATATATTAATTATTTCAGCTATACTTGAGAAGTATTACGTAGTATGTCAACTGAAATTTTCATGAAATCCTGAACACTGCCTTGGGAAATAATAGCAGATTTTTTTTCATTGGCCCTTAATAAAATGGCACATTCTTATGAAAACAATACATGAATATATTTTACTGGGGAGAGGGGAATTAAACCAGTTTTTTATTTTTCTCTAGCTCTTAATAATATTATAGACTTATATGAGAACAACATATGAAGAAATTTTATTGGAGAGCAGAAATTAAAGCATAAAAGTATCTTTCAGAGAATGAATGAAAATTCATATTTATCTGACAGCAAAAACTGTAGTACGTGCACAGAACAAATAGTAAATTTAAATGCTACTAAGGCATTTAGTTGGCTGTGAGTTCTTTCAGGGAGCACATTATTAGTTAAAATAACAACAGAGATTAAACTCTGTATCTCTCCTAGTTAATTCCTTCCAAAACTGTTTCAGTATTTTCTGTGCTGCATTTGAGTTTTATGGTCACCCAGAAAAACTGATTTTATTGTTTTCAGTTCAGTTTTAGCCACAAGAAAGAATCTAGATCACTCAGATGTTGTTCTTCAAACACAAAAGAAAACCAGAAATATGTACCCCTTATAAGTTGAAGAGCAAAGTTGAATAACACTGGTCCATACAGGTATTTATGTATAGTTTAAATAATGATAGCAACACATAAAATGAGTTATGTATGTATTGGAAATAGTCCCATTAAAACAAACATATATTTCTTTTAGCAAGGCAATTAACGATGTCACACTTGTTTAGTCAGAGCTACATTTTCACATCTCTCTAGGTACTTAAGAACACCAAATTATTAAAATTACTCTTCTCACATCACACACACAGTTCCTGCCTCAGTGCCTCCAACTGGCAGGCATCTACTCTTGGGTAACACTCAAGTAGTAAAGTCTGGAGAGCAATACTGCACATCTCAGAGGCTTTCCCCTGTTTTTCCAATGGTTTTGGTTCATTTCTGTCTGCAATAGTCTTCTGAACTTGCTCTACAAACCAGCAATTACTGGTGACTCAATTACTTACCTTAATCACTACAGTTTAAAGTATCTATTCAAATAAAAATATTACCTCAATAATTAAAAAAGAAATAATTATATAACTCTTTCCAAAGATGAAATGGCTACGTGGAAGAAAGAAAGAAAAATTAAGGAATTTTTAAATTCATAGGTCATCTCATTACAGATTCTGTTCAATTCACAATGAAGTCAACAGAACTCTTCAGAATAAGAAATGAATGGCTTTTGAAATAGACTTTTTTTTTTTTTCCCCAAAGGTACTCAAATATCCATGTATTTATCTCTAAACAAGGTATGTAGATGAGAACACTTAATTACAGGGTGCTGCTTTTTCATTTATGTCTTACATAACTTGCCATTTTGCATAACATAATAAAGCTTTTCTGCATAGTTTTGTACTGAATTTGTTGCTGAAGGTACAAGTAGAACTAATGAGACTACCTAGGACTAACAGGTGAAGTTCTAGGAGGGCTGATTTAGTCTCATCTACCTGAGGTGGCTGACCAGAAATGTAAGTCACTTTACTGCATGGTGTTTTTTTTTCTCCCTCCTCCTTTTTTCAGATGCTATCCTGAAATAAACATGCCAAAACTCTGCTTTGCTGACTGCGTCATCAGAGCTTGCAAATGCTAGCACTTCTCTGACAGGCATTGTGAATCACGGTTATTTTTTCTCCCAATGTCTACGAGGTCTGCCACCTGAACTGGCATAGTTTGTAAGTGCCATCAACTTCTCCTCAGGGCTTACAAGCTATACTTGCTCTTTCAGAAGAATCTGAAAATGTTGTGAACCATAACTATGTTTCTGAGAGAACTTACAAGTTCTGCCATCTGTGCCTGCAGTGCTTTAGAGCATCATAATATGGATATGGAGATATTTTCATCATGGGGTTTATGATCTCTACCAGCTGCATCAGCAGAGATTGTTAGTGCTGTGAATCACAACCATTTATCTCCCAGCACAGACGCCTGCTTTACTTTTTCATTCTAAATAGTCTATATCTGCTTGACCCACTGTTACACATACGTGCATATTTTTTAGCAAAATAGAAAGAAAAAAACAAAATAATCCTTTAAAGCAGATCTTTAATCACTGCAGATCTGTACAAATCTCCAAATATTTACATAAGTTTAACTATGCCCTGTCTAGCCTAAGAATTTACTGCAAATACAACTATTGTGATAGCCATACTAGTTGTAACCCTCTCTGTAGTCTGACAAAGCCTCAGCTCTTGTGGCTATTCATAGATTTTGAAAAAATATTTCCTTTTGTAAATAGGAACTTAATCTATATTTATGTTGTTCTGGCATCTTCAGACTATTTTCAGTTTAGACAATGCCATGAAAAAAGTGCCTTGACAAAGGAATCTTTTCTCTCATTAGATACCTTAAGGGGGCTTTGGCACTTGGCAATACATCACTACTCTCCCTACATTGGCCTTGGGAAGGCAGTATGATTATGAGGAATCATGGTGAATCCAGATGGGTAAAATGAGGGCTGCATGTGTCAGAGGGGAATGTAGGAAGGAGCTCTATCTTCTCCATATGCTGACAGAGAAAGAAGCCACTGGCATGCCAAGAAGCTCTGACTGTCTAAATGGAAAAGACAAGGAAATAAAGGAAAGCAGTCAGATATTTTACTATCGATGTCATCATACACCTATTGCATTCCTACATACAAGTATGGGGAGTGTATGGAGCTGGAAAGTCTACTAGTAAAATGCCTATAAAATAACAACTAATGAATTTTCAAATTAGAGCTTTGAAGATACTGGCCTTATATATCTATAACTCTCTCTGCGTGTGTACACATGGCTGACCTAAAATAGTTAGATGCAATTCAATTTCACTCTGATAACTTGGCAAACTGGAAATAGTTCATGGACATATGCAGGTTTTGGTTAACGTGTTAACTGAACCATGAGAAAAAGGCCTTACTTCCTACCACCTACATGGAGATTTGTTTGATACTTGTGATACAGCTCTTGCTCCTGAGGCTGTCTGGTCATGTTGGTTGCTCACAGCTTGGAACACAAAGGACTCCAAAGCCCACAGGCAGGAGAATCATGCGTCTGGTGATTCCAAAAAGCAACTAAACCTGCATCCTGCAAATCCTGCACCTTCAGGCCAACTGAAGTTTTCCCTCATTACATGGCTTCTGGAAGTCAATGAACAGAACTGATTTTGGAAAACAATTTGCTTAGGTTGAAGGTAAGTATTTTTTATTTCCGTTTTAAAAATAGAGATTTTAAACATGAAAATACTAAACTCGCTTTTCATAATATAAAAAATTTTACCCAAAAATCACCTACAGATTACACAGATGATGAAATCATGGGGAAAATGCAAAATTTCTCACTGAAGCTAGGCCTTAATTTTTTTCTTTGCTGAATATGAATAAAAATCCTCTGATAAATTTTTAGCAGTTTAGCTGTAATATCTAGATCATGGAAAGTAGTAGGACCTTGAGAGGTTATCTAGTGCTTATCAACTAATACCTATCTTGCTTTTTAAAAAATTTCTTGTCTCTTCGGTTCTGTGTAGAAAAACTATTTATGCTATATTTTATATGAAAGACAAATGTTCAAAAAGAAAACAGGAGCACCAAGGCCTCATACTTCTCTTAAATGCTAATTCAACTCTAGTCTTTACTGAGCAGTCATTAGTGCCTTGATCCATGTTCTCAGGAGCATTCAAAATTTCAATCCTACTCACTATTTGCAATGAACCAGTAAGATACTTAACAGTTTGTTCCTTGCTTGCATGAATGTTTTAGCAATTCTGACATATGTTTACCAAGGTATTTTCCATGGACTCTTGAAGCCACCTTATTAATATCCTCAAATGTCTATTTTTATAGCATTGCTGCTTTCTAAAATTCTGGATTTTAAGAAAAGGGACTCCAAGAAGTGTTTGAATTGGTGCATGTTGATTTTTTGGGTGCTTTTTCTACCAGATGCAGCAACTAAGCACACAAAATCTTATACAGCCTTCCCAGGGAGAAGGACTGCCTTTTCCTCAGACTAATGCTAAATATTTCCCTTTCTGAAACAGTGCAGAGTTCTGGGAAAGACAAAATCAAAACTGAATTAAATGTGGAACTTCACCTGCTTCTTGGAAGTAGGTGGTATTTAAGCTAAATGTAATCTTGACATTTATATACAGAGAGCACACTGGCAAAGAATCCGGTCCAGGTATCTACAATTAGGTGTTCATTCCTAAAACAAATTATTTTCATGAATAAGTGCATCTGGCCATTATGTCATTTTTTTTGCAAACCTACAGTCAAATCTGCAGACAAACTGGAAGGGAAACGGAAAATTGCTAGAAAAAATTAACTTGGTCCTACTTGACTATGTATTGGGCTGCCTGTATGATCTCCCTCTTTATGAACATGAAAATGGGCTTATTGATCTCCAAGACTTAACAATTAGGTCATATGAATAGCAAATGAAATATGATATAAAATATGCAAAATAATAGTACATTAGCCTAAACAACACTAATAAATTGCAAAGCTTAGCATGAAATTGAAAATCACTAATGGAGCACTGTGCAGTTTGTTGAAGCAATGAGCAGTCAAAGAATCATACATAATGTAACAGTACAATTGCTAACAGCAGGCTCATAGAAGAAAATTTAAACTTATTTTTTATGGACAAGAGCAATTGATCTTTGAAGCGATTCCTAAGGAGATTCCACTTAGCCCGAACAGCATCTTGGGAGAGAGTTCTGGTCTATCCCTAGCATCAAATACATATTTATGAACTTCCAGAAAAGACTGATTTAAATTACACATGAGGTTATGGTTTATGAACTTAAACCAGAAGAGGTAAAAGTTCTAGACATGTGGAACTAATACCTGAAACTGGTGTTGAATTCAATGGTGGTGACTGAACTGCAGTTTCCATTGAAAGACAGCTCATATGTAATGAGTTCCACTTCTTAAAATTATTGCGAGTTACAAATATGTAAAGCTACAAACACAAAATACTAATAGCTTTCAAAAGCAGAATATGCTAGATGATATTTATTTTCTCAATGCCACCTACATGAAAAAGCAGCTTATATTTCATATAGTTGATATCAAATGCACTGATAGGAAAATTTATCACATTTGTGAACATTCACAGGGAAATTTATTATTGATATAATATTATTTTTTCTTTTAGCAGAATTTTCCCAATGAAATGTCATAATTTATGTTGCCATTCAATGTAATTCCACAAGGATTTATATAATTTAGTGGTACCATAAGATTGGCTATATTTTAAGTACACTACAATTCAGAACGAAAAAGACAAATGTGAAATTCTTGTAACATGAGATTGCAAGCAAGGAGTATTTTCCTCTCCAAAAAGATATTGCAATTGTAACACAGTAAATGTTAATTTTCCTATTACATTTTAAGCAGCCGACACTTTCCTTAATGAGTGTGACGTTTTTTTCCCAAACTGATTTCGACTCTGCATATGAATATATTCCCATTTTATGCTGTGATCTTGCACACGGTGGTTGTGTTGGCCAGAACTCTGGCCTCATTAGTATGTATGTTTACTTATTGAATCTCTGAAAAAATCCTGCAGAAAACTTAAGTTTCTGTAAAATGGGATAGTGAGACAGATGGATTTTTTTTTTTTTTTTGTTAAAATGAAAAGTACTGAATGGTGTGGGCCTTTTCTATTATGAAAGCTTTATGGAAAGATTGCTTCTACTTATGCCTAGTCATATAGTTAATAAACCTAAAGCCACCATTAATTCAATAAGTAGGTTGCTGAAGGGCAACAGTCCATGTCTTCACTGTACAAACAATATTGTAGGTTGCATACCTTGAGATCTGAGGCACTGTTTTAAAATGTAGCAAAGTCAAAACTGTATGCTAGAAACTCCATCACCCTGGGGCACCCACTGAGGCAAAGGTAGCCTGACTGAGGGTATGCAGGGATACCACAGGATATTATTTGATCACTCTTAAAGCTGAAAATGCTATAACCAAAGTACTACCTGGAGGTAACACTCCCAAATTTATATGGATATTCTCTCTTTTTCTTCTTAACATCCTGGAGGTACCTCACTGGAGATTTAGTTTAGTGAAGTTTTATAGTGCAAGTCAGCAAGTAGCTTGTGACTTCAAGGAAACAAATGGAGAACGACAACACCAGAGCCATATCCCTGTTAGAGACATCGGCTCCAGCTCAAGAAAAGTTTCTCATCACAATAATTCAGGTAAAGTCGTTTCCCTATACTGTTGGTACTGCCAGATGAGCTATAGGATGTGCAACTTACACTTCTGGGCACAAAATACAGATAAAATACCTAAACAACCTATACATCGACAGGTGTGGTAATAATTTAACATACGTATTATACAAGTTTAGTGTTTTCATTGTTCAGCTCTGACCACTCTACCAGTAAAAATAAACTGCTTTTCTATAGTCTAGCTGTAAGCGGCATTCCTGCCCCTCAAACTGCATAATATCAGAACTGTACTGTCAGATAGCCATTAATCTCCTCAGCAAAAAGAAGGATACTTTAAAAAAAAAATCTGGTTGATTCTTATGTGTAGCTGATCCAATTATTTTCACAGCCTAGGTGTTTTTTGTTTTTTTTTGTTCTGTTTGTTTGTTTGTTTGTCATTTGTTTGTTTGTTTTTTCTCCCCCAAAGGGTCCATTTTCTGCCTGGGTGTCAGCAAAGTACAGTTTCACAATTTTCTTGTCTCCTAGCTTTTGCATCAAATAACTATAAATTGATGAAAAGTATCCATTTTCTGTAGCATTGCTCTCTGATGCTACTATTCAGCTGTTTATCCTCTGGGATGAACTTCGTATCATACTGTACAATAATACAAGTGTAACAAGGATGCCAGCATTTTCAGAAGAGGCTACATCAGGAATTGGCACCTTATTTAATGATATTTGAATGAAAAGAAACTCCCCTAGACCTGTGAAAAATAACATATTCCCTATTCCTCTCATTATATAAATAAATACATAAAAATGAGAAAGCGGACACTGAGACTGGAATGTAGCAGTTGGAAAGGGAAAGTAAGTGGGATGATGCTGGCTAAGGGGAATGATAGACGAATTAGAAATAGAGGAGCTGAAGTGATATGGGGGATACACGATGCTGCATGGTTGGTCACATGGGATGATAATGGTGGAGAAGAAACTGGAGTAGTCCTGGCACATAAGGTATTAATTGCTTTACCCTGGGCAATCCTACTTGCCCCCACTAAGTAGAGGAGAGTAGTGAGAGAAGAGTGAGTTAACAGTAACCTGCCAGGGTTGCTGTCATCCTTTTCTGCTCTCACAAGCCACTGGAAAAAAAAGCAAAGTGATAACCACGAGGGCTCAGAATGTGGCTTGACTGAGCTGCTTTACTCAGAGTGCGGACCCTCAAGAGGCACTGTTGAAGCCACCACCATGGTTGTGTCTGTTTTATGTCTTTGATCTTGAGGGAGTATTGAGAATTTGTGCTCAGACTGGACCAGTGTTGCAAGCCTCAGTATTTAGGAATACTGATGTGTATCTACTTTTTGAATATTCTGATTTGATCATTATTAGATCAACCTGTAAGACACTGAGTGTTGGAAATAGTTTTTCTTGAATTGCAAATGAAAATATGCTTAAACAAGGACCTTGGTTTGTCTTCAAAAGTGTATGGGAATTCATCCAGTCCATCAACAGCATTTAAAAATCATCAGTTACTCACTTCTGAGAGCTGAGCAAAAAAAATAATCTGATCCAACTGTTTCCTTAGTCTTCTATAAAAGTCTGCATCCTCATTAGCTCAGTTGTGAGAGACAGGAAGGATTTCATGAGAAGGACATACTTACTAGACCCTGTAGTGTAACCAAAAATATCTGCAATAACACAGGAATAGAAAACTGGAAGACCTTTATCTCCAGGTCCTGTTAGCATTAGGATAAGATGTAAATAGTAAAAGGCACAGTAAGGTCATATACACATTACTTTATGTTTTCTGTATATTTTATTGCAATTTCATCACCCATCAAAATATCCAATACCAGTGACTAAATATCATATTTTGCTACTTTTTTTAGTATACAAGGTGTTCTGTTGTAGCTGGAGTGTATGTAGAGAAAGAAGTACAATTACTGTACTTCACATTAATATATGTAGCTACAATAAATAGATGCTATTTTAGACTCAGAAGCCCTCTTGATCACAGGGAAAGCTCTGAAGATTGTGCAGATAGATAAAAATATTATCCTTTTGAGAACTCTTGAGTATATTTACTCGTTACACCCAAACATATGGCGATTAAGTACGACAAATCACAATTCTAATAGATTTTTTTTCTTTTTGCAACCTATTTAGTTCCTGTGAAAGGTACCAAACGGACAGCCCTAGAACCTCAGCCTTGTATTGTTCATGTTAGAAAAAAGCTAACCCAGTTTCCCACTAGTGTATATAATTGCTGCCATTTAACTACTATTTGTGATGGTAAGACAATAGCATAGTCTGTATAGTCCATTCAGCGCTCACTGTTTCTACCAATAGTGCAAACTGAAGTGCCAGTCGTGGCATTAGCTTTTGTGGATATAAAAACCTGGGGATTAGGAAGTGAATTAACTAGTTCACTACACAATAATCATCACATAATAACTTTCAGTCCCTGTGAAGCTGAGCTATTTTCAAACTGGCATATCAGAGGTGATCTGTCTTGTTTCTAGAGCTGTGTGCCGAACAGGTACCCCAGATTTGTTCATTTGTATATTACTGCAGGATTAAAATAGAACATATTGTTATTCCTTTTACCACTTCACTGGTGTGACTGACGGCTACAGGTAATGAACAAACACACTACGCAGTTAGGACAACAATCAAGACATCACTTTTCTTCATTTAATAAACTTGGCAATGTATTATTAAACTTGCAAATTTCAGCTGGTTATAAAATATACTGAACATATATTCTTTAAACGTGTAACAAGCAACCTGAAACTGATTGTTTTGGTTATTAGTAGCTGACTTTGACCATCTTCAGAGTAGTTTTTCAGTGGTACGCTGGAGCCACATTATTACCATAACTACTGTAATCATCATGACAGTAATGGTTATGTTGAAAACTAAATGTGTGAAATCAAGCCACTAACAACTGTAAATATGTAAATATGCAATGAATTCAATGAAAGGTCATTACACTATGTACAATTCAATTCATAGAAACCTAGCAAGGACAGTGTACTCAGATGACACACAGTTGGAAGATTTGTATTGTGTCTGTATTCTGGCTTCTTTGGTGATTTCATGAAGAATGAATGATGATGATAAAGTGTCATGCCAAATATTGTCTAAGTCTCAAGTTATTATACTGTATGAAAAAAAACACGCCACTTTTTACTTGCTGTCAAACTACTGAGCTAATTCACTCTTGTAAGGAAAGGTGAACTTCGATAAGTCAATCCACTATGACAAGAGCACATGAGTTCATATGTAAATTTTATCAGAACAGGATATTTAATTAAAAGGCCAGCATTTCCAAATTGAAAAAATTGGAAAAAAAGTAAACTCTGAAGGAAGTGGGCCAGAGTTTCAGTTTGAAAGTATTGACCTGCACTGGATGCAGTCCTGCATTTGGCTCCAAATTAAGCCAAAGAGCACAAAGAAGAATAAAATACAATACAGGAGAAGAAGAAATAGTGTTCTAAGCTCATGTAACTTCCAGGAGTAGTTATAAATCTACAGAGAATGCCTGATCTGGTTTTGTTTTACCATTATAGTCTTCCCTTCCTTCAGGGGAGACAGGGCAATAGACACAGAATATGTTTTATTAAACATAAAATACCAGAAGTCAGAATGTGCTTTTACAAGTATAAATGACTAAGTCCTACTGATCATAAGACTTACAATTCTGTTAGCCAAAGACATCATACTGAAGAGCTTAACTATGACTTAAGGAGGTGTTGGTGAGACCATCCTGACGAAGTCTGAGAAAATAAAGATGTATAGGAGAAACTTTGACAGAATACAAATGCAATATGAACACGGGCAGATGTAACAGATGTAAAGCAAATACATATGAACAGCAAGGAATTAGAGGAGAAAGGAAAGGAGTCTTCAGTAATGAGGGCTGAGGTATCCTGAATAATAGAAAAATATGGAAAATAATGGGAATGACAGAGACAAGGCAAACAACACTTATTGAAGCCTGCCAAGGCTCAGTTTAAACAGCACTGTATTGGGTCTTATGAATGTGGCAAGACCCAAGCTTATTCCTGCAGTAGTTGGAAGTCTCTGTACCTTGCTCTCAGAATCAAATGCGCCTGGTCTTGGGAGCAACGCACTTATGTCCCTGTGATGCTGTGTCTGCACTTAATAAGCTCTGCTGATCCTGAACCAGCTGTGCAAGGAAACAACTTTGCGTCTCTGATATTGCCAATCTGGCACTCAGATAAATAATTGGGAGTTGACTGAACTTCAGTGTCAAAGATAGGAAGACTAAACATGGATATAAACAAGCAAGAAGCTAGTGAAGCATATAAAGGAGAAAGGTGATAGAAAGGGAAATGCAAGAGAACTACTGACAGAAGCAGTATTATGGGCAGACTGGAGGAGGTGATCTGATGGAATTTGTAAGCGTTTAAGTACCACCCAGAACATGTTACTAAGGTTATAAAGAATGAGGGCTGAATTAATATTTTCATACTAAAATATATACCAGAAAAAGTGTACAAGATCTGCAGTTGTGTTTGAAACTTCTTTTTGCAATAATTTACTTTTAAGAAAATCAGTTATGAGTTTGAGGGTAAAACAATAGTGCTGCAGTCCACTGTCCAATGGCAATGGCCTAGACATTCAATAGGCTGAACTGAAAGAAAGTACATCTCCTACCCTGAAATACACTGCCATCTGGATCAGTCTACTGAAGGTAATGATGATCTATTAGAATGGAAGATTTCAAATCAGATGACAAAACCATTAAAAAGTATACAATGAAAACCAATGCTGTATTGTCCAGAATTCAACAGCAAGTAAAATAAGTATTTAATTTCCTAGTAAGCTAAGCTTCTTCACTCCTGACAAAATTCAAACATATATTAAGATGTGTTCTTTCCATTCTATAGAAGATATATTATACAAGCCTGTGTGGATTTTTTCTTCATCCATGAAAAAACAACTTACTTTATCTTGTGGTTATATAATCTTTCGTATTTTGTTTCTAAGTTTTCTCACAGTGAGAGTTCTCAAAATCTAAGTGAGGACTATGCCAAATAACAGGAAAATATAATCAGGTTCAGACAGATGTACTGAAAGGTTATGTCTAGGACCTTTGCTCCCGTTATCATCTGATGACACAGAAATCTCAGGGTTTACAGTTAAAAATAGGAAAATAAGAGAAAGAGGGAAGGGAAGGGAAGGGAAGGGAAGGGAAGGGAAGGGAAGGGAAGGGAAGGGAAGGGAAGGGAAGGGAAGGGAAGGGAAGGGAAGGGAAGGGAAGGGAAGGGAAGGGAAGGGAAGGGAAGGGAAGGGAAGGGAAGGGAAGGGAAGGGAAGGGAAGGCGGAGGGGGAGGAAGAGGGGGAGGAGGAGGAGGAGGGGGAGGGGGGAGGGGGAGGGGGAGGAGGAGGGGGAGGGGGAGGGGGAGGGATCATTTAAAACATGAAAAAAAACATAGCACAGGGTGCAACAATGGTCTCAGCAGATACCAGACAGGAATCACTGGGAACTGGAAAAAAAATAGAGAAAGGTGAAAGGGAAGGTAAAACAAGTTAAATCCTTGAAGAAGGGGAGGAGGAAAGTAATTAGCATCTTTGAACCCTCAAACACTTTCCCTGGTTTCTTCATTACCTTTAATAAAATGGATGCTGTAACCAAGAAATAATTGCCATTGACAGTTGCTCACTACTTATTCTGTCTTGCTCTTTTTCTGTCTGGCAGTTTAATTTTACCATTGTCAGCTATGATACTGCGCAGTGATTACCAAAATTCATTTTGATCTGACCTCTAGTGAGGGAAAATGTAACCAATTCTTCTCAGTAGCAGGGGAGATGGACTCAGATAAGCTGGTGAAGTGTTCGGCAGTACTAGAATGAACACTGCATTTGACTTACCTTCAGAGATTTGGAATTATTCTAATGACATGAGCAGAGAGGTTAGGTCAGTTGTAGGTTTTCTGCAAATCAGAGGGATTTCAGAGCAGGAGAAAAAAATATTCCAGCACTGGAGAGATCAAAATCTGAATGCATATTCTATAAAATTGCGTATTTAAAATTTAACTAAAGGCTAGTTGTAAGTTACACTAATGCAGGTACCCAGACACAGACAAGTGTTAGTCCAGTCTTCCATTAAACATATCTTCAACAAAGATTCTCACAGATAAGGGTATACAGGAAAAAGAATAGGAAACTCTACAGATCTGATATCTCTGTGTGGACTGAGGAGAGGCTGAAGAAGGAGCAAGCAAGGCTGTGATTTTCTCCACCTCTAGTACACAATGTAGCAGTAAGGGTCTAGTAGGAGGGGAGCACATGGAAGTGGATTGTGTATTGTATAGGTCATAATATCTCAGGCCATAATAAGGACTCCAGAAAGAAGGAAAGTTTAGGAAAAGAAGTGAGACACCTCTCATGATGATTCAACTTCTTACTCCTACATATATTTCCTGAAGAGAAACAGATGTGTTTAAATGGAAGTTTTTTTAGTGGAGATACAGCAAAAGGCTATGAGATGGCATTGATAAATTTTGTGGACAAAGAAAAGGAAAACAATGTTAAAGAGATTCTGTGACTGTTGCCTGGGTAGACAATAGCACCTCATCCTACCTCCATTAGAATCAAGGATGCTTGGATCATGGTCACAGGGTAAGTTACTACACTTCATTGAGGAAGAGTTTTTTCCAATGAGAATATGATGCATCACCTGAGACATTTAATAACTAAACTAGACTAAACATTTAAGGAATGGAATTCCGCTATGGTTGAAAAAAGACAATGCAATACAAAATTTCCATCATTATTTACTATGTACATAATGCCAAGTTCAGATGCTAAATGCATGACTTGTAAATATTAGAAACTCAAGAACAATTATCTTATTAAATACTTTAAATTTATTTTATAATATGGATTCCCTCTGTATCATTTGTGAGTTGTTAAATACAGGCCCAGTATCCATGTAACTTTCACCTAAGCCTTTTTATTTTAGTCACTATAACGGACTTTTGTGCTGAGTATCTCCAGATCTTACTGGGAATCAACTTAGTTTGAATAAGATGGTCATTTAAAGCAATGTATATACTTTTTAGAAACAGCAAAGACACACTTTCATAACAAACAACTAACATAATATTTGCCCCTGTATTACTGAAGAGAGAAGCAGATAGTTTACAGTAGGATTTCATGGAAGCAACACAAGTTTTGTTGCAATACCTTTATTTTAAAATGTCTTACCCGTTTTTAAAATGCATCATTCTTCAAAGCCACACAAAAGCCATCACTTCAAAAGCCTCTGATTAATCTGAACACAATCAAGGGCATGTGAGATAGCTGCCATTTAGTTCAGCCAAAGCAATCCATGCCAACTGCAATAAACACATCAAACTGTCATAGATTCAAGCTGTGAGAAAAAGACTATGGTGATTACATGCAATAGTTTCCTTCAGTGGTTTCATAATTTCAATCTTTGTAACATTTCAAGATTTTCAATACTTACAGTAGCAATCCTTTAGTACAGAATATTTTCCCTGGGAGTTACTGTCAACAACTTAGCCTATTGGTTTTTTTCCCCATCATTGAATCAAGCATATAAGCTCATCAGACAAGAAATATTGTGATTACAGTTGTATATAAATTATGTAAAGAGATTCAGCCAATCAAAACAGATATGCAAGTGCCTATTTTCTTTGATGTGTGCATGTAATTCCCATTAAAAGGACACAGTCATGGTTGAGAAGCCTGAAATTGATCCTATACCTAAAATTAAAATTACATTTATTCCTTCACCCCGAAAGTCTTCTGCCCTTCAGCGATGACCCTTTGGACAACAAAAAAGGTTGCACAAATCCTGAGATGCAACATGTAAAGTGAAAAATGCACTCATTATGATGATCAAGGAGTATAGAGAAGAATGGCACCCAAGATTAAGGAAACTTAAGACAAACTATTTAAATTGTCCTTTCAAAAACACTGCATTATTTATGAGAATCCTTCAGGCAGATGGAATTTTGGAACCTCAAGGTGTATTTTCCTCTCCACAGATGTATTTTATGCAGCACAAATGCTGTAGGGAACTTCATCATCACACTGCAAAGAGTTTATCATGTAGCAAGGGATGGAGGAGCACAACTTAGTGACTCTCTGCCCTACAAAGCTCTTGGTTTAGCACTATGTTTGAACAAAAGTCAGATTTCATAGAAATACAAAGACAGTAAGGATGGGAGAGTTTATGAGCTTTGCCCAGACTGCATCTTGCTAAGATTATTATTCAGCTGACTAAAATATTTGCTGTCTCAACATTGAATAACAAAGGCTATGCTAGACCACTGATCTATGTTCTTGGTGTTAACACATATACCTAGACTTAAAAATGCCAGATTCCACCAGGGACCACTCCCTTTCCTACCTTTAATTTTATTTACTAGGACATTATCCATGGGCTGTAGTAAGGTCTATGAGCAAAGAGGAAAAAAAGCAGATTTTTTTGCTGAGGTGAAGTTTTTCACAGAAAAAATACTTTCTGATGAGTGTGAGGGGAAAAAAAATCAAGGGCTGTGTGGCCCTAAGATGGCTGGACTGCTAGGATGTAATCAGACACTCAGCTGCAGCCAAACTTTTAATTTCTGTTGAGCACTCTTGTGCTGGTGAGGGATAAAGCAGAAGGACATCTTACAAAATGAGAAAAGCAGATAAAAAATACCCCAAAGTATAACTGAGAGGAAGGATAGTTATACTAATCAGCAACTTCAGTACCAATTTAACTCTATTGCATTCAATCACATTGCTGAACAATAGTTGCAGAGGAAGAAAGCTGTTGTTCCAAATGTACTTCTGGGTGGGTGAGGGCAGGGATGGTGACAGAACCTTCTGTGTCTCAAAAGGTCATGACTGGAGAAAAGAGAAGGAGCAAACCCATCACGTTCAGATCTTCCACAAGCAGCAGTGGTATTACTTACTGAAAGCAGTTAACTTCTCAGAATTGTATAACATTACCATGTGACCACAATGAGCTGAAAACATACCAAGTGCCATATGGATGTCACTAACACTGTGAAAAGGGTGAGATAGAAGCGAGAAGGTAATACACACATCCAAGTACTTGCATGTAAGTAGGCTTAATAATTTCTGTATCTGAATTATCTGCCTCCTTCTGGACCTTGGTGATTACTACATTAGCTTTGTTTTGCTGATGGCTTGTATGTTCTCATCCTTTTTTTTACCCTTCCTATTATTTTTCTTGCATATAAGATCATAACCAGGCTACAACATTCCTACTAGGATTCAGAAATACATGTGAAGGATTAGAAAAAGAACCTGTAAGTTAATTCTTTTTGTGTGGGATGAAGAATGTGATGAAGAGCTCCTTAAAAAAATGCTTTAAACTGACCTTTGAATCTTGTTCAAGTTTCTGTCTTGTGTGCTTAATTTGTGATAACTGTTTTCTGCTTTTCAATTTATCAGCTTTCCTAAGGGTTTCACACATTCAAAACATTAATCTCTCTGATTCTGTTGTTGCTGTGATCATTTTGCAGAGTGTCATTATACAATATTGTTTAACATTTACATTGATTGAAGAAAAACATGACTGCTTAGAATTTACATATCCTTTCTGTTCCCTTTCCTATTTTCCATTATATTCTATTTTAGTGATGATTTAGAATCAGGTCCTTCTTTGGGAATATCTTCTTCTACAAACTAGTGTTACAAATTAAAATGTTGACTTTATTTGCCAAATGATTAATAAAATAACAAAGACTTGATGTCTGAGTCCTATTCTTATTTGGCAAATAATCTTTGACAAGAAGAATTTTGAATAATTAGAATGTGACTTTCCCTACTTTCTTAAGATTTTAAAGACCGGCTCAGCCCAAAAATATTTATTTTAAGCTATCTAACTAAATCAGAATTTAAAGTGCAAGAATGAGAATATAGAATTTTATCTGATTTTTACAGCATTATATGACTAAGATTTGATAAAGTTAGTTTTTCACTTTGTGTTCTGATCTTAACATGTAAATAACTTTTTCAACAACACAGCTATTTCGTTCTCATTGCTATTCATTCAGTATAAGCATTTTTAACATCCTCAAGATTTTGAGGGAGAAAAAAAGCATTCCCTTTATATATTTTGTAAATAAAAATAACATTTATAGAAAATATGTAGCGGTAGATGCTCTTTACAGATAAGCGTTCTTTTTAACTGTATTTTAAAACCTGACCCAAAGAAGATTTTACCAATTTTTCAGCTCTCAATGCAAAAATTCTGGAATCTTAAAGTACATTAAAAAAATCCAACTAACTAATTGACATAACATATTCATATAGTCTATATGTAATTACATAATAATATAATAGGATATTTTTATATAAAGTCCTGTAGAACTGGCTTTGGTAAGATTAGATGTCTCTTCCAACAGTTTGGAGTTTTCATTTCACTGTGAAAGCTTATCTCATTTCATACACTGAAATGGCAAAGATGAAGGACAAATCTAGGATTTAAAAAGACTGTTTTATCTGAAAGATGTATGTCCTTAGAACAGCCTTTCAGTCTAGCAAAGAAAGTTTATTTCTGTTCTTGGTCTCAGAGAAATGCACTGTGGCATGAGTTTAACACAGCTAAAGAACAGAATGCATTTGCAGTTCCTGCTCAGTGTATCCTTGTGCGTTTATATAGATTTCATAATAAGAGTAGAATTTTGCATGTGACTATCTGCAGAAAATAGGTAATCTCTTACTGTCTCATGTAAATTACTTTTAAAATTACTCTTTTTCAGGAACATCAAGTGCAATAAATTTTCAAACAGTTATCGAGAAAAAAATCTTAAAAATAAAAAAATCTGTCAGATACAATATGAAAAATTCTGTTTAGGGAGTATATAGTAATATCAAGAAATCCCTTCCAATTTATATGGTTCACACACTGGTTTGTTTTAGAGCACTACCTGCTCAGAAATTTCCAACACAAATTCATGTTGGGAAATTTTAAGTGTAAGTTTCCAATAGCTTAGATGTTCCTTAATCATTCAACTTTGCACTAAGCAAATGAAAACCAGGTGCATTTTACCAACTCATATATGCCAAAGTCTTCAATGGGGGGCACTCAGCTCTCCACACTATACATGTACATGATTACCAGCAACAAAAGGTAGTGAAGGGCGAGGCTCCTGGTCGCAGAGGAGACATACAGACAGTTTTAATTCTGTCTAACAAATATTCAATTTCATAATATGTGTATGTAACACACTTTTACAAATTATAAAAGAGAAAACTAATGAAAACTAATGGATGTCATATTGCAAGGAACTCATAATTATGCAGCAAAACCAAACGACTTCCTCCAGATTATTTGCGAGTTATTGTTACACCTTTCAAACCAACTAGGAGAACTTTCTATTTCATATTTGCTTGAGATATAACCAATAATGAATAGCACAAGTGTTTTTGTAGGGTATCTTCTGGTCCCTTCACTAGAATCACGGCTTGCCTTTTAGGGCAAAACTAGGTAAGTAGTGAGAGCAAAGAGGAAGTTGTCTATTTATGAAGCACATCTCAATATGCATGGTACAGTGTGTAGGGTCCGCAGGGGGTGGCCACAGTGGGCTGCACTGGCTAACCCCTCTGGAGCCTGGATAAGGAGGTACCAATTAGAGCACTTCTACCCCTGGCTGTTCTAATCGAGGATGGCGCTGGAGCAGAACTGACCTCAGAATTAGGGATCTGTGACTAGCTTTCTGTCCTGATGAAAGGGATTATGTGACATGGATGCTCATAATAGCAGGGGACTGGGCTTAATGGCAGGAAGCTAAAAATCTGGCCACCCAATGGGGCCTGTGCCTGTCTGCCCTTAGACAGCAAGAGGTGCTATCTAAAGAAAACCTGTGAAAATACTCTGTATAAGCACTGTCTGATTATATGATTTAAAAATTATTATAGGTGCTCTCCTACAACCTTATGCATAGACAGAGGTTTCTGCACAATTTTTGCCCATTAAAAGTTGTCTTTATGAATGTAATTTCAGAACCCAAGCCTAAATTTGTAAAATTTTAATAACACTGTCTTGACAATCTTTTCAAAATTATTTGCTTTAAATTAAAACACGTTGATGTTTTTTTTCACTATAATGAGTGTGTTGTGTTTAACTGCCTTTGTTAAAGAAGATTTGTACTCTTTTAATAACATACTTTGAAAATGTGAGGTCTAGTTTATCTCTGGATACAAATTCATTGCAGGTAGGATTGTATTTGGTACTGTGCAAAGACATCAGGAGTGACAGTGGCTTTAAGAAACAAAAAATTCACAGAAAATATAGGTAATTTGGTTAAATTTGTACATAGTGCCACTGGAATACAAGCAACAGCAAACACAAATACTTGGAATACAATTGTGCAGCCTGGAACACTTCGTATAGAAAGGAAGAAAGTTGAAAATACTATTTATATTACTAACTACACGTACATTTTCTTTACTTCTTTCTCACATTGTTAAATTTTCTTTAACAAAAAAGGTGCTTCTGGTTTGGGAACATTACAATATGGAAAGAAAACTACCTGTAGAGCCAGATTATGTTGAGAGAGGGGGACCTGGTCCCATGGATGAGAACGAAATACTCCTGCCCCAGGAATGGGACACATCTCACTCCTTGCTGCCTCCCCAGTTGTCCCTTTACTGAGGGACCTGCCTGAGTGGCCCCCACCAGTGTGGAAACGGTGGAAAATTTGTATACTGCAGCCAGTTTAGTAGTGGTGTCAGCCCAGCACTACTAAAAAACCTTCACTCAAGTCCAAGTATACCCTCTCCAATATAATCTTCTTGAACTGTGGTGATAAAAACCCGTTCCTGCTTTTTGCAAGTTGAATTTGCCTTCAAGCGCAGCAGGACCACTAGTACTAGTACTAGTGCTAGCAAAAGTTGACAGGTGCTGCAAACAGAGTAGAAAACCAAAAAGTCCAGAAGATTTACTACTCCTTCTTACTGTGGAGTGCTAATCAGGAAATATCATGCCTGCCCTTCACTAGTTTCTGTGAAGAAAGTGGTTTGTATATATGAGCAGAGAGCAAAACATAGGTACACACACCTACAAATATATTGTCCTCCAAAGACACAGCGATAACTGGACTGCCACGATGCTCAGGAAAGATGAAATATTGTCTGGGAGTTTCAGTGACTCTGAAAGCTTATTGTGGAGCACTGATTTTTTTATCTCCCATCTCTTCCATCCCTGAATTATAGAGCAAAACAATTGTTCAGGCTTTCCTCTACAGAATTATTTCCCAGTAGTTTTTCTGTCTGCTAACTAGAGTGTAGGATACAAATTAGAGTCCTTCCTGTTAACCTGTATCAAATAGAACTTATCTTTTACTGCCTAAAATTTTAATCCAGCCCCAAAATAACCTCAACTAATGAAAACACCTCCATATAATTCTGTGCATAAAGCAAAAAAGAGGCTTTTTCTAGCTAAGAAATTACTAACATAAATAATAACAAAAATATAAAAAGATAAAACGAATTCTTAAGTCAGTTTTTGTTTCAGTAAGTTAATTACTACAGCTCAAGCAACAGGAGCTTTTCAAAGTCAGTTGTGTTCTTACAAATCTAACGATATTTGTGTTTGTTCAAAACAGGATTGAGATTTGCTTCTTTTTTTAATATCCTTTTTATTTCAGTGAAAAGTATTTTAACGGTATTCTAGTAAGATCTACTTACATAAAATCCAGTTTAAACCAGTACATTTTTTTGAAAACTCACTGTATAAAAGAATTTACTGTATCATCATTCTCACAATGCATGCAGAGCTGCAGTTATAAAGCAGATAACTTTTTGATATAAATCAAAAGATTCACAGTCTTAGAGGTCTATGTACCTTGTATTATGCTGACTATTCAATTTTGAGAAATTGTGTAATTATAATTAGGTAATATGTAGGCTTTGCCAATATACAGATAGACATTTTAGATAATGTATTTATATTTCATCCACTTCCACAGAGACTGAGTACTGCTACAATGACATAGTATACTGACTGCAATAAAAAAAACCATTTTGTTCTAAACAAGGAACTTTTCATTATGCACTTTACCCCTACAAACACCTTCAGCAAATATAATGAATTATTAGAAGACAAATAGAAAACAGGATGGTTATGTACATATTCTCTTGTAGGAGAAAGACTTCACCGCATCTAATTGATATTAGTGAATACTAAGATCCTGTATTATTCTGTTATTCTAATAAACAAAGGAAAGATATCTGACTCCCCACAGCTAAATCATGACGGTCAGAATTAGGTTAAAGGTCATCTGTCTTCTGGAGCTATTCACTATAAGTAATAAAACTGGTCTTACATATAGTTGTTTCACATCTAGAAAAGTAAATAATATTTTCTCAATATTGCTAAAATTATCTTTTGAGGTGTTTTGATTTTGGAGCATAATTACTTTGACCAGCACTTTTGCAAGACCTTTTGGAAAAAAGCAACGAATTTTTAAAGAGCACTCAGATAAAAATGTGTTTCTCCAGATGGCAGATATCAAAGATCCTTTCACAATATTAAAAAGTTTAAGAAACATGTTTAAAACATAATACGGTATGTATTTGAATTGCCACATTTAAGAGCAACTTGTCCTTGAATGTCTACAGAGGAATTAAAAATGCTTTAAATCTGAGCTGGAAGAAAATAAAAGTGTATCTGTATGTACTGTCAACCTTTGAAACTCACAATGGCAAAAAATCATTGACGTAACTCTTGAATTGATTTGGGCTATAAAGAGGGATTGATTGATTGATTGATTGATTGATCTATCTTTTGGAAAAAACCCCTACACTCCTACCCCTTTAGGCGGGCGGCTTCTTTCAGTCATTTGCTAGAAATGTGCAAAACAATGACAACTTCACACTGTATCTCCAAATTCATGCAGTTCCATTTTTTTTTCCCCCACCATATCTGATACAGTGTGCAAGTCCTTCAGGTTCTCTCATTGTTAGATTCTACAGAGAAAGTAATCATTTGAGCCACTCATGTGATAAACCAGCACTTGGAAGACTCAAATGTCAAGTTGTTTTCATCACATCGACAGCAGGTCTTAGACTTAATCTTTCCTTGGTTTATGCCTTTACTTTGCTGCAAAATGTGGAATTGCTTGTATATGCTAATGGGAACTGCCTTGTCATTAGTTCTCCAATTTCATCTATATTACCCTTCACCTGTTAGTGAACAAGGCAATGGTGCATATTATTCTCCCCTCGATGCACATCCCATTAGACTTCAGTGGAGAATACACTCCCCTTGTGTGTAACCAAGATGAGATTCATAGAGATTTCCATTTGTGTTTACAAGAGCATTGTTTACTATACAATCTGTGCTTTTTATATTCCTATAAGACCTGCGGACCCAGAGCTTGGATCTGATCCCAGCTTCTTCTAAGCTCAAAGATGTGTGCATCCAGAGTTAATGACTACGTGCCACCACCTCCAGAATATCCAGCATTCCTCCTGATGACACAGATCAATTTGCAAGTAATACCAAGTACTTACCAGAAAGTACTTTGCTGCAAATCGACATGGGGTCATCACATGTTTTTTACTGTAAATATATTTCCAAACACAAGCTTGTAGAAAAGAATACCTGAAGCACAGAAATTTCCTTGTCCATATTTAGAGCTTAAATATTATCAATAAATATAAGTTTATCTATATTTTCATTCATATAGCTGTATGTGAACTTTTTAATTAAATTAGTTAGCATTCTGATGAGTTCAGTTACAGTTGATGATTCTGCACTATACTTTAAACACCGCTGTGAATTAGCATTATATGCTCTCCAAAACACCATGATGTTATACAGTCAGAAAAACAATTATGCACCAAATTGGATAGACAATAATTGGCAATGGCAGTACATTTTAAGTTCTGTTCTTCAGTGATAGGAAGTAGTATAAATAAATAAAATCTGGTCTACACTTAAGTACATGAAAGTCAGTGCTGTGAAGAGATACAACCTTAACTTCACTATGAACTGCCTCTAAAATCTAAGTGTCTATTGCAACAGCTTGTGTTTTCAATGTCGAGCTGAAACTTAGAAACACCAATTGTTATCTACAAAACTCTGAAACCAACAGAACTTTAATAAATCTTTAACCTGCATTTGGACATTAGAAGTCATGGTAGTTTTTCTGTCCTCTTCCTGTAACTCTCTTGTTAAAATATTTAGGTGGCTCCCAAGGGCACGGTGTGTACTATGGGTATTTTGCACCTGTTTACATTAGAAAGTGAAAGAACACTCTTTGTATCCCGATAGTCACAAACATTTCCTAGTCTTATCCTGCCACATCTCTATGGGGGTTCCTGGTGCCATTCTTGAATGTACAATGCCCAGTTCTACTGAATGGCTATGGGGACTGCTTGTTTCATCCTTTCCATCTTTGAGAAAGTCTGAACCCAGAATTTTTTTTTTACACGGTGTAGTTTCAACTCTACAAGGATTATATCAATCCAGACATTAATCTAAATTCTCAATTTAATGTTCAGCAGGTGCAGCCATGAAGGAAACCCCCCTGTAAATTACAGGGTATTCATAACAGTATATTTTGGTGACCAGAGAACAATAAAATTGCTGTGTATCCTGAAATATGTTTATAACTTGGATTTATAATCTAATGTGTTTGACTGAGAGCTGACTTCCAAATGTGAGCTCAGTATTAATGCAATTTACATAAACTACCTTATAGAGGGCATTATAAAATTAATAAAATAACTCAAAGGAAAATGTTAATGTGTAATGTAAGAATAAACTCACTTTTAGTTGCAGTATTCTGGTCTGAATCTTTCTAAAAATGTCATAATCTGAGGATTTTATTTTTTATTAAAGCCATAGACATTCTGGCTAGACTTCTTTTTCCAGATTTACAGATAAATTGACATGTAATGAAAAATGACAACAAACTACATGCCATTTGAATGAAGCTTAAAGATTGTTTCTCAGTATTTGGGTAGAATACTTTCTTCAGGCTTACAAGTATTAGGAATCCACAAACACAGCTCTGAAATACCTAATGAGGTCTCAGTGACCTAGAAAATGCAGTGTATGGAAAGCAGCTTGAAATAGTGAGGTCTGTTCAGAGAGTAGCAAATAACTGCCTTCATGGAAAGGTAAGTATGGATATATTGGTGTGTGTGAAAGAACGGAATAACTTCTCTTTCAATTAACATAAATGATGTTGATAGGGGGAAAAAAAAAGAACAAAAAAGTACAGACTGATCTTCAAAGAGAGGAAAAAGAATAGCAGAAGATGGAGGAAAGAGACAAGGTGAGGGCATATCTGCACACATACCTGCAGACAGACTTCAGGTATACATAGCCTAAAGATCAAGGTGGCTAGATGCGAGAAAACTCTGAAAAAATGCATAGTAATGTAGTGCAAAGCTCTGAGATTGTAAGAACAACTAAGATTCCTTTTTTAAAGTTGTAGAAGTTCTTTTTAGTGACATCCGTTTTTCTATTAATGCCATTTGACTAGAAAACTGTTCAGCATCTCCAAATGAGAAATTGCTTTTTTATTTTTTCATTTGTTTTTCTGGATTAAGATGACTGAGGTTTTCAGAACTACTCAACTAGATCATGTAATTTAGTTTATGTAAATAGTGAATTGGCTGGGAAGAAAACTGTGGACAAATTGCCTAACAGCTGGGAAAAAAATATCTGAATTTAGAGTGCAGACAGAGCACCATTATCCTTTGATGTGTGCCTTTGAGAAGATAATAATTAGCTACTGGATTTCCTTGACTTTTTAGATTGACATAGTTATTTTTAGTAAAGTAATACCTGAAGAAAAACAATACATCAAATAATCTGGAAATACACACGCCATTTCATTAAATCAGTCATCATGCATGAATAGGCTAAATAAAAACATAGATTAAATGTTTTCTTGATGAAGAAAGAGATCATAGCATACAGATCTTGAAGAAGTGGGTAAAACACAGATTTTGTAGCCCCTGGGACAGTAGTGGGGCTAAGAAAGCAACATTATTAAATAAAACAGTTTGCCCAGAACAAAGTAAATTAAAAAAAAAAAAAAAGTGAACACCACGGACATTTTACTGCTTCTGCCTAATAGAACATGTAACCTATCAACAGCAATTCTTTTGGGAGTCTATGTAGAATAATTACTGTTCAGAATATTCATTGCCCCACTTGGTTTTACTGGCACAGATGAGTATCATTTGGAGAATAAAGGAGAATTTAGAAACAAAGAGCTTTATTAAATTGCCTAGAAAGGAAGTAGAAGATCCCTTGCTAGAGTTAGGAGATGAAACAATAGATTCCAACAAGCTCAAAACTGGAACTTTTAGCAAGATTTTAGCTCCATTCAGTTCACTGAAGCCACACAAACAGCAATAAATAGCATCCGAAAAACTTCATTTCCAACAAGAGTATGTCTATTTCCTATTTGGACTGGAATTAAATTCTGCACTTTCCAAACAGGATTAAACAAAACTAAAATAGGCACAATACATAATCTGCTCTGGCAGAAGGAATTGAAAGTGTTTATGACCTCACACGCTTATAATCTACTACACTGGAATGAGGAATTGAAAGTGAAACATACAGACAGCACAACAAAAAATACTTTCCAGAAAATTTCAAGCTTCTGTAATAAAGATTCCTTTCATGGCCAAGGAGGAATTTGTGCCTGAAGTGCTTGGAAATATAAAAAATCTAGGCCATCAGTTTAGACAACTGATTTCAGTATTAAGCTGCTAGAATTGCGTATTCATAAATTTTACATTTTGTCCTACAGTTTTATGAGCAAGGCCACACCACAATTTCTTCTAGCCAGTTACTTTGTCTTTGGCAGTGGCCAAAAATAAGTGCACATGTAAAGATGTAAGAACAGCTCTATTAGGAACCTATCTTTTCATGAAATATTGTGCATCACTTAGCAAGGGCTGCACTTGTCATTACAAATCACCCTTTAGTTTTCATGGGTTGTATCTTGAATTCTGTTAGTTCCAATGTCTATGTGGAACAATCTAAGCAGATAACGATTGACAATAAAAAAATGAAAAAAGTCAGGAAAAGAACTGCCTATAGTTTGTAAAATCACGCTGAAGAAGATATTAGCAAATATGATTTTTATACTGTTGTGCCAATACTACTTGGAGCAGTAGAAGCAGAAGTGGCTGCTGTGAAACTAGTTTCTGAAACATTCAGTTCCCAGGAATTCTGTATTTCAAGGTACAGTTTAAGTATGTAAGATAAGTTAAATGCTTAAGATGATAAAACGCACAAAATAGGTATCCTGTAGCCACAAAAGTACACTGCATGAATTTCAATTTTGCAGGTAAAAAGCACTGAATTGAAGAATCATATCTAAGAAACTGTAACAGTGGAAAAAGGCACTTAGCTCTTGATTTCAAATAATCAGAGGATGATTATTTAATGACAATAACTCAGGAAGTCTGATGCAAAGCCTCTCTTCACATAGCTCATGTTTTGAAATTAAGTATTAACCATACACTAGTGGTGGAAATAGGGAATCTTTAAAAAAATAGTATGTTTTTCATAACCTGCATGGAACGGGGAAAACAGCACTTTCTTTACATCTTAGGACTTCACAGAAATCCCTCAGCAACAGTCACAGGACTGCAGACATTTATGCATCTTGTCTAGCTTCAGTAGAGACTTAGGTCCACCTCACAGGAACACAATGACCATAATAGTACCCATCACAGAAGCTATTCTCCTCAATTGTACAGGCACAGTGAAACCATGGGGCCAAAGCTGAGCTTTGAAATGGCTGTAAAATTGGAATCGATGAGAAATGTTTGTGCAATAATTTAAAAACCAAGGAAGGAATGGCTGCCCTGGTGTCAAGACAGCATGTATACACTCTTAAAACTAAAACATCTCACCTGGAAAACTTAAATCCTTTCTTTGTTAGACAACAGGCTGCACTAACAACTCTGGTATTTTTCTGTTATTGGGAATGTTTTACTGAAGCAGCAGATCAAACTTTAAAACTTTCTAACGAAGGCCAGAAAACAGGGAATGATTTTTTTTCTCATGGGAAATGTTTAATAATTTTCTTCTGGTACATGCTGATATATTTCTAGGGAAGAATTGAAAAATAAAAACACCAATGTCATTATAACCCCAGTCAGCATAAATTATGGAAAATGATGCTGCAATATGTCCAATATATGCTTCCCACTGTGAAGCAGTATCCTTCTTAATCTTGAAGATTTCAGGAAGGATATTTGCCCAGCATTTGGAGAATGAATATGAGGACAGCTATTGAAAAGAAGCTACAGAGGGCAACCAGGAGAAGTAAATCTTTACAGACAGCATGGAAATTATATTATGGAAATTATTTAAAGATACCATATTGGAAAAAAAAAAAAGGTGCATATTATCAATCAAAAAAAGGGTTAAGGAGGTTATAACACAGAAGGAAGTACCCTTCAAATACTTGAAATCATATTAAAATGAAGGAAATAGAAAGAACAATGAACTCTGGCAGATTAAATATAAAAGCATAACCAAATGGTCTAAAAAGGGAGCTTGAGGAGCAGATAGTAGAGGAAATAAATACTGATAATAAATCTTCTTTGAAACACATAAGGAGAGAGACACATGCCAGAGATTCTGTAGAGCCAGTTGATAAGAATTGCTCAGATAACCTAAGGTCATTCAAGATAAATTAAATTAATTCCTTGCATTCATTGTGGAAGAATCTAGGAACGATCCCTTCCTAACATCTCTCTGACAGAGAATCATTGGAGGATCTGACATTGCAGAGATTGTAGAATTTATTACAGGGAATTCTAACAAAAATGGATGGTAATATACACCTTGGGCCAGATGGTATTCACTCAGGGTTTCTAAGAGAACCTAGAGGTGAAATGTCTGTACCATTAGTGATGGTATAAAATCTCTTTCTTAAATCTGCCTTGATACCAGAGGACATGAGGGAGGGGAGGAAAAACCTGAAGAACTGCATACCTATGTGTAAGGTTGATGTCTGTGCCAAGAAAATAAAGATTCTGATTAATGGTCACCTAAATAGATGTCTTCTACTTGGGAAGTATGGCTTTTGGAAAAGCAAATACTGAATACATGGCCTCTATACATCCCCTCCAGGGACGTATGTACCCTCATACAGCCTATGACGGGGTCAGTGGCCCCTTACACAAGACAGGGCTGCCCATGGCAGACAGTCCCTGCCTGTGAAAGGCTTTACAGAATCAGGCCCTTTCAAATTCACTGCATCATCGTCCCTTGGGGGAGGGACTTTTCACAAGGACATGTAGTGATAGGGCAAGGGGTAATGGCTGTAAACTGGAAGAGGGGAGATTTAGGTTAGGAAGAAATTATTTTGTGTGAGGGTGGTGAGACACTGGCACATGTTGCCCTGGAGGTTGTGGATGCCTCATTTCTGGAAGTGTTCAAGGCCAAGTTGGATGCGGCTTGGCGCAACGTGGTCTAGTGGGAGGTGTCCCTGCCCATGGCAGGGGAGTTGGAACTCGATGACTTTTAAGGTCCCTTCCAACCCAAACCAGTCTGTCTGTGAGTCTGTGAAGCTCTTTGGAAGAATCACATAGCATGTGTATGATCCACTTGAGGTACAGAGTGGTCCAGCTGAGATAATACACTTTTAACTCCAAACTACTTTTGCCAAAACTCATTACCAAAGGGCAAGTTAAGGTCAGCAGAAGTCAGACAGTAGCCCAAGTATTAGGAATAGACCACAGTGCAGCACAATGAAAATCACTGTACTATTTTCATTGTGCCCAAAAGTTATTGCTCTGCCACACCTTGAATAGCATGTGTATTCCCCCTCTCAGAAATCTCAGAAAGGTTCAGAAGAGAGTTCAGTAACTATCAAAAGTGTGGAAGTGCTGCTTTATGAAGAAGAACAGAATAGGCAAAGGTCCATCTATCTGTTAAAAGATGTATTTTTGTGGATTTCAGAAGTCTACAAAATCAAAAGCAGCACTGAGATGATGAATAGGCACCGGTCGTCTCTTACAATACAAGAACTAGGGACCAATAAAGAAACTAAAAGGTAGATTCCAAAGAAAAGGACATGATAATTATGGAAGTCCTTGCTAGGGAAGACAATACATATACAAAGCCTACCTAGGCTTAGGGGGAGAACAGAGAAGAGAGACAGACGAAAGACCCATGAACAACTAAGTGAATACAACCATATCTGTTTCTATATGATTTTAATCTTAAAACAGTTGGCAACTGGGAGAATATTAGGGGAAGAATCATATGCCTGCATAGCTCTTCCCTGTGTATCCATGCATGGCTACTCTTAGTGACAGACTCATAAGTCAGAAGGAACTATTGTCTGATCTGCTGTGGTTAGTTATATTCTTCAGTTAAAGCACTTCCAGAAACATGCAACACTGGAAAGAAAATGACCTGTTTTAATTATCATATGCAGTTGCTATCAGCTTCACTATTTCTTGTAAGCTAATTCTTAGGTTTGAGATACCAAATATCCATCTCTGCTTTCTTTAATATGCAAGTAGTTTCATTTAACAGTAAGTATTTTATGTAGTTTGATAATGCATTGCAATGATTTGATACATCAAACTGTTCTAGGTTCTTTACTCCCCCGGACAGCTGGGTAAGCTTTCCAATTGCTTGCATAGCTCAGCTATTACAATTATACAAATATTATAAAGAAATAAATATTGCTATTGCAGCAGTAGTTAGGACATAATTGAAATTTGCCATGAATAATTTGTTATCACATCTGTGATCCTGTCTCTGATTTAAACTGTAGATATATTTGTTGGAAAGCTATCTTATTTTGTAAATTTGACATCAATAGTTGTTTCATTAGTGTATTCAACATTATTTCTAACATGATTTTATGCCTATCACATTTACTCTAACGTGTTTATTACATTATTGCTGAAAATGGCAACATGTATTTATTTAGCTTTTTTCTTTAGAATCTGCAGACTATCACTTGCTTTATTAATGAGATCCAGCCTTGAGCATTATAGCCACCAGTTTAAAGTTTATTTAATTGCTGCTACTAAGAAAACAAGAACTTAGTAAAGCAGTGTCATTTACATCTTTGATGAGATGCTTTTTTACAGGCTTCATTATGTTTTGAAAGAACATTTTTTGTTGTTTTTGTTGTTTTTTGTGGTTTTTTGGTCCTTTTCTCACAGCGTATAATACATCTTATATTATGCTAAATCCTTTTGAAATGTCAGTTGTTACATACATACAAAGTGCAAAAGTGAAATATCAGTTTTAGGTATTAAGGACAAAACATACATTTCCTAAAAAACTTCAGGAAAGCTGCTAAAGCATCTCTGACTTAAAAGTCAAAGTTACACCAATTTCTTCTTAGCTAGGAAGAGTGGGTATCAGTACAAAAGGAGAAAAAAGAGAAAAAAGGTGAAATTCGTTTTTTCAGACTTTTCTTCACAATAATGTTGGGTGCCGAGAGAAACACAAATGACACTTTTACTTTCTCCCAGATTCCTTGCAACTTATCATAAAGACAGTTACCAATTTACCAATATGGGTAAATAAAATCACATGAAACAGAAGAAACTATGACTTTGTCTTCATACTAGTGTAATCCCATAAGAATAGATTTGTAAAGTTCAGTTCTGGGTACTGAGACCCCATAATCCGCACTATACACTTCAGACTGTGCTATGGTCTATCTTTAGTCTTGGTCCCACAGACAAACGTCTAGGGATTAAAGCAGATTAGGTATACTTGCTAGAGGCACATTTTAGAATTTTGCTTAATCAAAAGATCCAATTAATGTGATGTGAGATTGCTCTGCAACAAGAAGTGAAACATTTTATGAGTGGCGTGAATGGCATCATTTTGGAGTCCCAAGCAGAACAGAGACTGAGCTCATGCACATAGTTAAAAAAAAAAAAAAAAAAGTCTTCCTAAAATTGATTCTTCAGTGATAGCTACATATTTTGCAAAAAAGCAGGATCTACTGCAAAGAGCTGTTGCACCTTCAGATCCTCTGGTTCTATAAAGAATAGTACACTTAGGACTTGCACGTATCACGGTGATCTCTAGTATCTCCTTTGATAATTCCTGATTAGCCTTAAGGTTAATAGTCTAATGTAACAGTGAGTTTTCCATGCTTGACCAGTACCCAAATGAATGCTTTGTGTGTTTTTTTCTACACAATGCTTATATTACGTTTCTACAGTCATGCTTGCATTTTGCTGCCTATCTCATTAAAGTCAGATTATAAAAGAAATTAACAGCTCTTTGCCAGCACCTTCACCAGAGAGAGGATAATATTATTCTTAGAGATATAAGTCCAGGCAGATGGTTGTAAAGAAAAAACAACAAAATTTCTGGATTCTCATCCTCCCCCCCAACCTACGGTAAACCAAAAAATCCCTGAGCTAGGTTGTTATTTCTTCACATTATGCATGGAAAATTTCTCCACAAATAGCAAGAGGGAGATGGGGTGAAACTGTTTTTACATTCACTAATAGCAGAGATCATGTGAGAATGCTGCAAGCTTCAAGTCTCAAATATATGCTTGAATATGGAGTACCACAGATCTTAATTTTCCCAGCTCTCAGCACTACAAAGAAAATGAAAAGTAAAGTGAAAAGCATTAGACAGAACTTTACAATGGAAGGAATTGAGGCAGCAGTACTATTCATTGCTAAGCTTTTGGTTATTTTTAAAGGAAAGGCTTATATCTTCTGAGACCTGAAAGCAGCCTGCAGCCTGCTGGAAAGAATGAAAGCAGATAACAAAGTCCAAAAAGGATACCTTGATTGACAGAATGCAGACTAGTCCATGAGTACTGAAATAATAACCAATATTTCATGTAAAGTCATATGAAAAAATACTAGACTAGCTCATACAAGTTTTAAGAGTTTGCATATGTTAGGAACCAATGTGATTTATAACCAGCATGGGGTTTTCTTTTTTTTTTAATGGCATGCTAACTGACTGGAGATGAAGGAAGGACTCCCCTGTGAAGTTTTCATGAAGTCGTTTGCTCCACTCTGAAATATCAGTGCTGAAGTATTTTGTCTGATTCACTTTGGAGCTGACTGTGTTAACTCCTAACCCCAATCTAAAAATGTTTACAGTGATGGAAGATATTTTCAGAAGTAGAAGAGATGTTCTATGTTTTAGGATAATGAAGAAGGGAAAAAGATGTTGGACTCAAGTTTACACTCCATTAGGCCCTGTCTAGACCAAACTCAATATAATACCAATAACCTGGAAGTTAACAAACCACATAAGCAGCTCCAATTTAATACAATTCTCCATAGGCAGTTCTATGCCACTACGATGGGAGTGAATCCTTAGCCTATTGTTGTCTTTTCACTCCCACGAAATATGTCCTATTATGGCCTTTCTGAATGATACTGTTCAGTTTGGGTAATTTTAGATATCTACCCATACCTCTATTTTTTTAATAGCCTAGTATATTTCCTCTTGTATTTCCACACTATAGCTTGCACAACTTTTGTCCTATCCTGTACTCAGGTTTCTCTCAGGTTTTTATGCCATTTTAAATTGTCCCTCAAACATATCGGGGAAAAAGTGGATGGAATATAAGGAGAATGGGAATTCCGTCTGTTCAGCTAAATTTCATGTTTAGAGAGATATATAAACGTTGTGAGATGTAACCCCTATGAATCACAATTAAGTCTGTATCTTTGGTTGTTTGTCCTGTGCAGACACAAAGGTTTCTCACAATTTCTTGATTACAGTAGGAAATCTACACTTCAACAAAGGAAAAACATACCCGTTAGCCAAAGCACAATTACAATATATATTGGAAACGCCCTCTTACTAGAAATCCTATGAGAATTTCTAAGGGGCAACAAGCTTTCCAATAGCATGTTACCCATGAAAGAACAATCACTAAAGGGAACACAGGCTACAACATAATAGATTTTTCTACAGCAAAATGGGCTTCTTAGTTATCTCCACAAGTAAGCTTACATAGGTATGGCTGCCAGTTTGCCAACTTACAAAGAGATGAAGTAAGTCTCCAGTATCATTATTATAGGTCAATGGAATATAAGCCAAAAGCAACACAGTATTTAGGAAATGGATGTTGATAATAAAAGAGCCATTCTAATTTCCTGTGGAGTTCTTAAATTAGCTCATGCCATATGCATACTGGTTCAAACTGATAGTTCTGCAAGGTAAGCACTTATACATACCTCATTGATAAATACCTGATTTTGTTCTTAGAGAACAAAAACTCTTCTGAGTTAATATTATAATTGTGGATTTATGCCACAGGAAAGGCCAGCTATTTGTTTTTCTATCTGTCTTTGCTGATTCTTAGATTAACTTAGTTGTAGCGTCTCAATGCAGCCAGGTTTTAATACAGTCTCAAATATAATTATTAGCACAAAATGGAAAACACCCTTTATTCTTAACATATCTTTTTAATTCCTATTAATTCTGATGATAAAATGCCTGTGTAGTCAGAGAAAACTTAGTCCTGTTTCTATTGAGAAAAAAATAATAGTTTTAGATCAGAGAGGCAGTTTAAATATAGCGAGCTGTGTAAGTATGCTTTTCGTAAAATTCTCATTTCCTGCAACTGAAAGATACTAATTGCCTTCTATTGCCAAAGCTTGGGTCAGCCAAAACATTGAAAAGAAATATATAGAGCAGTAAGGAATTTGTAGCACTTATTTAAAAACAAATAAAGTTTGCAAGACAGATCAGACAGCAGTATTCAAAGCGCTGCTAGTAACCGCACAGTCACTAGAATCACATACTTCACACAAAATTATTCAGAGAAAATTTTTCTACTATATCTTTAGGCAACAAAGGACATTTCTGGTCATCGTGTGAATTCTGTGTGACTGAAACTCCGACGCAAACACAGGATTTTCTTCTTTGTACTAAGTATGGGAAAGTCTGCTCCTTTGAGAGTTAGAATAGCTTTCGAAGACTTCTGATTTAAATTTCAAACTCTTGATTATAGTCAGGGAGCAAATGTTTTTATCCTGGAATTGAAAATTGGGTTCTTTAGCTCTATACCAAGTGAAAATATTAAGCATTTTGTTGTATCCACTATGTGAGCCAAGTTCCCCACTGTGCCTTCAAATCCACAGTGAATGAACCAAATTTGGATCTGCTTATCAGAAGGAGACATTTAGAAAGACAATGAGCCTGTCCTGCTAGACGGAGGCTCCTGATGCTTTTAGATAGGCCTGCGGTGAACTGCAAAATGGGCCCTAAAATCAGGCTGACATGGTCGCTTAACAAGCTGTGGTATTAGCTGTTGGCTCAGAGAATTTCTAGTGTCACCCACAGGGCTGATGATGGCAGCCATCATAATTAGAATGCATGAATCAAAAACACCAGGTGAAGATTTTGCCTCGGAAGAAAGAGAAGACAGAAGGAGGGAATTTACCATGCCCTTTGACTATTAAGCTGCTGCATGCAGCTGGATCAGTGACCAACAGTGACTGGGCGGATTATGCCTTGGAGATACTTGCTATAGCCTTATACTTCCCACACCCAGTGGCTGTCAAAGCAAACGCTGTGAACGACTTCAAAGAAAGTGATGCAAGAGCCTACATGGGGTAACCCCAGAAAGGTAACCCCACTAAAGAGGAGGAGGGGAGGGGGGGAAAGAGCCCAGCCTTTTCCCAGAGTTTAGCAAACAATATCATTTAGAGTTAGTTTATTTTACTAATTCTGTGACTCTGAATTCGTCCCTAAAAATACTAAACTCTAAGGCTTGCTGAAGTGGAAAGTCTATGTAATCTTAACTGGTATGACCTTGAAAGGGATTTGCTGAACTTTTGTATGATTGGATTTTTCCCAACCTTTGTAGACTCTTGATTTTAAAATCTGCCTAACAAAAGCTCTGCCAGGAAAGCTGTTATTACAAAGATGCTTCTCAATAGGGAGAAGCGGGCTAATTGCAGGCTCTTCAGTGAAATAAAGGAAGGTTTTGCAAACAACTACAGAATTGACAAAATGCACCACATCGCTGTTAACAGAAACTATGGGGGAGAAACATCAGAAATGGCAAAGATGTCTTATATGAATAGATGCTGTAAGACTAGCTAGAAAAGGCTATACAAGATTTCAGATAATTCATCAACAGTAATTGCTCATCTGACCTTGATGTGACTACAGAAATTCCATTAACACACAAATCTTGACATTTAATTACATACTAAAAAATATTCTCCCATTTATTTTGACAGGGTCTACAATAATCCTGCATTCAACTTTTATCCATGTTTTCAGCTGTTTTTTCCCACACTGCAATTTATTCCCAAAGTCACAAATAAAAACCATAATATCAGACCATACCGTTAGCTAGAATGTTCTTTATTTCTCTCCAAAATTTGAACTGAAACACTGTGAAAAGATGGGGTTCACACTGACATGATGCCCTTTACCTGTTGTATTATGCAGCTGAACTGAACCTCTCTGCAGATCAGTCACCTGAGACAGGAAAAAATTCACTGAGAAAGACTGAAGTAAACCATTTTATGTAGCAGTTTAGAACTAGCCAAACAACAGCAAGCATTATAATAATAGATATTAAATAACAAGGAAAAATCTTACTGTATTTGGAAATGCTATAGTAGTGTTTGTAAGTCAATGTCCATGTATAACACTTAATTTATAAAAAGGGCAAAATATAATCCAGATATTGCAGCCAAGATGACAATTGGTGTGATGAAACATGCTGTTTTAAGTGCTAATGAAGAAGGTTGGGTTTTTTTTTGGCTCATGTAGTCTAAATGAAGTAGAGGCTAGGGAGGTAAAAAATCAGAATACTGCATATTAACTATATAAATATACTTTAGAATTACAGGATTCTAGCATATTTAAAGTGTTTTTCTACTTCCATGGGACTGTCAAACAGAGTAGGGTTTTTTTTCTCTTTGTGCTTTAAGCTCAATTTTGGGGCACTTGACTATTCTGTATTAGTTGCACTGGCTGTATCTACCTACTGTTTGTCTCACCAATTCAGAATCACCATATAAAACCTTTTAATTTAAATACTGTTCGTTTCTTTTCCTGCCTCAGAACAAAAGCTAATCTTGTTGTTAACAATTTATTGACTTCAAGTAATGATTTCACATCATCACTTGATTTGAAATAATAAGAAAAAAATTAAAATAAATAATTTATAATATCTTATGAACCAGGAAACAGAACGGTTTTCAAAAGCATTTTGATTATATATACTTATCATTCTACCCAAACTGTTATGCACTTAAGATGCGAAAGAAATTGCACCTAGCCATTTTTCTGTGCACCCAGCAGTCTGGCAGGAGCAAAACATTTTCTATTTGTTGCTTATTTCCAAAAAGTGTAACACAGCATCCTATAGGAGTCCCACAAATATGATCACTCAACAGCCCTGAACTAGGTCCTAAGCTGTATTTGTATTTTGCTGTATTTGAGTCATAATAATCTATTTAAATTATCCATGACAGTATATGTTTATATATGCATATTGTAACAGACCGATCTGCAAATGTAGTATTTTATGACTTCCACATTTTTTATACTTCATAATTGTTCCTGAAAAGAAACAAAACATTTACATTGAAAGTATCTATACTGCACTTGCACATGTGCGTATATATATGTACACACGCTCACATAGACACTAGTAAATATTTCTTTGTGTTAAAAATATAGCTAAATAAATTGTTTTAAAAGACAGTTATAAAACTGAAATCCTTCCCTTTCTTGGTTGTCTTTATTAAATTATGCTCTTAACTTCTACTTTCTGGTAGGAGCTACATCTCAAATTTACTTTTTGCTTGGTTCAGTTTCTTTATAAGAGCCCTAAGACACTCACCCTTTCTGAATCACTGAGAAAGGAATCCTTGACTTGTGCATTGGCTCCTTGTGATCCTCTCCCTCCAGTCCATTTGAAATAATTTTTGGCTTACGTTTCTTTAATGTGTATTTGGATAGTGCCTTCTTTTCTCCCACCATAAGAAGCTAAGTTTTCTCATTTGTGAAGGATCTCTCTCCAGCTATAGACCCTGTAATGCTCTCCTTAGACTTGCCTTGGTGCTTGCTTTTCCCCATTTCTGCAGCACAACTGGATTGCAAAAGCATTTATTTGCCTGTGTCCAAAAGTTGCCTCTCCTTACCTTATTAAAACATTGCTATTAGTATTATCAGTAATGTTTTATTTTCCTTTGACCAGTACAAATCATTCTATACTATGACAGCTCTAAAAAAACTTCAAAACACTTATTATTTATGCCAGACAAGCTCTTCCCAGGTTTTAAATAGGAAACATTAGAGCTAAGAAAAAGAACACAGAGCTAATAAAATTGCCTTCCCCGCTCCCCCCCATCAGTCATGTTCTCAAAAGCAGTGTCCATTTATACTTGCTTAACATCCTGTTTCTTTAATTCCAGGTTTAATGTTAATTTGGACTCTGACTCCAACAAATATATGGCTTTTATTTGAGGTCAAGTCCTTTAACTGTATACTTAGGAGGGAAGCTAGTAAGTTTTCTTATTTATTGTTCAATATTTGTAGTATTTCTAAACACTTCAGCACTACAGCATATAAAATACTGTTTGTCGCACAGTATTTTGTGTGTGTAATTCTTTTGCTTTTTTTAAAAATAATTTGACAGCCTGTGCTTCAGAATTTGATACCTTACATTTCACTGGAACTCATCTCCCAGGTAAAAAAAAGAAAAAAAAAGGAGAAATATGCTGGTTTTGGCTGGGATAATTTTCTTCACAGTAGCAAGGATGGGGCTATCCTCTGTATTTGTGCTGGAAACATTGCTGATAGCACTAGGATGTTTTCATTCTTGCTGAGCAGTGCTTACACAGAGTCGAGGCCTTTTCTGCTTCTCACAACACCCCACCAGTGAGAAGGCTGGGGGTGCACAAGAAGCTGGAAGGGGACACAGCTGGGACAGCTGACCCCAACTGACTAAAGGGATAATCACACACCATATGATGCCATGTTCAGCACATAAAGCTGGGGGAAGAAGGAAGGGGTGGAACACGTTCAGAGTGATGTTTTTTTTCTTCCCAAGTAACTGTTACAAGTGATGGAACCTGGCTTTCCTGGAGATGGCTGAACACTTGCCTGTTGATGGAAGTAGTAAAGGAATTCCTTGTTTTGCTTTGCTTGTGCACGCAGCTCTTGCTTTACTTATAAACTGCCTTTATCTCAACCCACAAGTTTTCTTACTTTTACCCTTCTGATTCTCTCCGCATCCCATCAGGGACGAGTGAGTGAGTGAGGGGGCTGTCTGGGGCTTAGTTGCCATCTGGGGTTAAACCACAACAAGTAGACATCAACTAGATGAGATCAAATATTTTAAAAAGTCATTTGACTATTACTGCTTCATTGATTTTGGCACATCATAACAAGAACAGGGTTGGTTCACATTAGACCTTTCCTTTTTTTTTCTCCTACATTGGTGTTGGTGCCTCTTGAGGAGAAGAGAATATTCAAGGATTCCTTCCACCCTCTTTTCAATGTGCTGGTAGTTACTGAGGTTGTAGTCTCTGCTCTACCTGTGTATGACTGTCCTCCTGAAATCAAGATCTTTACTGACTTTTGCAATCAGCCATCCTCAGGAATACATTGATGTCCCTCCTACTTCCCTCCTCAATAGAAAAAAATTAGAAAGGAAATACTGCCCTGCAGATCCTTTTCTCTCTGTCTCAGATGGTGAGAGAGAGAGAAATAGTTGAACGCAGTTCAGCAGATTTCTTGCTTTTCTCAGCAGGAAGGCTTGCACGTGGTCAGGCATAGCAAGAAACATGATTTCCACAGGGCCTCAGGCAGCAGCCAAATTTCACAGCAGGGGATGAATCCATGGCCACTTCTGAGACTACAGAACTGTGCATAACACGGGCCTCTCATTATAAGGTTGGACAACCCTCTTGAGACTTTTGCTGTTGCCATATTAACAAGAAATGAGTGGTTTGTGTATGTCACAGGAGCCCTGTGTTAAATATTACTGCCTTGTATTATGCAGAGTTGTATGTGTGCATTTCTTTCTGATAAGGCATGGAGGAATCAAAGTGGGAACAAGGATTTACTGTATGAGGCTTCCAGCTCCATGTGTGAAGCAACACAGCTTGTGACTGGCATGGTGACATCACCAAGCTGGAACATAAATAAGAGCTTGAGGTTCAGCTTATTTTTCAGCTTTGTCTTACATCTTTTAGAGGTTTCTCCTACCACTTTAATGTAATTCTTTAGTAGATTTCTATCATATAGAATCACTTTTAATATATTTGAATTTTTTTGATCTTCAATAAACTCTACTCCACTCCTTTGAGAAAAATCTTGGTTACTTTTAAGATATTTCTCTGCTTGCTTGCATTCTGGGAATTTGTTTCTAAAACAATAAAAGATCTAACTATAAATTAGTCTCCTAAAAATGACCTCATAGGTAGACAGATGATAATTTACCATATAAGTTATAAAGCACAGACTGCATGACAACAGATTGCTAGACTATTTAATTTTCATGTGCTAAATTTGAAGTCCAAAAGATAAATATATATATTTTGGTTCTTCAAGGACAAACTCTTCCTGAAACTGAAACCACTTACAAGATGAACATGTTAGGGAAATGAATGTAAACTGAAACTGTTAGTGATAATTAGGAAAATCTTTCATTAAGTAAGTGTTACAAAAAAGATAGAAATACTATGGCTATCAGAGTTAAACATAAGAAACACAAGTGTCAGACTTATTCAATAAATAGTTTCATTCTGTGTTTAGTCAGAAAGCATGATAAACATGAAGATGGTAATGAAATCTCTGTCAACAGTAACTAGAGATAACGTTTAACACAGTTCTTAAACCCATCATTTTAATATCAGAATGTCAGATAAAGAAGAAGAATTTTGAAAGAATTAAATGGTGAGTTCTCTGGATGAAAATAATGTATTTTTTCAATACATTTTGAAGTTGATTGGTCTGAACTGTCCACAGTCAAACAGGTATCATGCCAATATGTGAAAGAATCAGTTGGAGAGTCCTTATAAGCATGGGTCTGTGACCTGTCAACAAGTGCCAGGTAAAACACTGAAGTGATTTATCACAGAGATTATCAAAGAAGAGAAGGCAAATAACATGGCTGGTGCTAGTCAATATGGGTTTATAAATAATAGGTTTTATCAAAACAAAGGTTTTTATAAAAAAAAAATCCATTAATGTTTCATGTCCTCACATATTTGATTTATAAGAATTTTACTGTGAATATGAAAGTTTCTGACGTCAGTGAGCCATCTAACTTGATTATGCAGTGAATCTCCTTTACTTATATCAAGACCACATGAAATCATTTTCACACATATTTAACGGCAAAAGAACTGGTTAAATAATAGATTATAGAATGAGAAAAAGGGAGTCATTACCATGCAGATGGTGTCTAAACTTTTATTTTCCCCCTTATCTACATTTATTATTTTGCAGCAGAGCGCAATGGGAAACAGACAGATTTAAATATCAATACAGTTATAGAATGGTTAGGTTGGAAGGGACCTTAAAGATCATCAGGTTCCAACCTCCCTGCTATGAGCAGGGACACCTCACACTAGATCAGGCTGCACAAGGCCTCACCCATCCTGACCTTAAACACCTCCAGGGAGGAGGCTTCCACAACCTCCCTGAGCAACCTATTCCAGCACCTTACTGCCCTCATGGCAAAAAATTTATTCCTTATGTCTAAACTAAATCTCCCCTCTTTCAGTTTAAACCATTACCCCCTGTCCTATCACTACCCTCTCTGGTGAAAAGCCCCTCCCCAGCTTTCCTGTAGGCCCCCTCCAGGTACTGTTACTGATCTAATTCAGCTTGACCAATTTTTCTAGAATAGCTATAAAATACTTCAGAAATGAGACTGCAATGGTTTAATCTTGTGCTGTCAATGGAATTGTACTACTTGTTTTTCCTGATATGTAAGAACTACTACAAGTGCAGCAATCAGAAACTATCTAAAGATCAACCTAAAACATTTTAACTTAATTCATTATCTTTCAGATGAAAGACTGCCAGACAGCTGAGAGCACAACTCAGTTCTCCAACATTTTTGTGATACTCCTTATGCCCAGAAACCTGGGACTGCCTGTTTTCTGCCCATACATCAGCAGGGAGCTCAGCAGAGAGCTCATTCCTTGAATTCTGTCTGTCAACGTTTTTCTCAAGTGCAATAAAACTTAGGTAGCTTTGAGTACAATGATAGTTTAAGAAAGAAATCTGGCAAAATGTTTTTATTTTATATTGAAAAAATGCAGAGAGTTCAGTACTATCCACCTTTGTTTATCCTTCTTATTAGCATTTATGTGTTATAAAGAATATTTTTGTTTGAAATTTATGCTGTAGACATTACATCATACTAAGTTCTTCTTTTAAAATATTGCTTTAAGGCTGAGTTGTAGTATTTTTCCCCGGTTGAAGAGAAGAGTAGAAGTAACTCTATTAAACCCTTTAGTAACAAAGAACAAGAAAATAAGAAAAATCTAATAAGAAAATAATAAGCACTGTATGTGGAAGCACTAAATTAACAGTGTAAAAAGAAGAATGAATCAAGAAGTTTTCATCTTTGTAAAATAAAAACATTTCTTACTAAAAAAATAGGAGGGAGAAACATTGAAGGAAAGAATAAAAAAAAAAAAAAAAAAGGGAAATAAAGAAAACCATGGAATGTGGAAAGATGGCTCCTGAGCCTTTTCCTCTTTTTACACCTTCATGTTCTGATGTTTAATTGCCCAGATAATTGTAACAGTATCTCCAACTATAAATATATTTTCTCCTTCTATCAAATAATGATAAACCGTTTGATAATTGCCTTTTTGTTCAAACAGCCATTACAATAACTAAATCATATTTCTAGCCATCTTACAGTCTTCATTCTACACAAGTGAGATGTGTGCACACTGTCCTGAAAATCAGTGTCAGCTCAAATCAGTGTCAGTTAACAGTACTAGAGTGTTTTGAAATTATCTTTGGGGAAGTGCTCCATGGCAGCATTTCTCTATGGGTTTTCTTTTAGTCCATTCTGAACTGACAAGGCTCTCTCACCATAATCTGAAAAGTATTCACTGACTGAAGTCTAGGTAAGTATCCTCAAGAGTTAATCTCCTCTACCTTCCAGTTCTTAAAATGCTTTTGTTGCAAATAGGGAAAACATATCTAAGTTTTATTTGAGCCAAGGTTTTCCACTATATGAGTAGTTTCTTATAAAAACACAGTGGGATATTTAATAACTGCCTTTTTTTTTTAACCCCCCAGTAAAACACATATGATGTTACAAATTTAGGAACAGAGGAAACAGACAAACATAAGAGTTTAAAAGTGGAAAATAACACTGGCTATTTAGAAAAAATACCTAACTCTCCTCTCTAAGTAAAACCACACAGGAATGATGCAATTTTAGCACACAATTCATGATTACATCATGTTTTAGAAGCCTGAAGTTTCTCAGTTTTATCTGTATTTTACTGCCACTATTAAATGCTCAGTTCTTATTCCCAGACATGTAGCATTTAATTAAACTCTAGATCACAAATCTTAGTTTGAAAGAAAGGTGCCAAGTACTAAAGACTAACTGTACATTTCGTAAAAGTACATGTCTCCAGTTGATCTCTTTATTAAGATTGAATAAAGGGAAGCACACAGTTGAGATTTTGATTACTATTCAGAATTTTATATTTCATTTTACTTTTCTCCCTTCTAAGTTGGAAGAAAATACATATGTCCTTGTGTAACCTTCATTTTCCCTCTGTATATGATTTTCACAAAAGCGTTGAACAAAATGGAATTTAACAGTCAAGGTAGGGATGTACATCAATTTATGTAACATTGTAATATTTTCCATAATATTCCCTACACAGCCTATATATTATTCACTTTTTTGACCTCTGATACATTTTAAGCAGATGTCTTCATTGAGCTGTCTACAGCGATGCCTAGATCTTTGTCCTGAGAGGCCACGTCCAATTCAGAGTCCCTCAGTACATGAAGGACACTGTAATTCTCTCACTGCAGTGTGTGCTGTTTCCCACTCAGGGACAATGAATTTCATCAGTCACTGTTGAACTTATTTTCTCTGGATGTTTCAGGTTCTTTTGGTGTTCCTCACAATTCTTCTTAGACTTCAATAATTCATACAAACTTTCATCACTGCAAATATTTCCTCCTCAGTGAACTGCTCCTTTCTCTAGGTTTTTAGCAGCACCAAGTTGCAGTGCATATTCTGGAGAAAAGCAAGTGTTAGCCTTCTTCCAGATTTTTCTTTTGTCATTTTCAGTAAGCGGCTGTCAGATAGCATGGGCAAACTAAGATATTTCCTTTGCATACTTATCTAATTAGTCCAAAAAGATTTTTCAAATCCTGTGCTAAGTCTGAGAGATCCATGCTGAAACTTCATAGTCAAGGCTACATATTAATAGGGATTTCATTATGCATTCTACAAAAATGGCATATATTTTAGTTATAATCTTCTTATCCCTCATTTCTTATCTGTAAATCTCTTTCTATTGGGAATTCTATACTGCTCTGGTGTTTGGAGAAAACCCTATCCTTCTGAAGGCAGTCCTGGAATGCAAAAACAAGTTTCACATATTTTGTGGCTTCTCATGCTGATGAAAAACTAGTAAAACAAAGAACATCTGTAGATAAACCTTCTATTTTTTGTTGTATTTCCTTAAATTGTATTTGCTCAGGTTCACTTTCTAATCCACTCATGGACCTAGGTTTTGTAGTTTTCCATGCTAGTAAAGGCATGGAAAGAAAAGAAGCACTGACTTTGCAACACAGAAAAATAATTTTCAAATCTTTGAGAATATTCAGTAATTTTACAGAATCACAGAATGTTAGGAGTTGGAAGGGACCTCTGGAGATCATCAAGTACAACCCCCCTGCCAGAGCAGGAACACCTAGGGCAGGCCAGACACAAACTCATCCAGATGGCTCTTGAGAACCAGAGAAGGAGACTCCACAATCACTCTGGGCAGCCCGTTACAGTGCTTACAGTAAAGAAGTTTTTCCTCATGTTGAGGTGGAACTTCCTGTGTTCCAGTTTGCATTCATTACCCCTTGTCCTATCACAGGACATGACTGTAAAGAGACTGGCCCCTCCTTCTTGACACCCACCCTTCATGTATTTATAGACATTAATAAGATTCCCTCTCAGTCTTCTCTTCTCTGGACTAAACAGCCCCAGGTCTCTCAGCCTTTTCTCATAAGACAGATAGTCCTTTTATTATCCTTGTAGCCCACCACTGGACTCTCTCAAGGTAAATACCTGTCCCTCTTGAACTGCAGAGTCCAGAACTGGGCACAATACTCTAGATATGGTCTAACTAGGGCAAAGTAGAGGGGGAGGAGAACCTCCCTCGACTTGCTGGACACACTGTTCTTAATGCACCCCAGGATACCATTGGCCTTCTTAGCCAAAAGGGCACATTGATGTCCCATAGATAACTTGTTGTCTACCAGGACTCCAAGCTCCTTCTCCATGGAGCTGCTTTCCAGCAGGTCAGCTCCTAATCCGTACTGGTGCATGTTGTTTTTCCTCCCCAGGTGCAGGACTCCTCTACACTTATTCTTGTTGAATCTCATTAGGTTCCTCTTTGCCCAGTTCTCCAGGATGTCCAAGTCTTGCTGAATGGCTGCACAGCCTTCAGGTGTATCAGCCACTCCTCCCAGTTTTCCATCTCTGCAAAATCTGTGGCCAGACATCAAAAATGTGCTCTACACTGCAGCTGGGTGCAATGGTCCTACCTGGAGCCTCTGGCAGAAAGCACCAAGGGAGACTCGAGGTCGGCCCTTGGGATTCTGGAGCCGGAGCTACAGAGGTTCCAAGGCCAACTACACGTCAACTGAAAAGGAGATACTTGCAGTGGTTAATTATATGTACAATTATATACAAGTATGTTCAGGAATGTGCAAAAGCCTCTTGCCTCCCCCCCACCCCCAGCAACTCCCCCGGCACTCTCCTGAGCTGTGAGCAGTCCCAAAATGTCTCAGCCCACAGGCAGGAGATAAGGCAGAGCAGACAGGGGCTAAGGGTAGAATTATGAGGTGCGTGAGCCTAGGGGTCGACAGTGATGGATGGATGGATGGAGTCCTTCCCGGACGCCAGCCATGGATGGAAGCTGGATTGAGAATATCAGTGGGTCTGTTGTCCCAGATTCTCATGTCTTCTTTAAAATAAGTGCATCAAGAGCACTGTTGTCTCTGGTTTATTTTTCGATGCTGAGTCAAACTGTGACAACAATTTATTGGCGCCCAACGTGGGGCTCAATTTTAACCCCAGATTATAGATTCTGACTAATTGGGAATGTTAAAAATTCCATTGCTGATGGGAGGAATCGATCAGATGGCAATGAGCAACACTTCTGCTGAATCTAATGGTGGATTGAAAAGTGAACAGACACCTTCTGGAATGTTTCTGCTGGACCTTTTTCCCAACATGCAACGTACATGTGGTATGCAGCCAGGATCATACTGCTTTGTGTAGCTGCTCTTGTTGTTTTATGGTGTATAGACAGAACTGTAGCCATGATCAACCATATAATTACCAGCCTAGTGATCCTAGGGTTTTTGATACTGATACTGATTTCAAGGAAAAGCTGGATGTGGCACTTAATGCCATAGTCTAGACGGTGTGGTGGTGTTGGTCATAGGCTGGACTTGATGATCTTAAAGGTCTTTTCCAGCCTTGGTAGTTCTGTGATTCTGTGATCTTTATGGGGGCACCATATGTGTATATTTAAGGTGCAGATCCTCAAGTGAAAGAAAAGGTCTATATTGGTAATGCCAGTAGCAGGTCCATTTTTACTTCTCCATTTTCTTCTAAGCTGAATCTCCCAGCTCTTAATCTGAATAGCATTGTTTCAGTAGGGATGCTTCTGCTGAATGTTTATAATGTATTGTGGATGCATAGAGTGAGGTGGTGTTCTACTCACTGCCAATCCCCCACAGGCAAGGCTGCTGCCACCCCTGATGCTGCCACCACCACTGCTGCTGCTGCCACCACTGGTACTGCTACAAAAATGGCTGCTGCTGCCACCACTGGTACTGCTACCAAAACAGCTGCTTCTGCAAAGATTAAGGCCAATCCCCTTCGATACAAATTAAGAGTGAATCCTATGACCAGGAGCAAAGCAAAGGCAAAAGGCTCCAGCCTTTTTACCTGCACCCGTCTGAGATATCCAGAGTTTCTTCAAACTGTGTTAGAGACTGAAACTGGAAAAGTAGACGATTCTAAATCAGATGATGGAGCAGGTACTTCTCAAGCAGATATGAAATCAGACCACTCTCAAGCAGGTGACGACGATGATCTTGTCCAGCCTTTCTCTCTAAAGGAACTGTGCCTCATGAGAAAGGACTTTACCCGCATTGACAGTGAGGGACTTCTTCCTTGGTTGCTCTGATGCTATGATAGTGGGGCTGAAACCTATGACGTGGATGAGAAAGAAGCCAAGCAATTGGGATCCCTGGCCAGAGATGCTGGTATTGATAGAGCACTTGGTAGTAAAACGGGAACTACCACCCTGTGGGCTGACTTCTTTCAGCTGTGAGGGAGAGATACCCCCATAAGGGTGACATCAAATGGCACTGAAGCAGAACACCCACTCTTGAGAGAGCCATCATGTATTTGAGAGAATTAGCTGTGCGAGAGGTGATTTATGATAACAATGGACTTACAAATCCTGATGACATTCTGTGCGACACACAAATGTTCCAGAGGTTTGCACAGGCTGTACCAGCAGCACATGCCCATATATTCTCCTTCATGGGATGCATTGATGATGATGCAAGACCAACTGTTCATGAAGTGGCTTTCAGAGCACGACAGTATGGAGACATGATCTCTGGTTCCCATCAGTTCCACACCTCAGCCATTGAAAAAATGACTGATAGAAAGAATAAGATGCTGAACAGATGGGAAGGTAAACCCCAGCATCTCCCTAGAGACAATTGGTCACGTGTTGCAGCCATTAAGAGGAAATGTCCTGCTATGAGACAGCAGAAGGAGAAACAGGACCCACTTTGACGTCACCTGTGGTCTCTCTTACATAATTATTTTAAAGAGGACATGAGAATCTGGGACAAGAGACCCACTGATATTCTCCAGATACGTGTGCAAGAGCTACTAAATAGAACCAAGGCAGGAGATGGTTCTTCCAGGAAGAAGGTTGCACCAGTCTCCAACCAAGACGGTGCTTCAGCCTCAAATGTACAACATTAGAGGTGCCCTGCCTCCAGCCAGGAGGAGGAGAGGGACAACCGAGTTTACTGGACTGTGTGGATTTGGTGGCCTGGCACATTGGAACCACAAAGGTATAGAGCCTTGGTGGCCACTGGGGCACAGTGCTGCAGTTAAGCAGGCTAAACGGTTGAAACCTTTGTGGCATGAGGGAAGATGGTCAAAGTACAGGTATGGGGAGGCCTGGCAAGTTGACTACATCACACTGCCTCAGACCCACCAGGGTAAGTGCTGTGTGCTTACAATGGTGGAAACAACTACAGGATGGTTGGAAACATATCCTGTGCCTCATGCCACAGCCTGGAATACTATCCTGGGCCTGGAAAAGCAAATCTTCTGGAGACACGGTACCCCAGAAAGAACTGAGTCAGACAACAGGACTCATTTCAAAAACAGTCTTGTGACTGAGTGGGCCAAAGAACATGGTATTGAGTGGATATACCATATCCCATACTATGCACAAGCCTCAGGGAAAATTGAAAGGTACAATGGTGTGTTAAAAACTACCCTGAAGGCAATGGGTGGTGGAACTTTCAAAAACTGGGACAAAAATTTGGCAAAGGCCACCTGGTTAGTTAATACCAGGGGATCCATCAATTGGGCTGGTCCTGCTCCGTCAGACCTTTTACACAGTGCAGATGGGGATAAAGTCCCTGTAGTATTTGAAAGAAACCTGTTGGGTAAAAGTGTTTGGGTTTATCCTGCTTCAGGCAAAGGTAAACCTGTCCGGGGTGTTGCTTTTGCTCAGGGACCTGGACATACCTGGTGTGTGATGATGGAGGATGGTGAAGTACAATATGTACCTCAAGGTAATCTGACTCTGGGGGAGAATCCTTAATTTGACAGTTGGTAAAATACAGAGCCTATATGTAATACATGGTATGGAATAAGGGGTGGAATGTCCTGGGTTGAGCCAGGTTTAAAGTAATTTTCCTTTTACTGATTTTTTTTCCTTCAGTAAGCTCTCTTTTAACTAGCAACAAGTGTTCCAGCTAGTGGGCTGATAACACTGGAATGTTTATGTTTCTGCTGAGACTCCAAGTTCGCTTCTTAGCTCTGCTGCTACAGAGGCTACTGGGGCAGGAGAATTGTATCTGTGACCCCCTCTTAGGGGAGCTGGACTAGACAGACAGCAGAACTGACCAAAGGTATTCCATTCCATATATCTACGTAAGCTCCGAGGAAGGTCAGAGATCACAGAAGACAACTTCCTTCCTGCTTCTTCTTCCCTTCTCTTCCATCCATGGCCGGTGTCCGGGAAGGACTCCATCCATCCATCACCGTTGACCCCTAGGTTCTGACCTCATAACTCTACCCTTAGTCCCTGTCTGCTCTGCCTTATCTCCTGCCTGTGGGCTGAGACATTTCGGGACTGCTCACAGCTAAGGAGAGTGCCGGGGGAGTTGCTGGGGGTGGGGGGAGGCAAGAGGCTTTTGCACATTCCTGAACATACTTGTATATAATTGTACATATAATTAAAGCTGTCTAATTTAGTTTTCAATCCAGCTAAGTTTCTCTCCTTAATTCTCTCTCTCCTTTCATACCTGGGTGGGAGGGGGAGGAGATCGAGAGCATTGTTGTCTCTGGTTTATTTGCTGATCCTGAGTCAAACCGTGACAATCAGCACACTTACTGAGGATAGACACTGTCCCCTCATCCAGCACTGGACCCAGCACTGATCCCTGGGGGACTCCACAGGTCTCCAACTGGACTCTGCACCATTTATCACTACCCTCTGGGCTCTATTGTGTAGCCAGTTCTCAATCTATTTCACTGTCCACTCTTCTACCCCACACTTCCTGAGCTTGCTCACAAGGATGTTAGGGGAGACAGTGTCAAAACCCTTGCTAAGGTCAAGGTAGACTATATCCACTGGTCTCCATGCATCTACCCATTTAGTCACACCATCATAGAAGGCCATCAGATTACTCAAAAATTATTTCCCTTGGTGAATCCCTGCTGGCTACTCCTGACAACCTTTTCTTCCCTGTGTTTAGAGATGACCTCCAGAATGAGCTGCTCCACCATTTTTCCGCGGATGGAGGTGAGGCTGACTGCTCTGTCGTTTTGTGGATCATCCTTCTTGCCCTTTTTGAAGACTGGAGTGACACTGGCTTTCCTCCAGTCCTCAGGCACCTCTCCTATTTGCCACGATAGTTTGAAAATGATAGAGAGTGGCAGAGCAACATCAGCCAGCTCTCTCAACACTCCTGGGTGCATCCCGTCAAGGCCCATGGATTTGTGTATGTTCAGTTTACGCAACTGATTTCTAACCCAGTCCTTACTGACCAACGGAGAGCCTTCCTCCAGGCCTTCTTACATCAAGGGTCTGGGCTGGTCTTAGGAGTAAAGACAGAAGCAAAGAAGGTATTCAGTAACTCTGCCTTCTCTACATTCTCTGTCACCAGGGCTCTGCTCCCACCTCATTCAGCAGTGGGCTCCCATTTTCCCTATTCTTCCTTTTAGCACTGATGTATCTGAAGAAGCCCTTCTTGTTCTCTTTCCACTGACATCAATAGATTTCAGTTATTTAGCTGTAAGATATCCTTTTGAAAAACATAACCGACTATAGAACCACATTACACTTGAAGTTAATGTAAATTGAATATGCTCAATATGTTATAACATTAGACAATTAATTTAATCAGAAGGATGGATGTTTTTCACAATGGTTTCTGATGTTCTGTATGTAAAATTAACTAGTAACAAGAAATCTCTGGCAAATTTTACATGGCTTCTGAGATTTTCATGTTGCTTTTCAGTCTATAAATGGTATATTGTCTAAGTTTTTTGTTTTGCTACGTTAGTTTGGACCTGATGTAGTAATTTCTTTACAGATTAAGATCAGGAACTAAACTGACACTGGAAATGGTCTAAGAGACATTTCTTTTTATCACATTTTGGTGACTGTATTAAATATAGTCACATTCAGTTTGGAAGGTATTTCCTACATTGTTTTGCAAGCTCTTGATGTTCCGCCAAGTTACTATCTGGTGGGCACAAGTCAAATCCTAAGTCTACATTTCTTCTACTGTTGGCCGTTGCTGTGCATGCTAAGGTTCCAGAAAAATCTATGAATGTGAGGCACAGAATAGCACTCACAGAATACCCATGGTAGCAGACAAAAAACCAAACAAACGACAAAAAAGTTTAAAAAATGCTCAGTAAAATTTGTAATGGCAAATACCCGTGTAATCTACATGTATGGGTGCTTCAAGTGACTAGTTTAGGAAAAGGATTTTATGGTTATTGGTCTGCTGCCCCAAGGAGTCTGAACTAATAGCCTCTTTTTGGTTCATCTATATCTACACAGTTTCCTTGTTACTGCTCCTGGTTTATATCTCTAATGACCCCAGACCCAAAGAAACTTAAGGAAGAGAAATACATTTATAATTGAAAACCTGTTTTTATATTCAAATTGAAGCATAAATGCCATAGCTACATGATCAGCTCAGTACTATTCTCAGAGATGGAGATTTGTTTAGGCTGCCAAGAAGCAATATAAGTGCATGAAAGCTTTTCTATTAGATTAGAAAACCAAATCTAGATTCTCAAAATGGCTATATATTCCTATTTTTAAATTAATTTATTGTCACTTGAAATAGGATTCATTCATTGATCTCATGCTGTCCAGTCCTGCAATTAATTAAACTAGAGAGGAGAAAGGAGAACCTGAGGAGGGCTGAATACAAATATCTCTGGCTTTTGCAGCTAGAATGATTGGACAAGAAGACTGGGGAAGAGACACGGCTCTTTCCAATGAAGGAACCTGAGCCTTTCTACTTTTGAGGAAAGATCCCCTTGGACTGTTAATCTGCAGGTGACAAGATCTACCCTGAATAAACAGTTTCACAAGCATGGGAAAGATTTCTGTTGAACTGTGGCTTCACCATTGTAGCTTGTGCAACTGCACATTCTCTAGGTTTGAGAAATAGCAAAGGTAATCAGATTACTATAACTCAAGGGAATCTATCATATCTACATAGATTACAATGTGTAAAATCACATTAGAAACTAAAGCTTGATAATTAGAATTCACTGTTACACTCCTGATGAAAGCACAAATTTGGGTAGTTTACATTGCAGGCCAATTTATTTTCTGGAGTTTCCAGAATTGATAACAGAAGTTCCCAGCAAGCAAAAAGCCTCATTTCTACATTAAATCAGTAACATACCTCTTGCACATGCTTTACTGTCCTTTTTATTAGTATTTATCAATCTCAATCTAGATTCAAACAACAAGAAACACCAATTTAATTTTGAACATGTGTTCATTAGATTTTAGTCTTAAATATCACAAAAAGTGATACATGCTTTGTATTAAGGTTTTGAGAGATAATAAATTGTTCTTGTGTAAACACTTTTTCTGTTGTTTTTAACTATCAATAATTCTTCCGATTATAATAAGCAGGAAATAACTAATGAGGGCACTTTTTAAAATCATCTTGGTAAAATTAATAATGAAAGTAAAAAAGAAATTAATCAATGTACAGCTGTGAATAACTAACATGCAAGCTTAACTAGTCTCCAGATTTGAAAGGAACTGATTAACACATGGATAGCTCTACTGATAGTGAATAGCTTATTATAGCTATATAATGGCCACAACCTAGATATTATCTGAAATAGCTAAACTACACTTCATGCCTTTAGGAAGGATACTTAGGCTGATAAGCACAATGGTGTTTGTTGAAATGGGAATGCGTTTGGCAGCCAGGAGGCAACCCAAGAGGGTGAAATGTTCTCTATTGGATTAGAATACCTAGCTTTCTTTACTGAATGTATATGCCTATTCTTGATTTCATGTATTATGCTGTGTGATTTACTCATTAATTTCACACTGTCCAACACCATAAAAAACTGTTAACCTAGAAAGAATGGAATTAGAAGGATTTTTGTCTTGAGTTGAGTGTCATTTGAGCCTTTGGGAAGGGGAAACCAGTTCCAACTCTAACTAGTTGCTGACACAAAACACATACATGGCCCTCTTCCTGCCAGTTAGATGAATATTTTCACACTTATATTTCCACACTGTATTTTAATGTACTTTACCATATTTTACTCTGAAAAATTCACAAACCAGTTCTTTATTACATAAAAAAATATTATTTCTCTTTGTTGGACCCATAGATGTGCTGAGTATATCAATTTATATTACCCATTAATTATTATACAAAAATATACAAGAGACTATATTATTCAATGGATAGTCTTCAAGTGTTTTCTCTGGGCATTAGTATAAAAACTGCAATCCTGGAGGAATGACTCTGTTTCAGGGACAATAACCTGTGTACTTGGAAGCTAGTTTGCTCTCTACTTAATGGATTTTATTTGTATTTAAAAGTAAAAATAAAAATAATAAATTCCACAGTTTAGCAGACAGAAAACTATACTGAGAATGTATTCAGTTGTTTCTGCAAGGACAAAGATAGGAAGTCTGAGCCATAAAACAGGTACAGGGGACTTCAAAGGGAAAATCAAAGGAGAAAAATAGACAATAAGAAAGGAAATACAGATAGCTGAAGAGGAACAGGCAAATTATTAATCTGAGATATGGAGTAAAAAATTTACTGCCGATTTTCTTGCGTGGAATTATGGGAAGTTCCAAGCAAGACTTTGTCCAAGAAAGACTGTGTCTTTTTAATTACGGGTATATTTTCTAGAAGCTGGCAGTGCCAATGCGGACTTGGAATTTGCTCATATTCTCTCCATTACCTTGGATTTGAGAAAAGAAGAAGGAAACAGAAATTTAAACCCCCACAAATAAACTAAGGAATTTTAAAAGACTTATACTGATCAGTATACTACATAGAATTCAGGAAAAAAGTCCTTTTGGTCAGATACTGTGCACATGTAGTATTATGCACTAAATAAAGATCTAAGTTAAGCACTAGACATTGCTCTTCTATTATTGAAAGTAGCACAACATTCTACGACAATAATACAAATGTAATAAAATCCTTAGTGATGTTGTTGTGTTTAGACAATCAGATTAAAAAACAGTGCAGTATTCATTTATGTACACATACATAAATACATTAAAAAAGGATCATAAACCATCATTGTCGTATGCTTGCATATGTGTGTGTGCACATGCACACATATGCACCAGATGTGTATAACGGGAAGAAGAGACATAAGCAAAAGGATAACATCTGGTTTCAAGAAGAAATGCTGCATTTGTATGCAACCTCTGATTTAAAGAAAATTACATAAAATAAATACCTGGGCATACTTACAAGTCTGCATTTAGATAAAAGCCAGAGTCTAGTCAAAACGTAAGAACTGATTTACTTACTAACTCTACTCCGCTAGGTACAATTAAACAGGCCATTCTAACATTTCTTAAAAACTGACTAACCGCAGGTCATATGACATGCACAAAATTCTGTAGAAGAGCTCAGACAGAGTGAATAGAAATGTTCTTAGCATTCACAAATAATTAAAAGCGCTCCCTTTATTTCTCCTCCCTCACTTCATTCCAGTCAGAAGGCAATTCTCTATATGAACATCAAAAAGCATTCTATATATAATAATATATTAATTTTTCTATGACCACAGTTGTACAAATCTCAATGAAATGTAGGGAATTAAAACCTATCCTGCTTCTGCAATTTATTCCTCTTGTTTATTCAATGTATTGTACAATTTTGTCACGGCATGCTAAATAAATGCAACACATTTTCACTTCTTTTATTCCAGTCTGTCTGCTGTTGCGTTCTGAAAAATACTTAAAGACTGAGCTCGAGAGCAGTAGTTAGAAACAGCAACTGGCTGTCAGCGGTGTAGTTTGTCATTGTTCCACAGACAAAAGGCAGACTGTCACAATAAACAGCATTTATTCATTTCAGATTTGTGGCTTAGGGCTGAGGAAGGGGAGGTGTCATTCGTAGTAATTGTAAAACACATAAATAATAATAGTAGTCTGCAAATCATATATCAAAGAAAACAGTGGGAGTTGGCAGTGATGGAGGCAAGAAAATGGATGCTTCCAGCACAACCTAATTTACAGCTCTTTTTAAAAATTGTATTTTTCCTTTCATAACTGTAAAATGGAATGTTTTGTATTAACTGCTTGTGTGGTGGGTAACCAAGACAGAATATCTTAATCATTACTTTAATGACTTATTTTAAACAAACCGCTGTGTAGCTTTCTAAACATGATTACTCTGTACTCAACTGCTGTCAATTTTATTAACTTAAATTTACTAATTAAAAGCATTTAATATTGATATTGACATCGCCTCTTGAAGCCTTTTTCTTAAAAAAAGCAGCTTTTAAAAAACATTAACTGCTCTGTGAAAATGCTCTGGATTGGTATTTGAGTAGAATAAGCTTCTTTTATTCTAATAGAATGGTTATACCCGTTCTTTCAGAATGACTCTCACATGCCTAATCTTAAATTTTAGGTAATCATTTCACGGACAGAAGTTATAAAACACACAGATTAATCTTGTTGAGGTTTGTATTAATATTTTTTTTAATTTCAGTGTGATTTTTGAGGCAGCCATTTTCTTTCTTCTGTCTTATAAGCCCCTGTTCTGATTTACAAGGCTGAAGTCATCATAGAATTGTACGATGTGTGGGGTTGGAAGGGACCTTTAAAGGTCCAACCCCCCTGCAGTAAACTGGGACATGTTCTACTAGGCCAGGTTGCTCAGAGCCCTGTCAAGCTTAACCTTGAATGTCTCCAGGGATGGGGCCTCCACCACCTCTCTAGGCAGTTCTAGTGTTTCACAACCCTCACAGTAAAGAGCTTCTTCCTAATATCCAATCTAAATCTACCCTGCTCTAGTTTAAGGCCATTACCCCTCATCCTATCACAACACACCCTTGTAAACAGTCCATCCCCAGCCTTCCTGTAAGCCCCTTCAGGTAGAGGAAGGCCACTGTAAATTCTCTGTCCAAAGTCCTACCACAGTGACATGTATTAACTGGATTATGACATCCCCTGGCCAACCCTTTGAGGATCTGCAAAAAGCTGGGAAGAGAAGTGAGAAGAGAAGACACTGAAGCTGAAAAGGTGTTCTTGAAGGAGACTTCTAATGTACTATTGCTGGGTGAAAGTCCCACTTCATCTCATAACCACTGTTATGTCATGCTGTTCCAAACACTGATAACATTTATTAGAGAGCAACCTCTTTTGACATACCCAGAAAAGACAGATGGATTTGAGTTTTTCTCTGGCTAACCACACAATGTTCACCAGATGGAAGCCATACTCCCTATATAGTTTCTCAGGCATTTTTGCCTACAAATCCTTCCCTCCCAGCATGTCTCAATTCCTATCAGGAACAAGGGCATTAAAGGGCTGAGGAAAGGACAGGTATGCCCAAGAAACTGAACTCAAGCTTCAGCATGGATCTCCTCTGTGAAAAATCTTGTATAATTTTCTGAAGAGAGAACAGAGTGGAAAAGATGCCCTGTACTGAAAGAGTGGAGTGTCATATCGCTATTTCAGCCAGTAAATGTTACCACAGCTGTTACTGCTTCGGGTATCACGGATAAGCAGAACTCAGGAGCTGCCAGAAGGCAACATGCCCGGCAATGTAAGAATGGATGCACATGACCAGATCTAAGATAAGCTTTGGTGATTACCACCTTAATAAGACAGCTTTTTTTGTTAATTAATTTTAAAATTGAAAAAGAGGCCCTGTTTGGGCAGTCACAATGTGAAAATGGGAGAACACATGCAAAGCTTTACATGTTTAATAGCTATAGCTAGCAGAAATGTCAAAAAAAAAAAAAAAGTTTGCTGAAAAATAAATGTTTAAAAACTAGTAACTAACCATCTTTTTAGGAAAGTCTATTAAAATTAGAAGAATACATCTTCCAAAATCAAAATATCCTCTGAACAGAAATGGTAAAAATGGATTAATTTTAAATAAAGATTTACAAAACGACGGGTTTAGTCCTTCTAGAAAGGCCACTTTCAGTGCAAGCTCAGCTACACTGCTGTAACCTTTAAGTCCTTAACCTTCCATAGCTATGTGAAACAATTTCATCTTATTGCAACAAACAGCAACTTGAAAATTTCAAGCCAGAGTTTAATCAGAATTACCTAATGTGACAGTAGTAAGCAATATAAGCATAACTCTATTTTAGTTAGAAAAGATGCTCTTAGTTAGAAAATATGTATATTGAAATAATGAACATAATCTATGTTGACTCACTATTGACTTCACTGAGGTTCTCTTTAAATTTTTCCAGACCCTTTCCACCTGTTTTTATAGATTTAAATACATACCTATGTAGGCTTACATTACTGCTCTTCTGGGTTTGGAACACTGCCTAAATTCAGGTTAAAATGAGAAAACAAAATATGCATAGTATGCCACTCCTTAATGGGGACTACTAAAACAATTAGTTTCCCTTTTCTGTAAAATCTGCCTCTCCTGTTGTGTTGCAAAAGCGTGGAATGCTACACCTTAAAAGACTGAGTTTGGGGGTGCATTTTCTTGGTTAGCTTTTGCCTTCTAAGGAATCTGTTAAAAATTCAAAGTTCACTGTTCTGTAGTCTTGACACAGTCAGTCCCTTTTACTCAGGAATGAAAGCTTATCTGAATATATGTGATTTATCCTGGGCTCAGTCAGGTTCATGGTTTTGTAGCATCCTGTACATAGTTATTCAAAGTGACAAACACATGCAGTCGTTAAAAAGCAATGATAACCTTCACTCTAATTACATTAGCATGCCAGCTCTCTCAAATGAAGGCAGATTTCCTATAACAAGAACACCTAGGCACAAACATAAATGGATCAACAGTGTCACTCAAAAAATGATCACGGCCGGAGTCAGACAGTGGACAAGCACCTAACAACACTATAACTCTGCAGTTAATGCATGTCACTACTTATTTGCAGGGAAATTTATGAAACCAGAATTTGCATGGTCTACTTGAAACTTCCCTGAGCTGAATACCTAGCATTTAGCTTTCTAGCGGGAGTTGTGACAGTAGCTTTGCTCACAGCAAACTGCCACCGCCGTTTGTTCTGCTTCAGTGCTGTTTGACTGTCACAGCCTGTCATGTGGGAAGAAAGCACCACATCTAACCCCCTGCGACAAGGTTTAATCACCCCTATTACTCCTATTGGCTGTTCAAGCTACCTTGGGATGTTCAGCACACAGTAACAGATCTAAAAAAAACCTTGCTTTATAAATGAAAAGGCTAAAATCTGGTTTGATCTATCATCTAATACCCAGTCAAAAGGAACTAGAAACATTAGGTAAATAATACTAATACAATGCCTGAGACGATCCGTTAATTGTCACATCTTTTGCATCACTATTATTTATTTTTCTTCAAGTTTATACTTTTTATGGATTCCATGTATCAATAGGCATTCAAATTCTAAATTTCTTTTTTCCTTCTAGCAATCATTTTTATAATGTGGACATGTATGCAAAAAGATCACATTTGAGGTACATTTGTTTATACCAAAATAATGTGACAAAGGTAAAGTTTGTATCACATGGAATACCTGTCCAAATGTTAATGTGGGGTCAAAGGGTGAGAGAAGGAATGCTTAGAATAAGCCCTGTACAAAGGAAAGGTCAAACTTAAGCCTTCCTGTTAGAAATTAGCACCAATTAAGTAAAACTTCATATGTGTCTTATCTATATATAATAGAACTCTCTATAAACTTATGAACTTTGTTGTTCCATATAGCAAACTTTATCTCCATGCTTGCTTTAAGAATGCAGTTTTTGAGACTGCAGTTCATATTCTACTTAAAGTCTGAAGGGCACACGGGTCGGCTCTTCCAGTCCTTTTGCTTACAGCTAGTTATACATCATTCTCCAGAAGGATGTGCACATTTTGCACATTAACAAATCCGTTTGCTTGAGCTGGTCTTATTAAACCCAAGGTCTATTCATGGGGACAAAAAAAAATTGGTTTAAATATAAAAGCATATTAACCCACTATGAGTTTTGCTTTAGCACAGTGATCTAGTATTATTAAATTTTAATTACTCCAATAGGTTAATCTTAAGCCTAATAAAATATGTTAGTATGAAACTTTACAGTAAGATATTTTCTTATGCTAGTCAAAATCATTAAGACTGGTGCTATTTCAATTGATCTGTATCTGTAAATATCCCATTTGTTTTGCACAGACTGGGTAGGAAACAAGTATATCCTGACAGAACAGATAACTTGCTGGATCAATAACGTAGCACAAGGATTTTATAACCTTATATCTCTGTTCTAGCCCAGTTCTGAAAATATCTAAGCAAATGCCCATCCTGTAGAACCACTACTTTATATGACACTAACTGGTCTCTCATATAGGTCTCAAAACTTAATTAGTAATCAAAAGTTCCTACAAAAGATAAACATTTTTAAAAGATGAAAAAAACGCACAGCTAAAATTGTCAGTACTTCATTGCATTGTGATTAAACTGAACTATTTCATTTTCTTTTCTAACAAGTAATTTCAGGTGAAATAAAACATAATCTTGGGCCAGAGCATTTTAAAACTTGCAAAAAGCATGCGGATGTGTGAATGGATGGAAAGTGCATTACATAAGGGTTTTAATTTTTCATTAAAATTTCATCTAGTGGGAAGGTAGATTATTTTTACATTTTCAGATATAAACACACTTATCCATGTTTCTTCTTTCCAGCTTACAAAAGAAAAAAAAAAAAGTCAAGTTGCCAGAGAAGTCTCAGTGTTCACTCTAGATTATTTTAGATTATCTTTCTGAATGAACGACAACAACAACAAGAAGACACTTTTCTGTGTAAAAAGATTTTATAGTGCAAAAATCCGTAAAAGGAAAATTAGCTTCATCCTGGCTCAAACCAGGACATGTGCCCATGTCCAGGTCTAGCCTACATTCTTACTCCTCCAGTGAAGAGAATCTATGCCGTTTGATATTGTCAATTAGACCAACTTTATCAGGAGTGTTAGAGATTTTACGTTTTTAATGACAAGAGGTAATTGCTGTTTTCTTATATCTACCAAACAAACATCTGTGAAGAACCATCTAGAAATAACCAATTATAACACCTAACAAGCTGAATACATGTGTGTTGCTGCAGCTAACACATCACCAGAATACAGTGCATGTGGGTATGTATTTATGGTGGGCTGGAAGGCCAGTTCATCAGCTTCAGGTATACACTACACATGCTCTCTTGCATACCTTCTGTCCACATAAATTGACTTGATGTTCTCTCCCCCCAGTTCCCCAGTCAACTCTGGATGGCAATAAAGGACACTGTACTACCACCCTGAAAGTAAGTTCATTAAATTTGAATACTAAACCACCTATCTGAGAAATCTGAGTTGTCCAGTCACATGGAGTAGTTTCAACAATTTTCATAAATGGAAAGGGATGAGTATGTTTGGTCCTTTTTCTGCCACAAGGTATGGTATTGACAATGAGACAAATAATTATCCTAAACTTTTCAATTAACTTTTCCTTTTTTAAATAAACCTGCACTGTACTCTAGGCGAGGATATTGATATGAATCTTTGGATATGAATCATAATAGCAGATTTTCACATCAGGTATTTGATTTCATCTCTGAACTCTGAAGTTTCTGTGGTGTGAATGGCAGCAGGAAATGGCTTTCAAACTCTTCCTAACAGATGGAATAAAATCTGCCAGGTTATTAAATTACCACACAACTATTTTTAGTTTCCATTTCTAAATCCTTTTTCTTCTTTTGTCATATAATATGTCATTGCTAATCAGATCTCAAAAGCATTACAATTTTGAACAACAGAAGCTTCAACTGGCAGTTTATTATCCTTTGGCCTGCACATTTTTTGTTGCTGTTCTATTTTGCTGCTAAAATTATGGAGTATTTATGTAAATGTGTATTACAAAAATGGAGAAAGTAAGTAAAAACAACAGTTTGTAGGACTTACAGGCTTTAAAAATGTTTTAGTGATGAATAATCACTGTGAACCCTTATCTAGACTGCAGTCTCAGATTAAAGACTGCTGAAGGCTAACAAGTAGAAATGTCCTCCTAATCACTATGAAACCAAAAGCAAATTCATCAACTGGCTGTGGTAAACCATATCAGAAGGGCAATATATTTTATTTTTTATGAATTGTGCCTAGAAAGAAGAGAAAGCAACTCGACTGTTGTGAAAATTAAACCAATTGTTTCCTCCAGTGAACTCTGTCATAGTGACAGATTTTCTTAGCGTACAAAGCATCCTTTGAAGGCAAATTTGCTTGTAATTCAAGTGTTATGGAAAAAAATTGTGTCTTTGCTCATGCAGAGACCTAAATACTAACTCAGTCTCTTCTTACAGAAGGTCTATTACTGCTACAGCCACACTACAGTACAAAAGTGCTGATATAAAAAAACCTCAAAGAGTATTAAATATTGTTTGCTAGCATTACCATAGTAAATATTACAACACTTAAAGGATGTATATTAATTATGTGATTAATTCAGCTGGCAAATTAGGGTTTTACTTAAGGACAATCAGCTTCAATCAACTTCAATTGATCCCATATCTGCTTTTCAGTAGTGCATCAGACAATAGCCTCAGATTGAACACAAAAATGCAACTGCAGAAACTGGTGGAACACAGAACACTGTGACTTCTGGAAGCTGCACTGATTTATATCACTGTCACAAAAGCAATGTAAAATACTGAGACACTCCCCCTCCCCCATTTTAGTCTAGTTCTATCGAATCTCACAACTGAGAAGAAACAGTGGGGTTTTTTGAGACCACTAACCTGATGGATAGTGCTCAGCTACAAAGAAATATATATGCCAGTGGATGAGGCTCCCAATTTCTCTCAAGAAAGGAAACTGCACACACATCTCAATTAAGGCGTGGAACCTGCTGATCCTTCTTCCAGTCAGATATTTAAACTGTGAAATAACTTTGTAAAATGAACAATCAGGTATGATTTCCTAGTAGTGGTGAACATCATGCATTGTAAGACTTAACTACAGGGTTTTGCTACAAATGTCATATAACCAATGAGAATGCAGAAATAACTTTTTTCAACATTTCCAACTATTTAGAGTTGCTTTGTTGCAGAGAAATATAATAGGAACTCTTACAATCCTGTGTTGTTTTTGTTTTCTTTTTCCTATTGACTTTTTCTTTGATGATCAGGGAAAAAAAAAACAAGTAAATTTAAAAAAACCCCAACAATTAGTCTGAGAGAGGAATTTGAAGGGCTTTATAAATGAGGTATCTTCTGAAAAGGTGTCAATAAGGAAGACTGGAAAGAAGAAAAATTGTGGTTTCAAACAGTAAAGGTAATAACAAAGCCTCCACTAAATGCAAGGCTCCCAGGTGAAAGGAGTTTCACAAAGCTCTTTAAGACTTGTGCTCTAGTTCTGTCCAATGAAAAGAAAGATATTCGGGAACATTTGTTCCTCAGAGCTGTATTTTTTCTGTTTATTTTACAAAATGTTGTTTCAAAATAGCATCCTTCAGATCCCCCAGAAACAACTGTCTTCAGAATTTAATTTCCATCTAAATCTAAATACAATATTAAATAGAAAATATCTTTTTTGTGATAGCCTTGGCAGTGAAATAATTTATTGGGCGAGTAGTTAGGTATAGAAATTTTTTTTTTCTTCATTTAAGATATAATGTTTTACAGTTATTACAATATTATTTTGCATTGTTTAAATTACAGTGTAATAATTCATTCCTGCAACATTCAGTGGCACTAGGCCTTTGGCCTCTTGCCTAACAATACACTAGACAAGAATTATTACATTGTAATTCACACCCTGTCATGCCTTATTGCTTAATTAAAGCATAACCCTTCATGACATGACAAGCAATGTGACTGTTACCATAATAGATTATTATCCCACCTAACATATTTTAGTTTTACAACCTATTTTTTTTTGTACATGCACTCAATGTTCTTAGAACAAATACACATATATTTCTTTATCTGTAAAGTGTGAAGAATGGATTTACAAAGAGTAGCTTAGAACACAAAGTTGTATTTTTTGTTACAGCTCTTCCTTAAGTAAACTGGGGCTTTTTTTATTCATTTTCCTTCAGCAATAAATGCCTGTGAAAATTAGTAAAAATACTAAGGTTCAAATACCAGATTAGTTAACTGCCTGTATTTTGCTGTACCGCTTACCTATCTAAATTGTGAAGTTATATTATTGTGCTAAATTCTAATGTGGAACTAAACCAACAATGAGTCTGAGGTTAAAGTGTCTTTAAAATTCCAGATAAAGAAGCTGCCAGTTTAATTTTGTTGCAATACAGCTGTTAGCTATTCTGTGTTCAACATTAAGTAATTCTTAAAACATATTTATCACAAATAACTCCTAGAATCACTTTCTTATGAAGACCTTTTCCTTTCTGATGTTTCTCATACTGAAATGTGATAATGTAGAAAAACTTATCAGTTGTTATTATTACTAAAAATAAACTCTACTTCTGTAGAAGTCAATGGCAAAACTTATTGACTTAAATGAAACATTTGTCCATGAGATAAAATGGAAAAATTTGTCAACAGGTACGAAAACACACTTTATTATTCCAGCTTAAATTAATTATTTTAATTAATATTAGATATTTTATGAATGCCTTCACATGGCCTGGAAGTTTGCAATACAGCACAGTCATTTGGCTATTAATAAATGTTTACTTTTGGCAACCACCTATTCAAAATTAAAATATGCAGACATTGAACTCTGAAGCCTTGTGTGAACAAAAGCCTGCATTTCTTGAGAAGACATACAGGCAATGCATACAAAAGAATTTAAACACAGAAATTATATATACCGTACCCAATAGATGTGCTATCAATTTCATATAATATCAAGGTGCAATTTAATGAGGTTCCACTGAACTCTGTATGTCTGCAAGGTGACTGGGTTGTCCCTGGAACCCTATCTCTGCTATAAGTATAAAATGTCTATGATGTGACTGTGATATAAGTGAAACAGCTGCAGTCTTTGATCATATGCTGGCAGTTTATGTACAGATGCAGAATGTATAATAAGGGCACACTTTATTAACTTGACTGATGTTCTGTTATTTTACTGGTTCCAAAAGCCAAAGGAGACTAGGCTCCACCATGTTACTATGAGAATAATTTATTGTTGCAGCTATTCAAAATGAAATACCTATCATTAATGTCTAATTGATTATCATAAGCAAAAGGCATACATTGGCCTCAGTTGATCTGACATTTGCTATGTGCTTTAAAGCTCGTTCTACAGCTAGAACTGTTATTTTGAATTAGCACAAAACACATTTTAACTAAAGTCTAAATCAGCTGCCAACACTGAAGGTATGCATATGTTTCCTGTTAATAGATATTTCCACACATATAGAGTCTAGTTAAACTTACAGTGGGCTTTTACCAATTCATAAGTATAAAAATACACAAATTCTGGAGGCATGATAATAAAGTAAGACCTTGAGAGAGTAGTGGCTGTATTATATTGTACAGAAGCATCTTTGTTCTCCTTAAGAAGTGAAAACATTTTGGTTCTACCAAAATAGTTCTTCAGGTTTTAAACCATTCAGCTTTGTCAAAGTAGCCAAATTGGAGTGCATATTCTTTCCATGTGCCAGCAATAAAGATAAACTTTTATGGCATAACTAATACCTAGATGTCATGTCCCCATATGTGCAAGATGGAAATCACAGTAACGTTGCAAATTACAGGTAAATATAAAGATTGGCAAAGAAGATTAAACTACATTCTCATAAAAGATCTACTAATAGTTTATGCTAATCCTGAGTATGAAGTTATTCTAGATATGAAGGGTGTCTAGAATAGCCACTTTTCTTACACTTTATTGTTTATTTCCCCATTTTTTTCCCTAGCCTTCACTTACCTCTCTGTACTCTTAACTCTAAAGTTCTGTTTCATTTTGTCCTCATATTTTTGTTGGAAGAAATACAAAGGCCTAGACTCTAAGTCACTCTGCTGCCACAGACCCAGTTAGCTTTCTTCTGTAGTCTTGCACAGGAAATACACATTTTCATAACCTCATTGGACAAAAAGAGGATGTTGCAAAGTCAGTGTTACTGCTTTGATGGGAACTGTCTCTGTCCAGCAGCTGCCTTATGCACTCCTGGTTTTAGTTTTCCTTTCAGTCCCTTTCTCTATAGCCCTTGTGCTGTGGATGAGGAGTAAAACATCTCAGAAGTTCCCTGCTCACACACACATATATGTTTACTTTTTTTTTCCATAAATCTGTTCACTTTTCATCAAGATACAAACAGCTAGATCTGTTTCTATTCCAGATTTAAGGACATGCAAAAAAGGATTTATACTTCAATCTTCTCCAGTATGGATATTCCCCAAGGAAGTGTAATTCCTCTAGCCTCAAGCTTAGCACCACCAATTAATCCATAGGGTTGATTTTAGAATCCTAAAATATCATCTCTGAACTATGTTCAATTTTCTTTTTCACATCTTGAATGCTCGCTATTTCTAGAAAAGAGTACAGACACCAGATAAATGTAAAATCTAAACACTGAAGTAGATTTCTTTCATGAAAGTCTAATGACTATTTCAAGGATTGCATTTTCACTGAAATTTGTTGTAAGTCACCAGAAATTACAGTTAGAAATAAGGAATAACTAAGTTCATTTTAAAGTGTTTTAAGTTATCCTGTCAAAAAAGCCATGGTCAGACAAAACCTGATTTACGATACCATGTAAGTTATCATTGCCCCCTGGATTACCGTTTAAAATGCAGATAAATCTTTATGTAGGCATATATTCAGCCTAATTTCCCTTTTTTTCCCCCCTTGACTGCTTCTAGTACTTCCAATATATGAGCTGCAGTGTAATTCCTCTGCCAAATATCTCCCTGACACATTTCAGTGCCTTTTCTTCCTCTCCATCCATCATTTTCTTATCAGTATTTTTTTGTTTCAATGGACTTCAGCTCAGATGGGAATACTGGACTTCATTCAATGACTTCAGTGACTTCATCTTAACTGACTCCAGAATAATATAGAGTTAAATTAAATGCAAAGTAACGTTCCTTATTGAAGTACTAAATTTAATCTTAGAAATAAATGATTACTTAATAAATACTATAAAATCTCTGCTTCCAACCATGGGTCAAGAGAACATTTACAGATAAAAAAAAACACTCACACAGTCAAATATCTTGTTATAATACCAAACAACTTCTGTTCAGGAAGTATATATTGTTCTGCAACACTGTATGTGTCCAAAGCATTGCCTGCTGACTTGTGAGGTATTCTTGTTTTTGAATAATGAATACTGTGCCATCGTTCCACTGAACATCACTGAATTAAAAATGCTAATTTTCATAGTAAAGCAAATGTTACATCTAAAACCTGAAGAGAAGAGTTCACATCCATGGCAATAAACGTTCAATAGTTCTGTAAGATTTCCCCCCTCAGGAAAACACAGATGACAGCAAAATAACTTTTCTTATGCTGGTCTGTTCTCCTACCTTTTCTGATGAGTTGGCTGCAGAAAAATGTATAAATGGAAAGCTCAATTAGTGTAATTTATGTCTCCTTGGATGTCAATCATTACTGTGGAGAGGTGGGACTTTCAGGATCTCTGTGCATTAATTAAGAGCTCATCTTAGAAGAGTAGTCATTACACCTAAGGACCAAAAATAAGTTTTAATTAGAGTCTAGAAGACAGCATGTCATCTACTTATAAAACTAGTTCTTTAGTTAAAAAATGAACAGCTATGGGACATTATTAGTAATGACGCCAAGGGCACAGATCTCTTGCTTGTACTTAACTTAAGAATACAAAACTATTTTTGTGTATATAAGTCTGCCTGGAAAAACTGGACAAGTTTGGTAATATTATGTGGACACCACTCAGATTTCAGCCAGGTTGTATGAATGCCAATGTGATTATTAGACCCTCACGAAATTATTAATGCTGTGCTGGTTTTGAGGGAAGACTATTACACTGCTAAAGTTAGATTGTATTTCTCCCTCATAGCCTATTTTTTTAATGTTCCAGGATGTCTTCTGACTGTGAATGCAATAGCCAAAGCAATGTAAGCTCATAAAAAGGAACTAATGGGCTTGTACAGTGCCATCGGTTTCATTCACTAAGTGATACAATACGTAGGCAGTTGTTGGCTGGCCTTAGACACATCAAGGTTCAAGAGAGGTTAAAAACTAGCTGGGCTAACTGGTTTCAGCTGCCCAAGAGCATTTTGCTCATGGCATGACTTATCTGAGGACAATCAAATATTCTGCCTAGGACTCACTAGGGAAATAATGTATAAATAATTGATTATATCATTTATAAATTAAAGGAAGGAAAATAGATTTTAAAAGCTATTCTGAAAAATAAACGTCAGCTAATAACTCAGGCATGAAAAGGGGTAACATTTAGAGAAGAATTAAGTTTACATTCTAGAGAAGAAGAAACAACTTGTTTCTCAATGGCTGGAGTAAGACATGTAATGAACTAATTAAAAACACAACGATTAACAGACTGCTCTAGGAAAAATGAGACAAGGAAAAAAAAAGGAAAGTTCCAATATGGAAATAGAAAAGAAAAAATACTCATAAAAATGGGATTTCAGTGTTCCAAATACTGTAGTTTATCGAAGGACTGAAGCTAATATATACATTACATATTATAATTAATAATAATTGTAAAGGTTATTGCACAGAAAAAGAGAAGAATAGGAAGGCATTTCAAAAAGGCAAAAAGAATTACTACGCATCCCAGAACAGCAGAGCAAGTGTAATGACTGACTTCGTTGCAATTATACTTCATAGTCCTTTACTAAGGTGTTTGTAAGTATCAATAAGGGACCGATATTTTTTACAAATATTTGTTTGAGAAGCACATGCTATATATTTCCTCCCTAATCAATATACCTGAGGAACAATGAAAAAAAGAGGGGTAGTAATTGCTGGTAGATTGTTTGAATACTTTTCTTCTAAATAACAGTGTGTGATGAAACCAATACTGTAGTGAGGGAGCAATCAGTCTCTTAAGGACACTCAGAAAAATGTAGAGAATAACTTATGTCAATGACGTTCAGAAAAAATTGTGTTAATGTCAATAAATATTTCTAATAATGTTTACCCAAGTGTTTTCTTATCTATTGTTCCAGCCATTAATTGTTTGCTGTACAACAGACATAGAAGTACTCTCCAGAATTTGCTGACTGGAAATATTAGTCTAATTACTAGAAGATTTCAGTGAGTAAATGGAGTATCAGACCATCAAATATGATGCCAGTACATAGCAACACATCCTGGAGAATGTTAGGACTAAAGCTTTTATTTCAGAATTTCAGCTTTTATTCTGTGAATTGCTCCTGAGGTATCACAGTACAAAATAGAATATATCCTACTGCTATGGATATATGCACATTACTAAAACTGATTTCTACTTTTCTGTAGATATAAGTTATTTTTCACATAGTGATAGATCTTCAGGTAGACTGAAATTGTGACAGTCAGGTCAAGTTCCCAGTGATGGGAAAAGAAGAAACATAACCCCCATTTTTAAAGAGGGGAAAAAAAAAAGAACCAGGGAACTACAGGGCAAGACCATGGAGCAGATCTTCCTGGAAACTGTGCTAAGGAACATGGAAAAGAAGGAGGTCATTTGAGACAGCCAACAAGCAAATCATGCCTGACAAATCTGGTGGCCTTCTATGATGGGGCTACAATGTTCATGGATTAGGGAAGAACATCTGATGTCAGCTACCTCGACTTGTGCAAAGCATTAGACACTGTCCCACATGACATCCTTGTCTCTGAATTGGAGAGACATGGACTTGATGCATGTACCACTTAGTGGATAAGGAATTAACTAGATGATAACACTCAAGGAGTTATGGTCAACATGTCAATGTCCAAGTGGAGGTCAGTGACGAGTGTTCCTCAGGGTTGGGTATTGGGACTGGCACTGTTTAACATCTTTGTCAGCAATGTGGATGGTGGGATTGAGTGCACCCTTGGAAAGTTTGCAGATGACACCAAGCTGTGTGGTGTGGAGGGAAGGGTTGACATCCAGAGGGACCTTGACAGGCTTGAGAGGTGGGCTAGTGCAAACCACATGAGGTTCAACAAGGCCAAGTGCAATGTCCTGCACCTGGATTGGGGCAATCCCATGCACAAATACAGGCTGGGTGGAGAATGCATTGAGAACAGGAGGACTTGGGGGTGCTGGCTGATGAGAAGCTCAACATGAGCCAGCAATATGTGCTCGCAGCCCAGACAGCCAACAGTATCCTGGGCTGCATCAGAAGAAGTGAGACCAGCAGGTTGAGGGAAGTAATACTCCCCTCTACTCTGCTTTTGTGAGACTCCCCCTGGAGTACTGTGTCCAGTTCTGGGGCTCCCAACATAGGAAGGAGCATATTGATAAGAAGTGTTCAAGGCCAGGTTGGATGGTTCTTTTAGCAAACTGGTGTAGTGGAAGGTGTCCCTGCCCATGCAGGGGGTTGATGTTTAAGGTCCCTTGCAATCCCAACCATTCTATGATTCTATGATTTCAGGAAAGGACGTTTAATATTGGCCAGTGCCACGGATAGGTATTTTTGAATGGAAATGGAAAGGAGTTAATCCAGGGTTTGTCACTTGTATTCTCTTAACTGAAACAAAGTACTGAGCGTTGTTATCTGCAGTCTCCTGCTAGTCATATTTAACACATTTTTTGTCAGCTGCTTCTCTTGATTAAGGCGATGGCAGAGAAAACAGACACGCTAAACTCCAGAACAGACAAAGATTCTTTGTTCTTCTAAACAATGCTATGAATTTCATAATGCTTTAATTTGCTGTTACTCACAAGGGACAATGTCAATAACTGAACCAGAGGATCACTAGTACGGATTGCATGTTAGCAGCATGGTCCCTCCTCAGTTCTTCAGTTCATGCTTCCTAGTCTGCCTCTTCTGAACTCACACTCCAGTATGCTGCTCTGGAAACCAGCCATAAAAGAGGCTAACTCAGACAATAAAAACTGGATGATCTATTGAACTGTGACTGAGATTTGTGACCCGGCTCAAAGTGAATCAGATTCAACAACAAGACTTCTTACAAGCAGCTCACTAAGAGCCTGGCAGAATGTCAACACAGTTGTACTAAATATTTGACACAAAACTTGCTGAGAACCACATGGTATAATCTATTATCATTAAAATAACTTTTAAGCTATGTGAATTCACATGCAAAGGATAAAAAAAACCCACCACAACAAAACCCAAAAAACAGCAATTCTAAAACGTTTATTAATAATGAAGAGCATGATATAACAATCCAATTACATTGCACAATCAGAAAGAGGAACGAGCCTAAAATTACTTCATGCAAACTCCTGGCCAAAAACATCACAGAATCACAGAATGTTAGGGATTGGAAGGGACCTCAAAAGATCATCTAGAGTCCAACCCCCCTGCCAGAGCAGGATCCCCTAGAGTACATCACACAGGGACGTGTCCAGGTGGGTTTTGAATATCTCCAGAGAAGGAGACTCCACAACCTCTCTGGGCAGCCTGTTCCAGTGCTCTGTCACCCTCACAGTGAAGAAGTTTTTTCCTCATGTTTACATGGAACATCCTATGCTCCAGCTTGTGCCCATTGCCCCTTGTCCTATCATTGGACATCACTGAGAAGAGCTTGGATCCATTCTCCTGACACTCGCCCTTTACATATTTGTAAACATTAATGAGGTCATCCCTCAGTCTCCTCTTCTCCAAGCTGAAGAGACCCAGCTCCCTCAGCCTTTCCTCATAAGGGAGATGTTCCACCCCCTTAATCATCTTTGTGGCTCTGCACTGGACTCTTTCAAGCAGTTCCCTGTCCTTCTTGAACCAAGGGCCCCAGAACTAGACACAATATTCCAGCTGCAGCCTCACCAGGGCAGAGTAGAGGGGGAGGAGAACCTCTCTCGACCTACTAACCACAACCCTTCTAATACATCCCACGATGCCATTGGCCTTCTTGGCCACAAGGGCACATTGCTGGCTCATGGTCATCCTCCTGTCCACCAGGACCCCCAGGTCCCTTTCCCCTACACTGCTCTGCAACAGGTCAGTCCCCAGCCTATACTGATACATGGGGTTGTTCTTCCCTAGATGCAAGACTCTACACTTGTCCTTGTTGTATTTCATTAAATTTCTGCCAGCCCAACTCTCCAGCCTGTCCAGGTCTTGCTGAATGGCAGCACAGCCTTCTGGTGTGTCAGCCACTCCTCCCAGTTTTTTATCATCAGCAAACTTGCTGACAGTGCACTCTGATCTCTCATCTAGGTTGTTGATGAATTTATTGAATAGTGCTGGTCCCAGTACCAACCCCTGAGGGACTCCACTAGATACAGGCCTCTGTCTAGACTCTGTCCCATTGACCACAACTCTCTGACTTCTTTCCTTCAACCAGTTCACAATCACCTCACTATCCAACCATCCAGACCACACTTCCTCAGTTTAGCTGCAAGGATGCTGTGGGAGATGGTGTCAAATGCTTTACTGAAATAAAGATAAACCACATCCATTGTACTACCATCAGCTATCCACCTGGTTATGTCCTCATAAAAGGCTATCAGGTTGGTTAAACATGATTTTCCCTTGGTAAAACCATGTTGACTGCTAATCAAACTGATTACTCTTGAAAAACACTGTAAGAATCTAAAATTAGTATCAAAATGCTCACACAAGGGGTGGAGATAACCAAATAAACGTAATCTGTAGCTTTTAACCCCTATTAACATCTGCAAACTTCATCTGTTTCTGCTGAAATGGTAGTGATGTCAGATAAATATTTGTTCAAGAACTATATAGAATTATAAAGTAAGACACTGGAAAATATTAAAGTATAAAGAAAAATGAATGTAAATGTAAATCAAATTTAGTAATATCAAACCAAAACACATAGCAATTTCTCCATGGCCAGCATAGTCTAGGGATCAAGCCCTCTTCCTGAAATCCATCCATTTATCATAAAGCATTGGAGTCACATTGAAAATGATTCCATTATAGTCAGCAACACCCAGATTGCAAATGGAAGTTATTAATCAGCCAGCAGTACTACAATATTTTCTACTGTCAAGACAACAACCACTGCTGACTCTAATGAATAAGATAAAAGTTTGTCTTAAATTAGGATGCACCTGTATGTGATAACTTTGGTTTCAGCATTTTGCTGCCTCATTTTCCTACCCAATTAGCCTTTCTATTTGTCAACTTTTTCTTAACTTTCCTAATCTCAATTTCTATGTCAGTTCATAGGATCACAGCAGAAACATGACAAAATAAATTATTTAAAAATTTGTATTTTCTTCATTATTGATTGGGAAATTTCTGTTTGGTTTTGATTACACTATTATATTGTTAAGAACTGAAGAAGTTAATAACATTATGGTATTATTCTTATATTATTGTATCATTGTAATATAAAACCATTTATTAATCATGGGGGAAAAAGGAGATATCCATAATGTGTTATAAATACTTCATGTTTTTCAGTCCGGTTGACTGATATAATTCTGTCTGCCTGGATAAAACTTTGCTAAGTAAAAACAATTATCACAGATAAGGTACAATATAGAAACATGAAGACTTACTATAAGAGACTAAGAGAACTACTAATTGAGAAATTTCTCTCTGTCTGACTGCAGCTAGATTAACACAATTCTTTTTCAAATTTTATGAACAAAAAGCTATTAAAATGTTAACAAACATCACATAGAAAGGAAGAGATTAAGCCAGCACCGGAAAACACAATGAGAGAGGAACTAAGAATGCAACAAGGTTGTGTAGAAACACTTGGTGTTACACGTGAAGTCGCTGGGCTTGCCTAAACAGGAGAGAATAATATGTTTTATGCAACGTGTCATGCTTACTTGTACACAGTCATGCTGACATGTTCCACTGACCTGGGCAAGAGAACATATTATGATCTTCAACTTTTTCTGTACTTGTGATGTGTTTCTGCAGGAAATAGGTAACATGTATTTATAGGGATATACGCTTTGTAACATTGATCTTTGTCACAAAACCTTACAGAAACGTGTCATCAAAATTTACAGTTGGGCTTGCTAGGTTCACCCTATCAAAAAAGAGAGCAGTGTCTTAGGATCAAGACTAAGAACAGTAAAATAAAAATAGAAATAGTGGCACATTGTCTCTGAAGAGACACTTGTAAAGGATGAACAAAGGATTCATAAGGCACCAATTGGCATGAAACTGGAGCAAGAAGATGACAGCAGGGATACAGTCTAAAGTTAGGTCAACCACTGGATTAAATCCTGCAAAAGTGTCAGTAAACTCCATTGCTTGAAAGACAAGCCTGGAAGACAGACTAGGGAAGAGACCACAGGTGCAGCTTGCCCCTATACTGTCATAACAATAAATAAGGCTATCTGTCATGATCCAGCCATCTGGAGAAGTACTTTATACTGTCCTGAATAGATGCTACACCTTTATTTATTGTTACAAGAAGTGCTTAAAATAACATTGATTTGGTAAGAAATGGTTTATGTCTCATAAATAAAGGCAGTATCACAATAAATGTGCAGGCAAAATTTGTAGGAAGAAAGTTAAATGTACTTTGATACCATTGATTTGATTTATAAGTGATGATACACAACATTAAAAAAAAACAACAAACAACACACAAGTAACAGTTCAAAATGCTAAATACAGCAGCTGCTGCAGAAGCTTTCAGTCTAGTACCGAAAGCAGTGATCCAGCCATCACTGCCTAGATATTTTATTCCTTTTTGTAGAATTTACTTAAAGAGGCCAGGCACCTCATCATATATCAACAAGTCATATTGTAAGAAAAATAATAATCTACCCTACAACTAGCAAGTTTACAAAAAATATGCCCCATCTATCCTCTTCTTTTTCTTGCTGGCAAGGTACATACTCAAGCTTTGCGATTAAGGGTATATATGTCAATCCAGCAAACCATGGGATAATCTTTGGGACAAAAACTAAATTAAAACTGAAATAATAGGATGTGGGTTGAGATGTAGCCTTGCCCTACTCAACCTCTTGTGCTGTATAACACAAAAGCAATGTTAAAGGACTTTCTCTTTTTTCAGAAATCTGAATAATAACTACATTTCTTTTTCTACTGCTATCTCTTTGAACAGTGTTTAATAAAATGCACCCTTGACATGCTCCCTAAATGAGATAAAGGGAAAATAAATGAAAAGTATAATTTCTTTTATGAGAAGTGGACAGGTAGACTGAGAAATATAATATACTACACTGATGGTCTGCAGTGTGTCTAAGTGAAACCAGCACTGGAATTAATTTCAGTTTCTTTGTTTTTTCCTCTCTGCTGACAGCCTCCAATTCCCCTTTACTTTGCATATGTAGAATATGAGTGACCAGGACATATTTAGTACTCTGAGAAGATCTGCTTTTTTCCTATTCTCCACATTATCTCCACTTCACTGCAAAAAGCTTCTGTGGCAGCATTTTTGTCTACAGTCATAAGATTGCTGCAGCCTCAACTATAATCTCAAAAAAGTCTCTCTTTCTATGGCTATCTGTTCTTTTCCAATAAACTTGGCACATTGAATACATTTCTCTGTAACATCAGCTTTTTGTGGACTGCGACATATGGGGCTATCTAACATGACTTCAGATTGCCACTCTTAGCTTAGCCTTTTCTGTTCTGCTTCCCATAATAAAGGTGACTCTGCTGCTTATCTTCTGTGGTTCTCACAGACAAGAAGAGGACCTTGTCAGAGATAATTTTCTAACAGATGAGCAAACCTTCAATACAAATATGATGTCTTCAAACACAAATTCCCCTCTACCCTGCCTTAGATTTAAATATACAGTTTAACTGAGGAAAGACATTAAATGTGAAATGTTTCCCAGCTTTATAATAAAGAACAAGATTAAGCAAAGCCACCACAGTTTTTCTGTGCTACTATTTAGCACCCTTGAATAATTTCAACTGCTGTCAGAGCATTGCTTTAACAATAGTAAGCCATAAAAGAGTACTAAAATAGCACTTCCCCACTTGGGTTGTCTGGCTGATGTCTCCAGGGGAGGAAAGTACAGACCTTGTTAAAGTCACCTTTTTTCCTGGACAGCAAAAGAAAAAGACCCAGACTTTACAATAGGGCCACTTACTGCAATGTAATGGTATCTCTCTGGACACTGGGATGCTGGGGAAGATGTGAGCATCTTTTTCCCACGCTCACCAGCTGATTTAACTTGCTGGAGGAATGAACCTGCCCCTAGGAGATTTCTTCCCAGGCTGCAGGTGGTTTCCATTTCTTTCTACATCCTTGGGAATGTATGCCCATCTTCCTTGCTGTGCCCCATCCCTCCCTCATGTATTCCCTTTCTGGAATCTATGGAACTACCACCTTCTTTGTCCTGTTTTTGGCATTTGTTTTTTTTAGTAGATTTGTTCCACCCCCTGGGGAAAGCCAGGAAGAAACTAACCTGCTTCTCTCCCCACTACTGCAAATAGACAAATTATTTAAATAGCAGGTCTGGGTACTGGCATCATTGAAGACAGATTGGGGCAAAACCACGTGATAAAGAGCAGGGCATGAAAGTAATATTACAAATGCTGCAGTACTGTGGCTGTATCAGGGTCTAATTATTTAGAATTGTAGTATTAATATATAACTGTAATGGATGCTATAAAATCATGTTCAGTTGGGAAAAATTAAACTGTTGCTTGTCTATACCATCTGGTACAATTGAAAACCAGACAAGCCTTTACTAATTCCTGTGGATTTTTGAGCAACCTGATACACCATGTAGAAGGACTAGCTCATTACAGGATCTATATTACAGTTTGTGGAATGAGACCTATAAAATATATATAGGTCAATTATTAATGGAAACAAATTAATTTTCAAAACTGGAAAAAAATGTAGCCTTTTTTTTTCAATTGATCCCAAGTTATGAAGAAGTTTGTGCTTTTAGCCATTTTTCACCTGAACGTTGAACCTAAGGGAAAATTCTGTATTTTTATAATGTGTAGAGTTGTACATGGCACTTTTTCTGCCACTCTTCATGATTAGTCTACAGAACACTGATTAAACTTCCCTTGTTTTTTAAAAAAATACCTTAGCTGAAATACTTCACCAGAATTGAGGTGTTTGTTTTTGTTTTTTTTTCTCTCGTCTGCCTGAACTAGGTACTGAAGGAACTTGAATTCATTGGCACACGGCCCTCCAGCAGTACTGTGTCCTCCTCTGGCTGTAAAAAAAAGTATCCTTCAGTGAACCTCAACATACTCCCCTTCCCCAGCAATAGTGAAACATGAAACATTCGGGAAAGTTGTTGCTACTATCCTTTACTCATGCAAATTAATGCCACAAAGCTTGGCAGCAGTGTTGTATTGGCAAACTAGTAGCGAATTTAGCAGTCTTCCCCACCCGCCCCAATTAAATTATTTCAATAACCAGAAGTAAGCTTTGCTTACTTCCTATAGTTGACAAACTTGGTCACAGCCCAAACTCAAACTGAAATTTGTTCACTCTATGTCTTTTTTGCATCAGTGCTTAGTGGAAAAGATTTTTCTGAAGGTTTGGAAATGCAGACAAATTTGCCATCAACCTAATCTTGTACAGTACAGTGTGGTAATGTATTTCAGTGTGCATAACACTGCTTCTGCTCACCATACAAAACTGAGGAGAGCAAGACCCATACTGAAGTTTCTGTTGCTAATTCTAATATGCTGTCTTGGCTTCTACTTAAAAATAACTATGCACATGTTTGTTATTACAGTTCCTCTTATTCAATCACTAAGTCAACAGAGCGATCTTCATCAAGACAGCTTGTATTTATCACACTTCATGTACTTAAATTGTATGTCACCCAATTAAGTAAAATCCAAGGAAATCCTTGATTGATCATGAAGGTAACCATATGGTTAGCTAGCAATTCAGCAGAAACTAAATTCATTACCAAATTCACTTTTAAGTAATTATTATTAAATACTATTGTTTCAATGTTTGTTTTCTGTAGTCTTTGGTTGGCTTAAAATGGCAATGGTAATTGCTGTTACCAACATGTTGAAAAAGGGCACAAATCCCAAAATAGTTCAAAGAGATTATTTTCTGATAGCTAGAGTGATACAAAGCATGACTACAACATAATGCCATCTTCTATCTTTTCCTGAAACTCTAAGAAGTGAAACCAAGCTGTTCCTTTCCACCAGAAAAGGGATAAAAGCAAGGAAAAAAATAAACTAAGATTTCTCACAACATCCCTTAATAACTTCCACTTTCTTCTTTCTCCTCTACCAACAGGAGAAGCCCAAAGCAAAGAAAAATAAAAGTTAAGGAGTATTACTACAAACATCTTGGGCATCTGAACGTCTATACTTGCATGACCATATAATGTTTTTCCACAGCTCTTCTGCCTCACTGAGCATGGAATGTCATCTGGACATGAATGGGGATCACTTAGTGAGGGGTGCGGTCACTTACCAGAAGCCTCTCATATTTCTGGCAGAAGTTGCAAAATGTGTAATAAGGAATGCAGATATTATCGGAAGGGCTTTTTCAATTAATTCAACTATTGCTATGTAGAAATGGATTCTAGATCCTATCACAGACTTCCCAGAGGATACTGTACATCTGAAACGTACTTCTCAGAGCTGACTCCAAGTGTGTATTCCCTGTTTCTGCGGCCACAGAGCTGGCTGGAGGCTTTGTTGACTGTTTGAAGAATGATGAACATTCACAACTTCAAACATTAATGTGGCTGTAATAGTAAGCTGCGTCATGAATATATAAAGGCCTATATGATGCTGATTTTCCCCCCAAATAGGAGTACTCAGATCAATGGATTCTTTTACTTTAGTCCCTATGCTTGATTGATACTAAGGATTTTAGGCTTAACCTTGTAATAACGTGACTTCCTGGATTTCTGACTCTAGCTGAAGTTTTTAACCCCAAGTTGGGTGCTTAAAATTCTCAGATGAATATTTTTATCTGTGAGGTAGGCAAAAGGGAAGCACTACTTTCTCACTAGTTTGCATATGGATAGACAGACTCTTAGCACTGATCAAGACCGAGTACATGTGCTGCTAGGCCAAAAGCATGAGCTAGGTACTGAAATGTCAAGGTCTTATGGGGCCACTTTCCTATGCAATGCCATCAGAATCAAAGTAGTGGCACACATACTCGGCCACATGGGCACAGAGAATACCTCGTTCACAAAGCTGTAGGGAACTTGAGAACTTTCAAACACTGCAGTTTCTGTAATAAGTGTGAAGAATCTATATTATAATTCCTTGTGAATCCTCTTTGCTCTCCGAGTCTTTTACACAGCCCCATCCATCTGTGCTAGCTCCTACAAAAAATACAGATAATAACCTCCTACCTCATAGGTGGGTTTTTAAATTAAACTAATACTAATGTGTGAAATTCATACAATAGTGGTGAGTACCACACAAAAGCTCTGGCAGAAAGTAATAACTGTACTAAGCACAGACTTGGAACTCTACAGTCAAAAATGCCTTGGGCCACTCTGTGCCAGGATAATCCAACAACATTTTGAAAAGCTGTTTGGACATCCCAGCCTGCCTCTGTGATCTGAATAAGGAGGGATTGGGAAAAAACAGTAAGGAATCATGTAGCTAAAGACTGTAGCATATGATATGTAGAATCATCTAGCTAAAATTTACATGGACAAACAATGCCAGTATTTGTGACTTCTGATCACTTGATTTTGGAACTTTAAAGTTCTTTTGTTGGATATTTTTATCTAAGAGATTTTATTTTATTATATTTTACTTTATTTTTAATAGAGAGGACTTCACTAGGTGGATACTGGAGCTTTATGTGAAAGCGTACACTCAAGAAACAATTTAGCAAAGGACTTAAAATATCTTTAATCTAGTGAGTAACAACTTTTTTCATGGGACTTCTCAAGACTGTAACTTCAATTTATGTACATATTTAAGAAACAGAACAAAACTCTGAAACCTATAGAAGAGCTGTTCCCTAGTGCACTGATTTTTTCTAGTGCCACTAATACTGAGAGAAGGCAAGAGATGTAGGTAGGAGAGGGAACGGAAAGAGAGATTAATATTTTGCTGTGTACTTAAGCAAACCAACAAAAAAAAATAATCTAAAAATAATCACTACACTTAAACGATCTTTTGGAATGCAAGAAATGGAATACAAGATGACAAGAAAAAAAGACATGCTTTAAGAAACATTTTATAATTAAATATATAGTTTCAGCAGATGAAGTAATACTACATCTGTATTTCAGGGGTTGGATCTAAACGCGAGTACATTTACATTCCAAATAAACCCAAATATGAATAAATATTACAAAAAATAGCAAAATTGCAAAAAGTTTGTGCAATAGTAGTCACACTTCATAACTATGTGAATCAGGGGCCTACAGCAACTTCTGATTTCAGTTCTGGCTCTGAATTCCCTTAGTCTTGGGCTGCAAATTTGGATAGACACTCTTCTTTATTATATAAAATCGGGCTATATAAAGAAATGTTTTATTTCTGCTTGGTCCCCTTCTTAACAAAATAATTACTTCTATTTTTTAGGTTATAATGAAAAAGACGGAAAGCACAAATGACATGTGGAAACATAGAAGCTAGGTAAAACAGTAATAACCTTCCTGTTTTGCTCTGAATAATTTGAATGTAAATTAGAATAGCAGCAACATCAGGAGAAGGATGAGATTCTTTTCTGCAGAAAAAAAACAACCTCTTGATTTACCTGGCATTTAATGCTTTTCTTGCACCTGCTTGTACAAACCAGAATTTTGCACAGCATTCTGCTAGGACTACAAAGGTATCTGGGAGCTATCTGGATCTTGCAGAGCTTCCTTTGGCATGTGATCTATGCAGTATAGAAACATTAGGATTTCTAGGTTTTTAACATACTACCTACATATACATTATGTGACATGAAGGCCTGTCCTTAAGCTTTCAGGATGTCACCTGTAGAAGACAACAGGAGGTACTTACACTATTTCAGATGCAGTAGTGGAGAGTGTTGTGGTGTCGTGTCTCACAGACAGCACTTACACGTGCTACCCAATTGCCATTTAGATAGTATAGAATACTTCTTAGTATACAATCAGATAGCAGAAGTTGAAAGTGGTGTTTAGCTGTTTTTGTTCACTCTGGGTACAACCCTGTACATATTCCTTCAGATTCCAGCTCTCCAATTAAGCAGCACATGAATAAACAGAAATCCCTGACCCCTCCTGTGTTCTGAGATGCTGCATAAAAGCAAAGTGGTGCTGTATCAGTCAAACACATACAGACTTTTACTCACTAGTCAGTGTATTTCAAACCCCTTATATGTCAGATTCCACTTGAGCTGATACATGCTTATTGAGTTGCACAGCATCTGGTTGGCATCACTAAATTAAACAGTATCATGCAGATGTTAGTGTTCCTTAATGGTCAAAATACTGATAACTTATTCTTAAAAGGGATATAGTACTTAAGTACTTTTGAACTAACCTGGTAAATTGGCTAAAAAATTAATGAAGAAGTCAGGGTTCCCTTCTTGCTCTGCACACCAACAGGATATCAAGGCATTATGGAAATATGTAATCTTGCCCTTGCAAAGAAGAGCAGTTCAAAGCACATAGGATAGTGCTGCTCATGTTCAAAATTCACCCTGCAGACTGTTTTTTGTATTGGATGTTTTGACTGTATTGGCTGAGATGAAATTGGAAGGCCAATTTCTACCATACGATTAAGGACAATCAGGTATGTTGTTCGAGTTCAATAATATCTAATTTGCAAATAAAGCTATTTAATTTATCAAAGACAGGATCTAATTATCAAAACACAATTTTGGTAGCCATTATAAATTCTGTTCTTTAAGTATGTTCAGTTAGTTTTGAAAGAGTGACTACTGTCTAATTTTTCGCTTCTTTTAACTGACACCCACAGTAATAGAATCTATCCCACAATGATAGCTAAGGTGATACTATTCTTGTCTTTTTTAATTATTAGAGGTCTTTTAAGTTGTGCTGAGAAAGACTACAAGGAAATTCAGTGCAGAATGTTACAAGAGGGAAAGGTACAGTATCAAAGAGTTGCCTGCAGGCACCAAGGCCCCTTGTTACAGCAGTTCTTTTCACTTGCACAATTAGAATAATTGTTTGAGCCTGGTAAGATTTCAGTGCATATCACATTTATTTCTATTTTATATTTATATCCTGTGACAGCACTATTCATATGGAATGCACAGGGCTAATTTACTTATGTCCTAATGTGAGTAAGTTGGTTGATGCCTCTTGTGGTAAACTGATGTGCATTAAAATTCTTCCCCTTGTATAGGATTATAATTATACCAATGAAAGAGGACATTGCTAGGATCTTTTGACATAGCAAACATCCTACTTTCTTTAAGTGTCCTCTAAGAAAAAAACCACAACATTTTAAGGTGGAAAGGGATGAGAGAGATAAATAAAGAAAATTAACACATTCACATTAAGTTTAGCCTTTCTCACCTTCTGCAAAGCACTACATCTGTATATAATAAAATAAGACTTCCTTCTTCATATAGTAGTGTCACAGTTTAATGCTGGGCCAGCAATTAAATAAATGACAGATGCTCTCTATTAACGGCTCTCCCTTCCCCTATAGCGAAAAGAGAGAGAATAAAGGAGAGACACTTATGGGTTGGAAACTAAACTACACAGCTTTAATGAAACAATAGTGATGAAAAGAATGAAATACGTGCCAATATCTACAAATATACACACGGCCACTTTTGCACACCCTCCCCCCCAACAATGCTCACGTCACCACCAAGGCTGCAGGGCAGGCCCTAGAATAGTCCTGGGCTCAGTTTCTGGAATAAGCAGCAGACAGGAGCTGGATGCAGGAACGCACAGATTCAGGAATGCAGGGATTGAGATCAAAGGCAGACAAATGGACAAAGTCCTCTCAGGACACCAGCCATGGATAAAGAGAACTTGACCCTCATGATCCCTCAAATTTATACCAAGTATGACCAGTATGGGATGGAATACTTCATTTGGTCAATTTTGGTCACCTGTCTGGTCTGCTCCTCCCCAAAGGAGGGTCGCAGGTGTGACTCCTCTACTCCCTACTGGTTCTGGACCATAAGATGTTTTTCAGAACCAAGCAGTGGCCTTGGTTCAACATACCATTCTCCAGCACTAACTATGAACATGGAGGGTTATCAGTCCTCAGAAGCAAACACTGACTGAGAAACACGCTGTTAATTTCAGCAACAGCAGCTACTTAGAGACTTAACTGAAAAGTAAAATCACTAGAAAGAAAATTAATCCTATCCTGGTTCAAACCAGGCTAAGTAGCTTTCAGTTATGTGAAAATACATGTTCTAGTAGCATGTTCAAAAAAGAATATCATAGACAGTTTCTGTTAAAAGAAAATTCTATCAAGGTAAAGAAGAAAGGAAACAAAAGAAGCTATACATTACAAGAATGTGGTGTCACCAGAATCCTAGAATCATAGAATCCTAGGGGTTGGAAGGGACCTCGAAAGATCATCTAGTCCAACCCCCCCTGCCAGAGCAGGGCCACCTAGAGCACATCACACAGGAACTTGTCCAGGTGGGTTTTGAATGTCTCCAGCGAAGAAGACTCCACAACCTCTCTGGGCAGCCTGTTCCAGTGCTCTGTCACTCTCACAGTAAAAAAGTTTTTTCGGATATTCACCTTGAACCTCCTATGCTCCAATTTGCACCCATTACCCCTTGTCCTATCATTGGTCACCACTGAGAAAAGCTTAACTCCATCTTCCTGACACTCACCCCTTACATATTTGTAAACATTGATGAGGTCACCCCTCAGCCTCCTTTTTTCCAAGCTAAAGAGTCCCAGCTCCCTCAGCCTTTCCTCATAAGGGAGATGTTCCACTCCCTTAATCATCTTTGTGGCTCTGCGCTGGACTCTTTCAAGCAGTTCCCTGTCCTTCTTGAACTGAGGGGCCCAGAACTGGACACAATACTCCAGATGTGGCCTCACCAATGCAGAATAGAGGGGGAGGAGAACCTCTCTTGACCTACTAACCACACCCTTTCTAATGCACCCCAGGATGCCATTGGCCAAGTCTTTAATTGTCATAGAAAATATGACTATTTATATACCAAAGTCATTAGGACTCTTGAGCTTGTTTAAAAAGAAAGAAATTTCATTAATTAATTCTCGATTTTCAGGCAGAAAGCATATCCTAAAGCAATTCTGACCTCTGTGATGCAGAAGTAAATTAAATCTACCAAAAAGAAAAAGTGGGAAATCCCTTTAGGAGAGGAAACACCACGTAATGTGGGATAAGCTATGAAAGACACAACTGTTTTTTGCTTCTCTATGTGCAGGAGCTGTGATAGAAGGTGGTGAGACTTCCTCTCTGTTGAAGACAGAGTAGTTAAAAAAGCAACTGCAGAAGTGTTAAAGCAACCTAGTCTGGTAGTTGCCTAAGATTGTTGTGTTTCCAGGTTTATGTACTTTTCCAGCAACTGCAGAGATGCAAGGCAATTAATTTATGCTGATGAGCCTGGAATTTTTGGTGATATGTGGTATCATAGAATCATAGAATCATTTTGGTTGGAAAACACTTTTAAGATCATGAAGTCTAACCTAGTACTGCCAAGGCCACCACTAAACCATGTCCCTAAGCACCACATCAACATGTATTTAAAATACCTCTATGGATAACTCAATCACTTCCCTGGGTAGCCTGTTTCAGTGCCTAAAACCCCTATTGGTAAACATATTTGTCCAAATATCCAGTCTAAACCTCCCCTGGAACAACTTGATGCCATTTCCTCTTGTCCTATCACTTATTACTAGGGAGAACAGACTGACAACCACCTTGTTACAACCTCCTTTCAGGTTGGTAAACACTGGAGTAGGTTGCCCAGACAGGTGGTAGAAGCCCCATCCCTGGAAACATTCAAGGTCAAGTTGTATGGGGCTATGAGTAACCTGATCTAGTTGAAGATGTCCGTGCTCATTGCAGGGGGGTTGGACTAGATGAACTTCAGAGGCTCTTTCCAAGGCAAACCATTCTATGATTCTCTTATTCCAACGGTAGAGAGTTATACGGTCTCCCCTCAGTCTCCTTTTCTCCTCAATAAACAACCTCAGTTCCCTCAGCCACTCCCCATAGGACTTGTGCTCTAGAATCTTCACCAGCTTCATTGCCCTTCTATGTACACACTCCAGCACCTCAATGTCTTTATTGTAGTGAGGGACCCAAAACTGAACACGGTATTCAAGGTGCAGCCTCACCAGTGCCGATTACAGGGGACAATCACTTCCCTAGTCCTGCTGGCCACACTATTTCTGATACAGGCCAAGATGCTGTTGGCCACCTGCACACACTTCTGGCTCATACTCAGCCAGCTGTCGATTGATATACCCTGTTGTCTTTTTTCAGCTTTCCAGACACTCCTCCCCAAGCCACTAGAGTTGCATGGGGTTGCTGTGATGCAACTGCAGGACCCAAAACTTGGCTTTGTTAAACCTCATACAATCAGCCTCAGCTCATTGATTTAGCCTGTCCAGATCCCTCTATGGAGCCTTCCTACCTTCAAGCAGATCAACACTCTCACCCAACTTGGTTTGATCTTACTGAAGGTGGACTTTATCCCCTTGTCCAGGTTCATTGATGAAGATATTAAAGAGAACTGGCCCCAGTACTGAGCCCTGGGGAACACCACTTCTGACTGGCTGCCACCTGGACTTAACTCCGTTCACCACAACTCTTTGGACCCGGCCATTCAGCCAGTCTTTTACCCAGTGAAACATACACGAGCAGCCAGTTTCTCCAAGAGAATGCTGTGGAAAGCACACTCAAAAGCTTTACTACAATCTAGGTAGACAACATCCACAGAATTTCCATCATCCATTAAGATGGTCACCTTGTCATAGAAGATGAGGTTAGCCAAGCAGCACCTGCCTTTCACAAACCCATGTTGACTGGGCCTGATAGCCTGGTTGTCCTGTACGTGCCATGTGATGGCACTCAAGATGATCTGCTCCACAACCTTCCCCAGCACCAAGGCCTGCAGTTTCCTGGGTCCTCCCTCTGGCCCTTCTTGTATATGAGCATCATATCTACTAACCTCCAGTCAACTGGGACCTCCCCAGTTAGCGAGGATTGCTGGTAAATGATGGGAAGTGGCTTGGTGAGCATTTCCACCAGCTCCCTTAGTACCCTTGGGTGGATCCCATCTGACCCTATCAACTTGTGCCTAAGTGGTGTAGCAGGTCAGTAATAATTTCCCCCTGGATTACAGGAGCTTCATTCTGCTTCCTAAAATATAGAAGCAGTATGTGAATACTAGAGGATGTATAGTGAAGATTCCTGAAGATGGCTATAAAGACTTTTTCTTCTGCATAGGTAGGTCATATATACAACACGTATCAGTCCATTGGGAGACAGCCAGAACACACAGAAGTCATAAAGATAACATGAAAATGACAAACTTTTTTTTTTTTTTTTTTTTTTTTTTTAAACTTTAAGAGACTGGGATGCACAAAAGAAAGTAATGTTGGCAGGGAGAATGGGATGACAGGCTAGGGGGAAGGGAGCATCTAAATTCTACTATCCTTTATGGACAACACTCTACACAACTTCAGGGGGAAACAAACTCCAGAAAAATATATTCTACCATGGAAGAAGGCAGAGATGTGAACAAAAGTGAACTAAAAGAACTGTGAAAGTCTATGAACAAACCAGAAACCGAGAAGTCCTAACCTTGCAGATTTCAAAGATACGATTTGCTATTGACATATAATCTCCATTACTTACGGGGAGAACCTGAAAGCAATGCCAGACACAGACTGAATGTTCCAGAGTATTCTGACTTAAAATTTGAGACACTTTTATAAGGACAACTTTGATAGGCTCTTGGTGTCCTAGCCAAAGCTAATACTACAAACACTGAAATAATGAAATCCAACTTATAAACTATAGTTTTGAGAGATAAAACTGTCTTCTATGGTAATGCATTTCCATATATACTAACTTCTTAGATTATTCTTGTGTTTCTTATATGTGATACAGCAAACAGCCAACAAAATAATTATAAGAATGCCAGTGCCTGCATAAATTCCTATTTACTTAGAAGTCAGCAGGCAACCTCCAAATTCAAATTCACACATCCTGCACACATGATGTGTGTTGAGGGATCAGAATCAAATCAAAGCTCTAAGTCACAGTATCAGAAATGGCTAAACAAGCCAAGTCTGTTTATCCACCAAAGTTAGGAAGAATGTGTGTTAATAATCCAAACCTGAAAGAAACAGTATAGAAAATAGATTTTGTTTTGAGGGAAAAGAAAGCTTTACATTATATTTTATTGTTTGCTGATGGAAAGCTACTTATTTCATTATTCTGATGTTTATACAGTGTGGCTTTACACGTCTGCACTTGTCTTTTTAGTACATTTTACATGAAGAAATATACTTTGCTACTACCTTACCGTGAAAGCTCTCTAAATCATTATAGCCTTTATCTGAAAAGGAACACTGAATATGCAAGTTCTGTTTTATGTACAGTATGAAGTAATTATTGTAGGTGTTACAGGAGTATATCTTTTATAGTAGCTCAAGTGAGATCTTGGATAAATAATAGCTATCCAGTGAACTGACTGGAGAAATTATATATATTTTTACTAGGTATTGATAGCCTTATAATTTACGACAGAGGCAAAATGACAAATTAGTTTGCCAAGAACATCAATAAATATTCTAAAGAAATAATATACCCAGGTACAGGCTTAGTGGAAATTTCTGTCCTGGTTTGAGCCAGGATGAAGCAAATTTTCTTTTTACTGATTTTTTTTTGTTTCAATGAACTCTTTTTTTAAGCAGCACTCTTTGCTGACATTAACAGTAAGTTTTCCAGCTAGTGGACTGATAACACTCAAATGTTTATAGTTACTGCTGAGATACCAAGGTCACTTTGCTCCACTTGTCAGATCTGCTGCTTCGGAAACTAAAGGAGCAGAAGGATCACAACTACAACCCTCCCATAGGGAGGAGAGGACTAGACAGGTGACTAAAAATGGCGAGACGGAGTATTCCATCCCACATGACTCATACTTGGTATAAATTGAGACATCAAGCTCTCTTCTGTTCATGGCCAGCATCCAGAGAGGACTCCATCTATCCATCTCCCTTGATCCCTATGCCCATGAGTTTCTGACCCTTGTATCTCTACCCTCAGCTTCTGTCTGCTCTGTTGTCAGCTTTGGAGATGGTCTGGAACTTTTCAGGACTGTTCTGAAGCTCAGGTGAGTGCCATGAGAGTTGCTGGGGGCGGGGGGAGGAAATAGGGGTTTTGCACACTCTTGCATATATTTTTATATATTTGTACATTTTTTTTTTGTCACTACTATTTCATTAAAGTTGTCTAGTTTACTTTTCAATCCAGAAGACTCTCTTCTTATTGTCTCTCTCTTTCCTTATCTGAGTGGGAGGGGAAGGGGATAGAGAGCTTATTGTTATTAGTTTAGTTGCTGTCCCTGCATTAAACTGTGAAAAGTTCTTTTTTATAATAATAAAATGCATGTTTCCACATGCATATGCAAAAATTCTTAATATTTTAAATATTACGCTTACACACATTAATAACTTTCCGTTTTTAATTTTTAAATTGAATAGATAACTTCTCCCATGACACTCTTCTTTGTGAGTCTTTTTAATCACAAGAAGTAATTTTGTATGTGCTTGTGTCACAGAAATAATTTTCACCTTTCATTTGCTTCTTCTGAAATTACTTTATCTCTGCAACTAACACAAACCTGTATATTTTTTCAAGAAAGTAAATATGTCCTTGGCATGAAACACATGCCTGTACAATTGCAGTGAAATGCCTCATATTTTTAAACATAAGCCAAGGTACGACGTTTTTCAGTGTCTGACAATAATTTACAGAGCACTTGCTATTAAAAGTTCATTATTCTAATAGTTATCAAACCAGAATAAATGAAAGATTGCAGTATTTCCCTAGCCCCGGGGAAATGCTGCAGCAATACAGCTGATATGGCTCTGGGCTGTCAGTGTATGTTGCTTTTTAACTGAGGACAATTATGTTCCAAAATCTTAAAATTCCACCTTAATAAATGAAGAAAGTGAGATGGTTTATAGAGAAGCTTCTACAGTACTCAACTGAATTTTCCTAAAAATGAAAATGCTAGCTGTTTTTTGGGTTGCAGAGAGGGCAACAAAATATAGATTAAAATATATAAATACATCATCAGTATTTTATCACTGTCCCTATGGAAATGCTTCATTCTCTTTATTAGTCCTTATATTCAAGTTTCAATGTTTCTCTGAACACTTGTTAAAATCTTTGATTGTAACATCTAATGAGAATAGAAATAGAATATTTAACATATAATTCCTGTTCAAAACAACTACATCTATTAAAACTTGATAAGAAAAATGTTTGGGTTTTAGGACATATTTTAGAAAATCTAGGAGATGAGCATACCTATTTTTATTTTGAACAGATACTACTTAAAAATCACAAAGATTTCTGCCTTTCAGTTGCTGAATCAAAAACATAAGTACATATTACCTTGACACATAATTCCCCATCTACCATTTTTACCAACATTGTGGCCATTACTTCCTCCTCCAGGACATACTTTTAAAATTCCCCACTTGGAGGACAGCAAACTGAATTGCCATTCAAAATGTGTTCAATCACAGAAGTCTTGAGAGAAATTGCATTGACTTCTCCAGTTCCTTTCTTTCAACTTAACAAAAAAAGGTTGTAGTTCAAGGATTTATTTTCCAGGCTCTTGAGAATTAAGTGCAAATTTGTGTTATATTTTTTAAAGAAATGTCAAGGAGACTTTTGTGTTTAAAAATGAGCTTTAGTTTGACCTGGCTACTTATAAATCTTAATTAACTCATTTTTAGTAATGTTACGATTTTTCTACATTTACTAATTAGCAGAAGTACAACGAACAAGATTATATCAGCATATTTATAGCCTAACTCTCTTCTTCAGGGCCATCAGCCTAGACAGGGTTACAGCATTACAATCAGTAACACCAAACCTAGGATTTCACTTGCATATCAAAGTTGTTCCTGAATGGTATCTCTGGCATCACGATATCACTAAGTATATTCAGTGACTTTGTTTCAGCTTGTGCAAATGTCAAGCTGTCCCTGTTGAAGATTTTCCTTCTCTGTTATTAAGAAAGATTTACCTTATCAGGACAAGAGGACAGCCAAAGTACTGCACAAATGTAGTTCCTACTGAAATATGTGGATCTCCCCATATTAATGGTTAAAAATTTAAAGAACTATTTAATAAATCCTGAAGATACAAATAAAACAAATCATCCCTATCTGATGTAAATATCCACCTCCATATGTAGTATCATTGCCATAGTGAAAATGCAAATTGGTTCCATGTGTCCCAACCCTCTTGTTAAGTATTAAAACTATGTGTCCTGGTTTGAGCCAGGATGAGGCCAATTTTCCTTTTACTGATTTTTTTTTTTCCTTCAGTAAGCTCTCTTTTTACTAGCAACAAGTGTTCCAGCTAGTGGACTCATAACACTGGAATGTTTATGTTTCTGCTGAGACTCCAAGGTCACTTCTTAGCTCTGTCACTACAGATGCTACCGAGAGCAGGGGAGTCATATCTATGACCCCCCTGTAGGGGGGCTGGACTAGACAGACAGCAGAACTGACCAAAGGTATTCCATTCCATATATCTACGTAAGCTCCGAGGAAGGTCAGAGATCACAGAAGACAACTTCCTTCCTGCTTCTTCTCCCCTTCTCTTCTGTCCATGGCCAGCATCTGGGAAGGACTCCATCCATCCATCACCGTCGACTCCCAGGCTCGTGCATCCCTGACCTCATAACCCTCACAACCCAGCCCCTGTCTGCTCTGCCTTATCTCCTGCCTGCGGGCTGAGACATTTTGGGACTGCTCACAGCTCAGGAGAGTGCCGGGGGAGTTGCTGGGGGTGGGGGGAGGCAAGAGGCTTTTGCACATTCCTGAACATACTTGTATATAATTGTACAAATAATTAAAGCTGTCTAGTTTAGTTTTCAATCCAGCTAAGTCTCCCTCCTTAATTGTCTCTCTCCTTCCCTACCTGGGGGAGGGGAGAGGGGATTGAGAGCATTGTTGTCTCTGGTTTATTTGCTGATCCTGAGTCAAACCGTGACACTATGCCATGCATTTTCTGGCTGAGCACATTTTTGACACTTGGCACCCTCTAGAACTCCTTATACATAATCTTTTCTCATTATCATTATCTACCTTTCCAAAGCTCTGTGGAGACCTTATAGCAGCCTTCCAGTATCTGAAGGGGGCCTACAGGAAAGCTGGGGAGGGACTTTATGCAAGGGCAAGAAGTGATAGGACAAGGGGGAATGGTTTCAAGCTGAAAGATGGGAGATTTAGATTACGTATTAGGAAGAAATCCTTTACTGTGAGGGTGGTGAAACTCTGGAACAGGTTGCCCATGGAAGTTGTGGAGGCTCCCTCCCTGGAAGTGTTCAAGGCCAGGCTGGGTGTGACTTTGAGCAACCTAGTCTAGTGGGAGGTGTCCCTGGCCATGCAGGAAGGTTGGATCTAGATGACCTTTAAGGTCCTTCCAACACAAACCATTCTGCAATTCTATGAAAACTTAATATTAATGATGTTTTAAAAATACTTCTTCTTCACTCTACTCAGATAAAAACTGCTTCTACAGTCAGGAAACAAAATAGAGTCTATGCAGTCTATAAAACTTGCCCTCAAGTCCCACTAATACTCCACAGGCTCAGCAAGGTTTTCACATACTACTCACTCCTGCATTCCCACCTAAAATTTCACCTGTATCACTATAAACTTTAAATGTGTTTAAAGTTTGCCTATTACAATCCTTCCAATTTTGTGTTATTGCAGGAAAATCAACATGCAATATTACTTACTAAGAAGCAGCATTGTCTGGTTATTCAAGAAGAGGAAGCATAAAATAAAATTTCAATCCTGGCAGCAGTAGCTTTGACAGAGAAAAATAAGAACTGCAAAAAGTAATCCAATAATTCATTACATAAGAGTCTTCCAAGGCTCATTATGCATCCTGCTTCCAAGAATGGAAGAGCAACAGGGTAAGCACACTGCAACACTATCCTATGACATGGTCCCAGCCTCCTGCAAGTTACAACTCAGTGACCTTCCCTAACCATTGATACTTCTTTTTCTCAAGTTTGTCCAGCTGTTTTTTGAACGATATAAAATTAAAGTACCTAAAACAATCCATGGCAAGAAGTTCCACATAATATAGAATCAATCTTCTGTATTATAGTAGTAAAAGGTATTATACTTCTGTAATGTCCATTTGGAGTGTGTATCTGGGAAAAAGTTCAGCTCTGCAGAACTGTGTACATATGTACCGATATATGTAAACTGCAAACAGGATATTGGACTGGGCTGATGTGAGGAGTCCTTACTCATATAAACATTTCAGTTTAGATTAAGATGCCTTAAATTAGCCTTACTAAATCTATTCTGTAAGCCATTTATGAAAGAAAGCACCTTCAAGTTCACCTCTGACCTTCATTTTTCTACATACCATAAAGTCAAATGCAATAACTGAATGACAGAACTATTCAGCCAGCTGTTGCGTAGTTGTCTATTCAGCTGGAGTTTTTAACCTCAACTACTTCTGAAGAATAGCAGGTGAGAACTGCCAAATACCTTCAAAATATAATATATAAAAACCAAACAAACCCCCAAACTCTCCCTTCTAGAAATTCCTTTTAGAAATACGGCTTTCTACATAAAGCCACTCATGCTGCTTGACCGTAGATTGAAAAGGGACACAGTTCATGAACAATAAACAAAATGTTCTATGATGCAAAAGATAAAGCCTAACCCTCCACCCCTCCCAATAAAAGCAAATAACAGATGCTTTGAATAATAGTGAATTGCTGGAGAAGCCAAGAGACATACCCTACAAACTATCTGAGAAGCCATTCTTGGGTTTTAGATAGTACTACTTTTCTTACTCAGTGGTGGATAGAAATGTTGGCAGAGAATATTCTACTAGCAGATGGTACTTAAGTTGGAATTAAATACTGCAACAGTATTGCGTTTGGATACCATTCAAGAAAGAATGCTTCCACATAAAAGGAATGACTAAGTAACACAGGACTTCTCTGGCTGGAAAAGAGGTGATTGAGTGGGAATGTGATGGAAGTTCATAGGCATGCATAGAGATTGTCAAATTTCATTTCTAATTAAAAAAAAAAAAGTAGAAGGCATCAAATGAAGCTAGCAGGCATTGCGTTCAAAATTTAAAACTAGTGTGTAGCTGAGAGTTACTAAATGCAAAACAGACACATCTGGCTCCAGAAGTCTGGAAAGATGTAAATTTTGTCACGATTCGATGTTAGAAAAAGGGTAGAGTTTTCAGAAAATAAGGCACAGAGGGAATGTCAACAAAATCACCTCAAATGAAAATACCGTCATCATGCTTAGAAATTCCATATTGAGTAAATGGTGTTCTGTGTAGTTCTAAAAAGCTATTTTATATTTGAATTATTAATGCTAAGCAGTATTTTTGCATTACAGCTCTATGACTTCAGATTTGTTTAAGTCTATTCCAGATTCTGATGGCTCAGATTAAATTAGACTCAAGTCAAGAGTGGTATGTACTGGGGAAAGTAGGATCTGGTATCATTAGTCACCATTTCCAATGCAAATAATCACACTGTATGTACTGACTGTATTTATAATTTAAATGAAAACTTTTCATAACAATTTATCACATAAGGTCTTCACAGACAATTGTTTTCTATTCCCTCATGACATGTTCTTCAAGTTTAGTTTACACATTTTTGCACTGTCAATACTTTTGCTTTATCTGAATTCTGCCATACTGTTACCCTGAATAATCAAGAATTCGCTAAACTCTGTTGTAACTTGTATCTAAATATAAGAAGCCTGAAAAAAATAACTGTGCTTTTCTATCTTATTTCAAAACAAATGTAAGCACTCTCAGTTACCTTTGAAAATCACATTTGAAGAAATTCTTCTGCAGCAAATTATTTGATACACATTTAAGACGTGCTTTATGAGTAGGCCTGGGTCCTGAATTTTGGTTGACTTTGCATTAATTTATTTTCTGTAAGTCACAAGTTAAACCTATTTCAAAACCCATGAATAAAAACACTTTCACTACCGGTTGTTCTGTGATCTAGGTGGTGAAGCGAAAACTTTCACACTAAGGATGTAGTTTGGTTTGCTGTTGTCTTCAACTCTCTGGACACATCAGTAAGATTGTTTTTACACAAATACAGGAATGCAATTCCACTTCATTAGTAGCAATCAAACTCCGCCTTTTACTGAGAAACACCATAGCAAATTCTAAAAATTCTACCAGCTGCATTTTTGTGACAAAAAAGAATTTGGCCAGGTGTTAATAAAATTGCATCTTTGCGCCATGTGAAAAACGTGTAAGCATCTCTTTCTATGGAATTCCACTGGCATGTTTCTAAAACTGTTCATCTTTCACTGAAATTTACATGATGCAGATGGAAATGAAGACCAATTCAACCTAAAAATTTCACAGCATGGAGGAGACTCATTCAAATAATTCTGAGAGAAAGCAAACAAGTAAATTCTTTGTTAACTATGTTCTCAATGAAATATTTATTCCACATCATCATAGACACACTTGCATGGGAACACATTTCCTACCACACATGCAAGTGTTTCATTTAGTGTACTTTGTTGTGAACTATAGCAATACTGAAGCAGCTTAACATTACGAAAACTGATTTATTTCAAAATCAGACAATTTATACAGAATCTAACCTTGCTATGCAGGTAAAAGTACTTGCCCTTGGCTATTACTTACCCTGACCACAGGGCTTTCTGGAAACGGCAAAAGCTTTATATGTGTCAGCTCATGGCTAAATCAATGTTTATGCATGATGTACCTTTGAATAGCAAACACTTGCTGCCTGCAAGCTAAACAATGTTTTTATCTGTTTGCCTGTTTCTGGTCCTTCAAACACAGTACAGGGTGTTGCAAATCGCATTTAGTAACAATTATCTGCTGGAATGTCACAAAGAGAAAAGCAGAATGATTAATGAAAAGTGACACACAGAGATTACTTTGCTATGCCAGTCTCCTGGGTGAACAACAGACTCTGTTGAACTGAAGCCTGACCTTTGGTACTTTTAACGAGGTCATCGTGGATGCTAAATGCTTGAAAGATTAGCCACTACAAATGTTCCAGTATTACTTAATGATGCTGCCACTAATGAACTGCAGGTAGCCAATTAAATATAATGATACAGTGTTCACCTCTGAAACAAAGGTTGAATAAAAGAAAACAAAAAATGCCATGCTTTCTGTCAAGGTGTTTAAAATACAACCTCACAATCCTTAATAGAATACCTTTTTCTCACACATAGGTAATTAAGAGTCTAAATTTGGATAAGCCAGAGTCCAGCTTTGATGGAACTGTGTACCCAACTCCCCACTGAGTGCCTGCTCCGCATCTGTAATGTTTACATCTTGTTTTCATCCCCAAACAGTGGAGTGGCTCAACATCCTGCACTTTGTTGTAAAGGTGTGTGGTGTTACTATAAGCCCTGAAGTTCCCCAAATAGTTCTATTGTCACTGAACTAGCATCAGACCACTTGCAGCAAAGCAACGTAAATGTGAGTTAAGCATCAAGGTAAATAGCTGTAAAATAAAACCACTAGTAGGATTGAACATATTCTCTGTTACAGTATTGACTCACATTAGCTACCCATTAGTGTAGGTAAACGTGACCAAATGAAACTGAAAAGGGAAGCTTGAAATTGGACCTTGGAGTTACAGCTGACTGAAAAGACATACACACAGCCATGAGGAAAAATAAAATTAAATATAATTTTTGAGATTACTCGTAATTGCTTTCACACCCGTTAATGCATCTTTGTTCCCTGTGGGAACTAGATTTGATAATTTCATCAGCCAGAGAGTCCATCACCTTTCTTAAACTGACAAAACAACTCTCCTGCCACAAAGTTTTATTAAATATAAAACTGGGAAGACATAACACCACAAATGGAAAAATGCAAAGTATGTGAATGGCCATTTCCAACAGAATACTGTTTGCTGTAAAGTTGCATGTAAACCTATGGAACTGTTATATCAGAACCCCTATAAATATATCCAATTTACTGCACCTTCAGTGAAGTTCATCACATTGTGCATAAAATGCAGGACAAAATCGAGTCAAAAATGTATTTCCAATAAAACTCCCTACAATACAGAAACCCACATACCTTATTTGTACTATCCTCTCATGATTCCTTTCTACTCTGCAAAGAGCAACAACCTTGCTGTTGCCTGTAATGTCTACACAAATTATGAGGATGGGACTAGAGCAGCACAGATTCCAAGCCAATAATATTTACAATGGCATTAATTAAACAGCATATGTGAAAGCCACAGAAGTAAAGCTGTATTACTGATCCCATCCCAGGGAGAGCTGAAGAATTTATTTCCATTAATCTCAAGGATAAGAGACTGAGCCATTCAGAAGAAAAAACACTGCATTTATATCACAATCCTGTGCTCTAAGGGCCAGCTCTTCCACCTCCTTTCTGCTTTCAGTAGCAGAAAAATGAGCTAATAGGAGATCTTACGGTTTGTAGGTGGGAAGATCACATTGTAATTATCTTTCATACCAGAAAAGAATGTAAGGCTTTGAACATGCTACATCCAGAGTTTGCTCTGCATCTATGCAGTGTTTACTGTTCTATGGCATATTTATCAAGACAATATTATACAGAGCTAAACAAAGCAAGAAAGCAAATGCAGAATTAGAAACTTTACACATGGCAAGAGAGCAAAATTAGTTGTTTTTTTTTTTAATGAGGCATAAAAACCATTATATGAAATAACTAAATGTTACTTTTGTACAGGAACTTTTACATTGTTTATAAGTGCTAAATTTACTGTAAATGAGAACAAATTTTTTTTATTAACCTGTGAAAAGTCATATGGTGATATGGGACCTGTATTCAACAAAGGGATTACCATATAAAATTGAAGACTTCTTAGAAATGCTTGTAAAATGTCTGGAGAAACTCATTAGTAAATGTTGCACATTAAGATTCTGAGGTTTTTAATATTTAACTAAATTAAAAGTAGAGCTACTCTATAAATTTTCATCTAGAGTTATTTGGCTTGTAGGAAAAAAAAAGGAGACTGCAAATTCAGAATTATTTACCCAAACTTTGATGTTGATCAAGGATTCAGAGAAGCAAGAACATATGTAGCTCTTGCACTTGCCACCTTAGGGCAGACAGGAACCTAGGTAATCAGAAGAACAGGCAGAGCCCGATTTTATGTTTTCCTGCACCAGCACAAGAGAACTGCTACATGGGGTTCTAAAAATTTGCCCTTCTAGAGGCCTGCAGCAATTCATTCAAGCTTCAGGAAAAGCTTTGGTCTTTGAATTGTAATTCAAAGAAAGAAACAGCTCTTGGGGCTCTTATCTTTGGAAGTCCTTTACATTCAGACTGTGACTAAAATAAAAATAAAAAATAAGCAGCTACAAAGTGGTGGAGTTCAAGCCCCCTGACTTTTAGACTTCAGTTTCTGAATGTTTCTAGGTTACTGCACTCTTTTCTAATAATTAAACTCAAGTCTTTATTTAATTGGAAATAAAAGCACAACACATCCAGGTTTTAGTTCATACTTTCAAGTGTATTATTATTTTGTACTATACAGGTAAAATTATTGAACCCTCTTTCCTTTCAAACCTAGTGAAAAAACCCCCACAATCCAGACAACTAGAAATATCAATGACTAGTTATCAAGGGCACACATTGTTGTAGTTTGCCATTACCTTTAGCTAATAACCATTATTAACTTTAAGTAAAAACTGAAAAATGGCCTATTTAATCCAAAATTTGTGTCTTCTAAAGCATGAATATTTGAAAACAAATTAAATTGGTTAACAGCTTTGGAACTGTAACATTACTGACTGCTACTGAAAGTCTGTTAAGATACCTTTTTGCATACTAAAATGTTGTTGTGGAAAACTATGATCTATAATAAAAACTAACTGCGTATAATAAACACTTACTCAACAATTACTCTTTTTGGAGGACTGCTTAAATACTTCTATTTGAGAAAATTTTACATTGTTGATTATAACTATGATATCATACCTCTTAATACATTTTACAATTTGCACATAATGGTTCCAAAGGAACTTGCAAATGACAGTAAATCATAAAATTCATTTTGCTTTGCATCAGTTCATTCATCCATGTTCCAACTAATCACCTAATTTCAAAATTCAATAAGCCTAAATACCTGGATTTATGATGCTTTGTCAAAATTAACAGGGAAATATCAACAATGTAGAATTAGAAGTCTATCGCAACTTAAAGACAAGCACCTAGTTGAAAACAATTAAAAAGGCTCTGCAGCAATAATTATATCCACAGTGTTAGCAAATAAAATAAATTAAAACTGATTTTATTTCTGCTTTGGGAGATTGCAGGAAACACTAAAAAGCTTTAATTTAGGCACTTAAAACAATGAAGTTGTTTTGAAGTAAAACTTTAAAGAGAATGAACTGCGCTTAGAGGACGAGCTATGCTAAATTTCACATAAAATGTGCATGTAGAAGTATTTTACTATTCCTATTTATTATTCCATAGCTACAACGGATCAGAATACTTTTGTTTTGATCGACAACATTTTGGTTATAAATAATCTCCTATAATATTATATTTAAGAGAATGCAGTCATCCTACATGGAAAAAAACCCCGCAACTTCTATTTCAAAAGATAGTAACAGTAGCATTTATAAAACACACTGACTTTTTAAAGACTCAGTGGTTTAGAATTAATTGTTTCTACATCAATTACCAGCAGCATAAATATTGGTATTTTATAAAGACACCACTATAGGCACACTATAGTTAACTTACAAGCTGTACAAGTTCTGGAGACTTGCATTTATGTTCGGTATTGAAAAGGAGCTTTTGTTTTCATTTGTTGAAATAACTGGGACAAATGCAAACATTTTCTTGAATAATTTGGCCTCTGTTCTTCAGATTCTGTATTGCAATGATTGCAATTAGGATGTAACTAATCTATAGGCAAAACTGCAAGCAAAGGAAATAAGGACGCTATTGGGAGTGTCCAGCTTTTATGTAATAATCAGAATTTAAAAGAATGATCAGATGATATAATTTAATTTGAAAGAATTAAAAAAGTACAAAATTCTTACAGTTTAAAAAAAAGCCTACAGTCCTCTCTTGCCTCTTTAAGTTCTGAGAAGTAATCAGATGCAAAACAACTGATGGTAAAAAGACACTATGCTATACTGAACATTTTATCTCTTATTCCTGTAACTGTCAATCCACAAAAGGCTGCTTTTCATACAGCATATAAATAACAAGATCTACTGCTTTTCTGGTGATTCATGTTAGCACTGTTCTATGATTTATTGTTAAATTATTTCCTTTCTCTTTCACAGCTATTTTGATTTCCTTTTTCTGATTAATTTCTCTGAATCTGAAACAGCAATATTCTTTAAATTACTATGAATATAACCAAATATACTCATACATGTTATCAAAGTATTTCTAGAAATACAATTAGTAGTTTAAAACCTTGCATACAGTCCAATTATATCTTTCTGCTTTCCTAATTGAATGTAATTTTTTCTGATCAGCCCTAAACAATACCAATATCCCCCCTAATATCTTCGTCTTTCTTCATCTAACCAACTGGATCCTAACCCAAGTATTTTACCTTCTGAATATGAAGAATGGAGATATCAAAGTACTCTAATGAGATCTGTCAGACAGTTCCCTACTGCTTTTGAGAATATCTATGAAATATCTCAGTGCATTAGGTACCAGTGTTAATAATAAAATTTCAGATTCTGATAAGAAATGACATTTATATCAGTGCTTCTGTCACGTTCTTGTACAACAAAACAAGGTTCTAGTCTTGCTGTCCCAATACAGACATTTGTGAAAACACCAGATATTGTACTTATGATCCATATTTTAACAATAAAGGTTTTCCCTGTGTTCACATTGAAATCCTCTTTAATGATATTGATCATTGTGAAAAGATCACTCAAAATCATTAAAACTAGTTTTTTAGTGCAAGAAAAGATACACTAACATTCAGGTTGGTATCTATACATATGCAGACATCTGCAAAAAATGGAGATACTTTTTGCTATTTTTGAAATTGAACTGTCTGTCCTATGTTTGGAATGAAAAAACCTCATGTTTTGATCTTGATCATTCTTGATTATAAAAAGAATAATCCATATTCCTTTGATGCAATAGGGTAAAACTTAGTATTTGAGCAATGGAAATATTAAAATGACTGTTAAATAATGCCAAATAATCTTAAAAAGACTATATAATCTTTGTGTAATTTAATTAAAATCAGACAAATGTAGTTTCTAAAAAGCATGCTCATGAACATTTTTTGAATCAGCACCTCTGCCCATGCCTTCAGGAATAACTACAAATACTATTATAAACATTTAATATTGTTCAAATTCTCAAGTCCTAAATTCCAAGTAGGTATACAAGAAGTTCTGTGTCAATATAAATGATAGAATTATGCACTTCGGCTTCACACTGAAGGACTAAGTTTGGCAAACTGAATGAAGCATTATTATTATTTGTGAGGAAGCAATGTCCTAAAGAACATGACCTCACTTGTAAATACCTTCTGGAACAGAAAAGGCAAGGAATTTATTGTAAAAATGTGATTTTTCTTAAAAATAAAATGCAGCTCTAATACAATTATCAAGACATGGTAGAGCTGGAATTCCTTTTATTCTGCATGAACCTTTCAGTGCATTTTCAGTGCAAATTTCAGTTTCTGGGTATAACATTAAGATGTCTTATACTAGAAAATGCATGTAATTAAGAAATGGCTAGTAAAATAAACAACGTGTGCACAGGAAAGGCACCGTTCTTATTTCATTGTTCAAAGGCAGCTCGCTCTACCACACAGCTGGATATACTCTACTATGGGGCACATCATTAAGCTAGTGATAGAGAGAGGCCAGGAAGGATTTGGGGCTGTGAAAAGGAGAAGTGGCTTGGAAACAGAAATGATAATCCTTGTGTTTTTCAAAAACTGCCCAGCAACTTCGTTCTCCTGTGATGTCCCGCTCAGTGGCTGATGACACGCTTTTAAATCCCGAGTGCTGCAGTTTCTCCTGACTGCACACATGCACACATTGTCACAGGTCCCTCCTTCAGAAAAAGAAGTGTTATCCCATTGTCCGTTTTACAACAGGAAATGTTGAAGTCAAGATGCTCAGTGGACCAGGGTGACATTTATGGGTCAAGATGCACATTCAAATGCAAGCTGATTTTCACAGCAGGGATGTGAGACACAATGACACCTATAAGCAAACCCCTAAGCACTGGTTCTGAACAAGCTCTTTTTTTTTTCTTTTTTCTTTTTTTTTCCACTGGATATGGAGTCTCAGTTGGTTTCCCTCAGGAGAACATAACTTCACTTTGGGGGATTACAATAACATGAAAAGAGAAAAGAAGTGTTTGGATTTCTATCATTCACTTGAAAAAAAGTCCTGAAATTTTACTTGTATTATTTGCACTGTTAAGACAAGCTGCACAGAAGAGTCAGACTTTGTGGCACAGCTTGTGAGATCTCTGCCATTTGGCTGTTAGATTTGTGTCTTGCTGCTTGGTCCTTTCTACAGGATGAATTTCTCTGATCACCTTATGTTTGTATAACAGGCAGACTACCGGTGACACTCTCAGTGAAAGTTTGGTCCTTACCCCAAAAAAGTTTTTTTGAAATCAGGGGATCAGAAAACACAGACAAATAGTTGTCTTGAAGAAATCTTTTAATAATTTTTATTCAAAACAACTCCATGTGAAATAAAATATGGGACAACAAAGATCAAAGAAACCTTCACTGTTTGAGAATTTGTTTTGATTGTGTGTTTTCTCTATTAAAAAAAAAAGTGTGAGCATTCAATGAATTTTAATTTTCAATACTATAAAATTAGTTATTAACATGTGGAACTGACTAATTTTATTGTAATGGAAAAGTGATTTAGGAAATACTTCAGTCTGTATCCTATCAGGAACATAACTTGTAGTCAACTCATCTCACATTAAAGCTAATCTTCCTGGAACTGATTTTGAATCGAGGCTTTTAGTGTGCCTGACTAACTGAGGAACCTACATGACACTTCTCGTAAGTCCCATAGGAAATGAGGACCTTCATTTTCCCATTGCCTTTCTAAGAACCCCAGGCACTTCCAACAAAAGATAGATGCTTAGAGCTTTCCTAAAATTTATACTTTTTTACTTTTAATATCTGGCATAAGTTCAATCTATACTAATAAACAGAAAACCCTTATGAATTTTACTGTTACATGACTAGATTCCTTTTCTCCTCCTACATATACATATATTTTAATATACATATATTTGGCTTATGAAGATAATGTTTCCACTTTCAATTTTTTGGCTATAATCTGAGCACCTAATTTCTAAGTAGTATTTTGATATAGTAGCTTTTGATAACCTAATGAGTTTTCCTATTATCTTTTCTTATTTGGCTCTGTAAAGTCACAATTTCTCTCTGAAAATATTGACATCTATGCAGACAATAACTCTGTGAGCACTATACATTTTATCATCAGTTTTGAAAACATATTTGGTTTTTAGTCCATAATCAAGGAGCATGGAAGGAAATAAACCTCATTTTTGCAAGTATCTGAATGTGGAACATAGTATATTTCTAAAAAACATGAATGTAATATTTGCTATGTTCATGGAAAGCAATGGAGTAAAGAAAAAAATTACAAACCTAACTTCATTTAAAAATTCAACTTATCAAATATAATTTATATCTTTTTTTCAAAGATATTGCTCAATGCTAGATAGACTTGCTGTATTAGACCATTTTTCCTCCTGACACAAAGATTTTAATTAATAAGAAACTCAAATAAGGATCCCATTTTAAGTGGGTGATATCATCATTTTCTCTACAGAAAGCTTACAGAATATGTCATCTCTCTTTTTCAAATTATTGCACCAGGAAATAAGGGATAATTATGTTGGCAGCACACTTCTTTCTTTTAGGTCAAGCAAGATGTCATATGGGAGGTATTGCCAAACAAATTGCATGACAAATTACCTAATGTAGTATGTATGAAATCTGAAGAATCTTCCACATTACAAGAAGTCCAAACATCTCTGCTTCAACTATACGTAAATTGAAAAGAGGGGGGAAGAAAGTTCTTTGTATACCTATTTCAGTACAAACAACTCCAGTGTGGCACTGGCAAGTTCACAGACTTCATGGGAACATTTTTAGCAGAATAATGCTGGTCATTTGGAGTTGGGCTGCCAACATTTCTGCATAATGCTTATTGGTATTTGAGTCCTTTCACCACTTGGCATCAATTAAGTTCAAAACCCTGTTTGTAACAGTAGTCTTTATTGTACTGAGCCTGCACAGAACAGCAAAACTAGTTTGCCCTCACACAGCAAAGGGCAGAGTGACTCAGAAGAATATGCAAAGTGATTCTACTTGGTTGATTTTCATTTGTCTCCGAAACAAAAACTCTCAATCACTAAAATGTCATGACAGGTCAGACAAATGGTAGCAATTCCCTCGAAATATTAAAAGTTAAACCTCATCTGAGAAAGACCCACTAACAGATGGGGAAATGTTCATAGGATTTAGATTGTGCTGTGTATGACATGCTCAACTTATTAAAAAAAAAAAAAAAAAGAGAACCCAAAACATTATGTAGAAAACAACTGAATTTATAAAAAATAGTGTTTTAAAATTAATGTAGATGATATGATCAGAAAATGCTGAAAGCTATATTCTCACAGATACATTTATCTCGCTTCTCATACAATGATACTGGACTGGTCAACTTCTATATATTTTGCAAATACCAAAATTTGTTTCATTCACTGATTTTTTTTTTAATAGTGGATGTATTTAATTAATGTTAATCCTTTTCATAAGAATTAAAAAAATGTTTCAACTTCAGTGTAAGGAACATATGATTTCCAGCAAAATATCTAAGAATCTTCCTCCAAATCTGCAAAGCATGCAGGATAGTAAAGAAAATGGAGGATAAGATCCCTCCCTTATACAACATTAGTATTTGCAAGTGTACATGATGCAGTCAGAAAAATTTTTTACCCAAGGCCTAACAGATCCTCCTTAAAGTATGAAACAGTGCATAAACTAAAAAATCTGTAAGTGATTTTTTTATAACACCATTCAAACTCCTAGATTTGTACAGTGGCAAGGTACGGGTCAGATTCTAACCACACATGCACTATTTTCAGCCAAGCCAACTGAGTTACTCTTTGCATGTTGGGGATCAGTACTGGACCAAAGGAAATGTAGCAAAGGAGTAGTTCTTTTGTTTTATCACAAGACCTTTTAATATAATTGTAACACAGGTTAATGTATTTTCAAGCAGACAAACATACTTAGGCCTACGGAATGGAGGTAGGGTTTTTTTGGTTTTACAAGCTAATGTCAACTGATAAGAACTATCTATCACCTGTAAGCATGTTACACTTATGATCTGTCTCTGGTCCTTTCCATTAGGTATTTCTCAATTTTGAAGGCCAACAGGAAAGTGAGCAGTTTTGTTTGGTACACTTTCTGATTTTCCAAATGTGTTGTTATTTGTCATTAGTGTATTGTTTGTATCTGGTCTGGTGGGATATCCTTTACACAGTTTTTAAAAGTGATATTCAGGACTGCAACCTGAAATGAGTTGTTCATAATACATTTGATTGATTTGCCTTTATCTCATAATTAATTTTTAATTTCTCATATTTGATTGAGTTGCCTTTATCTCATCTCTAATTTTTTTTTCTCGGAAATTGTGTGACTCATACACTTGAACTCCCCTATAATATATACACCATTTCCTTGCAGAAATCAGAGCACCATGAGTAGAGCCACCTGCTCCCCAAGGTTCTGCTCATGGTGCTGCATGAGCACCACCTGCGAATCAGTGTACAATTGTCCCGGCAGCCAGTTGGATGGTGTGGAAGTGTCTGGCAGCCAGCTAGTGGCAGCCAGTTGACCTAGACCCCTAAAGGAGTATTGGAAACTGAAGGAATAACCGTCTTGAGTAAAGTGAGAAGGATGCAAGGAGAAAGCTGCTAATCATCTGGGTGTGCTGGAAATCAAGGCAGGCTTTGATGCCTGATCTGGAGCCTGTTTATCCTACAGATCAAGATCCAAAGCTCCAGCAGGAGATCTGACAGAGAATGCAGCAGGACGGAAAGTGTCAGGGGGCAGCAGGAGCAGGGCTGCCTTTCCAGGGTGGGTGGTTACAAAGCAGCTGGGCCATTGCCTCACCCGCTAGCACAGTCCCATGGCTGGAGGTAGGTGGCCAAGGCATACAGGCGGTGGCAAGCAGGACTGGTGAGCGTCAGCCAAGACAGGGCAATAAGCCATGTCCAAGACTGGTGCAGGAAATCAAAATGCCTGTGATCAGGATGAGGTGTAGGCAGGCCTATGGCACGGTCAGGGCAGGGACAAGGGCCCTGGCTGGACTGAAATGGTGTCCTGCACCCATAGGCAGGGTACAGGATGCTGGGCAAGGATAGCAAGGCTGGTTAATGCCCACAGGACCTTGACAGAAAGTTGTTTTTGGATTTAGGTTATGGTTGGACTTTATGATTTTCAAGATCCTTTCCAACCAAGCTGATTCTGTGATTCGGTGATACTATTCGCTACAACTTATTCATTACAACACTGACGAGGAGGTAGGATGTCTTTATTCAACACTTTCCTTATCGTAAGGTTCAAAGAACAAGAACGAAAGCGGTATCTCCTTTTCCCAGCAAGGTAGGGCTACAGATGTACTCCTGAGGCATCAGTGTCAATAGGTAGGAATCAGCAGTTCTCCAGTCCTAATTTTTTTGGGTTTTGTTTGCTTGGTTTTTTTTTTTGTTTTTTTTGTGGTTTTTTTTTTGTTTGCTTGCCTGCTTGCTTGTTATTCTTTTAAGACAGAGAGTTTTAAAAGAGAGGTGCCTAACAATCTCTCGTGTCACCAGGAACTTGATGGTAAGGTTAGGCTTAGCAGTAGGGCTGAGGCAAAAGCAAACAAATCAGCTTCAAACCCACAAATAGAGAGGAAATTAAAATGACAACATGATTAGTGCAAGAAGAATTTCAGAAGAAAGAAGTGTAGGAAATAGCTGGGGAGACCAGTGGGTTCCCATTCCATGCCTTTCCCATGATGGCTCCCTCCCTCAAGTCCCTGTAGACCAGCAACATCCCAGTAGAAAACAAATGGACATGCAGACAGCAAACTTTGTGCTGCCACACACCATGTTGATCTCTTGTGGGCATTGCTAACAAACAAGGTGGTAAGTGGCATCTGTGTGCACTTGGTTTATTTCAGATGATCTGCTATATTGCTGTTACTGGCAGATCACTGCACACAAACTGTGATGGACAAATTTATGTCAAATCATGATGGGAGTGACATGTCATAGCCCAACCCCATTAGCGCAAGAAAGTATTTATTTTCTAGGAACAGCATCTGGGTTACATTTAGAGAAAGACAAGCTGTGTATTAGACATAACTGTTCTATTAGCACACTTAATGATACGGAAACCGGAAAGTACAAAACTAATGATAGACAGGGTACGTGTGTGTGCAAACATGCTTGCCATGTAAGTGGTTTTTGATACAGGTAGGAAAATGTGCTTGATTTACAGACTTATGAGGACATACCAGAGTGTCAGTAAATTCTCATCTAACTTGCACATAGCCAATATTGTCTTATATTTAAAACAGTATCTTTTTGGCAGAAATATGAACAAACTTATGAACACTGGCTAATCAGTATTTCTATTTGTAAACAAATTAATCAGCAAGATGAATATATTACTCTGCTAAAGGTTCTACTAATATATTAGTATGTGTTACTAATGTAATGTATTTTGTTTTGTTTATTTTTTTTTTTTACACCTCTTTGTGTATGTCTGATTTAGGCTGTAAAATCCTAGAAGCAATAATGAGCTCCCTTGTCTCACTCGTACCTCTTTTCTCGCCCCCACCCCTACCCCCAATTCTGCTTTGTACAATGCTGTGTGAAATTAAAATGCTTGGAAATATAAGAACCAAATAACCTGCTGATCTGGATAGCAAGAACAGTAGCTGGGGAATTAAATGGTTTGTATAACAGAACATCAAGTAAAGGCAGCATGTTACTTCAGAAAGACTAAAGTGAGCACCCTCAATAACTGCAGTGAAAAAGTGATTACTTCCAGAAGTTAACACAATATTTTATTTATACCTCATTTTGATTATCCCCTTTGTCTGTGATTTATACACCACTACTAGGAAAAAAAAAATTAATTAAACCTACACATTTTATTTTTCTACCAGTTTCGTACAAACCTTTCCTTGTTACAACATTAGCAATTTGCATTGTCAGTCGGGATCCTGTACAAACTGTATTAATATTTCTTGCTGCACGTTTCTGACAAAAGTGTGCCTATGTCCTGGCACAATCTCCTAGTAACCCTGTCAGATAAGGAACAGCAAGACAACAGCTCTGGGATACATTTCTTTCTGAAAGGTCTCCTTCCCAAGAACTGCAACGGAAGGACACAGGAAAGCTCAGAAACTTTTGCCTGCACACAAAAAATATTTGAACTGTCACGGAACTGTGGCTCCTTAATCTAAGGTTCACAGGGAATATACAAAGGGCACATTCCCTTCTGGACATGCCTGTAATTCCCATTATCATCAACAGGGGTTATAAGCAAGTTGTAACAAAGAATAAATCTTTGTGTTTTAGCACTGCCCCTGTTTAACAGTGTCTAAATCAATACCAATGTTTCAACAGTTTTACTTTCAATATATTCTGATGTATTGGAAATTCAGTTTGCACTTAACTAATGAAAGAGTACATTTTAATCCTCCTAATGAAAGGGTATAGAACAGCCATTGAAGCCTGAGCCAAAACTGACAAAGTCAATGGGAAACTTTCACTCAATTTTCGAAAACTTTGGAATGGTCCCTTAATGAATAACACACCATTCAGCCCCACTAAAGAGAAAAAGATCACACACAGAATGCAGTGCTATTCTACACTTAACCTGGCAAAACACCTGCTGCTTTAAATGGAAATTTTCTATATATCCCATTCCAGACTTCAGAAAGCATAGATAACAATATACAGTACACTGGAGTTTAAAAAAACAATGTACATGTGGGGGGAGGGAAAAAATACCAAAGGAACTTAAAAATGTAACTGTTCCTTTCTGATGTCCTATTCCCAACATGTTTCGCCCAACACAACCTTTATAACATTCCTAAAAATATACAGTAAGCATTGGGTTGGGGAAAAAAAAAAAAAGACCACTGGGCAGACAACTATGTGTAAAGACATTTGTACAGGGAATGTGATACAAGTAAATTTCAAAACTGTCCTGGAAAAGATAAGACACTGAGGAACATGCCCACATATGAGATTAGAAAGTTAGAAGAGATTTACAATGTGAAGTCTCTGTGAGACGCCACCTGGAGTACTTTGTCCAGTTCTGGAGCCCTCAACATAGGAAGGACATGCAGCTGTTGCAGCCAGTCCAGAGAAGGACCACGAAGATTCTCAGAGGGCTGGAGTACCTCTATTATGAAAACAGGCTGAGACAGTTGGGATTGTTCAGCCTGGAGAAGAGAAGACTCCAAGGAGACCTTAAAGCAGCCTTCCAGTACCTGAAGGGGCCTACAGGAAAGCTGGGTAGGGAATATTTACAAGGGCATGTAGTGATAAGAGAAGGGGTAATCAAGGTAGTTACCAATTTGTGTATTCAAAATGCAGCTCTTGATTCAATTCAGTTTAAGTAACTGCTTCATTCCTTTAAAACTATTTTATTCTGAACATTTCTTGTCATAGAGAACACTACCTACACATATTAGGAGATCACTATCTATAAATTATGTACAACAGAAATAGTAGTGTATAATAGCTCTACTTAAATAAAGATGTATTATTTATAATGTCACAGGTGAAGTACTCAAAACATAGGTAGTGTGCCAAGAATCTTATTGCACTAATAACTTGTCCTAAATTCTGAACATATATAGTACTGATTTTTCTTCCACTATTTGGATATTTTAGAAAAATTGTAATAAAATATTTCAAAATAAACACTGCATTATTAATGTACTTCTGATAAATCTATCATTTAAGTTCTTTGCTCTTCTTACATTAAATACAATGGAGCTAGTCCTGATCTCATTTATATTACCTCTTAAACTGGTGGAACTTAATGAACATTATAGAAACTATGCCAGATCTACACCAGATGACACAGACAAACGCGGCACAGCTTTTCTGTACCCGTTTCTCTGTTGTGTTTCTCTTTCTAAACCAGTGCTGAAAGCTGAAGTAGCACGTGCAGTATTTAATGTACTAAAACGAACTCAAATCAATATCTTTGTCCTATATTTCTACTGAAAACTGTTCCAGCACTGTGACAAAGCAAGGCACTTCCTCTAGCATTCCTGGTATTTCACAGAAAGAAAATGTAACCAGATTAATTTATGTCTAATTACACAATTTCTTTACACTTCCAACACTTGTCATTATTTGCGATGAGAACAAAAGCATCAATCAATTCAAAATGGGACTAAAGTACATGGTTCTTAAATTACATTATAGATCTCTTTCCTGTTCAGAGCGGATTAATGTATCAGTATCACTTTGTAGTTTGGGACACTAATAATCTTGAACTATCAGGAAAGAAAACATGGCAACAAATTGGCTGCTTTCTTCAGTTGCTGCCACCATGCTGAAATTAAAAGATAAAACTTAGGAACATGCCTCTCAACCTTCATATAAGTATTTATGTATGCTCATTAAAGATATTTGCTCATTCATTAAAAGTGATGCTTCATTCATCCAAATAGTAAAAATCTCTAAATTCAGTCAATTTATTTGGAATTAGAACACTCGTGTATCAGCAATTAATATTTCAGCTTTTTTTTTTTTTTTTAAATAAATTAATAAGCTATACTTCTATTTGTCAATGCCTTTAAAAATTAAAGGGCTCAGAGTCTGTTATAGCGAACTGCAGGTATCTCTCCAAGATTCTGGCACATGTCTGCAAGCAAGCAAAGCGATGGAAATCAACCCATCCAGAACCTGATGTGCACATCTGGAGATTTCCAGATCTGCCATCTTCAGTGTTCAGCCAATCACTTATCCAGTATCTAAATTTTAAAATGTGCTATTGGTTCAAGGTGCCTTGTTCTGGATGCCAACTGCACAACAAGATATTTGGTAGTTTTCCAGCTTGATTTTCAGAGTCTGGGCTCAATAATTGAGAACAGCACTTTCTGAAGCACATTTGTAATTATACGGTTAGAAGACATAATAACGAACAATTCAAAGACTATAATGCATTAGGCAGTTCTTTAAACTTGATTACATAGGTAAGATCATTAAGTTATTTTGCAGTGTCCTCTGGCAAGTGTAGGAAAGAACATTTTCCTGCATTTATGTCAATGAAATTATGGTTTTTGCCATACACTTGCTTTCTAACTATTGCACCCAACTCAGCTTTTTAGTATCCGCCTAAACCATATTCTGCACAATTGAGGAAGCCAATGAATGCAGAATACCCACCTAACCCCCACTATAACAACAGTTGCAAAAACTAATAAAATAAGAATCCAGTATTCTTATTCTGGAATATTCTCCATTCTTGTAAGAGAAAATAGAGTAAAATAATTATGTATATAATATTTACTTTATTGTTGCTGAAAAGTGCTCCCTCTCTTCTGAAATTTCATCTATTTGTTATGAAAAAACCAGCACATTTTAACCTTTAAACAACATGAGGCATGTGACTAGGAGAAGAATTTTATTTGCACTCTTGCTGAAAATGGTTCATGGCACTAAAATATTTTAAATATTGGTCTAAATCCATAGTGCATTCCTTTGAATAACATCAGCCCAGGAATCTTTATGCTAGGAGAATATGGGTTGAAAATTTCTGGGCAGGGGGTAGGGGGGGGAAGGTAAATCTAATCCCCCCATCCTGGAAAACACTGATTACGCTTTGGGATTTTTCCTTTTCTAGTACAGCTTTCAAAAGCTGGTAAGGCAACAGGACAAAATCACATTGCAGATAAAACAATCAAATAAATTAGAGACTAATTTTTCTAAACCAAAACCTTGTTCACATGTGTAAGCATACAGTTAAATAGGCAGCCATAGGTGCTACATATACGAGAAGACCTTTCCTTGGATCTAGGTTGTGTAAAAGCCATGTGTTTAGCCAGCCCAACGTGAGACACTAGCCTGATCTCCACTCTGTAACACCAGGGGCTCTCCTTCTTTGTCCCTCACTCCCTCATCACCTTTAATTTAGTTCTGTGAAACCAACATCCATTCTTCCTTCACCCAGGCTTGCTTGCATTTTCCACGTAGCCAGGCAGCAGAGTGCCCTATTGTTTTCCCTTCCATATTCCACCACGCTACCATCCTCATTTGATGGTGTCCCACCAAAAAACAAAAATCTGTTTGGAAGATGGGCAAAACAGATGGCTGCTATGCTAAAAAGCCTTGAAAGAGTGCTATTGAGGGCTTCATGCACTGGTACTTAAGTACCACAAGTACTTAGGGATACAGCTATGCTACACAAGCAGTAGAGACTCACATCTGTGGAGTGGTGCCTATTTTGCTTCTTTTTCTAGCTTTATGTATTTATTAAACCAATAACGTTCTGTTCACTGACACCTAGAACATTTCTTGAATCCTGGAGCAGATGTGATTCAGAATTAGACTTATAAAGTACATATAGAAGTGTATAATTGACCTGAGTATAAATTCAACCAAATAATAGAGCTGGAGAAAGACATACCCAAGAATCACCATACTGCTAGTCTCACAATAAAAAGAAAGCTGCATGAGTAAACAAACACCTTTCTTTGCTTCATACCTCCTACAGTTCAATCTATAGCTTACATAAGATATTTCCCTACGTTTGCTTTCTTGTTCACATGTGATTTCCAAACCTGTAAAAATTCCAGCAAATTACTTTATTGAAGCTGATGTGAACATTAAAACACATTTTTTTGAATTTTGCAACACCTTTGACAAGGAAGGACTCAATAAAATGCAGAAGAATTAAGTAGTACTAGCTACACCATGTCAGGCTTGCATCCTCTTCTGAGAGGATCCTGGTTTCCCTGTCTTCCAAACAATCATTTTTAAAAGCAGCAGGATCCCTCTAAACATAGTCATGTTAATGTGTTTCCACAGAATCTTCTGTAACATTGAGACATCATGTCTTCTCTTTATTTGCCATTCTAATATTGTAGCAAAGTCTCAGATGGTAAAATTTTTCCCCAAACCTGTACTGAACAAATCCCACACAAACATGCCAAGCCAGGTTAGGTACTGGCTACACATTACTATGAACAATCTAAGAAATTTTTTTTTGCAAGGGTACAGTGTTTCAACAAGAGAAAATATTTGAAAACTCAGACTATTTCTAATGTCATTAATTGTCACAAAAGTATAGTTAGTTTGGCGAATCTTTCAGATTTCCCTTTATTCCTAAAAATCTGAATTCACGTGACAGTTTCATCCTGACAGTTTCAACCTTACAATCCTTTCTTCCTACTCTCTTTCTCCTCAGAAAACCCTAGACAAAAACTCCAACAGGTTACTGTTTTTTCACACACCTGCTTCTGGATAAGAAGTTGAAATTATAATAATAAAGACTCAAAAGCTGGAAAATTCAACAAATCTCAAAACGTATTATTGTAGAAAAATCTCAGGATGCTAATAAGCAGTTTTATCATTCTTTCTCCAAACCAGTGAAGCCTAACGACAGTAATTACTCTCTACCTGTACAGTCCTATTTGCTACAAAATGTTGACTGACAAGGAACAATAGTATATTGGTTGTAGTAGTTGTTTTTCTTTTACTGTATCTGAGGAACACATGCTAAATACTATGCTCCATTCGATTTGATAAGAGGAAGAGGAGGGAGAATTCTATTTAAAAAAAAAGAAATTGAAAAGCCTTCATTGGAATTACTGTGCACAACCCTCTTTGCTGAATTAAAGCCTCTAATTGTTTACTGTTCTATAGACTGCGCAGTCTTTCAGTTAACAGCAAAAAGTGGCCTTTATGAAAGATTATCTGAATTAATGAAATGTAGTTTGGAAATTATGACATAATCACCCATTACTATAGAAAACATGCATTCAAATCCTGAATCAGTGTCTGTTGAGCTAAAAAGATGCTTGGTGTACAAAAAAAGAAAGCAAAAGCACACAAAAGCACATAACAGGACTTTTGGCCTTTGCGTCCATGGTTGTAAGAAAAGCAAGGCTCAATGTGTTCTGCATATGAAAAAAATGGGAAAGGACACAAAATAGGAAAAAAGAATGGAAAATTATATGCAAATATCAACCAAAAAAAAGGTTTTATCTAGTGGAAATGCTTTGTGGTGCTTAAATTCTGGTGCACACAGAGGTAAGAATTTCAGTAAAAATCTGATAAGTCAAGCATGGAACTAAATCTCAAGTTCCTTAACACTAGAAGGCTGACAGCAGACATAATTTGTTAATGTTAACAATAAAAATGTATTTTATAATGTTCCAAACAAAATATTACTAAAAGTTTTCTCAGCTACAAATAAAAATCACAGCAACAATATGAGAGATCTATGAGTTTAGTTTGCCTACCAGTTTTTGAAAATTTATTAGACAATTGGTTGTGCTTTACTCTTACTGTAAGAGCTTCTTTATAACTAATCCAAAATGGTAATGTAAATGAAAAGTTTAATAATTAAGCTATTAAATGCCCTCTGAACAATCCTTTAACAGTTTGATAGGCATATGGTATACTGAAGTAGTTAATAGGGAGCTGGGAGAGCTTTAAAATTAAAAAAAAAAAGAAGGGGGATTTATCTGCCTGATAAGCATTGCTGCAGAAGTCCTTATTGCTGTTCTGAATGTGGATAGGCAGGAAAAGAGATGTTTTCCTCCCCTGTTTTTAATAATTTATTAATTAAAACACCCCAATCTTTCTTTGCTTTCATTAAGTGTGGAAAAGCTTCATTAATATAGAAACCACTGTAAGTTTCTGGCCCTTATAACAGTTCTCCCATGACAGCAATAGTGACATATCAACAATCAGTATTTTGCATCCTAATGGTAGTTTTCAAGCAAGCCTCATAGTTCAGACGGGGGCAGTAAAAGCTTACGCTATCCCTTTAAGGCTTTCTTGATGTCTTTTGGCATTCTTGTATAATTACAGCTTTTACTGTAAGCACTGTCCTGAAGGCATTGTGCTGCAATTGAGTCTTGAGAAATTATTTGAGATCCGTGTAAATGCCATTTTTTAAAGACCTAAACTGGAAAACATTTAACTTTCCTTTTAGAATACAAACACAACTAGAGCAAATATGCAATTAACTATCAAAATAAAATGCTGGTCTGGGATATTTGGACAATTTTCACACAATTGAATAGCAATAACTTTGTCCGTCTCCATTTCCAAACTCTTTCTAAAGTCTCCTACCCAACAACAGATTGCACTCAACCATTTTTTGCAGTTGTAAAAGGTATGTATAATGGAGCAAAAATACTAAGTATGAGTCTTAAGAGCTGAAGATACAAGGCTTGTAGAAGACAAGTATCTTAAATATTGGTGCTGTACAGCACGAATGTAATACCTAAACAGGTATGAAACATACTGAATGAGGATTTGCCAGTAAGATGGAAAAGACTGAGCAGATGTGCTTTGTACCAAATGATTTTCATATTTCAATGTGACAAAATAGATGAGCCACATAAAGCTTAATTTCAGCTGCAAATTGCAAGCTGGAATAAATTCCAGAATAGTAAACAATTAGCTGCTTTATTTTCTTTTTAATAAGACTAAATTACCAGATAATATCTATTGGCATCAACTTGGCTAATAAAAATTTCTTTAATAGGATTTGCCATTTTTCCAGTTGCTATCATGATCAGCTTTGCATTTTGATTATCTTTAAACTTTGCCTCAATTTTCTCATAGAAAAGCTCTCAGTAGTAATTGCTTTAACATTTATTCCAGGTCAAGTGGTTAAGTATGAATAATGATGTGTCAAAAATGTACAGTAGTGCTGTCAATAGAGCAATTACCATTTAGCTAGAGATTATTATGGCACAAGAGCACATTAACTGGGCACAGTAAACAGAACAACAAAGAAAGAAGGGGCAAAGGGACCAAACTGTTTTCAAAACCTGCCAGTTTTATACAGCGTGTGTTTCTGACAGATATTAGTTGTTACATAAGAGCAATTAACTCCACAATCAGCTTCACTCGACAGCTTTGGATTAGAAGGTTTCCAATTAGAACTAGAAGTTAGAAGCATGATTTTACAACATTTGCTTCATTTTAAAAAATAATCTCACAATGGCTGTATTTTCCCTTGAACATTTCACATCGCTGTTAGGAAAGTGATCGCCAGCCAACATTATGCTTAAAATTAACCCAAATCACTAGAAAGCACACTAGTAAAAAGACAGCATATGTCTGTCTCTGGTCATTGGTGGTGGTGTAAAAGCTCAGATTATTTTTTTTTCAACATGATTTTTATAGCATGAACCTTCTGATTTTACGTCAACTTGCAATTTAATGCATTACTAACTATAACCTGAAAAAAAAATAAAAATTACCAGTAAGTCACAGGTTGTTTTTCTACAGGCTCTAATAGCTAGCAGTCATTTTGGTATTATTCCTTTAAACATAGAGCATAAAACTTATAAAGTTCTGCCTACAAAAGCTATTTGTTCAGGTATATCTTTAAATAGACTTCTAACACTATTAAACACAGGAAAATTACAGTCCGGCAGACCACAGAAGTGTGACCTCTCAAGAACTGTCTCCTTCACAAGCAAAAGTCATCTGTATTATCCAGTCTGTTCACATTGGCTCAAGAACTAAGCAATCTCTAGAAACTCACAAGTTAAAAATGTATGTGCCATACAGCCTCCAACTCTAAGTATTCAAAATTAATATTGTAAAACCATACATGTATATATAAAATTTTGCTTTCTGCATATCTTCTTACTCTAACTCCTCCTGTGCTTTACATGGGACAATTACAAGGTGATCCAAATTAGTGACCATTGCTTCATTTTCCTCTGAGTGCTAATTACAAAATTTCATGATGTCCCACTACAGCTGGGTATAGACAGAAGTGGGAAGGTACTCCTTCTGAGAAATTTACATGGATTTCACAATTAGGTGATGTTAAACCTCAACATGGAAGAGGTGGTACAATTCCACTGTCTCATTTCTGCATACCCATTATTTCCAAGCTGAAAAGAAATTATGAGATATGTTGGCTTCTTACAAAAAGAGATGACAGTGGATGTCACTTCCAGATCCAAGCTTTATAGAACATGCAATGCATGGGAAATATGGTACATTTTTGAGCTCCATATTCTGGAAGTATGGATGTTCTCCCTATATTGAATTACACATTCTTTTAGTTAAACCCCACTGCCTAAAAACTAAATTGGAAAAAATGCAACCATGTAACTTGGTCAAGAAGGAGCATTTCATAGGAGCTTACTACTTTTTGAGAGGTAGGGAAGAGATTAAATATTTATTTCTACCTATGCTTCATTGTGACATTTTCCAGGACATCATATAAAAAATGCATAAATGATACAATTCAATACTACTTAAAAAGAGTAATTTTTGGCCTTAAATTATAATTATAAATATTTTTATCTTTAGGCAAGTTTTAAAATTTCAGACCCTGTAGGTGCCGTTCACCCACTTCTTCAAGGAAAGCTTTAAGTGATTTGAAAGCAAACTTTTCATTGCAAATGAACCAAAACCTGAAATTTTCCCTGCTCCCATGCCCTTACAATCTCCTGTGATACATTTTCTGAATGTCTCTAACAGAATCTGAAACTTTCTACATCCTTCATGAATGCAATTACTGTGTTCTTCACACAGTACCTGTAATAAGCACCAGGATCTAATGACAAGCATCTTTGAAAATCAAGCAGCCTCACATAGTACCTTTCAAATCCTTTTCAAAATGAAACCTATTGTTTCCACTACTGAGCTTGAACAGACTGCTAACACAACTTACACTATAAAAATTGAGAAAATCAGATGTAAAGTGTATGAACATTTAAAATTATGTTTTATGTGCCTATGTAGTTTAAATCAGCATTTTAAAGGAGCATTTTGTATCAGATTGTTTCCACTTGTATCACAGTCTTCTCTGATTACCACTTTTTCTTTACTAAGACACTCAAGCAGTCTATTTTAACCTTTCTAAATTATTTGAAAGAAAGGTAGTTTCTAATAACTAGAACACTAGAGATCACTGATTCAGATTCAGGGCTGAAGTACTCATAAGCATGTGCAAAGCAGGACAAAGCAAAATCTGTCATTTAAAGATCAGCTAAAAATATAATTCTATCACAAAAAATTATCTTGTATCTTGCCTCAGCCCATGCACATAGGTTATATGAGTGATAACAGAAATTTAATTTGGAGCTCTCTGGAATTTACGCAGCAATTTCTATTGTTGCTTCCCTCACTAGAGGAAGCAGGAGAGATTTCATTCAATTGATTTAAAGTAAATTAAAATAATTTTGATTGAGTTTAATTCTTATTATGATCTGCATGATTAAAAAACATTTACAAAAGAGTTGTAAACTATAGTAATAATAGGAAATAATTAGGCAATAATAGGAGAAAACACAATCGTAGAAATACACTTCCATATTAATAATCCCATATAAGCCAACGGGAAAATTCATACACTTGAAGATGATTCTAAAAGTGCTCACGTGCTTACCTACACCTTACATCCATGTTTCTTTTTACAGGAGGGATTCTGTGCCTTATTGTAGTCGTATAATGTTTCATATCAACAGTGATAAGCTACAACTCCAGAGATTTAAAAAATCTCAAACTCTTCATTTATAGTCCTAATACACTGCCCCATTTAAATAGAAACACCAATCACATTAAAACATAAAAAATACATGGCCATGGCTAAACAGAGCAACAGAAGTAAAATATTATGCTTTACAAGGTAGCTGATTGTCCCACGTCATGATTTGGAAAAATACTTTTTCTCAGTGTGGAGACAAATCCAACCTGTGAAAACGACAACAGTTTTCCACTCAAAATATACCTGACATGCTTTAACTAATTAAAATTCTACATGCTTACCTCAGGATAGGCTAATACATGTGCAGTGGGGAAAAAAAGAGAGACTAGAAGCTAAAAGACATTAACAGTTCATTAAGTAGAAAATATTTTAAGTTTGTGTAATATTAAAAAGCAAAACAGTCTTGTACAATAACAAATTTGCTTTAATTTTTTTAGGTACTAACTGGAAACAGCATGTATGGTATTACAAAGACTTATTAAAGAACTTGTATTAAAAATAAAAGTATTACACTTACTATATAGAAATGAAAGTGTTGTTTAGCATCTTCATTAATGATATCAATAGTGGCATTGAGAGTACCCTTAGCAAGTCTGCTAATGACACCAAGCTGGGTGGTTCAGTCAATATGCCAAAGGGACAGGATACCACCCAGAGGGACCTGGACAAGTTGGAGAAGTGGGCCCAGGTGAACCTCATGAGGTTCAACAAGGCCAAGCGCAGGGTCCTACACCTGGGCTGAGGTAACCTGAGATATGAATACAGGCTGGGGGAAGACACACTTGAGAGCAGCCCTGTGGAAAAAGACCTGGAAGTACTAGTGGCCAAAAACTGGACATGAGGCATCAATGTGCAATTGCAGCCCAGAGGGCCAACTGCATCCTGGACTGTATCAAAAGAGGTGTGGCCAGCAAATCAAGAGAGGTGATTCTGCCCCTCTACTCTGCCCTGGTGAGACCTCACCTGGAATACTGCATCCAGCTCTGGGGTCCCCAGCACAAGAAAGATGTGGACCTGTTAGAACGTGTCCAGAGGAGGGCCATGAAAATGATCCGAGGGCTGGAGCACCTCTACTATGAAAACAGGCTGAGAGAGTTGGGGTTGTTCAGACTGAAGAAGAGAAGGCTCCGAGGGGACCTCATAGAGGCCTTCCAGTACCTGAAGAGGGCCTAGGGGAAAGCTGGGGAGGGACTTGTTACAAGGGCTTGTAGTGAGAGGACAAGGAGTAATGGTTTTAAACTGAAAGAAAAGAGATTTAGGTTAGAGATCAGGTGCAAATTCTTTATTGTGAGGGTAGTGAGACACTGGAACAGGCTGTCCAGAGAAGTTGTGGAAGCTCCATCCCTGGAAGCGTTCAAGTCCAGGTTGGATGGGGCTCTGAGCAGCCTGATCTAGTGGGATGTGTCCCTGCCCATGCAGGGGGGTTGGAACTCGATGATCTTTATGGTGCCTTCCAACTCTAACCATTCTATGATTCTATTATTTGAAGGCAATATGTTTAGTAATTTATTGGTTTTATTTTGAACAAACTAATTTTTCTCTTTTCTGGAGCATTATGTTTATTTGCATGTATTTTTACTTGCAAAGATTTTTTCTCCTGGGAATTTGTTTTGCATCCTTGTGAAATAGGTTTCACTTGGAAGCAGTGAACAATCAGGATGTAATAAAATTTCAGTTATTTGCATTGTATTGAACCTTTGATATCTATTTCCACATTGACCCTTGCCTTTCCTCCCCCAGCCTCAAAACCTAGCACAAAAAGAGACTGTATTTATGTTAATCAAAATGAGCTGGAGTAAGTAGAAATTAAAGGAACGCTGATAGTAATTATAACTGGAAAGAATTACTGGGCTACATAACAAATTCTGCTAATGAAAATTAATTAAGAATATTTTTTTCAGATTCTAACACTTTTTCATATTTTTCTAAACACGCAATGTTATATAGTAAAACCTGAGGTGGTATGTTAGTAAAAATGTTGCATCAGAAATCTAAAAGTCTGAAGGACAAACTTTTATCTTTATCAGAACTCCATACATCTCTCACCTTATTTTACTTTTGTCGCGGACCGAGAGTCCGTCTCTCACAACTTTCAAATACATTAATAAAAAAGGATATGAAAAAATTAATAAATGAAAAAATTAGAAGCAAACATATGCCATTATGAAAATGTTGCAGAAAGGAAGTGATATAACATCTCCAGATGTTCTTTCCTTATGTTGCCTACTTGCATTTTGCCGTGTGCTGGGTACTTTACAAATGTAAAAGAAAAATCAGGCCTTGTACCACACAGACATAAAAATTAATACTGTAGGTAACATATGAAAACTGAAGCAGAAAGGACATATAAAAATGTTTGGTGGATATTCATTGAGATGTAGTGGTGATAGAAAAGGCTAGGGAAGCAATATAAAGCTTTTCCTTTTCCTTTCCCCCTGAAGATATCATGTAGGGTACACACACTGAAAAATATAATATAAACGACAGTAGAAAAAAGTCTTAGACAAGATACTCCAATGGCAATAATAATTTAGACTTTTATGAGTCTTTCAGTCCCATTGTAATCTGTAAAGGCCAGTTATAGAACTAGGAAAATGAGTTAATTTTGAATGTGATTGTAGCACATGGGAGAAAAAGAAACGTGTGAAATGATGACTTTGAGATAATTTATACTGGGATATCTACTCCAGATTTTTCTCTAGCATTTATTTTCAAAACCCTCAAAAGCATAGTATCCCTAAATAGCTATAAATAGAACATTAATATAAACGTCCACCAGAAAACTCTCAGTCATTATCATGAAACCTAAAGAACGAAAGGCACTGTAAAGTTATTCCATTTTATCCTATTAGTGTAATTGCGGGTGTCACCCTGTCAGAAAGTCCTAATCCTTAAAAAAAAGAGAGAAAAAAAAAAGAGAAAAAAAAAGTGGATTACGCCATTTCATCAAACCATTTGCTTTTTACTCTTCAATCTAATTCAATTTCAGAGATTTTAAATGTTGATTTTGATTGCTGACCTAGGTCAAATCTAACAATCTCTCATTGCATCTTAGGTCAATCATGATATTGAAGGAAACAACAAAGATGAATCACATTTAAATAAAAGTCTACACTACATCATGCAAAACAGAGTAGAACAGTAATTGTCTTATGCTCAAAAATTAAAAATTCAGTACCAATATAATTTCTTTTTTCTTTTTCTCCTGGATTTGGAAGTAGAACTGGATTTGCTGTTCTCATAACTTTCAGATTCCTACATTTACAAAACAGTAATGTCTACCCATAGGACATCTCTAAATGTCTAGATTATTAGACTTCTTGCTCCTATCCTCTCCCCACACTTTTGTATATCATAGGATCACAGAATCATTCAGGTGGAAAAGGATCTCTGAAGGTCTCCAGTCCAGCTTCTTAGTCAAATCAGGGCCTATTCTGATTTTACACCAGGCTGCTCAGGGCTTTTTCTAGTTGGGCCAGAGCTTCCACAGGCCCAGGAAACTTTTAATTTTCTAGTCAAAGCCTGCCCTGCTTCAGTTTGTGACTGTTGTCACATTGTCCTGCTATACACCACTAAGAAGAACCTGGCTCAGTTTCTCACTAATCATCCTGTAGGTACATACAGGTCACTAGGTCCCTCCAGAGCCATCTCTTCCCCAGGCTCAACAATTTCAGTTTCCTCAACCTGTCCTCACAGGCTCTTTGAAATCAAATCTTTATTGTCTTTAAAGCTGGTATTATCAGGGCTTTGTATACAGCCTGTTCTTGTGTTCATTTCCAGTAAAGAAGTGCTGTCCACAGTACAAAATTAAAAACAAACAACCCCACCCTAAAAAAACTGAGACCTTAGAAAATTTCTTTAAATTGTCTGAAGAATTAAAAATTAGCAAATGTAAGTATTTTTTGGTGAAGATTAAGGATGCTACTGAAAAATCCTGAATACTGTTTGTAAAATCAGTGGTCAAATGTAGTTCATGACTGCTTCCTAATTTTCTCATTTAGGTTACTGAATCACTGACAAAGTAATTTATATCCATCATTCAGACCTAAACTGGTTTTTATCACCCTCCCTTTTGAAGAATAGTGGAAGAATAATTTCAGGCCATTCATGTGATTAGAAATATTTTCTCAAATTATTTTCCAACTGTCATTAAGTTGCTGGATCATTAGGTAGAAAGACAGAGAGCACCAGTTCTGGCAGTATTTTAAGGATTCAACAGTGTCTAGTATCTCTCATGAAGTCTTCTCAACCATAGGAATTTTTAATACTGTATGTGCATAATTTTGGCAATAAAACTTAAACCTATTTCACTACTATAAAACACAAATTCTGAATACATTATTTGTATAAAAAAAAATAATACCTTTCATTAGATCAGGAACAAATGAGTGAATTGAGTAGCAGGCCAAGATGCACACCAGCATGCACAGAGTCAGATTATGTGTTCAGTTTGTTACGTTTTTATGACAGACTAACAAGAACCCACAATGCCTACATCAAATGTATTTGGTGTTAAGTACCTTGAATCTGGAAAACTTCCCAGATTATGCATCTGCCCTTTTAGCTTGTGCTACACGGGAGGAATCTGTAAAGAAGGCAATAAAAGGATAAGGCTAGAGGGTCAAGACTATGTTATTTTATTAATAACATTTTCAAGAAGAATAAAATGCAGCTTGTAATAAACTAAGTACAGAGGACAGCTTTTAACATAATCTTAAAACTCTATTTAAAATGCAATGCATCCAACCTTGGTAGGCAAAGAATCAACTCAGTTCACCTTCTGTTTTTGACAGCTTTTTCACATTACACTTCTGAACAGCACACAATCATAGAATGGTTTGGGTTGGAAGGGACCTTAAAGATCATCTAGTTTCACGCCCCCTTCCATGGGCCCGGACACCTCCCAATAGACCAGGTTGCTCAAAGCCCCATCCAGTCTCTCCTTGAACACCTCCAGGGACGAGGCATCCACAGCTTCCCTGGGCCACCTGTTTCAGTGCCTCACCACATTCACAGTAAAGAATTTCCTCCTAATGTCTAATATAAATCTAACCTCTTTCAGTTTGAAACCATCAACCCTTCTTCTATTGCTACAAGACCTTGTAAAAAGTCCCTCCCCACCTTTCCTGTAGACCCCTTCAGGTACTGGAAGGCTGCTCTAAGGCCTCCCTGGAGCCTTCTCTTCTCCAGGCTGAACAACCCTAACTGTCTCAGCCTGTCTTCATAGTAGAGGTGCTCCAGCCCTCTGAGCATCTCGTGGCCCTCCTCTGGACTGGCTCCAACAGCTGCATGTCCTTCCTATGTTGAGGGCTCCAGAACTGGACACAGTACTCCAGGTGGGGTCTCACGAGTGCGGAGTAGAGATAGTAGCAGAAGACAATCAGGAAATGTTCCTTAAATCTCCCTGAAATGTAGCCTGTTTTCTGTAGTCAAATCACTTTAGAGATTATTAAATCCTGCATTAGTTTAGGAATATTACAGAAATACTGAAACATATGCAAGAGAAACCTGCTATTGTTCCTTTCCTTGCTAACATATTACTTTGAAAATTATATATTCATACTTTCCATGAACAATGTGGGGTTTTTTTATGTTTGAAAATCAAAACTCACAAGACTGGCATTTTCCTAGAAAGAACGAAATCATGCTTGTACGACAAATAATTGTGTTAGCTACTTAGTTTATTTTGTATTTTTAATTCATATTCAGGCATCAGTCATACTACCGTTTCAGCTCTCTAGGTCTGGATGGCTGTATCTCTGTTTTAGGTTTACAATAGCCAATAATGATTTTAAATGGTCATACACAGACTTCACAATGTTCCTTACGAAAAATGAGAATTGTATATTTGTTCAGCTTTGTTGTCTGGGAATGATATTGCCTCTGTTTGGTTATTCATCTATTTATTATATAACCACTTTTGAAGCATTAGAAAGTGGCTTGGAAATTTCATGTAAGTAAAACCTTTTCTATTTGCTGCTTATTCTGCCATCTATACCGTGAGATGGTACCTCAGGATCAGGAGATTATCTATAGGCTACAAAGAGAGAAGTTACATGAGTAGAACCACACAGTTGTAAGTGAAGGGCAATTGCAGGACTGGGAGCAGGCTTTTGTCTCTGTTTTGCCAAGTGTTGAAAACACAGCATTTATTACAAATGCAGCTGCTTATAACGTGTCTTAAGTCACGATTCAACAGTTCCTGGGTATGATTCTGGAAATGACTGTGAAAACAGATACTGGTACTCATATAAAGTTAATTGCAGTACTAGTAGAACCCTACACCTAAACAGATGTTTGCAACTGAACAGAGTTAAACAAAAGCATTAGAAAATTATTACTTAGACGCAACAGCTCAGTAAGAACTTTTCCTGTAAATTATCGAATGTCCTCTCCCATCAACACAGACAAGAGGAATTCATAGAACTTTGCCGTTTGATTGCCTGAACTCTTAGAAACCACGGGGCACACAGTCTATACTCTGCTACCAAAAAGAAAGATCTATTGCAAGAATCAAGGAGGAGGTGGACACACACAAGATAAATGGCATTACATCCACTACATCACTTCTCTGATTAGGAGCTGGATTTATGGTTTCAAGGTCCCAATAAAAGCCTTTGGTTCCTGTGAGCTTCCAGTGTGAAAAACAAACAAACAAACAAACAAACAATAACTAACAAAAAAAAACCCCAAAACCCCCCAAACAAACAAACCACCGAACTCTTTATCTTCCAGTTTTGCTCTTTCAAAACCATGAGATTTGTTTTACTTTACCATGGAAGATGGCATTAGAATTTCTACATCCATTTGTTTCCTGTAATAGAGAGCCTCTAAGGTGAAAAAATATGGTATTCTATTTTTGTCATCTCTAACCCTAAACTTCCCACTGCAGCTATCTTCCTTCCAGATATTTAGCATCAGCCTAGTCGTCTTCAGATCTTTTGCTCCTGCCTACCATTTCATGAGATGCTTCCATGAGAGGCAAGTTAATTGTGCTTCTGCACTGTTCCTAAATCATTTGGGCCTACTATCAGTAAGGGAGTGAAGACAGAAATCAGATAATTTCTCTATACCTGTCACATTATTCACTGTAAGTAAGCAAAACTGAAATATTTAAAACAAATGCTGGAGAGGCAGAGTAGCACCACAAAGCAGCTTTTCATAAGGGTACTGAAGTACCATATTTCTGTGAGAGAAACCTTGTAGCAATCAAAATTAATAAAGCCAGTTGCTAAGATATATATAATTTTACACCTGACACTATTATCATGGTAGTAAATTCCTGTTTCCTTACAAGTCTATTACCACTTCTCCAGAAGAAGCTCTTAAGACACTGATTAGAAATTGTACCCTTGTACATTTTATGAAAGAAGAATTATGTCCCCATTGTGTTTCTAAAGAATGAATAGACTATACAATAAATCTAAACCAATGAAATTATAATTTAAGGAGGGAGAAATGTTATAATATCCACTTAAAAGATTGTATTTTCATACCAATTCTACCAGAGCAGACTTCATTTTTGAAGTGGATTCAGCAGTATTTTTCTGAGACTCTCTACCAGATCTGTACACTGTCAAGTAGCGAGATTATCTAAAATAGTGTATTGCTTTTATCAGCACCTATGAAACTTGGCAGTTACCATCTCTCCACTGTAAATACAAAGCAACAGATATGTGTGAGTCATTTACTGTAGTTATATTGCTCCTGCTAATGTATGATGTAAATGATTTAACAATTACTATGAACACTGGAGCCTTAGGGAGCAGTTGTCTAACATGTTTCTCTCCAACAACAGGCATCTATCTTCCTCTTGATGTGTTGGGAGCTTTAATCAGATGCATCATGACCCAGCACTGATTCTGTGGCTTACCTGTGGAAAACGCTACTTGTATCAACTGGAAAAGAAACCCCTCAAATTACAGAGATAACTGTTACATAGTTCTGAAGCTCCAATTTAACAGTACAAGTCTGCAAGGGGAAAAAATAGCTTCCTACATCGGCGGATCTCTGTCTCTTCCTCTGCTCTCAAATGTATTTAACTCCTTAAAATATTTTGAGGTATCACTAATAGAGAAGACGAGAGATAAGATATGGCTGTTTTGTATGCCTGTAGCACCGCAGGTATTTCTGTGATGCTTTGAAAAATAACATCGTCCAAATCTTACCTACTGTTTTGCTTTTAATGTTCTAATTTTCCTCCCACAGCAATAAGTCTAAGTGTGGTTAATATTTAATAATAAATGCTTGCTTTTAATGGCTTCATCAGCTAAGCAAAATTGATTTATATGTGGAAAATCAAAATAGTTACACTAAGCAAAAGACTGGAACAACCATAACTGCATTGTTCTATGACAATCAAATGATACTATTTTAATAAAATTCATTAGGTAAGCATCCATGGCTGCAATATTAACAGATGTTATACAGGATTATATATGTTGATAGGATGAGGGGATAACAGTTTCAAGCTGAAAGAGAAACCTGAACAGACTATATCAGCCAGGCATTCAATTGAATTTAGGATTCAGTAGAAGCAACAGGACAGTCTATATATGTTTTTTGGCTGTGGACAATTCCATGCTTGAGAGGCAAAAAAACACAGTCCCATTTCTTTTCCTACACCAAAAAATGCACGAGGGTGGAAAAAAAAACCCTTTTTGCCATGCCCATATGAAAACAATGCAAAGAAATAACAATGTAGTCTCTATTCAACCCCCTTTAGAAGTATCAGTACCTTAGAAATCCAAAACCTCATAATGCAGACATAATTTAATATGTGTGAGAGTTCTCTTACTTATTTTCATAATCCCTTCTTTATGCTTATCAGACACCATCTAAGACAGTTTTGGTATCTTGCACCTGTTGCCCTATTTGAAGATTATAGGAACTTCAGAACTTCATTCTTTAGATGGCTGGAAACCTTTTAATTTCTGAAATAAACCCACTCGTGGCAAATTTTACTTCCCTTGATTTTTTTTGACAATTTTATCCTTTAATCCAACTGATTTTTTTCCTGTCTTGGCACTTACTCACCCCCAATGTATGTTACTGAAGAAATACTATATTCCTTTTACATCTTCATTTATGTAGGTTAAACAAACTTAGCTTTTAAAAAATCTATTATAGAAATAGATATGCTTTCCTCTGGATCTCTTTCTATTTACATGCATGTCTCTTGGTACCTGCAGACAACAGCAGAAATTCGAAACATGCAATGGTAGTTCCCTCTCTGTATAGAAAAAGACCTTGCTAAGAGATCTTAGAATTGTTTTAGCTTTTTCCCCTCTGACTGGGTCCTAATCTTTTTCTTTTCCATCAATCAATTACTGTCCTTACAGCAGAAAATCTTTGATACAGAATGTGTATATATATATATTCTAATTCTGAGGTGCTCCCATACAAGATTAAAATACTTTAATTTGCTACTTGTTTGTTGTTCCTGCTTACTGTTGACTTAATACATTATCCTGCACCAAAGCATCTATAGGTACAGAAGATTAACTGATCCACAGCTTCTTTGAACCTCTGAATTTACATTAAGAAAAAACTGACAATAGTGTGGAAAGGAGAACAGGTCACAAAGACAGACCACATGTCCCATAGATGCAGACAACATGACCCATAAAATTGAGTTACAAAGGATACCTTGCTTCCCTTTTTCATTTGAATTTTGAAGTCTCCTGTTGCTGTTACAGAGAGTTTGCCAGAAATAAAGGAAACTAGTGCAAGGCTACTAAAAGGCAGTCCCACCACCCATGTACCAAAATAGATGTCCAAATATGATGCCTTCACTAGGTAGCGGTGGTAGGTAGAAGTGTGAACATCATATGTGACAGCTTTCTAGATATTACACAAAGGGAAATTTTTGACAGAGGTTGCCAAGTCTGATCTCTGCATATGGTCTGATGTTCTTACAGAACTCCAATTAAGCTATATCATAGGCTAACTTGCTACAGCATTACAACCATTGTGAGATTTTATGGTTGATAATAGCAGCAGGCCTCTTTTATCAACCTGCAATGTAAATAAAAAATCAAGAGTAAAATCAGTGTGATCTTATTCTTTGTAGGTAGAAAGATACAGAATAATAATTTTATCTTTCCATACCTGGAATTAAAATGAATTCAGGAATAATGCTGGGATGGGTAAGCTGACAAATGATAACATGAAGCTGTATTTGGAAGAAATGTAGAAGGTAATTTAGAAGTAATTTGATCTTTATAAAAAACTCTCAACAGTGGTAAATTATAATGACAGTATAATTCATCAGCTCTGTGCGCTGAAAAAACTGTCATGAGAAAAGCTGGTTTAATGCAAAAAAGAAAATTATGCTCGCGGTTCAACTGGAAATTCCTAAAACTGGTGAATATCAAACTAGGATCTCATAAGGATGGCAGTTCCCAAAAGAGGAAGAGGAAAATGATACAGGTGGAGTCTCTGGTAAGACAGTTTGAAAAGGAAGTGGAAAAACTTTGGGTGATGCTGAGTTTGAAAGACTGAAAGAAAGATAAGCATAAATTCAGACAGAAACATCCTCTGTGTCCTTGAGATACAAGAGAAGTACCTATGAATAAAGCCTGGGAGAGGAAGATGGAAAATTCACTGAAAGGTAAATGAATAATCTGTTTGCATTGTTTCTTATATAGCTTACGATTTAGCTGTAGTGTTCCAGGCTATTATAAAAGTTGTTGTTATCATTATTGAAGTTATTCCTAATAGGAATACGATACAGATTCTGCAAGGTAGGATCCTGTAGGTACACTACTGTGAGGCTGCTACTGTTTCACTACAGAAGTAAAATTCCTACATATGGAAGGGTAAATGCAAGCTTGTAAAGACTTGTTAATTTTATAACAAAACATAACAAAAATAGTCCTCTCATGAGATAATTCTTCAAACATGACTAGGACCCTTTTTGGCAAGCTTGAGGGTTAAAGGCAGAATGTGGCAGCTTTTAACACAGGGCAGTTGCTGTGCCCCAAGGCAGTCATCCAGACCCCAACGTGGTGACTATTGCATTTGCTGTGCCTGCAGCTTGTAAATATATCCTTAACCTTAGATAGCTCTTTCCAATGAGCTGCCTAAAATAACCTGTAGTAAGAAGAAAACTAACCTAGCAATACGAGGACTTCAGTCAAGTCCAAATGATCATACAAAGAAAGAAAATTTAATGGATACCTACATAGAACTATAAGCACAATAAAAAGTGTAGTTCTCTACACTATTAAAGTTAATATTTTGGATTTAGATTAAAAAATTACAAAATAGCTTTTTCTTGAATTATCTCATCAAATGAAATGCCAGAGACACAAACAAATGTCTACTCAAAATTGCCTTGTCACTAGCACTGAAGTAGGTATCAAAAGCAGAAAATGTAGAAACAAGCACTTAAAGAAGGTATAAATATGGCAAAATAAAAACAGAGTACACTGTCCACCTTTGATATGTAAAAAATTGTATCTTACCAAAGAGCAAGAACTGGTTATTCAATAATATAATTAATACTCTCAAATCCAATGAATAATATTAACATAAATAACTACAAGTTGTGAAATCTATGGAGGAAAATTCAGAATAGAATCAGAAGTACATGACCTGCATTGACAGATATTATAGATAAACAAAACAAAACAGTTTTTACAGCAGCTCTTTTATATCTACAGTCTAATCTATTGATCCAACCTTTTTCAGAAGCTATTTCAAAAGCTACCTTTTTCAGCAAAGTTAAATTCAAGTCATTGTGATGTGACAGTATCTTACAGCATGGAGATCAACCTAACCTTCATTTTTCTTGTCAACAGATACTTTAGTTTTTCTGTTTACACTGTCTAATTTTCAATGCATTAATGTCTTTGAACAGTATATCAGCTTAGTTTGACCCTGAATGTATCTAGTGAAGGTCTAAATTTTGTCATTCTCTGGAGAAGAAGTTCAATTGTATCCAAGTCGAAATCCCCAAGTCTTACAACCTTGTATCGCAACTCTTATGGGCCATGATCTAGAAAAGTGGGTGATGATTGTAGGAAACACAGGTCTCAACAAGGGGTATTATTTGGAATTATATATGACCAACAGCAGAAAAAGAGGAAGCTAATTCCATAAATTTAAGTACTCTACTGTATGTGCGAAGACCAAGTAATGATTTGAGGCAGCTACCTCTAGGCATTAGAAAAAAGTTTTTAAAATTGAGTATCATCATAAGAACTGCTGAATAACAAAAAGATCCTGAGATATATGTGCCACTGTTGGGCCTTCAGTATCTGGTTTGTAAAATTCACAGGTCTAAATGATGTTTGCAAGATCTCTTAAAAAATTTAAAGAGAAACACCTCAGAAAGGTAACAGCCAGACAACTCCAAAGCCTTGCTGAGAGCTTTAAGTATTTGTGCACGTAGCAGTGCAAGATTTGCAATCCAGGATGCTCTCCTCAAATTAGAGGCATAAATCACTCCTCTCAGGAGCAGAACAAGAACCGCTTCTTTCATTTAAAATACTCCCAGAAGAGGAGCAAATTATAGTATTAATATTCCCTTTCTCCTTCTCATATCTCCCCAGCTAATCCAACTGACCAACAATCAAAGAACCCACCATAATATGGTAAGCCTTTATTCTAGCCTGAGCTCAAAGTAGTTTCCCCTTGAAGGAGAGTAACCAAATCATTACAGGACATGCTTTTTCTCTCTGTATAGAAAATGGCAACAGAAAAAAGTAAGAAAAAGAAGGCTATGATTTTGGAGCCCACCAATTTGAGTAATTCCTTTTTTATTTTTCTGTGTTCTCAGGACTATTCATGTTACATTACAGTAATCACTGGATAATATGCAAGGACTGGAAATCCAAGACTACTCCTTACTACATCTTACAGTTTTTGTCTTACAGAACTCTTAACTCATGCTCTCTCTCTCTGACACAGCAACCATGAATTATTTTCCGCACAGTGACACAGCAGAAAGAGTTATATAAGTACATCTATCAGCCTGACAGTCTAAGAACTCAGAACCTGGTGGTCCTCCCATCTGAAGTAAGGACTATAATTAATTACTATTCTGCCAGGCTGATGAGAGCCATTTGACTCTTTACATCCTAGTGTCTTTTTCAGTTGAAGTGGTTGTGGCTGTCTGTGAGTTCAATCATGTCAGTATGAGTTAGGCCTGCAGTGGCAATCATTAATTTATCATTATTTAACAAGCTCTGACAGCTCCAGATTCCCTATTTCCCACTTACTCCAGTCTATCCTGACTTGTTTGCAAATCTGTGATTTTAGCTGCTGTTAAATGGATGCAGAGCATCAGAGAAAGGTAGAGAAATATTTTATTTGACCTGAGTCCAAATGAGCTCTTGGATACCAATATCATCACAGAGAGGATATACCATACTAAGAAAGGGTACCAAATCAGATTAAGAAAAGGCAAAACAAAACCAAAAACCAAAACCAACCAACCAGAAAAAAACCCAACAAAAACCAAGATAAGCTTCCTGTAAAAAGATATAATCAGATATTTATACATGTATTCTCTCACATGTGAAAGTAAAAAGCATAATAGGATAAAAGTGACCTAGAGCACTGGGAACAAAGGGAACCTATACGTAAGAGGTATGTTGAGAACATGAAGGAATCACAAAACTTAGTATTAGTGTAATGTAATAACTGGGTATGAACTATACAGAAAGGACAGATTAGGCTGAAGAATAACAATATCTGTACACTGTCATTAATCTTAAAAAATTACATTAGTAATCTCCCTGCAAGCTCCTATTTCTCCTGTATAGTACAAAAGATATTTTTCTTGAGCCAGCTCTTTACCACCTTTTTGGTTTTGTACTGATCCCCATTCTTCCCATCTGTACTGATAGTTTCTGATAAGGTAATACATCAAGTGTTGTGCATATCTATCACATTTTCCTTATTAAAAAAATGAAACACAAAACAGTTCTCGGGGGGGGGGGGGGGGGGGGGGGGGGGGGGGGGGGGCAGAAATCTGGCAAAGGCTCTTTAAAGCCATTCCACATTTTATCCCATCCTCAGTTTGACACCCATGCATGCCTGAACTGCTCTTCCTTATTCTTTAAAGCTTCCCAGGCTAACTAATTTCTCCTTTTCCTTCTTAAATTTAAGTGTAAGCAAATCTCCTTCTTATCCACTATTAATCTTTTTAAGTTTTCAGACTACCCAGTTTGAGGAGCCAATGAAAGATGAGTAAATCTATGCACATAGCTATACGTTGTGAAGTAGCTGTGGTGTAGTTAAAACTAAATGGTACTAGGCACAAAGCAATGATCACAGCTGGACTGTGCTTGTTTTGGGGAGTCCACCCAGGTACACCTGCACTGAGTGCCCAAGATTGCTGTTGACTGCCCCTTCATACTTTTCCATGCTTAATTGATTGAGGAAATGAAAACACAGCAATCTTGTATCTGACTCTGCATTAGCTCCATGCTACACTTAAAATAGGAAGCTCAATGCCATTCCTAAAATAATAAACTTTCATAAGCAAGGGTGCTACATCTGGGATGTACCAGTCTGACAATTCCAAGCTGGTGGCCAGTAACATGCTCTTCCATTATCTGGGACATTCCAGCCCAGCACTAATTCAGATAATAGAAACTGTGACTGAAAAATTTACTGTTCTCCAGTTGTTTTGTATAACACATAATTTAATAAATTCATTAAAATCCCTGTAATGGAGCTGCTATTTCCTCCCATATTGTTTCTGTTCTTTCAGTATTGTTCATGAGGGATTTTCCCAACCTCCTCAGAATATACATACTGTATATATATGTATGCTCTCACCTCAAGAGAAAGACAAATAGTGACTAAGGTGTCTAGTAAAAAAAGATGGGGGATGCTCCAGAAATTCTCATAAGTCAATAGAAGAAACAGGCATGAAAATTGAACTGAAATTTACATAAATATATAAGACACAAGAAAGAAAGAAAGTTAGAAAGTTAATTATTTTGGTAAGTCTATTACCCTTCTTATTCCAGTACTAGAAACAGTCAATAAAGAAATTCTAGGTCTACTGACTGGCAAAGCTTGGCATCTGAACTGTTTTGTGGTTCCCTAACATGCAGGACTGGCCAGCTGGAATATCAAAAGTTAGTGTTTCTCCACAGAGGACTAGTTCTACTTCTTGGGTCCTAGCAAGACTAAGATGAGTGCATGTTCATTTAAAAGTTGTGCTGTGCTACAAAGAGACAACTTTGCCCATAACAGAACTATTTCTTATAAGTTTTACTATCAGTTTTGTTTGGATGGACAGAGCAAAAAATTAGGTTTGCACATGTCAGTGAGTGACATGTCAGCAATGTTCCTCACAGACATTCTCAAGTACGAGAGGTCAAGTTTTTGGGAGTAAGGAGAAAGCACGTATCTTTTGTGTCTCACAGGTAGAAAGACTCTATGTATAAAGAAAGTACAGCTTAAGCCCTGTAACTCTACTGAACATATGAAACGTTAGCAAAACTTCAGGAGAGCACACCTATGAAGTGATCTAGATGGGCCAGGAGTGCTGCAAACAGAGGGTGCAAACTAACTGCCTGATAGGGAGTCATGACAGCTATGCTGCCTGCTGGGAGCTAAAGTCTGAGATGTTGCTGTGAGGGTGCCTCAACTTGTCAAGAGCACAGACTACTCTTTCATTTGGGCACAAATGACAACACAAGCTGGAACGTGGGCAGAATCGATGAAGACTACAAAGCCCTGGGGGTGCAAGTGAAAAGTATTAGTGTCCAAGTTATCTTTTCTTCCATTTTACCAGCTGGAGGAAAGGGTTCAGCCAGAAATAGATGTATAATGCAAATCAACTTCTGGCTTCATGGCTGGTGCCGCTGTGAGGGTTTCGGCTTTTATGTCAATGGCACATTCTTCATTGACTATAGCCTGCTAAGGAGGGATAGGATCCACCTGGATAGAAGAGGCAAGTAAATCTTTGCCAGAAGGCTGGTCAGCTTGGCAAGGTGGGTTTGAAACTGAAGGACTCAAGTGGCAGGGTCCAAAGTAGCAATGCTCATGGAATTGAAACCAACTAGGGAATAAGCCAAGCCAACCAGAGCCACAACAAATGTTCCTTCGCAGCCTCCCAAGATGAGAACCAGAAGACCAACCACCTCAAGTGTGTGTATACCAGTTCCTGCAGCCTGGGACCAAACAGGAGGAACTGAATCTCCCTGCTCAGTCAGCATGGAAACAATCAGCCATTGGAATATTAATCTCCCCAGCGAAGTGGAGCATTCCCCAACACTAGACACTTTCACCATTCAGCTGAACAGGGTGCTGGGCCATCTTGCCTAGACTGCAGTTTGGGCAGGAAATGTTGGACCAGAAGATCCTTGAGGTTCCTTCCAACTTGGTTTTCTATGATTCTGTTTATGATTCTATGATCCCAGTGTGGCACTTTGCACCTTTCAGAGGCAAAATGCATGAATGCAGATTGGTGATTGCTGTGTTGCTACAAAATCATCTATGTCTCAAGAGTAGAGAACTATTTTACATCACAACCTTGAGATGTTACCAACAGAAATTAGCCTAAGAGTTACAAACTTCATAAAACTTCCAAGAATTTAGCATTCAATTTAGCATTCTAATCCCAGGGACAAATAACAGCTAATAAATAACTGCTAATATTGACAGCATGTATACTATTGTCCAAAGTTGAGCCAGGTTTAAGCTAATTTTCCTTTTACTGATTTGTTTTTCCTTCAGTAAGCTTTTTTTTAACTAGCAACAGGTGTTCCAGCTAGTGGACTGATAACACTGGAATGTTTGTGTTTCTGCTGAGACTCCAAGGTCGCTTCTTAGCTCTGCTGCTACAGAGGCTACTGGGGCAGGAGAATTGTATCTGTGACACCCCTGTAGGGGAGCTGGACTAGACAGACAGCAGAACTGACCAAAGGTATTCCATTCCATATATCTACATAAGCTCCGAGGAAGGTCAGGGATCACAGAAGACAACTTCCTTCCTGCTTCTTCTTCCCTTCTCTTCTGTCCATGGCCAGAGTCCGGGGAGGACTCCATCCATCCATCCATCCATCACCGTCGACCCCAGGCTCAGCCCTGACCCTCATAACTCTCCCCACAGCCCTGTCTGCTCTGCTGTTATCAAAAACAGCAGTCTGAGAGTTTTTGGGACTGCTCACAGCTAAGGAGAGTGCCAGGAGAGTTGCTGGGGGTGGTGGGAGGCAAGAGGCTTTTGCACATTCCTGAACATACTTGTATATAATTGTACATATAATTAAAGCTGTCTAATTTGGTTTTCAATCCAGCAAAGTCTCTCTCCTAATTCTCCCTCTCCTCCCCTAACTGGGTGGAAGGGGGTGGGGATCGAGAGCTTGTTGTCTCTGGTTTAATTGCTGATCCTGAGTCAAACCTTTGACAACTACTAATTTTTATCCTTCAGTTCTGAGACTACAACAGCTTTCCTTTTCATATACATCTCTACATGTCATAAGCTGTATTTATGTAGATTTTTAGGGTTTATCTATTTAGTAAATCTTAACATTTAAATAAGGTTAAATCAAGTAATAGTGGAAAGACCTACTGTTTAGATCAATTTTGTGAATATCTCAGTATGTTGTGGAACTTTTCCTACTCTGTCACTGCAAAATACATGTTCACACTGTAAAAAAAAGCAACAGAAAATAAGTCAGAATCTCTGTCATGTGCTTGGCCACTGCCTGGAAAGGATAAGGAAGTGAAGATGTTAATGTTCTCTGATTCCTCTCTCCCATCTTACCTAAAGGATCATTTGGATCCATAGGCTTTTTCTAATTAGCTGCTAATGACCTAAGAGTTGTGCAAGTTTAGCATCTTCTGTATCTCATTTGATTTCCCCTTTGGGCTAAAACAATATCAAGAGGGCTAAAATGAAGATAAAATACACCTTTATGATCCCTGTGGTTATTGGACTAGAGACATAAAGGAAGGGCTAAAGGGAAAGACCATCATCACCAGTAGTTTTACAACCTGTATTAACAAAAAATACAGAAGTGATTGTATCACTATGGAGCCTATTCCATTACTCTTCACAAAACTGAGAGTCAAGTCCATGAATGGGAAGGGTTTGGTGTTCAGTCCTACATGTCTAGAAGAAGGTTCTAAGAACTGTTGAGAAGGATTTTGAAAAAGTTACCTCTTCCTTGGAAGATTCATTAAGATACATTATAAAGAAGAAATATATATCTCAGCAACAACCTGTCTCAGGTGTGTTGGGAAAAAAGTATAGGGAATCAGATGAACATTTTTTTGTTCATTAATTACTATTTGGTAGCCTGAACAACATAGTAATTTTGGAAGTGATCTAAGTACATATGAAATTGGCACTGACTTCGGAAAATGGAGGAAAACCTCCAAGGTTTCAAAGTTAATTAGCTAAAGTATTAAAGTAATCAAATTGCTGAATTTTTTCATTTAATGACAGTAATATTTGTGAATACTATGGTTGCATACCTGTTTCCTATTTGCAAATAAATGAAGAGAGCATAATGTTAGTCTTTAGTAATCCTTAGAGCAACATTTTTGTTTGGTTTTTAAAATTTGGGCTTATTATAACTATATAATTGGTTATATATCATACTAGGAACTCATTCAGTTGTAAAACATCTCCACATATTTTAACTAAGAACTGCCTCAAGGTGATGAAATAGAAGCAATACAAATTTGTAAAGCAAGACACAGTGTCTCTTTGAAGAGCTGTTGAATCTATAAATCTTGCAAACACTATAAAATATGCCTTAAAATAAAGGGACCAAACTTGTCATTTAGAAGGAGGAAAACACTAACTATATGTCATTACAGAATATTGACTGAGAGGGTAAAGTCACCATGATTAAAATGGAGCAATTCACTTTGAACTAACTCTAGTTGACTCCTCTAATGTGCCTGAGGATTGTCTGTGGCAAGCCCAGAGGAAATCTTTGTGCTTCAGTTAGCAATAAGCCTTGCAAATCATTATTCTTTCTAAGACTAACATAGATAACTGAGGATACCAGTAATATTTGGGCTTTTGCTTGTACTTGAGGCCCTAGGAGTCCAGTATAGTATTTAAATAAATGAACTTTTAAAATGAGATTTCTATTATATGAATTTATACTATTTGCCCTTCGTAGAATCACAGAATCGTTTTTGTTGGAAAAGACCTTTACGATCATCAAGTCCAACTGTTAACCAAGCACTGCCAAGTCCACCAGTAAAGCATGCCCCTAAGCACCACATCTTAAGATATAACTGGGAGTGTCTCAACTGAAAAAAATGGAAGTACTACTGCTCAATACACCACCAAATATGAGAAATAAGAATAAAATTACTCAAAGCAATTCACACAGTCTGCAATCCACCAAAAACAGTGTTATCAACAAAATCTCCAGCTAAACTGTTCTTTTTGTTGTTTCCAAGAGACTGGCCAGACATTATTATGTATTTTTTTGTTTTGTTTTTTAGGAATAGCAATCTGCTACAAACAGCTGTTTTGTAATCCTTCAGTGGCAGAACAGTGTTGGGATTAAGAAGCCCTTGTGATTGTTGTACTTCTTGCCCTGCACTGATAAACATGCAGCTTCATCACAATGATACAGATTGATACCTGCACATCTTGCTACACACACACTGTAAAAAGCAACCAGAGAGTCAACCGATCCTTCTAGGCAAATAACTGCTTTTACTTATGAAGTAATCGTGCATTGTATTTTTTCAGTTTAGTTACTATCTCATCTTCTACTTCTAGACTTTTTTAAAAAACCCTCTTTTATCTTTGTGTGGAATGAATACCAGCATACATGTTGCAAAGACAGAGTTAAGGTTGGTAAAAATTCCTTTCAAAACTTAACATAGTTTAGACTTTGACTATACCAGATTGCCAAAGCCCAAAATTAAATTTAGATATGTATGTGGAACTATAATAAGTAAATGAAAAGACATATTATGGATCAATATAGGTGCAATAGTACCTTTGTTGTATGGAATCTAAATAGCAACATCATCTCGTACACACCTTATGAATGAAATAACATTAGATTTTCAGGAGCCCATCTACACAGAACAAGCACTGAGTGAAGTCTATACTTATAGATTTATCCCATTCCAACATACTGGGCTTGTAGAGGAAACTTATCAGTCAAAGATAGTACTCCATTTAAAGCTGCTGCAGCATTAATGTTGTTGCTTGTCTCCATTTTTCAGCTAAATAGAGGTTTTCTTTTTCACCTCACATAAAGTCTTCAACCAGCTCAAGTCTTCCAATAAATTGCAAACTCTGTTACAGTATATCTTCTATTATGCTGCTTGTTACTTTAGTAAGACAGGAAATTAAAGCAATAAAACACTTTCAAAATGATAGGGCACACTCAGGCAGTCATTTTTCTTATGTTCCAGTATTATTCTTCAAAAGACCTTTTATGATGCTAACATTAAATTCTTTGAAGTCTGGAGAATCTGTTGAAAGAATTGAATCTCTAAGACATAAAGCTCAAATATTGCATTTACTCATGCATTTATTAAAACTGGGTATGTGGGATGGAATTAAAAAAAGCACAAAATGCAATGCAGCTAAATAATATATGACCTGAAACATTTGAGATCCACATTAGAGAGTACATTGTGTGGAAATTTGATTTAATGCTAAGGAAAATCTATTTTGCTTTTGTCTCACCTTACGTGGCCAAATGCACACCAGATGTGTTCATTCATGTAAAAGGTTGGTAACTGCACACTGAAGCACAGAAAACCAGACAAATACTATAATGGTCACTTATTTGGCAAGCTCACATAAAGGAAATTGAATCAAGCTTATGAAACTGTGCATTCTTTATTAACCCAATAGAAAAAGGTCACATTGACTGCTCTTCTAATGGTATGCACACTAAAAAGATTGAAAGAGATCATGTGAAAGGAAAGCATGGAAACTGCTAAGGCTCCTGATGAAACATTTCCAAAATAAAATTAATAAAAATTTTGAAAGATTGATCTCATTGTTGAGAACTAAATGAATGGAATTAATTATATTTGGAGAACAAAAATGAAAAAGGAAGAATGGAAAATGGAAAAAAGGGAAGAGAAATTAAAAAGAAGAGAAAGAAAAGGTAAAACTAACAAGCTACCAAAGATGATGCTCAGTGTCTGTTAAGTATTTATCATGATGTCAAACACATGGTAGAAGTAGATTTTTTGCTTATCAAGTGAGCTGAGTGAAGGTGTTCAATTAGGAAGCCTCAGAAAAGAATGAATGTTCACCAAGTAAGACCTGATTGCTCTGTGATTTTAAGTTTTATATTAAATTTCAGTTTCACTGTAGCTATCAATTACTTTTTCAGTTTAATTTGATATTTTCTATAGAGATTTAAAACAACCTCTGTTAAGAGTTCCAACTTAGTACATGGACACTTTCATTTAGCAGTATGTAACAATATAGAGTTAGCAGCTACACTGTTGCCATTCTGATTAAATTTTACAGGTTCAACTTAAAAATAAGTCTTCTACTCCTCCTATATGCTAATACACCATGGAAACAAAGTATAAATACATTAAATATTGAAGTTAAATAGGCTATTTTGTCAATTCCCTCTAGTTCTTCAGTGACAACTTTTTCCTCCTTTAGCACAATTTTTCATTTTTTCATGTATGTTTGGTTAGAAATTAATTGGGTCGAGTCTAAGATATAACCACTCAATAACTTATGTTTCCTTTCTCATTTTTGATACATTTCTTCTCTGTTGGAATTCCAAAGCAATCAACTACCTGGGGATATATACTTCTCCAGAGAACTCCCCTCCACTCTATCAATTAACTCAAAAGCAATTTTGGATACCTTCCAATGCACTACTGCCATCTGGTCTCCCTTAAGCTTCACAAGCTGGAGTAGACTTGAATTGGTCAGAATGATGCTGATTTTCTAAATTATTTACAAATTAGGCATGTTCTTACTAATTTTCCTTTCTTCAGTTTGTTAAGAAGTTTTCTAGTGACCTAAATAATCCGTGGAATCTTTTAAACAAGTCTCTGAGACTGTGTGGGGATCACCTGACTCACTGCAGTGCGACACTCTTCAAGAGTATGTCCCTTATGATTCTGATGGAGGGAATTGTGAGAGTGCACTTCAGCTTCCACCTAGCCTGTGAATCTGGCTGTCATTTTTGTGTAAAACAAGTTAGTAGAGAAAAAAGTCAGGTCATTGGTCTTATTTGATATCAAGTAAGATATGGCTCAGCACTATGACAGGTCCAAGGAGATACAAAGCAGTACTAGACATAATATGGAGGTACCCAGGAAAGTAACTTTTCTAGGTTAGATAGAGGCCCATCTCCAAAACCAGTAAAAATATAGTTTTGTTTTCTTTTTCCTATCAAGAGAATACAGATCATCTCCTCTGTTTAGGTTCTAAGCATGTTTTCCACTTGATGCATAAAGAAATGTGACTAAAATATATCATATGATATATCTTTTTCCTTTTCTGCCCAGGAGAACAAGTCTTCTCAACACAAAGCTCTTCAGCATTTTTAAAGACGGAGGAAAGAAGAAAAGTAGAAAAAGTCTTCTTACTTTATTCCATATACCACTTAAGGTATTTTTGTTTAAGAAGACAAGGAAATTTTCCATACCACAGACTGACCCTCTGTACTTCCCTGTTTGTTCCCAGATGACTGTAGGTTGATGCCCTTTGGCTTTCGCTTCTTATTTTTGCCTCTTCCTACTGTCATGTATAATAGATAAGGAATCTCTTCATAATTACCAATCCCTCAAGGCCATTGTGTCTTCTACCTCCAGATCTGAAAACTGCACTTTAATTATGCATTCAGAATTGGAAAAACAACTGTGACTATAACATAATCAGTAAAAACACGGATATGGCATAAAAGATCTATGAGAAAAATTTGCTCTGCTACAGCTTTGCCTCAAAATTCTAACAGCTAGAACCCATAAAATTTTGCAAGTACACTCCCATTTTGTTACTGAAGACATAAAATTTTGCAAGTACACTCCCATTTTGTTACTGAAGAGGAAGACTCCACTATATAAAATTACTGGAAACCCTAGAACTCCTTTACTCATGGCTAGAAAACCTGGAACTCTTAGGAATTCTTCCATTGGCTGTAAGCCTCGTGCCTTGGTACTGGGGAAACAAAAAAAAAATTATATTGGAGCCTTTTCTCCTAAAATATGGTGTAATCATTGGCCATTACCTAAAACTTAAGTGTAGAAAAACAGTATTGTGCATGAGTGCAGGTGTTCAAAGATAAATGTATAAATATGTGCATTTAAGTTTGTGTGTGTACATGCAGATGGTCATACTTACTACTAAGTGTCACAAATAGCAAAAAGTCACAATTCTTGGTAGTTCTATATTCATAGATCTATTTGACAATTCTTTCTAAGAGCTGGACACTGAAGAAGTTATCCATGGCTAAATATGAAGATACATTAAAAAGATGACTGATGTGCTAATGTCATTATGTACCACATTCCCTGAAAAGATAAATCCTAACTGAAAAACGAAACCAAAAAACAAATTTTTTCTATCTCCAAGAAAGGCTGGACTAGGAAAAAATACATCTGAAAATCTGAAAGAAAAAAGAAAATGAAAACTATTAGAAATACTATAGAAAATGTGAGCTATGCCCCTCTGGTTTGCTGGGGTAATGTGAAGACACGGAGATTTCCTGTTCAGAGAAATGGCTGTGGGCAGAGGATTCTTGTTTCTAATCCCCACTGAGCCAACCTCAGGCAAGTCATTCACCTTCCCTTTGCTTCAGTCAATCCAGCTTGAAATCGCAAAAAGTGGGACCTCAGAGAAGCCAGATGCTGCATCTATGCCAAGCCACCTCTTGGGTAAACAGACTGGGGGAAAATGTGGAAGCAGACTATATAAAAGAGCGGGGAAGAAGGGTTCTTAATGGTTTGCAAGAGGTTGAACAGAGGCCAAATACATCACCACGCTGAGAAGGAACATTTCCAAACAGAACTTGAGATGTTAAACTAAAGTAGGTACATTTGGTAGTGAGATTTTTTAATTTGATTATATTGTACACTGAATAAAATATTTATTGTATTTTGATAATAATTTACTAATCTACAGTCAGGAATAAGGACCCTTCCAGAGTGACAAATATCATAAAAACGCATTAGTAACTTAAGACATTACAATTTTTAAAATACAGGGATTTCCTCTCACATAAATTGAATCAACTCAGTTGCTCAGTGAATTCCCCACTGCCTTCAAACATTTTACTAAAAAGATGATTATGAGAATAGAATCGACAGCTTTAGGGTGTGATACACAAATAAAAGATAATGAAAACTAGAATTAAATTCATGGGCTGCATTTGTTTTCTCTGCATGCTTAATAGAGTCTCCCATTGTTAAGGACTCTGTAAGTAATCATAGATTTCTCATTTAGTCTACTGGAGGAAAAAGTGAGGTACTATGAGAATTAGAATGACACAAATTAAAAAACAGATAAAATATACATGTTTGGGCTACTCTGCTGGTATTTTTTCTGCCAGCATGTAAAAAGTTACAGATGCACTAAGTATTTCAGAAATCATTCTCTTTACAGCATTATGCATGGAGTTGTCAGTTTTTGCCACTGAGCTTTGTTGATTTATATAAAATACCTAATTTAAATATAAAAGGAATGGTTACATTTATTGCACACTTGAGTATTTAGGAATATGTATTGATTTTGCAGCACTTATCTTTTTTTCTTCATATAAAAGTAATCCATACAAAAAATTAGGAGCAATGCTGATCAGCAAGACTGGGGCAATTTTTTGCTTTTCAGACATGTTTCATTATAGGCTGTAAATAAACACAGAAGTCAGTGTACTACACAATATTAATTCTAAACATATATTCTAATTGTCCAGATGAAGAGACTATTAGGTGAGACTGTTCTATGATATGCATTAGGTCAGAACACATAATCATCCTGGTGCATATTTTAACTTAAGAAAGTATCCTTGTACTCAGCACACCAGCGCCACAGTTCACTTAATTAACATGCATTAAAAGTTATTATTCTGCCACAAATTGTAAATAAAACTCTGGACCTATGTACTGTCAGTAAAGATTGAGAATGAGTTACTTCATTACAACAGTGATGGGGGACACTTGCAGTAGGAGTCCAATGATTCCTCCTGCTTTGGATTCTTTTTGCTCCTATCTGTTGGAAGATCGCTGTAGGTCAGCCATGCAAACTGTCTCTTTTTTCACCCAAGGAAAGCAGTGATGAAAAAACAATAATAGCTGTGTTATGACACTGCATGGGGGCAATGGATTTGGAAGGAAAGGATGTGAAACTGGAGTGCAAGTATGGACAAAACAGTCACTCTCATGGATCTATGGGCATCCATTAAGCTGAGGGTTGGCACACACTTTGAGAACTGATTTGAGAGAAGTGAATGAAATCTAATCACATAGAAGAAGCTGTCATCTAAGAGAAAAAGAAACAGCCCCAAAAATGTATTATTTTGTATACTTAGAAGTCTGCCAGCAAAAGTAAAATTAATTTAAAGCATTATTTCTAAGTGAAGAAAAACCCCCACTTGCTTGGACCCATTAACAGGTCTCATACAAAATTTCTGACTCTGCTTCTTAATCTGTAAAGAGATACAAGAAGAAATTACATCCTTTTCTTAGTGTCCAGTCATTATGGGATTTTTGAGAAAGGTGTGGAACCAAATATCCCAAGGCCATAGGACTAAAACTGCTTAGTAACAACAGATATGAAAAGAAGCCAGCTCGGCTGCCTGGAATCTGGAAATGTCGTGCCTGCCAGACTTTCCTGGGACCTCACCAAGTCCCAAATCAGAAAACCTCAAAGAAATCTGACTGCTTTTAAACCCTAGGGTTTAATCCTAGGGTTTAATCTTTCACAACAAGAAAACGTCATGCTAGAAAGTTGAAAATGCTATAGGCTTAACTAATTCTGCATAAATAGCTCCATCACCTCTTCTCCAAGATTCAATATTGAACATAACTTAAAATTAAATTTTTTACTTTTTTTTTTTTTTTTTTTTTAAATTCAGGGCTTCACTAAATGAGAGTCATATAAAACAAGAAGTACTTTGGAGGAACTGTCCTAACAGATGTGGTACCAGTGGATCCAAAGTCCTACTCCAGGTTCAAAGACTAATTAATTCTTTCACAAGTTCTATGTTAAGGCAGAATTTTCAGTCATACCTCAAGTTATGCTTTCAGGAGGCACAAAATAATATTTTCGCATTGGTGTAGTCCTACACCCAACAAAAAGTTTTCTGGTAAACGTATGTTGTAATTAGAATATATTTCAATAATCAAATGTGTAAAGGATTACTAAATTATTATGATTACTAAATTATTACTAAATTACAACACAAAGGAAACATAACCTTCTTTTCTTCTGATTCTTTAAACTCAAAGCAAGAAAGAAAAGAATTACTGGTAAGGATGAAGAAATATGCTCACGCCTGCTAAAGATACCTAATGCAGGCATCTGGAACTGCTTATTTATCTTCCATTCTTGGTGGGTGAAGATCTAAGGGTTAACAAATTAGGACTAAAAGTAACTTTTCTGTTTCTAAATCAGAACTATTCAGAGCTGCCACATGCACTTGTTCTCATCAAGGATTAACTGCATGACAAGCCTGAACTTTTAACACCAAACTCTTTTGAGGTATGGGAGAGGAAAAAAAGGTCACACCGCATCCACAAAACTAAAACATGTAAATTTTTCACAACATCACCACTCAAAAATGACTCCCCTTATTTTCTTTGACCTTTACAAAATAACCCACCATTGATCTAAGAATGAGAAATTACAACCCAAATGTGCATTTTCTCCATCTTGGAAGTGTAAATAGGTGAAAACCGGCTTTGGTATATAGTAGTTAATTTGACCTCCATTTGGGAGTTGCCACCCAAAGTACAGTGTAATAGGATCCAATCTGAGTTCAGATGCAACAGCCAGACAACATCCAAGAATAAAATACTGTGTTTCAGAAAAAGGAAAAGCTAGCTACCTGCTTTCCTGGCTTCTTGCAGAAACTGGACACATTATTACTTGCAGATAGGGGTATTTTTGTGAACTTAATGACAGCAAGAGGTAAGGGGTTAAAACACAATGAAGTTTGTTGCTACATACCTGTCCTCAACCACAATCAGAAGATTGTTATAAAAAGATTTCTGTATTGCAAATTAGTAACGTTTCCATTTATTCAAATTTCTACAATGCTTTTTTCAGGCCTGATGCTAACTGCTAAATAGTAAGTATGCAAACTACTGGATAAACATTGGAAACAAAGTAAATTAGGATTTATAAAATGCAGAAATAATAAAAAGCCAGCATGTAAAAAAGATCACTGTTCAGAGATTTTTTGTTTCATCTACAGAACTGCATTTTTAACCCTCAGTACCTAGCTGTGGATTATGGTAGAGTGGCTCACCATTGTGGTTCTCACTTTTGAATCAACTTTTGGTTCACTTTCCTTTTGTAAGTTTCACACTCCCATGGAATAAAAAGGAGGAATATGGGTGTGAACATTTAATTTGCTTGCGGTTTACTGTTGAATAATATGATAGCTATTAGAGTTTTAGGTCATGTACGTGAATGAAATGAAATGGCCACATAAAGACAAGGTAGACATAATATTTCAAACGTTGAACTTTTCCAAAGAACTCTAACTTACTTGAACAAAATGGGCTTTTTATAACTATATAAAAAAGTCCTGTAATTTTGCAGCATTTTCAGTGCAAACTTAAAAGGGTGATTAATTCATATTCTGCATTTGAACAAAAATGGAAATTAAGAAGTAACTTTGTAGGATCATAAATGACCAATGACTTCCTAGAATACAGAACTAAATTTGTCAATTAAGTGTGGGGGTGCTAGAGATCTAAAGCTCCCTGGAAGCTGGACTGAAAAATATTATGATTTTGGTAAATTTTTACTGAATTTGCTTCACTAAAGCCATCAAACTTTCTACCAAAAATCAGTTAGCAATATTTTTTTTTTTTTTTCTCAAACACACAACCCATACTGCTACTTCTTCCAAGGAGGAAAGGCTTCTTTCCCAAACTTACAGAACTCTAATATGAATCCCCTTTTGTGTGCCCTCATAATAAAGTCCTGCCTTTCTCTGTTCAATGTTATAAAACACTTTTCAGACTAATTAATATCTTCTGTGACCAGGGCAGCTGAAGTAGCTCCAGCTTCCCTACCCCTGGGCTGGTACAGCCAGGCCAGGGCTGTGCAGCTAGGCCACACCGCTCTGTTTCTGAGAGAAAATATTGTTGTCAGCAGTTTACTGCATAAACATCAACCCCTGGCTGTTTCGCCACAGGTCCAGCCCAGAAGCTGAAAGGGAAAATCAACTCCTTACCTCCTTGTGGCTTTGTGTGGGGGAGGAAGCCAGTTGCTGTCCCTCAGGACTGTCAGGGCAGGAGGGCAGCGCTGGGAGCTTGGGACACTCCTGGGGTCAGCCCTTTGCCACCCCTGGGGAGTTCTGGGAGGGGGGACTCCTCTCTCCCTGCAGTGACCCCTCTCTCTCCCAAAGCTTTGAAGAAGCACTGTCACCCAGAGAGGCACTGCATGCTGCCGTGCTGCCAGGAAAGGGCCTATCCTGCAGAAAGCCCATTTTTGTACCAATTTGTTACCTGTATGTTTCAATAAAACACAGCGCGAGAGAATAGAAACTTTCTGGAGGCCAATGTAAAAAAAGCTGGCAAGGGGCAGGGGGGAAGGCAGGCAGTGCCCCCTTTCACAGCTGTCATTGACTCGAGGCTTCAATCTGGCATAGGCATATTTTGTAATTTTTTACATTTTTTTTTTTAGTTTAACATCTCTCGTTTATAGACACATCATGGAATATCTGTCTGAGTATTGTTTCTTAATATGCTAAAAGACAGAGTATTGTTGATAGTCTTACTGCTGTTCTGTATTTGAATTCAAGTAGTGCATGGCTTTACATGTTTCTATCATGAATGACAGATAAAAACATCAGCTTCCTTCCTGCTGCTGTTTTTTATCCTTGTGTTGTTATAGCAAGAACGTGATAGCGAATTAACTATTGAGTGTCACAATAAACTATTACAGCACCAATTCATCAAAGTACAAAACTACCATGTAACCAAACTTCCTCCAGTTTTTCTCAAACTTGTTTATACAGCTAGGATAACTTAAAAGACAATCTGTTCTCCAGAGAGCTTCACTTAAAGCTTCAGCAGTCATCAACTCTTTTTTCCAGTTGAAATGCTCCCTATCAAGATATAGGTACCAGGCTTTCTCAGATCTGCATATGTTAATGGTTTATATGAAAGGTATTGTTACTTTATATGAAAGGGATAGTTGAGTTAATTAATTTAAAAAAAAATACGCAGTGAAAACTCAGATTTGAAGGACAGTCTACTTGGCAACATTCTCTAAAATGACTCTTAAAACAATAGGGCAATGTCAAGGAAAACATTATTTTAAACTATATTCATGCAGTCAGTGCACAGAAAGAAGTTTTCCTTTGTCCTCCCCTCCCAGTTCTAGCATCCCTTAATTCCAACACAAAAACATAGCAGGCAGCACAGGCAGAGCCCCACCTTTCATGCACTCTGAGTTTTAGATAGAAGGCCAGATCTCTGACTGTTTCAAAGGGAATATTTTCTGAAAGACGCTTGGTTTTGTACTGTAATGATGTTCATTTTGATAAGCTTTTATGGCTGTCAGCATACTGATTGTTCACACTGTGACTCAAGGTTTCTACAAATAGCAAGTAAGAACCACCAGAATATAAAGCAAAAAATGTAACTATGTTATATTACAATCAAAATCTTGTTAAATAGTGAATCTTAATGCAAGGATTATCATAACCTCTGACTATCCAAAGTTTTAAAGAGATAGTGCTCTATAAATATGGTTACCTAGAAGTTTAAAAAAATCCTGGTCAAGATACAGGAATGCAGAGTGAATTTACAGTACATGCTGAGAGTGAAGTACATAATTTTCTGTGAAAAAGTAATAATTGGGATGCCCAGTTACAAATACAACCGATTAAATTCATAGGTCTTTAAAATCACTGTTTAAATGTGACCATGAGATCTCTAGATATCTGTATAATAATACCTTCTTTACTACAACTATGAAGTATTAATTACTGTCTACCATAAAAAAAGTTAATGTTTACTAAGAGTTAATAGATACTAATTTTGTGTTAATTTTACTTCAAAGATAAAGGAGTACTTTCTAATTTCATGTCACAATGGTTTTTAATGTCCACCATTGTAAAGATGTAAAAATTTTCCTACATGATTGATACTTCTACTGAGTAGAGTTGGCATCCTTATCTGTGCATACAGCTTCTCTTTTCAATGAAAAGCTCAACTGCTTTTTGGTAATGTAAATTTTGAACTTTATCTGACTCCTATATGAATGATATAGTAATCCTACACATTTTCTATTTTTGGTTACAGATGCAACCAACTTCAAGAAATTTCTCAGACATACTAAAATATAGGATAAGAAGTCCTCAGATGTCCTGGGGTATTTTCTGTCAGAGATCTCTCGGTATACTGCTTCGCACATTGGCTGTTTACTTGCAACAGAAATGTCTACTGTTTTCCATTCACTGTGTGGGTAGCTGAGACACCTCATTTGGTTGGTGTCAAGTTTAATTGTGGCATTGTCTTAATTAGACACCTAAAGTGATTGGTTTGGATTGTGGTCAAAAGCTTTGGCTAATTTTCTTTTTGAGACAGACTAGATGATCCACCTGTTTGCTATGTCCACACGTGAAGAAGACTGGCAAATTAAATGGAAGAGACATGAAGAAGGCTGGCAAATTATATGCAAGAGAGTGTCTACTCTGGACTTTAAAGATAATAACTAAAAGACAAGATTGTGATGATTTAACATTAACAAAAATGTCGACACAGGGGATCCATGTGTGGGTTGTGTCCTGCAAATCCTCTGTGCTCTGGTAAAAACTCTCAGATATGTCTTCTAAAGCGCAAGTTACCTGTGATAATCCAAAGACCTTTTTTCTAGAAAAAGAGCCAACACTGTGGAAAAGCCTTGTGGAATCATGCTGAGCCCCCTTAAAATCCTGCAACTATTCCTATGCATATTCTTAATGATAACCTAAGGCAGCCAATACAGAATTTAGGGGGAGACTGAAATTATTATATGTGCAGTGCTGTGGTGGATTTACTACAGGGTCACAGAAATAACAGTTTGAAAAGTTAGTGGAAAGGACCCAAACTACAGTTCTCAATCTCCACACTACCATTAACTCCTATAGACTTCAGAGACATTTGGATCAGGCATTTACTTGCTAATAGCATATCTGCCAAGTACAAAATTAACTCATTCACCTAACTCAGCAATAAAAGTGAATACTTACTGTAAATGACTGCTTCATTGCTTCTAAATGAAACTTAAAGTTTAGAATTAAATGAGATCCAAATTTATTTATTCAAATTTTTTTTTTTAAATTTCTATGTTTAACAAAATGATGTTCATGAGAACAGTCACAGCTACAGCTTGAAGGAAAACTGATTTGTGTAAAGATGTCATAAATGTCTTGGTCACGTTTGTTTTAAAATTTGTTGTACAGTAATAAGTTTGTTGACAGAACATCTGCTTACTTCATCCTTTGTAAGCTCAGATCTGTATTCCGCTTCTGCTCTGTTTTCAAGAGAGAGTAACTTGACATATTTTTTGCTCTACAGTCATGTTGCAGTCCAAGTTCGACCCGGGATGGAAAACTCGAGTCGAATCATGGATCGCCCCTTCTCTTCTCCTCAATGAGAGGAGGAATAGCCTGGAATTGGCTGGTTTTAATTTCCCAGTGGGTTGGTCCCTAGCTTGGGACCAGCTGGCTACACCGGGTATTTCTATAGAACACAAACCCTGCCCAGATGTGCGCGTGCACCGGCACAAACACAGAGACTGTGTGCTTAAAATACCACTTTACTGTAACAGCTTTGGAGCAGAGGGAGTGTGGTGGTGGGAGCTGGATATGCAAATGTAGGTACAGGAGACAAACTTGAGGTGTGCAACTTGTGATAGGTAAAGAGAAAGAAACACTATTATAGTTGGGGGTAGAGAGCCCGGCAAGTTCCCCATATAGGGTAGATGAGGTGCTCGTGTGAATGTGGCCGATTACTTTTGGCCGGGGAAAAGAACGCAAAGAAAGGAAAGATTTCTCGGTCAGTGGGTCTCTCTTACAGTATCTGGCTCAGAAGCACTGACAGGTGTGGTGGCATCTGTGGCTTTAAGAGCGTGGCTTTCGGCGAGCACGGTTTTTGGTGAGCATGGCTTTGGCAGGCGGCTTCGGCAGCAGCTTTGGGAGCGCGGCAGCGGCGAACGGCTTGAGCTGCAGCGGGACGCGGCAACGAGCGGCTACAGCTGGAGCTGCGGCACAGGCGGCTGCGGCACGTGCTGGCGGCGCACGCGGCGGCTGCCTTGGAAGTGCAGCTCGGGCAGCAGCGGCTGCGGTGTCGGCTGGAGCTGGGCTGCGGCTGCGGCGGCGTCACAAGGCTGTGCCAAATGGCTACAACCGGCTGGAGCTGCACCGACTGGCCTGGGAGCACTTGATGACAGAGGGTTTGGGGAGTGAGCAGTAATTCCAGCTCTTTCAGCTCTTTTTGTGTGCTCTAGGTCTCTTCTTCATTTCTTCAGCTCCTTTCATACAGCTCCTCGGCAAACAGGCTCCATGAGAAGAGGCAGGAATTCAGGAAAGCAGGAAGCAGGGAATAGCAAGAGTCCAGGAGTGCAGGGGTGCAGGGAGTAAGAAGTCCCACCCCAGCTATCGAAGGCTCTGTGTGATTTTTTCTCCTATTCCTTTTCCTTCTCTTTCCCTGCTTCCAGCAGCAGGTAACAATGAAAGCCAACGACTGACAATGACCCACAATGACCGTCTTACTTACATGCTTATGCAGGCTGGTCGGCCTTTAGCCTGTTCAGCCCTCAGCTTCTACCTGCGGCTCCTGTAACAATACTGGCATGCTCCAGCCAAAGGCTGGGTCCTGGCTGCACACATAGCAAGTCCCAGCCGCACACCTGCCCTGGCCCCCCCCCAAATGTTGTCACTGATTCGTGTTTTTTGGTTTTTGGGTTTTTTTCGACTTTTACATCTCTCCATTGCAGTCAATTTGTGTGAGAGACATACCTTTTGTGGAGGCCTGTCCTCCCCAGGTCATATCCAGTGTCAAGAGAAAGACTTTCATATTTGTCTGTTGCTCCTATGAATCACTCATGGAACTGATCTTTCCTACACATTTTCCCCAGGTGTTTATTCAAAACCTGAACCATCCCAAATGCCTACAGAATATCCAAATTAACTCCAAGAAGTCATTGAAGACTTACACTTTTCAACAGCAGAACATCTTTGGAAACCTCTTTGGAATAAGTTCTAAGGCTGTATCTAACCAAGTCTTTCAAATATCAGAGACTGCCTACACTGCTAAATTAATCAGGGTTAGTGAGCACTGACTTGGTAACATAGTCTACCTACATCTAAAAAGCCTGAGCCCCTGCATCACTTTGTGGTCCCATATCATGTTCATGTGGTTCTATGATGTAATTGTGTTTACTTTTCAGCTCAGAGGATTGGTAAAGGCTGTATTGCTGTCCCTCAGAATGCTGCTGTGCTATAACGAAGCTGTGGCAAGAGCTGTTGGCTCACAGTAGTGTTTAAAGGTGCCAAGTATGGTGGGGAAATACTGTGGGACTGTGTGTAGTGTGGGGAGCCCAACCTGGTGCAGTGTGTCCTTACTGCTCATGAGGTCTGATCCCTGGTTCATGTTGTCATGGGGCTGTGCATAGGCACTCTCCCAGATGGGGCTAGTGGGTGGAGGTCTCAGTTGTCACAATAAAGATACTAAAAGAAAACTATGAATTATTAGAAAGGCAGTATTTGAGGTTGGTCTTTGTTTCATTTGTCAAGAAAGTACCATTTTATTAATACATTAATCTCTGTGGGACTTATTCAAATCAAATAATAGTTTTAAAAATTGCTTTCCTCTTCCACAAGAATTTTTTAGGTTTCTGAATAATTTAGTAAATTTAATGTTTAAACAAAATGAGGAATTTAAATGTATTTTTTCAATATAAATCTTATAAATATATTAATTATAATAAGTGTTCAAAGTGTTTTGTTTATGTTTTTAAAAATGTAAATTACAATTTATAAACCAAACACAATTACAATTTTTAAATTAAAAACATAATTCAAAAAAGGAAAAATCAATAATTTAAGATGTTTTGTTTTGAAAAATGTTTCAGACCTGGGAAAATGGCAAACAAGACCATGTCTCAGTAACTAATTTCTGTTTAACAAATTGGCATTTCCTGTTTCCATTGATCTGTTAGACTTATAACTTTAGGGTAATTCTCAGTACTATATTTTTATCTTTCCTTGATACTTTCTGTATGCTTTCATTCTCTTTTCCTTTAGATAATCATATCTAAACTGGGTGAAAAGTCCATGCTAAAACAATATCAGTTAATATATTGTTTTCCATCTTTCTTTAAATAAAACCACCAGTATGAAGTAGGTTTAACATTTTTCAAGATTACTAGCTTTTTATGATGAATCACAGAAAACATTATGAGGAGGAAGAGATACAGATTTTAAAAATATAATAACTTATGTAAGCGTGGCACTGTAAATTCGAACGGGTTTTTCTAAAACAACGTGTAAAGATTTAGGAACCATATTCAGGCTCAGAAAATAATTTTTGTTTAAAAATTGCATTAGCTAGCATAGTATCATTAGCATATTTAAAAGTATCATTGCGGAAAAGATAATCGCAGAGACAGTTAACATCATTCAAAATGCATAATCTGCTTTTAGCCCTGTTCTTGATGTTGGCTAAAAGACACTGGCACCTGATTCTCATTCAGATACATATGTAGAAACAAGTTAGTCATCCAAGCCTAAAACTACAAATTTACAAGCCCTATTACCAAAGCACACAACTGGCTAACCTCTTTGGAATCTCAATTTTTTATATGAAGGGTTCTCCTTGGTACCTCAAATTATTTTTCTGTTTAGGTTCAAAACACCTATGCTTGAACTGTCATCAGGCTCTCACGAGTAAATATTCAGCATCCAAAAGGAAAAATACAATTGTGCTAACCATGCATCCTGACTGTATCTGCAGAATCAAGTTCTTCACTGAATGTATTGAGTTTATAGACTTCTAAATGCAAACAGTTAATTCCCTCAAATTGCTTTTTATTTAATATCACACTGCAAGAAGATACAGGACATGGATTTTATTTTCTCTTCCACCAAAGAGTTATCAAACTCACATCTCACAAACTATCATCATCAGTCTACTAGTCTTTTTTTATACAAGCACTCTTAATGCTTCTTGTTGTAACAATTCCACTGTATATCGAAAAATCAAAGATTATAAGTGATAGAGATAAGTTAGAATGAGAATACCTTTAGAGCTTATTGGCTCAGCTACTCAAATCCTTTCCAATACAATGAGTGGTTACGAAAGTTCCATTAGGCACTTGATAATCTGTAAAATGCATAAACAATTCTTGTAAAAAAAATTGCAGCTAGCAACTTCCTTCACTGCACAGAAACTTTAGACATTAGGGTGGACTTTTATACCCACACTTCTGCCTTTTTTTCTTTAACTATTTCATATAAAGTGGAGTACCTAAGACATGACATGGAAGCACTCCTATTTTAGGATATTTCCTAGACTGGTGCTTAAAGCACTGCTCAGGGGGTGGAATATTCACACCTACATATCATCTCCTCAGAATGTTTTCTAATAATTGGATTTGCATGCAGAAGGTTATGCTATGTTTTACCAGAAACTTGGAGTAATTTCTGATTCTAGCTCTCCCTCTGCTTTACTGGAAGCTCAGAATACAGTTCAGAAAATCAACTCTATAAAATTTGACAACTTTTTAAATCCAGCTATGATGAGGCACACTTCAGAGGAAACTGGAAATTTGCTAGTTCACCTTTAAATAGTGACTCAAAGGAATAGAGTGTTTGACATGAACCAAATTACTCAGATTCCATTTCACCACTATAAAAGATATAAGAATATGAGAAAATGCTTACCTTCAAATAATGGGAAGAAAGATATTGACATGAAATAACAGCATGTGGTTTAAACAGTAACCTCAGGAATAAGGATATACCTTTGCTTCTCAAGCATCTCAGCTGGATTTCAGATTTTGTGACCACATAATTAGGCTTTGAAAATTCCCCCACATCTATAAATCTTGAAGTGTTCTAAAAGTAATATTTTTGTGCTCCTACTGTTAAAGATGGCAACCAGAGACACTGAAATGGCCATTCTGAGCCACCTTCCCTTTTTCTAGCCAGAGAGAGAATGATGTGGCCTTGTTTACTTGCCCCTCTGCAAAATTTTACTTCCATGTTCATTGCTTGTAATAGAGCACTGAAATATCACAGGTTACTGTGGAGGATTAAGACATTATTATTCTCTTCTTCACTGAAGCTGCTTAATTAATATTTCTACCAAATTGTTTAATTTATGCTATGTAAGGCTGGCTTCCCCTATTACAGCATTCAAAAGATGGCGATAAAACTTCATACATCATTTGAGAAATACTACATTAGCAGTCTCTTAATTGATTTAAAACTATCCCCTGCCTAACAGCAATTTTTAAGATGAGTTAGGGTGGTTTATTTATTGAAAGAATGGTCACAGACACTAACCTGCAACGACAAACTTCAGGACTATCTCCAAATACAATGCCTACAGTCCTGTACAATGTCAGATTTCACATAATAAGAATTATGACACATGCTTTCAAATGAGATCCACAAACAATAAAAAGTATCAGTTGGTTTCCAAAGACTTCTGCTGGCCTCCACTCAGTATTTGTGAATCCTCCTTGAGGACATTTATCTCTGGATGGACCTGCACAGGGAATATCCAGTCTAGTTAAACTCAACAGGTGATGAAAAGATGGACACAGTAATAGAGTACCTATCATACAAAGGATGAGTAAAAGTGCTTGTCCTCTTTAAGTTAGAAAAATAATGGCTAAGACTACATACTGTAGACATATAATCACTTTCTAAAAATAATTATGTTTAAAAAAGAATTATATGCCTTAAAAGGAGAAAGACTACTTAAACTAAAGGGCACTGCTGGCAGAAGAAAAATGTTATACATTGCCCATGAATAAAATTAGGCTGCAGATTAAAAATATTCTTAATGATCAGACAGCAGTGAAGATCTGGAACAGCTTCCCAATAACAATAGTAAGGTGAAGAAAAATAAAGCACTCAGAAGCCACTTCATAGTAAGACGGAGTCTGATCTGTTTACGAAAGTTATACAATTATATTGAGTAACAGAAATTGGCTCCAGTGAACAAAGAGATACATTTTCTATCCTATTTTTCTGTTTCATCTAATTGCTCTGCTCCAGAGTGGAAGTTCAGTATAGCAAGTATCATCACTTTAGTGCTCTGGTTCTTTTCCTGATTTGCCTCTTAGTGCCTGAACAAGAATCTGTTTTGCTAACAGTATTAGTTTGACATTTTTTTTCCCTCAAGATGTAAAGATATTGCATAAGCAAAGACTTTTCAACTGGATTTATTTACCGAGTACGGGAAAATCGCAAAGACTCTAAGCATATTAACACATCAACTATGCCTTAACACGTAGGCTATTTCTATTATTGTTCCTCTTTAGGAAAATAAAAAAAAGATAGTTAAATGTCACCACTTAAAAAAAGCCAAAATAAAATAAAAGCAGGCAGCTTTAAACATGAAGTGCTATTCAATTAATTTTTTATGAGAACAGAAATACTGAAAAAGTGAGACCTAAATCTGTGGCCTGTGTGGCAGAAAATCAGCTCTTGGGAGCTGATGAAGAGAATCAAGAGAGGAGGTAGAGTCGAATTTTTTAATCTGCATTTTCTATGAAGATCACTGACAAGAATATCTATTAACTGCCTAATTTGCATAAAACTTTGGCAGCTGAAGCTCTAGCAAGCCTTAAGCATTTAATTCTGAATATCTTATTCAGTATTTTTCAGCACCATATTTACTCTTTCATTCTCTCCCATTTTTTCCAGGCATACTGGTGGCAGCAATTTCGCTATAGCACTGGTTAAGACTATCCCTCATGAAGTTTTCTGGTGTGATTGAGGTAAAAATAAAAGTGTTCTGGTATTTTCCCCTGGGAGAGTGTGAGTAGTTTCTTTAGCTTAAATAGGCTTTAACTGCATCCCACAGAGTGATGCTTCATGGTGTATTATTAGTGTGATCAAAAAGGATGTTACTAGGAAGAACTGTGCACTAGCCAATGTTAAGCACTGCATGCATATTCTCATGTATATTTTACAAATTCCAAAATTTCAAAGTGGAGAGTTTTTTTTCACAACACTTACTTCGTTCAGTATTTTTACTGGTGATTTTGCCATGCTGATTTTTTTTTTTAATTACATGTCTTCAATAGAAATATGTAAAGCTCACACTGCATTTGCAAGTTCACAAGCACTAAGAGAACCAGCAGCATGAATTTGCAGACCTTCCTTAACCTGAATAGTGGGTCAACTGCAAAGGATTTTGTTGTGATTTCTAGAACTGCTCAATTTCATAGATTCTGAAGGTATATTTACAATCTACTACAAGAATAACAGAGCATTATTTCTTGACACTTTCTTTAGAAGTAATACAAGCAATGCCACTACAAGTACTCAATTACTATTTGAAGTAACCACATAACCTGCAATCCTTTATTTAGATCTTTTCTGCTTGTAGTAGGCAATTGGATTGTGTTACTCTTATGCCTTTCATTGTCTTGCAGTGGAAGACATAGACATAGAATCACAGAATCACTTAGGTTGGAGAAGATCTTTAAGATCATCGAGTCCATTAACCCTACTCTACCAAATCCAGCACTAAGCCATATTCCCAAATGCCACATCTAGACGACTTGTCACAACCAGGGATGGTGACTCAACCACCTCCCTGGGCAGCATGTTCCAATGTCTAACAACCCCTTCAGATAAAATTCTTCCTAATGTCTAGCCTAATGTCCCTTGGTGCAGCTTGAGGGCATTCCCTCTTGTTCTATCACCAGTTACTTGTGAGAAGAGACCAGCACTGACCTCTTTACAACATCCTTTCAGGAAGTTGTAGAGGGCAATGAGGTCTCCCCTCAGCCTCCTTTTGTTCAGACTAAAAAGCCCCAGTTCCTTCAGCTGCTCCTCCTAAGACTTGTTTTCAAGGCCCTTCACCAGCTTTGTTGCTCTTCTTTTGGACATGCTCCAGCACCTCAATGTCTTTCTTGTATTGAGGTGCCCAAAACTGGACACAGTACTTGAGGTGTGGCCTCACCACTGCTGAGTACAGAGGGACGATCACCTCCCTGGTCCTGCTTGCCACATTATTTCTAACACAGGGCAGGATGCCATTGGCTTTCCTGGCCACCTGCATATGCTGCTGGCTCATATTCAGCTGCCTCTCCATCAGAACCCCCAGGTCCCTTTCTGCTGGACAGCTTTCCAGCCACTTTTCCCCAAGCTTGTAGTGTTGCATGGGGTTGTTGTGGCCGAAGTGCAGGACCTGGCCCTCGGCCTTGTTGAACCTCATACAATTGACCTCGGCCCATCAATCTAGTCTGTCCAAGTCTCTCTGTAGAGCCTCCCTACCCTCAGGCAGATCAACACTCCCACCCAACTTGGTGTCGTCTGCAAACGTACTTAGTGTGCATTCTATCTCCTCATCAAGATCGTTGATAAAGATGTTAAAAAGAAGTGGTCCCAATACTGAACCTTGAGGAACATGAAGGGTAGCTACTAGATGTCTCTTAAATGCTACTCTTCTTGGCATAAAAGATACTGTGGATATATCTACATGATAGTGTTAGTGTTGTTCTAAGGCAATGTCTGTTTCAAAATAATTGAAGCTTTACAGCGTGACAGTAGATCATTGAATTTGACTGTTTTGAGTGGAACTTGAATTTCAGTTGAATTATCTAGGAATTTAAGGACATATAATATGATTCTTTTATAATACTTTCAGTGGCAAAACTTAGCAAGCAGAAGTTTAGTGAATGCCACAACATTTTTGCATTCCAAAGTTGTTGGTTAAGATCTTATATATTTCTAAATTAATTTGAAATTAATGTATCACATTGTGATCTAATCACAATTTACAGTAGCAATTAATTACTTTTCTGCCTTCCATTAGTGCTTTTCCAGTTGTCTTTCAGAATTCTATGTAAATGGGGTCCATTGCCCTGTTTTCTGCTTTACATTGGTGTAGATATGAGAAGATTCAATCTGCCAGGCAGTATTAGCATATTGAGCCTAAGAGTCATATAAATAAGGTATTAAACTTCTTGTTAAAGCTTTTTATGTTTTTAGCTATTTTAAAATTAAATTTATTTGTAGTACTTTCATTACAGATATTCTTCACCTTTTTCTAGACTCATCTACTGTGTAGGCATTCTCAAGTCCAAGCACTCCATACAGGAAACCTTGTTTAGGCGATGACACACAGTTAGGGGAGACTCTCCCAAATTAAAGTACTATGTATTTGTTTTCTAGCAAAATAAGATGAGATAAACAGAATATACAGCAAGGAATTGAGGATTTTTTTAAAAAAAATCAATCTCTCCTGAGACAAACCTAATAACTGGCTCCAAAAGCTCTCATAAATTATTAGCTTTGAAATCACTCAAAGTGTCTGAAACATTGTATGTGTCACTGATGTACTTGAGTTCACCTAAAAAACTGTATCATGAAAATGTGCCGACAAAAAATGCCAGCAGCTACGCCACCTTGCAATCAATCACGTATCTATTTCAGAAATATAGTGTCAGAAAATGTAATCTCATCTGCTTCTGCTGCATACACTTAAATGTTCATATTCTTACCAAGGAAAGAAGAGGACTAAAAACATTTGTCAGTTCTGTTTCCTTCCATCTGACTGACTGTATTTCTTTTCCATAAAGCTTATGTTTTCTTGTGAATTAATAGAATGTGTATAGAGACGAAAATTTTGTATTTTCATTTGAATGTATGAGTGGTGAGGAGTTACTGTCTTTTGCGAGAGTTACATCATCTAAATAGTCAATGAAGAAATAGAAAATGGACAAATACCTGTTCTGGAAGAATTACATAGCTGTTTATGAGGAAAACTGAAAATTTGGGATCAGTGCTGGAAGTGGAGAAATACAATTGGCCATGTAGACAAAATAAAGGTGAATGGGTCAAGTCAAAGCTGCTGATGCACTCAAAGGAAGGATTCCGTACTATTCCAGTGAACAACTGTTTGATCTAAATTTTACATATGCCACCAGGTGCATACAAACAAAAAGCTATTTGGTATTTGGAATTTGACATTGTATTAACCATTTCCCAGTTAATGCATGCAGAACAATGCCTATGCAACAAAAATAAGTAACTGATTGTGAAGGAAACAGACCCACCCCATCTAATAGCAAGCCAAATGATTAATTTCTGTGCTCAATTTAATACAGAACAGCTATTAGTAACCTATGCATTAGATTTCTTTTTTTCTTTTTTTTTTTTTTTTTCTTTTTTTTCCCCTTGGAGTTTCTCCCTCCTCCTGTTTCTCCCCATGAACGCAGAGTACCAAAGTGCTTCCTGTTCTGAGCTACAGGACCCATGCTGGGTGCAGCTCTTGAAGTTTGCTCAGCAAGGGCTAGAAGTAGGCAGCACAGTGAGTTAATGGAAGAATAATTTAAAGTGAGCTTGGGTGGTTAGAAAAAGGACCCACACATAGTGGTAATAAGGTTTGCCTTTTTTGTTTCTGCTAGTAGCTGTTGATAATTTCAGATCTCTCCTTTCAAAACCTATTTCAAATCATGTCTGGAACAGTAAAGTGTGTTTAGCTCTTAACTGTCACTTAATAATTTCTATTAGGCTTACACTACATGTATTGATGAAAAGTATACAAAGAAAAATTATGTGCAGTTAAGAACAGTGATTTGGAATATGTACATATATTATTGTCGAGATTTCAATAAATTATTTGAACTTTTCTTCTGCAATACAGAATACTGCAGTTGTTACAGTTCTTGAATAAATCCAAGGACTACTGATACTTATTTTCTTTCTTTAAAAGAAACTTTCACCATTACCCTTCTGTACTCCAAGCATACTTCTTCCAAGTGAACCAATGTTCTGATAGAATAGTAAAGATGCCATACTTGACATTTCTATGGTCAGGAACTCCACAGATTCTGCTGATTAGGATATCTTTTGCTGCATATAAACAGATACAGGTTTCCATTTCAGGAAATTAATGCTTCCATATAATCACTGAATAGCTCCAGTACAAATGAAACCCCTTTCTTTTGCTGTCTGTCCTTTGCTACTGCTCCTTTACTAGAAAAGTTTCCCTTTTTACCCTTCCTTAAGTCTTGCTACTGACAAAAAAATATGCAAATTTGTAATGCAAGCAGAATAGAATAGAAATTCAACTAGCTCCCATGAGGATGCAGATACACAGTTTACAACTTAAGAAGATGACACCAAATGCAGAGATTTGGACAGGAATCAGACCCAGAGAATCAGTGGATACTAGTCAGTGCACTCGCACCTGGATGCATGTTTTTAAATTTTTAAAACATCCCCAGTGTACAAACAGCCTTCTAATTTATAATGCTGAGTTGGGGGAAGTCAGCAAGTGCCAGGAAGTAGTTGGTGATAATGGTCTCACAAGTTTTTTTGGCCTTGGGCAAAACAAACATGAGAGTTCAGTCAGAAACTTGAGTCAAACTGTGAGGAAAAATTCGGAGGAAATTTCAGCCCTCTTAATAGAGTGTCCAACTTGCAATAAAATAGAAAAGGAAAGAGCTACAAAGCAGGATTTCTTGGGAAATGGCTGGTCCGGTGAGTTCAAAATAGCTTCAATAATTCTCAAAAAATACGATACAATGCATCTTAGTCAGAAACAGAGAATGAAATTATCAAACTGCTAATGAGCACGTACAAAAGCAGTTTAGCTTTTCACGTATTATTGCAATAAAACAGCTAATTTATTTTATGAGAGAGGAACCATGTTTAAGATTGAGGGGATGCTGAAGCTATTGACTGTTTCTGCACTAAGTTTCCAGCAATGCTTCTTAGTAGCACTGACTTTTGCTCTCCTATTAGTATGGCTGCTTCTCCCTAGGGATCCTGCGTGCGACTGGTTTCAATAGCCAAATGATATGTACATTATAGTGAACACCCTTGCATGACAGGGATCCTTCTGGCTCTCTTAAAGGAAGCTCTGTGATTCTGTAACAATGATATTGAGACCTATTTGCAAATACAGCCTGAGAGAAGTAGTACAAGACTTCTTATACTAGATGTAAAGTGGTGGAATTGCGATTTCAGAAGAAGTTGTTCAAAACTAGAAAATTTTTAAGTACATGTAACTGAAAAGAGTGATTTAAAAAGTTACAAAATTCCTTATATGAGCCAGAAAAGAATGGGCAAGGTTGAACTTTTCTAAGATTTAGAGTGGAGGTATTATTTTATAGAGTTGGCTATCCTAAGTGTAACATTGCAAGAATCAAGTAGAACAACACATTGATTTGGATTTCTCTTGAAACACAGATTAAAAAAACCCACAGTTTTCTCATTTGATTACTTCAGCTCTCAGTTTTCTGAAGTTAGTAGCTCTATTGTGTATAACATAATGTTGATTTTGAATGGCATCTACTTCTGCTCTGATTAGCTGAGTTTTAGTTAAACATGTTATGTCTTCTCACTTGAAATTTCTGACATGTAGACTAGCAGCAATTATTTCTCTAGGGTTTTTAAACTTAACAATTAGTCTTTGCAATCACAGTCTTTATGCTCTAATCTGTATTATAGAAAGCATCAAATAGTCCAGCTGTGCTTTTAGGGTTTCATGCTATTTAATGTATGCTTATTTATTTCTGGTTCTATAAAAAAAAAAATGGATTCTAAGACATCTTAATCATAAGGTGCTAATCCAGACTAGAGTAGGCTAAATCTTATCCCAATACACATATACACACATGGAAGAGATGATGGCTTTTGAACTAGAATGACAGGCAAAGACAACAAAAGAAATAGTGATGTAGGAACACTCACTATACTGGATCCAGATTAAGAAACCAGGGCCCCAAATGGGTAATCTGTTACCTCCATATTTAAGAGCAAAATACTTTCCAGTTATCTATTTGCCTTTCCATTTAGCGTTAAGGTTCTCCAGGAAGGCCTTAAAACTGAATTCTTGCAAAGAACATTGCATTTAAAGACAAATTTTCTCATTTGCATCTGCAGACACCAAAGATCGATTTCCCTTTGTTATATAAAGCTATGCTTACACTTAAATGCTTTTTTCCTATTAAAAAGAGCATAAAAATAAGTTTAAAAGCTCAGTGCCATCTCAAAATGTATTACCTGTTGCTTCAATTAGCAAACTGCCAGGTTTTGAAAGGTGCTTTTAAAACTTTGTAAGTATTGCTTGTTTGGCTTTTTATGCAACTGAAGTAAAAAAGTTATAGAAATACAGAGCATACCTAGTACAGAGGACAGCACAGCTAGTACAACTTTAAGCAGAAGTCTAAAATCCTCTCCTGCACTGTGACAGCTTGATGATGAGAGATTACTTCCCAAGATCATTACTGGAAATAAGTTCAGTAGTAAAAATTAATCTATTGATGCTCACACAGTACAAGATTTCAATTATTCATCCATCTTATTTATTACCTAATATGTGTAGGGTCATTTAGTCATCTTTCTGTCCTTCCTTAAAGAAGTATGTTCTTTGGGCACACGGGAAAAAATAATACTTTAATACATTTCAGCTTCATTTCAGGATGCAGCATTAAAAAAAGCTGATCATTATTTATTTTGTATCCATTGGACAAACACAGGAAACAACTGTCTATAAGGTTTTCTACAACTTCCTGAGGTTAGCGAACTACTAAAGAGAACAATGCTTAATGTAGTAGGAAGACTAAATGCATGCAGCTCTCTCAATTACAGTGTTGTAAACTCTTAAAAGTTTGCTCTTCAATCATGGAATAGAACCATTAAGGTTTGGAAAGACCTCTAAGATCATCAAGTCCAACTGTCAACCCAACACCACCATGCCCACTAAACCATGTCCCGAAGTGCCACATCTACATTTTTTGAACACCTCCAGGGATGGTGACTCCTCCAGTAGAGAATCACAGAATCCTTTATGCTAGTTCCCAAATTTTAATAGCTGTTGGGTCTCCCACTTGCTTAGTTTGCCATCAGGAATACGAAGGTCCACAGAGAAGTGTTTCACAAACAAAATTTACTTATTTTGGTGCTTTAACTTCAAAGTAAGAATGCCCCTGGCCTATGCCCCAGGGAGGAGATTCATGCAATACAAACCCACTTTTCTCATCCTTATCCTTGTCATACTAAACTTTTAGACTAAAACCAAATAGTTGTTAAATACTTTTTTAAATAAAATTTGACTGTGGCATTAACCTGTCTAGTAACACAGGTTCTTAGCTTCCATTTCTAACTTTGGTAGGAGGGCCTCTAACCAGCCCAATAGTAGTCTCAAATTTAAGATTTGAAGCCACAGGAAGGATGATACAGCTAAAATATATTGCCCACTAGCCTGTAAGGAGATTAACAAGTTTGGAGCAAGAAGTCCTATACTGTTGGCATGTCTATTGGTCTTAAATCATCATACAGTTTGATAACACCAGCACTGTGAGTTACAATTTACATTTACTAAAATAGAAGTCTGGGAATTTTCACTATATCAGTATGGATAAATTTCACATCCACATCTGCTAAATTAGAGGAGTGTAAAAAGCATACTGCCTAAGAAACTTCTTCTATCTAACAAGCAGCATAAATGTGGCCCTTTCTACAGACAGACACACAATTAAAATTTTTGCATTTGTCTCAGTTAGAACTACGATCCTTCTTCCAACTTTTTTTTTTTGTTTTTATTTTTTAATGATTTTTTTTTTCACTCCTTATTCCCTTCCCAGTATTATTTCTGAATATAACTTGGCTTGCATACTTTTAAGCTGCACAGTTTACCTGCAGGATTGAAGAGTAGCTCAAAAAATGCCTACTGCTTTTTGGTTGTTTTTTTTTTTTTAGTTCTGTGTCAAGTAATTTCAATCTCTATTAAAGGATGTTCTAGCTATCCTTTTTACCAAGACTCTTTTATTTTTCCTCTGTGTTTGAGGTTGAAAAGTGTGGTTTGATCAGAGGACAGCAGTTATGCATGAGAGACTGCTCTATGCTATATTAGAAGGTTTCTCATGCCTTGCATTCCTGCCTTTTGATTGGTAGAATGTGCATTTTGATTTATTATTCAGAATTACTTTCCTACCGTATATGAAATTAAAAGTTTTGAAAATCAAAATTCAATTTAATGTTATTTCAGTAATAAAAACTATACACGTGTTGAAATTCTGTGTACATATTCATCTGAAAAGATGATTTAAACTTACTCTGTCCACGGCACCATTTTTCAGTATGCTGCTTAAAGAGACTTCAATGGCAGGACAGAACCAGTTTTTTTGTTTATATTACAAGTCAAAACAACTATTACATGTTCTGTATTAAGGTCAGAGTTGTCGTAACCCAGTATTTACCCATTCGTGCTTCAATAAGCAAATATCAAAATTGATGTGAAATTATTCCAAATTCATCATATTCACATATGTACAATTCAAACAACATCAGATAAAATCCTAGAAATAAGTGACACTGTTAAGATGACAAAAAAAAAGTCAAATATTGAGATTGTAGGTCCACAATGAAACTCCTTTTCATATGTATTTCAGCTGATTTAACCTCAGTCAGCGAAGGCTAGTAAATACACTCTAGTTTACCAACTTTACAGTTGTGTTTAGAGTATGATAGCATCAGGAAGCCACTCAAACATCCACATAGCTAGATTCAGACATGCACTTCCTACTTCTTCTGTCTCTTAATGTTTTTTTTATTAAGGATAACAAGGCACGAGATTCTATGAATTTTGCTTTCAAGTCTCTTCAAGGGCTTCATACATTTCCAATTTTCTACATGATGTGAAGATTAACAGCAGTGACCTGTACAATAACCTTTATTCTGATCTCACTTGCTGTTTTTACTGTTCAACTCTAATAGCTTTAATGTTCACTCTTAGAATCTCCTTATTTCACTTAGGCCAAGTTGATTTTGTTTGTACACAATTTTTACACAGTCACTTTACAGAGAAAGAACAGAAGAGTGCTGTAGTGTAACTAGAAAACATAGACTGCTGTAGGGTTTACTCCTTATGATGCTTATCTCATACAGCTACAAAAGTAATACCAGGTCAGTATCAGGTGACTCAGTATCAGACACTTCAGATTCATGACAGAAGCTTGCATTAAAAAAAAAAACCCACAACGGGAATAGTGACACAAAAAGAAGATACAATTTTTTTTAACAAACAATCGATTTTAACAGAGCAGCTGGCCTTTCTTGACATGAATGTTGGAGATCCATGTTTGAACAGTTTAAGAGGCAGCCTTGCAACTTTGATAACAATAGGGGTCTGCCAAACCGAGTCATGGCAATTATCCACACACAATCAGTTACTTTTCAACTCTGCCACGAGTCATGGGCATACATGTTTGAACACTTTGCTTCCTGCTCTCTTCCCTCCTCTAAACCAATCTTTAATTAATGGTTCAAATCTGTTATATTATATAAAATATCCTGTAATCAATGACTTGGATTACAAGGATGATATAATTTTAAAAATTAAAAATCTGCTTTAGGAATATACTTCCTAACATATAAACTAAAGCTTTCTCAGTCACTGGGAACACAAACACCATTGAGAGCCAAAATGAACACTGATAAACCTTCAAGGTTTGCCAGGTCTGCAGGGCTCCCAGTCTGAACAGATGGATTGGCTGGTACAATTTAGGAGTCATGCTTTTTTTTGCCTTTTTTGTTTTTTTAAACAGCATACCCCCTACCTTGTCAACAAGCCTCCAAGCACAGAAAACAAAAAAAAAGGATTTAATGGCCCCCTGTTCTGTTTCATTATTTACACCCCTCACATGTACTTCCCCAGCTGAGTAATGGTCTTTGATGATTATATCTCCAAAGAACATTGCTGTGATCACGTAAAATGCTGTGAAACCATAGATAATCAATCAAAAGGAAAGAAACAGAGAAAGCAACTTTCTGACTTTTTAAAAACTGATTTAGTTCTTATGAAAATGCCAAATTGAAGCTTTGAGATTGAAATAATCTTTTCAAAAGATGAATAGCAATAGTGCAAATTATACCATATTAAACCAATGTGTTCTGCCCCGAAGGGACCGTTCATAAGCTGAAGATGTCTATCTCTGTACTCTAGCTAGGTACCAATAGGTTTCTTGACTCCTAGCATGGGAGTGCCTCTGGTAGTTGTTTTGTGATACCAACATTAGCAAACTGGGAATTCTGGGAATACAGACATCACCAATTCATTTCATATAATGCAAATCCATTTCGTTTCCTCACCTTGAAGCTGGTGAGATCAAAGCTTGTGGCCTGCTGTCCTCAAGAGGTAAAAGTATTTTTACCATAAAAACTTAATGTTCTAAAACAATAAATAGGTTGGCAATTTTTCCGTAGTTTAGCTTTGAGTGAAAATTCATTCACATGAAGAATTTGTATTACTACTATCAAAACTGATACAAGGCTGTGAAAACACAAACCTTGTAGACTTATTGGATGAAACATACCCCATGAATCATAATGATGATTCATCCTTATAGCATTAAGTGTGAGAATAAAGATAATCATCAAAATAAATTTATAGAGATACTTCGCACTTGAACAGAGTAATAGTTACTGTTGTCACTAAGACAACTTACTGAGTTTCATTTAATGAACAGACTTTTGAATATTTGCACTGTTATCAATGCCCAAATTATTTTTTTTTTCTTTTCTCCACTTTACTCCTTTAATTGTATTTTGGTCTTCATTGTGTCATGAAAACCTAGTGCTGAACAGCCACAGTTGCAGCTGTTCCCAAATCCAAAATAAAAGTGGTATATGAATAAATATGAACTTCTTCCCGGGTTTGACTTGGTTTTAATCTTTCTCCAGTTATTAACAGGTCCTTTAGCATAAACTGGTAGTTTGAATAAATGCCATTCTTTTACAATTCTGATAATGACAGAAATGCTTTAGGGGAGGAGTTCAATTTCTTTAATCATTTTTTTTTCCAGACATTAAGTAATACAGAAGGTTCTAAGTATGAAAACTGAATTTAGCTTTTTAGAACCTCATGGCCAGATGTAGTGTTGGGGCAGTGTTACCTGTCAAGCTGGCTGCTCTTAGAACCCAAAGGTCACCAGGATCCTAGATCTGTCAAGGTATGTTAGGGAATTAATGCTCATACAGAAGAAGACTATGAAGAGTTTGAACTAATTTGGTATTCACAGACCTCATCTGTCTTTTAAGAGGGATACCACAGATGTTTGTTGTCCCGGTGATAACTGCACATTTGAACTTAAGACACTAGATGAGTACGCTATCACTGTTTATGTTTGCAGGCTGGAAATGTGCTCATCTTATTACTGCAGATTTTGCAGGACGCATATTGATGTAAAATCACAATAAATACTTAAGCTAAAGAGCAATCACCATACCTCCCCCCCCATTTCTTTGATACATTAAAGGGTGAACAGTATCCTGCAGGGAAGAGAACTGGCATGAAGCTACGATGAATGGAGGATATGACAAAGCTCCATTTTTACTTTCATGAAGTAATATTTGTGACTCAATTTCCCTATTTAATCTTGTAAGATTGTAATGTATGGGGACAGCTCCTTTCCAGACAATTTAAAAATGGAAAGTAGCATCTCTGGTAATGTCGCAATGTCATGTTGTTTAAGTGTTTTTGTATCAGCAATAAGATAGACACCATACAGAGCATGGGCAAAGCAATTAAAATTCTTCTGTTCAGTTGACTTATCAATGCATTTTAAATGTGAGTGGGATAAGCAAAAGCATTGACCATCTATTTAATCTGATTAGGGAATTACTAGACAAAAGAAGATAGAAATTATAAATTTAGGTAGGTCTAATGTTTGGAGAAGTCAAATGGAAGAAAGGAAAAATACTGAGTTCCTCAAAGAATTATGATTTTAAATGCAAAATCCTCAAGAAAAGAAGGAAACCTGAGATGACCAGAGCTCTCCTTGCCTCATTATCTGTTTTTGTTGTTTCATTATCATTTTGTCCTTCGAGGGTTGAAAAGGTTAATGCAAGACCAGCTCTCCTGATTATATGTGTCAAGCTACCCTACCGATGATGTGCCGAAGACACAGAATAGCCCCTCTGCAACCTCTGATGTCAGACCTTTCTAGTCTGGTCTGACATAATCCCTTAGATAAGGATCAAGAACAGATATGGGAAAGTAAAAGCCATGAAATATGTTTGGGAATAGGTTAAAAATTGCAATAGAGCTACATTCTTCATAACTTTGACCCATTATGTATGATTACAACATTCCAGCTTGCTATGCAACTCTACAGTTTGTAACAAGTTGAACAAAGAGCGTTCCTTTTGTGCATTACATTTTAACAGTTATTAGAATATATTCCATCTGGTCTTATGCCCTTTGTTTCTATTAAATAGTTCAGGATTTTTTCAGTGTGTTGGCTAAGCCCAAGGCCTATAAAGCAGAGAGGATGTGACAGCCATCTCAATCCACATAAAAGAGGCTATATTGCAAATTATATTTTGTGCTTACTTTTGAAGAAATGAATACTTACTCGGGTCTAATCTTTTACTCCTTAAAAATAATTAAAATAGTGCCAAAGGTGTTTAAACAAATGTCTTATTTTGAAATTAACAAAAATCTTAGAAATGTACCTTTTAATTCCTCCAATATGCAAGTCACTCTGCTTATTCAGTTTATATTTGTTTTTACTTGAAGTTTTGACAGTAGCATTGCCACTATGTTCATATGAGTGCTGTAGCTTCAACAGTTCTAAAATAAGGAAGGGAAGGGTTTTTCTAGACTATTTCACAGTCAAGATATCAGTTGAAGAATATAATCTAAGGATACTAGTAGCAACAATCTCCTTCCCTTACTACATTCATGGGCAAGACATACTGGACCACAAAACATTTTCATGGAACACTGCAGAAGCATTTACCTTCTCTACTGCCTAGGTTAGTGGAAGGGCAAATAATCTTTTATCATGATGTATCTCTTGCAAAGCTTTATTTGTCAATGTTTTGTGATAGGATGATGTGTCCTCTGGAGATGCTTGTCTCAGCCTTGACTATAGACGGAAGACCAGACATCTAACTTTTATATGGCTTAAATTGGGTTAAATGAGCCTTACCCCTCAATACACTTTGAAAGTGAGATCAGGAGATCTGCATATGATCCCAAATTTGTCACAGATATATTATGGGATATTTATTGTGTTGTCTCCGAGTAAAATCAGTAAGTTAGCAAAATGGAGACAATCATACTCATGTAATACTCTGAATTACAGTGGGAAAAAAAAAAATATTGTGTAAAAATAGTAACATTCTATCAAAAATACTGTAGGAGGTAGAAATAAAACTACCAGTTATTTAAAAATGAATGTTTATAAAACTCTATGAGATACTGTTATGGAGGTAAAGTAAAGGTTCTTATTTGAAGCATATTGTTAGAGATGAATAACGAATGGTAACTAGAACCACTTTGCAAAAAACTCAGTCATAACAACTTGCTTAGTGCAAAAAGCTTCCTTCTAATGGACAAGGATTTTTTCAGAGCATCACTTAAACATGAGTCACATTATGTAAAAAGCATTTGAGGTTTTTTTTACTTTTATTGGTGTTACTTAAGCAGAAAGAAACTGTTCCTATTGAGGGAGAATGGAAGATTATAAGATTAAATCAGCCCACTACACAAGATTATCACAACACAATTATTGATGATATCTAAATGGGAAAAAACAATTTCTTTCTTAAACTTCAGTATTATATATATAGTGAGGAGAGTTAATATTTTTAAAGTCTTTGCTCCTCCAGGTTAATGACCTCAGAATCCAGTGCTTGCAACCACAGATACAGCTATGATCAATTATTTAAAATGCTTTTCTCTTCTCCCCCATCCTCCCCTTTTTTTGGTAGAATTCACAATAGCACTCACTCAGACCCTGCTGGTACAAAGCAGTTTTCAACAGGGAGGAGGTGGTTTACCACTGGATGTGCTTGCCCATCTGCAGTTTTCCAGTTTAAATATTGTCTACAATTCTCCTTTGGCACTTCTAGCAAATACTTTCTTTCCTCTACGCTAAATGCATTTGTGGTGTTGCCAGTTAGTCCATCAGTCTGTATTCCGCAAACTGTTACACTGACCTAATGTCAATACTTCCTCATGAGGAAATTTTCCTCTCTACCTGTTTAAATGATGACACTTAGCAGCAGCTAATTTTCTGGATTAAAATGAAGCCATTGCTGAATACTGAGCTCCTAGAGATAGAATAAACTGTCCAGTTTTAAATTTCCTAGGGTAAAAAAGCGAAAAAGGGAACTTGCTCTGGCAGACCTCGGTTTTGGGAGCTTGCTGCTGCTGGGAAGGATGAACACCAAGAATTTCAGGGGAAATGGATATGAGAGAGTGCATAGCCTGTAGGTAGGTATCCGGGAAAAAGTTTGGAAACGTGGGTGAACTAGCAGCTTGTCAGAGTTTGGTGAAGAAAGGGAGCAGTATTTCTATTACCTTATGCAAAGATAACTGAATAAAAGACTTTGGTATTGTGCAAGAAGTGAAATGAGAGGATGTAGAAATTGAATTTGCTGCATTCTCTCTTTCAAATTCAATCAGCAATTATGCCTTTATGTAGCCATAGAATCAAGAGAAAGTAGAGATGAGAAGATCATCCATCATCCAAATTAGGAAATGTAAGTTGTTTTTTGTGGTGGATTTTTTTGTTTTGTGTTTTCTGTGGGTTTTCTTTTTGCGTTTTGTGTCTCTGTGTGTGGTGTTTAGGGTTTTTTTTAAAGCTCGTACACTGCTACATAAGGATCTAAGGGTTAAACAGAGCTACAGCTGTTACTTTAAAGGTAACTAGCTGGCATGCTCTATATTTTACAAAACATAGAGAATCCTTAATCTTCACAGTGTATTATTGACAAATCAGCTTTGTGCCTTTTTTCTATTCTAATTGTCTGCCACCAATGCCTCAGACCAGCACAACGGATTCCCTAATGTTAATAAAATAATGCCCAGAGTATGGAAAACAGTGTTTGTTAATAGGATATGTAACATTTGTATTCAGGTTCCATGTCTAATTATATTTTAGAAGACTTAAAAACATTGACATTTACAGTCCTTAGTGAGGAATACCCAGTTTGAAATTTTACCACAAAAGCTAATGACCCTATTAACTCTAATTTGTTTACTCACCAGTCTGGAACAGTTTCTTCCACAGGTACCTCTTTGATGTTCAAAATTAAGCTTCCTAGAGGCTTGAGAAATTAAATGCTAAAGGAGGTCAATTATCCAACAGTTGCCTTAAAGATAAGGACTGCCCCTCCCACATTGTTTTAAAATTCTTTTTTCTGATGAACAGAGAAACATGATTGCTAAACACGTCAGGCTCTCCCACTGGTTTGCTAGGGCATAATAGGCAGTTCTAAGTTTGGCCATTAACCATATCAGGCAATACAAATACATTATTTTTTAAAATTGAGATTTAATCTTTAATCAAAGGTCAAATGCAATTAATTATTATTTCATAGTCTGTATTTTGAGTTTTGAATTTACATAATATCTCAAATATGACCTCCAGCAGCTTCTGGTTAGCATGAACCACTTGCTACAGCAAGTGCAATTTTTGTATTTATACAGAACCTACTTAGTGATAGGCTTACATTTATTCTTTGTTCTACTTAGTATTGTCCAAAACTATAGTACATACCCTGTCCAGTCAAAAAATGTAATAATGTTCTTATTTGCAAGAAAATGTGACAGTAAGGGGCCTTTTTTACAGCTACAGTGTGAATAAAAAAAGTAAGCTTGAGAAAGTCAGCTCAGCTTATTTTACAATTATGACTCTTAAACTCTGCAACACCAAAGGAGATGGGGGCATGGTTTCAAACCCTGTAGACGGCAGTGTTTTTTAGCTTCCTAAGACATTCCCCTGAATAAAGCACTGGCTCCCACTGAATTCTTAACTAACAACTGAACATGAACCCAGAGATTAACACTAATCAGTTGTTACATACAAGAACTGAAAGCTGATGCCTCATCCAAAGAGAGAACAATCATTCCCAGCACAGGGCAGATGCTGAGGGATCCAAGCACGATTCTGCAATTGGGGAGGCAATAATGAGTGCTGAATGCCTCTCTGCGATATGCAGCAGGTTCCTTAACAGGGCACCAAGGATCTTGTAAAGTGGAAACCTCCAGCAAGTTTCTGCTGGCATTCAGAATAAGGCCACTCATCTAAAATAGAGATATGCCATAAATCCATTAAAAAAAACAACCCAAAACAAAAAACTCCACAACAAAAAACTCCAAAAAGATCCTTAGAAGACTTCAGAAGACAGCTATGCTTTCCTCCAGGAAAAATTCTCAGTGTTTAAATAGCCTGAAGAGGTGCCAGATGGCTAGTGTCATTTTTTATCTTTGTGAAAGAGCATCCAGAATGTTCATCCTTAATTTGTTTCAGAGTCTTCTGGTGGATGGGAGGACTCAGTCCTTCCATCGTATTTGGATGAGAAGAGTATTTATCATCTGACAATATCATGCGTTGGTGGGTTTGGAGAATCATGTCACTTTGTCTTTTCAGAAGAGTTATGAATCCAAATCCAGCTACAACTAGTGGGTGAATGACGTCCTTCTGAAAATGTTAAGCAAATTCTGCGAAATCAGGCATGAAACTGAACTGCAGATAAGGAAACAGAAGGTTAAGGGATTCTGAGAAGCCCTTCAGCTCTCATACAGCAGCTGGTGGTTGTGAGGAAGAAAATGGTTCTCTGTAATATCACAGTGCCATAAGAAAGGATGTGGGTTGTAGCTATTCCATCCCAAACACTGCTGAAAATTGTGGGACAGGGCTGTGTTCTATATTAGGTATTCTTTCCTATATATATAAAAAAAAAAAGTAATAAAACATGGAGTTGAAGAAAAAAGGGCTATATAAAATATTAATAAGAAATGGGAGATCCCTAGGCATTTTTTTGGATTTGAGAGGCAATGATTAGTCCCCAGAAAATGGAACTTTGGAATTATTTCAAAAATTTTTTCAGATCCTACATACACTGGGACTCCAGTGATCTTCTTAATACCAAGATTTAAAGGCCTATGAAACCTGTTAGCCTTGAGAGAACAATGACAACTGGTTAATGGTTTTCCTTCACCTTCTGAACGGTACAGAGAAGAAACTACTTTCTTACTTGGTCTTCTTAATAAAGAAAATACTTTTAGATACATCAGAGTTTTATGGCTCTCTAATACAGAGTTATCTCCCTTTTTATTGAGCTCCAAACCTACTTGTGTAATGACAACATGGAAAAAAAAGTATTTTGCCTAATTCCACACCAAGAAGAAGATCGAGTACAACAGCATGTTAGAATATTGACAATAGAACCAAAATATCAGGGTAATGTGAAGTCAATATCTACAGCATTTATTTGGAATTCAGTAAGAAGTAATTTTCATTCCAGATTGGTCACCTTCTGCTTCTTTAGAAAACCCTGAACTAGGAGCACTTTGAAGTGTGACTGTCAGAAGCAAAAAAAAAAAAAATCTCTAGAAACTTCAGTGTTATGTTTGCTACTGCTTTGTTTTAGCTCAACATCATCTTTAAATCTTGGCAGTTCTGGAGTCACCCTTTTACATGTTTACCTGTGTGGTAATGTGGAAAATGCCAGAGCATGAAGTGTAAATGGGACAACAACCTGAAAGAATATATAGAGAACCCAGCTTTATGTTTCAATTCTTCTTTCTTTCAACACAAAAGGAACAGCTTTGTAGAATTCCATCTTGCACCACAAGTCTTATAACTAAATAGTCCTATAACTAAACATCTCCTAAATTATTTATAGAATCATCGAATGGTTTGGGTTGAGAAGGACCTTAAAGATCATCTAGTTCCATCCCCTTTTCCATGGGCAGGTACACCTTCCCCTAGACCAGGCACCTCAAAGCCCCATCCAACCTGGCCTTGAAGGCTTCCAGGGATGGGGCATCCACAACTTCTCTAGGCAAACTGTGCCACTGTCTCACCACTCTCACACTAAATAATTTGTCATATCTAATCCAGATCTACTCTCATTCAGTTTGAAAACATTCCACCTCATGCTGTCACTACAAGCCCTTGTAAAAAAGTTCCTCCCCAGGTTTCCCCCTTCAGATACTGGAAGGCTGCTTCTAAGGCCTCCCTGGAGCCTTCTCTTCTCCAGGCTGAACAACCTGAACTCTCTCAACCTGTCTTCATAGGAGAGGTCTTCTATCTATTGGACCATGTTTGTGTCCCTCCTTTGGACCTACTCCAACAGGTCTATCCTGTGCTGAGGACTCCAGAGCTGGACACAGTACTCCAGGTGGGGTCTCACCAGAACAGAGGGGCAGAATCACCTGCCTCAACCTGCTGGTCACACTTCTGGTGCAGCCCAGAGTATGGGTGGCTTTCTGGGCTGCAAGTGCACACTGTTGACTCATTGTTAGCTTTTAATCTACCAGTACCCCCAAGTCCTTCTCTGCAGGGCTGCTCTCAATCCCTTCATCCCCCAGTCTGTATTGATACCGGGGGCTACCACAACCCAGGTAACCTTGCACTTGGCCTTGTTGAACCTCATGAGGTTCACATGGGCCTACTTCTCAAGCCTGTCCAGGTCCCCCTCGATGTCATGTCATCTGTCAGGCATGTCATCCACATCACTCAGCTTGGTGTTGTCTACAAACTTGCTGATGGTGCACTCAATCCCATTGTCTATGTCACTGATGAAGATATTAAACAGTGCTGGTACCAATATGGACCCCTAAGGGATACCACTTGTCACTGATCTCCATCTGGACATCGAGGCTTTGACCACTACCCTCTGGATGCAACCATCCAACCAATTCCTTATCCACTGAGAAGTTCACCCATCAAATCCATATCTCTCCAATTTAGAGAGAAGGGGACTGTGTCAAAGGCGTTACAGAAGTCCAGATAGATGACATCCATTGCTCTTCCCTTGTCCACTGATGCTGTCACTCCATCATAGAAGGCAAGTAGGTTGGTCAGGCAGGACTTGCCCTTGCTAAAGCCATGCTGACTGTCTTGAATCACCTCCCTGTCCTCCATTTGCTTTAGCATAGCTTCCAGGAGGATCTCTTCCATGATTTTCCCAGGCACAGAGGTGAGGCTGACAGGTCAGTAGTCCTTGGGATCTTCCTTTCTACCCTTTTTACAAATGAGTGCAATGTTTCCCTTTTTCCAGTCACCAGGGACTTCACCTTACTGCCATGACTTTTCAGATATCATGGCAACTACATCAGACAATTCCCTCAGGACTCTGCAATGCATCTCATCAAGCCCCTTAGACTTAAGTACATTTAGGTTCCTCAGGTGGTCATGAATCTGATCTTCTCTTACAGTGGGAGAGACTTTGCTTCCCTTGTCCTCATGAAGTGTGGGCTGGTCGAGTAGACAGTGAGGTGGCACTGCTGAGGCCACACTTGGAGTACTGTGTCCGTTTCTGTGCTTTTCAGTCTAAGAGAGACATGAATATACTGGACAGAGTCCAATGAAGAACCACAATAATGATCAAGGGACTGGAACACCTCACATATAAGGAAGGGCTGAGATAGTTGAGCAGAGAGAAAAAAATGCTCATGGGGGGCTTTCATCACTGTATATAAGTATCTGAAGCAAAAGTACAAAGATGGAGTGATGCTCTTTCCAGTGGTGCTCAGTGACAGGACACAAGGCAAGAGACACAGGCTGAAATATTGGACTCTCCATCTGAACATAAGGAAACACTTCTTTACTGTGAGAGTGACTGAATATTGGGACAGGGTACCCAGAGAAGTTGTGAACTCTCCGTCCTTGGAGATATTCAAAAGCCAGACAGACATTGTCCTGGGTAACCTGCTCTAGGTGATCCTGCTTGATCAGAGGTTTGGAAAAGATGGCCTCCAGAGGTCCTTTCCAACCTCAACCATTCTGTGATTCTGTAAAATACAGAAGGAAGGACAAATAACTGTTTAGACATTCCAGTACTAAAAATTAGCAGGTGTATACAGTGAAGTGACCATGTTTCTGTTTATCTCTATCAAGGAACTTCAAAATCATACACACTGAATTATTTCAGAATACCATGTGTGTGTCTTAGCAAGCACCAGCCAGTCAGTAATGTTCTCAGAAAAAAAAACAACAACAAAACCATAAGCTCGAACATCATGTGTTCTGCATACCTTGTCATAGGAATTCACAACTCTTCAAGCCTTTGTAGAAGACAGGTTAATAGAAGAATACCTTGATAATGTATTTTCTTTCTCTAGTCTTCTGGAAGTTTAGAAGGTTGAATCAGAACAAAGACAACAGTTCTCTTAATGCTGACAAGATTGGCAGCGATTTAGGTCCTCAAGTACTTCACAAGGTTGGGGTGGCTCTTACCTTGGAGAAGGACTGAGCTGCAACGGCTTTCATAGGGGATATACAGAAACTATACTGACGTTACTAATGCTGAAGTGCATTACAAGATTCTCATGCATTCATATGTCTGCATGATAGCCCTTCATGGGGATTTTTCTATCTATTCCCAAGCTCTCAGAAATAGTCAGGTAGCAATTTGGACTTAGCACAAATAAGAGGCGTGTAGGAGAAAGTTACAAGGATCTTTACATGGTAATGGCGTTTTTCTGTTTTCCAGCATGTAACAGCTAAATACTATTGCTCCTGCTTTGTACAACGTTTTTCTTCTTACAATTCCATTTCTCTACACATGTATTTGTGCACATGCACGTGTGTGCATATACACACAGACAAAGCCTTCCATAAAATCTTCTGCTGAGTTCTCAACAGCTAAGAAGCAACAGAGGCACCTCTGTCACAAACAGAGGAAGAACAGGTTTTATTTTAAATTGTCCCAGGTCTCAAATTTTGGTAAGACTCATAGACTGAGTGATGGCATACATGAATATTTCCAGTTTTTGTTCGTCACTTGCTATGACTGGAAACAGGAGCTGAAAATGAAAGCACCTACTCAACAAAAATTATTGCACCACTGCTCTTCACTTGAACAAGAAGAAAAAGATGCTGAGATCAAAAGAATAAAATAAAAGGTTAAAAGGAAATCAAACTTGAAAGAAGGAAAGAGAACAGTTAATTGGAGGGTCTGATTCAGATGTGTTCTTGCAGTGCTCGTTCCTAATTTACTATCTGCTCCTCATCTCTGCACAGCAGTCTAACAAGAATTCCACTGCCTCCTCATTTCCCCTCTGGCTGTGCCCCCCAGCTCAGACTTGCACTCCAGTGTTACAGCACTCCCCTCAGCTTTTTTCTACTACATTGAGCTTTGGGACCTTTATAGATTCACCATCATCCCTGTAATTCTAGGGCACTAGACTTGGATGTCGGCTCTGATGGCCTAAGGATTAGAATATTGTATAAGGCAGGTTTTTTACTTCAGCTCTGTGAACTCAGTACCAACACTAGGGAGATACTTACAAAGGCATAAACAAAGGAGACAAATCTACACAAAGAAACTGTGAAATGGAGCGGGCGGAGGAGAGCAGAAAGAACAAATCAAGGTATTTTAGACTAATAAAAGTGCCACCTACGTTAAAGGTCTCTAAACAAATGACAAAATACACATAGCAAGGTTTCAGCTTATGAGTAACTTGTTAATGGATAAAATTTTAGAATAGAAGGAAATAAATCTGTGTTTATAAAGAGAACTGTAGTGCAGAGATTTCTTTCACACAGATTAAATTAAAAAACATATTATCACTTTGTTGAATTACTCAGAATCAGCATCATTTGCTTGCACCAATTTCAGGCTTTATAGATGCTGTATATCTACCTAAAAAAAGACTTTATTTGCTTTGAAAGACAGCATTGCTGTTTGGTGGTTGTTTTTGGCGGTGTTTTTCTTTTTTCTTTTTTTTTTTCCCTTTTTTTTTTTTTGGTTTTTTTTTCAGATGCCTCTTTTCTTTAAATAAACAAATCAACAGGGGATGCCTTCCCATTCATCCCATATCCTTCTATTTCTGCATGTTTCCAGTTGACTGCTAAGCTCCTGAATTCCACAGATGGGTACACAATTAAAGCAATACATTCTAAACAACACGGAATATACTGACAGAAAGAATAAAAGATTAGATTGCTGATGCTGATTTAACTTGGTCTTCAATGACTTCTCCCCTGTTTTTACTGCTACCTTGTTAAGAAAGGTGTGGAGGTAATCTCCTTGACTGCCCTTGATGTCAAAGGTGCTTTATGACTCACAAAGAAGAATATGCTGGCTGCAAGTGATGTGAATAAGTAGTGGTTTGACCTTCCTGATATCAGGTGGACTACATAAAGACAGAGTAAGCTGCATGCAACATGGTAAAAATAGATTAGAAATGTTACAAAATCTGGGATACTGCATTATTTGTCATAATTCAGATTTCTCCCCAGGGGCCATTAGCAGTCTAACACTATCCTAGAATGTCACCTTTCCTAACTAGGTAGACACTACCACATTGCAAAAAAGAACTGTGTAGCAAATTAAGTGTTACGCACAATGATTGCTAAAAACATAGTGAATTAATTAAATGGCAACATAAATAAATGTGATTGCCAATTCTTTCACAGCCTTTGCTCCAGAGTCCCCAACTTTAAGACACCTCACAAAAGGCAAAATGCCCACTTCAGTCATGTCTGCTGCTGATCATTAATTGCCTCAGAAAGAGACAATATTTTATCCATCCTCTTTGGAGTTTGAGTATGAATGGTGAAGCAAAAGAGAGTGAAACTGAGTGAAACATGAAAAGCTTGATTTGTTAGGACCCCTGCTGTCTGAAAAGAGATCAAAGCTCAGGAGGAGGCTGTAAAACAGCTGAATGCACTGCACAGAAACATGGCCTGTGGCAGCTGCTCTGGGCACGCTCTCACAACACAGGTGTACCTCCAAGTCTGCTCTGCCAGCTGAATCATGGGAGCAGGTTACCTCTTCTCCTTCTTCATTATTTCAACTGCAGTCACTGAGGAGATGTGGGCTCCATCCATCACAATGCACAAATTCACAGTGAGCAGATTCAGCACAGGCCTAATTAAAGCTTTTCCTTTCATTTGTGGAGATAATTAGACTTTCATCTCACCAGGAAGCTTCAGAAAGATCTATTTCTTTCTTCAATAAAAGCTACATCAAACAAAAGCAGATTTTAATCGCCTTTTCTTTGGGGCATGAGTCAATAATGAAAGATGTCATGGGTAACAAAAATTGTGTGCAGGAGGAAAAAAGGAGGAAAAAAAGCCCAAGCTATGTTCTTTAATTAACATCATGTTTGCAAACACCATTAATTTCTTTCATTAAAATGATTTTTATCTACAACTGATTGTTGATAAAACAATCGATTTGAACATCTCATCTGTTTCACTGCTATGCAGGAACCCATCTGCTGTGCTGTAAAGCAGGAATCATGCAGACTGTTAAGCAACATGTGAGAACAATAAAAAATGCATATGTGTGTGTCAGGGATTTGTGAGGCTCACTGCAGGGCAAGGGCCACCTTTTCTCAGAACATGTATAAAAAATGACTTGGTAGCGGGCCAAAGGACAAAATGTCACAAAGATCAGAAGTGCATAAATAACAAATGAATTAATATTTGCAGGAAGAAAGGGCTCCATCTGTGTTGGGAAGCATTAGTAAACAGACTCAGAAAAATAAGGAGATTTCAGACATATTTAACACCACATCATGAGCTGCTGTGATGTAATATTAGATGACAAAAATGCCTAGCTTAATGCCTTTGCCTTTATTCATTAGCAGTAGTAGCATGAGAGCACAAGCTTCCTTTCCCTAGACCTTTCTCACTGGTGCAAGAAGAGAGTATTTTTGGCTCCAGGCCCACTGCACATTATTTATTTATTTAACCATTTGACACAGGGCTTCTGTATGGATCACCTGATATGCAGGATCACAAAGAGGGTGTAGCTGATGTTTGTGGGAATTGAAATCTGGAAATCCAGGGGGTGAATAAAGCACTCTTCTACCCTACAGCTTAAATAAATCCCAAAGAACTGTTAGGCCTATATTGTTAAGACATTTAGTGAAGAGAGAGAGAGAGGCAGCTTAAGTACCTTTTTAATGATGATACTTGCTTTGCAGCAGACAGTGAACTGTTTTTAAAATTGGAATCAACACTGCCAGTAAGGATGCACTCTGGCAGTGTGGAGCCCTGTGTCAGTCTGCTTAATGCCTTCCAGGACAGGACAAAGTGTTGTGATTCATCAGAATCTGACCTGAACTTGCTCTAATAGCAAAATATAATGAAAACTAAATTTGAACTAAAATTTGCATTACTGAGTATTCTGCTGCTGTTTTGACCCGCCTGGGAAATTGAGGAAATGAAAAGATTTAATGGGAACTTTTTTAAAAAAAATCTATAACCGTCTTTAAATCTCAAAATGTTGTGGCTTGATTCATAGTGTCTATGCTGTTAATTCTGGCATATGGCAGTTGTTTGGGAAAGCAAAGTTTGTAGGAGCTTGACAGACATTTCTTGATGCATTGAGCCAGTAAGATCCCTGGTGAGTATCCAGATTCTAACAGAGCTGCACATGTCTGTTCTTGTGACTGTAAGAAATGGAAGTTTTTCCTGCAAGCTTCTACTGTGTATCCTACTTCCGTAAGCAGAAGTTTTTATGCTAATCTGCTCCCTCCCCAAAATAACCGAGGACTGGTTTCACTTTAAATTAAGACAAAAACATATGCACGTTGCAGTGAGTTCATCCATTCTGCTAGGATCTAGTAGTTCAATGTGCTGAAAAATCTCGTACAACTTAACTAGAAGGCTTAACAGAGGATTTTCCCAATTCTTACTGAAACTCGTAAAAAAAAAAAAATTGAACTTGTTTGTGTTTGTGGGTTTTTTTGTGATAATTTTATCACCACTTCCAGTAACCTGGGCCAAGACTTGCTTCTATTGATATCTTTTTTACCATTTACATCAATGAAAGTCTTATGTATTCCAAGTTAAGAAGTAGTGAGGGGAAAACTCCAAATAGTAAACACTGATTGAAGATTTTACTAGGAAAAAGAAAATGAAAGTGGTGATGTAGGACAAAAAGAAAAAAAAAAGCCACTTCTGACAATTTTTTTTTTTGTGATAATCTTGTCTGCAAGAGAAGAGAAGCTTTTTTTTTCTTTATTTCTTTTTCTTTCTCTTTAACGAGTATGTTGCTTGTGACAGGAATAATGACTCATGGTCAGAACTCTGAAAGACCATACATCATGCTAGCCCTCCCTCTGTCAAAAAGCTTCACAACTACAACTTTGCCTAAAATTTGTGACTTCAGAGTGCTTCTGAGCTCCCTGATCAGGACAGGCACATACTTCTAATCCGGTATTTTTTAAAACTGGAAACCCTCCCCCTGCTCATCTACAGGGAAGTTAGATTATACGATATAAATATATTGCTAATCCTTGTGTACAGAGGATGCAGCTGATCTTCTAAAGTGAAAAACTCCATGAACAGGTGAACTCAAACTAAGATTTTTGCAAACTATCTAGATGATACTGCTGAGCGATAAATTGCTAACACCAGGAGAAAGCCCTTAACCAGACACTAGGTTTGCTAATTACTTATACTTCAGATATTTTATTTGGTATGTCTCTATTTTGTGAAAGAGAACAGGGAGCCAGAGGTAGCTGACCTGCCAGAGAAGGAAAAGAAGACAAATAGAGAAGACTCTGCTCAGTTTTAAGGGCAAAAGTGGGAATGAACTTCTGCACGGCTTACCTTAAACTTGGGTAGGCTGAAGCTATCAACTGCAGAGGAAGAGATAGATACTATTGCTTCTAATATTCTCAGCAAATCTACAGCAATATTTAGTTTCCAAAGAGCCTGTCACCCTGTCAGTGGTGCAGGGACTGTGTGGGCACATGGCTTCTTGCTAATGAACAGGGAGGCTGGAGGCGGATGGCATCCAAATGTTACAAAAACTGGCATGAAATGACAGAATGGGTGAAAAACTCATTTCCACAACCCCTTCCCATCAAAATATTATCCTGCATCACTGTGGCATGGGGAAACCCGTTTCTATTCAACACGTACATGAAATATACAGATAGCCCAAAGACTGGACTTTCAGATCCTCTACCAGGAGGAAGGAGCTTTGTCAAGTGAAGTGAAATCCATCAGTCAGCTACAACAAAATTAGGCTGGAGGCATTATTAATAGGTCTGTAATTAATAAAGAAAACTCTCCTAGTAGACACCATATTTAATAATAAAATTAATAAAGGCTTTTATTGCTTCCACTTACCTTCTACAAGAGAACTGGTGATACTATCTTATGAATTGAGAGCTCTGAAGCAGTCTCAGAGATGTTAAAAAAGTGAGACAAACAAAAGCACCTCCTCAGATTCTCAGTATCACTTTTGAATGCTTAGATTACCTGAAATGACAACTACCAAATGTCATTCAGCTGCTCTATGATAGTCTTTTTAAGTAAAAGTTTTTAGGCCTGTTTCATACCTCATAGCTGTTACTTTTCTAATAGGAATGGTTTAAGTACAGCATTTTAACTCCCTGTGTTCACTTTTTTTACTGGGTGTAATAAAACCAGTCTGCTTACCACAGCCTACAAATCTTGCCTAATATAATTCTTTCCTTAACAAGACTGCTCAAGCAGTGCTGCTTAAGGTAGATGGAGGAAAGGACAGGGTCCCCTAAGCTGGGCAAGGGAACAGGAGATCTGGCTTATGGAGTAAATAACATCTATCCCTGTGGCTACGCTGGGATGTGGGCAGTCCTGCTGACAGTAGTGCTGCTTCTGCGTGGGCTCATGAGCATCAGTGATGGGCTAGAGTTCAGACCGCAAGGCTGTGTGGGTGAGGCACTGCTCCTGCCTGCTCTGGCATCTCCCATCCCACTCCTTGACTTTGGGCAGTGTGGGAGTGAAAGAGCTCCCGCACCTTTTCCTTCTTTCTCTCCTTACTTGCGACTGCTGTTATTCCTTCATTAAAGCTATATAGATGTGTTCGTAACATTTACAGTAAAATTAGAATTCGTGTATAAATCTGAATTCATGCCACTTATATATTTACATGTACAGGAAAACATAGAAATTTAAATGCATTTTATTGTTACTGTTTTTTGATGGAATGAACTTCAACAAGTGACAACCTCCAGTTGTTAAATCAAACATAAAAGCAAACTCATAGACAAATAAAAGGTATCAGCAGGTGAAGAACAGGGAATCTGTGAATGTTCCAGCAAGTGCAAAATATGACTTAATGTTTTCTCCTGAGATTTATCACTGTTGTGTGATAAAAATTTAATTTATACAGTGGAAATCGCAACAATGTATAGATCATAAATATCTCAAATGTTAAAAGTTCTGATTGATGATCTGGCTTTGCTTTCCCACACCCACATAGGCAGTCTCAGAATATGTAATCCAAAATCTGCATGTGCATCTAAGCATATGACCATGTCTACATTCTGTGTGCTATCAACACAAACCAGTAGTATCTGCTCATCATCATGTAGGAGCATGTATAACATGCTAGGAATGTTTCTGAGTCAAGCCAGTGTGTTTAACAGGTGGAACTTTTCTAGAATTAGAAAGAGCTTTGGGATTATAATGTTTTCTCTAATTTTAAACTCAAAATATTCTTAAGTGGTTTCCTATCTCTCTTTCAGTATGTAAATTTCATGGGAAGCTTGTTGTGAAGAGAATGTTTAATGGATGAAATTAAAAATACGTGATTGGTGGGCCATTTCTCAATTTCAGTTCAACACAAATAGAGTATCTCAGTGTTTATATGTGTATATATCCTGAGCTTGAGTTTCATCCTATAAAACTGAGGTAGATAGAAATGAAATACCTAGATAATTAGTAAATCTGATTAATAACATAGTATAACAAGTTTTTAGGAATGGCTTATTGGCAGTTATAATAATTTTTCCATGAAGACTACTATAGTACTCCTGTTTTGTTTCAACCACTTGTAGCACACACTGGTGTGCTTACAAATGTATACATAAAGTGGGAATGTGTCATCCTAGTTTTGAAGCCTGGATTTTTGTCTGATTAAATTGCCTTTGTACTAGAGTATCCAAAAGAGTTTTCAGACATCTGACAATGGTTGTGTCCAAAAGTATGCACATAGATGACACCTAAGTGGGTCAGTTACCATTCTGTTGGCTTAAAAAACAAACCAGTAAGCAAACAATCCCTGAAAACTAACAAAGGTTAAATTGCCTTGTTTTTAGATTTTTTTCCCCTTCCCCATATGACAATCAGATTTTCTACGTCTTTATGTTTGTATGTCTCTGAGAAAGAGAGATGTGTTGGGTATGTAGCACCATTTGCCTATATAGCTGTTTTGCAAACTGTCCAGATTCAAATGCTATAGTATTTAGTTTTACGGCAGGAATTATGATCTAAAGCTTTAAAATAGGCAAGGTTTTAAAGAAGGAGAATATCTTATACTGGAAGAAGTGACTAAAGTTAAAAAAAATGAGACAATTCTTTGGTCAAACACACTCTTCTTCAGAACTTCTGGATGTAATGGAATTTTACTTTCTGTCTGTCTCTTTCCAAAACTTGACTCACAGTTAAACATTTAATTTCAATGGATCTCCACATGGCTTCTGGGATCTACTTGCTTGCAACAGCTTGCGATATTAGCGTGTCATTTAAGAACGGCAAAGACAGAATAATTTGTTAATTAATGTTTTCTTTCAAAATGTAAAGGTCTGATGACAAAAAAATAGGTCCTCTACATTAAGTACTCACATATGCATGTGCATGTGCTAGGTGACATTTTTAACAAAATTGCAATACTTGGGAATAAAAATATGTAACTTACTAGTTAATAATCTCTGAAAAAAAGATTTCTCTTTTTCACCTCTCACTTAGGTTGAGCTCTATTTCTCTCAAGGCAGGGTATATAAAAATATTGGGTACATAAATCTGCATGCGCTTTCTGAGCTCTGAATAAAAGTGTAAATTTTTAACAATGGCAGACTCCTAAAGTAAAACTGAAGTAGTCAGACCTGCAGAGAACTTCTTAAATACTAGGCAGCAAAACAAATGCCCTGAACAGACTAGCTAGTGATGTCTACTAACAAGCACAAATCACTGGCATATTTCCCAGCTAGAGAGCTATATACAAAAAAAACTTAGAAGGGTTTATTTCTTTACTCAAGCTCAATTTTGAATGTGGACCTAGAATACAAAATCCTAACACTGCTTTAAGAACTCTAATAAAATACAGATAAAATGGTGCAAGCCTATTTTAAAGCTAAAATGACTTTCCTGTCTGAAAACTGGAAATGAAGATGATCTTTAGTATCCAAGTGTCAATGAAATTTAAGTGCCCACCAGACTGCTGGCCCACCCATAGATTATTAATGCACAATTAATCTACTAGGGCAACTGTAGAGTGTCATTTAGCTTCAGAGCCCATAAGTATAAAACAGCAACACACTGTGAAATTAATGGTAACACTTAAAGGTCCCATTGTTATTAATTCATTTGACATTCACTGTAATCACACTGGTCTTTAATGAATTCATTTGGCATGTGAATATTGCATGTACTTTCAAATTCATTCCAGTGTAAATCAGTGTTAATTGATGTCCTGAATAGAAACAGTTTCTCTCTCTCACTTCTTTTTTCTAGCCTACCACACTTTTTTGTTAAGGATCTTTCCCCAGCACAGTTCATATGTGCCATATGCAAGAACAAGCTCTTATAAGAATTATTGTTACTGCAGATGTCAATAAAAATTACCTAGGGATCATATGGTTACGGAAACTCTGCATTAACTTGTTCTAAGGCAATGAACTCTGAACACCACAGATTTTCAGTAACTTCCTAGAGCCACACATCCTATGAATATTTTCAGTTTACCGTTCTTCACAAATTGCCTGTGAACATCTTCGCCTTACATGAAAAGGATTGTGGCCATTGGTTTTCATCAGTTTTATAGCAGGAACTGGCTATATCTACCCTTGCTCTTCCTGCATTCAGTGACTACAGCTGTGTGTATGGCAAATTTGTGCCAATGGAAATTGTCTCCTTCGCTTACACATAAGCAGTGTTCCCAAGAACTGTGGGGTGCCAAGAAATTCCTCTTTATGTCACATGCAAGCAGTTAATCTGAAAAGATTGAATACATGGGTGGTGCAACAATTCCAACAATTCCAGAAGCTTGTCCTAGATAAAATACTCCAAACTGGAAAATCCTTCGTGCCAATAACATAGTATTATTGCAATAATTTATAAACTGCCTGACTGATTTCCTTAGCTATCTAGCAACAATCTTCAGATGTTCTTGCTTCCCAGGAAATTAGGGCAGTCTCAGGTGGACCAAAGGAGTCCCTGATGTCAAACCATTTCTGAAGAAGAACTTCCACAGAATCACAGAATCTTAGGGGTTGGAAGGGACCTTGAAAGATCATCTAGTCTAACCCCCCTGCCAGACAGGGTCACCTAGAGTACATCACACAGGAACTTGTCCAGGTGGGTTCTGAATGTCTCCAGTGAAGGAGAACCCACAACCTCTCTGGGCAGCCTGTTCCAGTGTTTTTTAAACACTTCTTATGGCCTGTGCATAGTATATCTAGGGATCTTTCTACTCATGTCTTGAAATTAGAACAATATAGGACTATGGGGTCTGGCATCACACTCAGGGGAAATTTGGTAGCCATTCTTAAAAACAGCACACAAAACAATAAAAATGTATATTTGGAATGCCCAGATGTAATTGCTCTTAAAGGTAACATCAACAGCAATATGTAAATACTATTCTTGAACAGGTAACTAAATCAAAGCACATAGAATAGACATGTACTTACTGAAAAATGCTTAAAGGTTTTGGTATGTCTATTTTTTGGTTGTTTCAGTGGGCTTGCATTGATTTTCAGGAGGTGCAAAACTAACATTTTATCAAATTTCAGACCTTCTTGTGTCTCAAGAATAAAACTCAAGGTACCCCAAATTAGTCAGTTTTGAGAACTGTGACATAAGAAACCATTTCAGCATCCCTACCTGAGTTGAAAAGTAAACAGAGAAGAGGTCCCACTGATTTTATTAGTTATCTCAGTATCACTATCTGCTGGGCAATATACTTAAAGTGCAATTCTTACACTTTCAACTAATGTTTCTGATAATAAGTTTCTAATGTTTCTTTTGAGTTCTAGTTGAAAGCTGAAGATCATTATTTAAATGAATACAACATGGTACATAATTTTGAGGTACTGAGTAATTGAGGGGATGCAGAATATGATAAAAAAAGAGAAATAATCTTGTAATTACTTCACAGCAACATACTAGACTCTTGCTGCTGACATGCAAGACTTTTCTGAGATTTGATTGCCAAGGAAGGCCCAGTGAATAAAACTATTTTAAGAATGGAGATAGACACATCAATCAGAACCGCAAATCAAAAGTGTCTGGCCATGCAGTACCGATTCAAGTTAATAAGTATTTGCCTTCCCTCACTTTCTTTAACACATTCAGAAAGATGAATATACTGTAAATGAAAATGCATGATTGCTGACCCTTCATCACTTGTCATTTACATCCTGGAGGTAAAGAACATGTCTGGAAGTCTAACTATATGTTATTCTATTTGGCATTACCTTATTTGAACAGTGACTGAGCTCTGGTCTCTTTGGTTCAAAAGTTTCAGTCATCATTTTCTTAATGACATTTGAGGAAAGAACATTTTAACAAGCTAGGGCCTTCCCATCATTAAAGATCCTTCCTGAAAAACCACAAAATATAAAGCCTTGTTTCACATCATCATTAAGCAGGAATACATATAATTAGGTTTGTCAGACACCTTCCAGTCTCTGAAGTAGGCAACTGAAATCTTAAGGGGCCTGCCAGTGAATTTTTGTCACTGACCCTTTGAAAACTGCACATATTTGGACATGTTACTAGTCTCTGGGAATTTCTATTTGCATAAATTCACTAGAGACTTGCTAAGAATTTATCAGCTTGCTAAGCATTTTAACAGTTAAAGACTGTATAGACAAGAATGTATTAGCCCAAGACTGGTCTGGACAGCACCTTCTGTGTCTTTGGTTGATTTTCTAACTAGTTAGGGTTGTTCTAGGACCAGGTAAGACGAAGGAAAATTGTTTCATTAGTTCGTGGAGGGGGACGAAAATGCTAAGCAAACAGTCTGGCATACAGAGGAGTCAGGAGGACACATTATCTGCATAAACCACATTGTGCCAAGTGGACTGGATTGAGGACTAAAATCCCTAATCCTGCAAGTGTTTTCACACTGCTTCCCAGCTAGCCTCTACATTGCCAGAATACAAGATATTTGTAGACCTGTTTGGTGTGTCCTCACCACTACTATAAATCCACATTTCCTTTGTATCGATGTCCTTTCTTGTCTGTCTGGAACTGGCTTTGCAGTCTCTCTGCCAGGGTAGATGGGACATCCTTGTTGCAGTGTGCAGATGGTTTGGACTCGCCTACATTGCAAACAGATGACGAATGTTGGTGCAGGCGTAAATGTGGTGTGCTAATGAGTTTGCTTAAAGTTCTCGCCTGAGTGACAGGATCATATTTCTACAATGTAGATGTGAAAAGGGTTTGGGATGGAGCAGAAGCATGCTCCAGGCATAATATATGCTACAGATGCACATCTTCAACACATAGGATTTACAGCACTCTGAAAATGAGTAAGAGCTGTGTAATAAATAAAGTTGTGATTTATAAGACTAATTTTGTGCAAAAGATGCATAAACAATGTTCACTGAAAGGATTTTTCCATAACTTTTTACTCTTTCTTAATTAATTATTTAAAGAATGTGCAACCAAAAAAAATAAATAAATCCTGACTTCTCAGAATCTTGAGTGATCAAAATATGAACTTCCGAAAACATGAAATCCAAACAAAACCTCACAGATACCTACAGCTATTAAAGAAATCAAGAAATAAAGCAAACATGATAATAATGTTTAAGCAATGCAGCACAGTGATACTCTCAAACATTCTCCAAACTGAAATGGAAAGATGGTCACAGATTAATAAGATTATAAAATGAATTTAGCAAGCTTATTGTTATCTGAATGTTTATCAGAAACCTCTGAGGTTTTAAGAATTGCATACCTCTGGGAGTGCACAAAGTATTCTACATGAAAAAGATACTGGCTTTGATATCTTTGGAGAAAGGTGGATGAAGAAATTGGATTCTTCGCTGGCAGAAATCTTCCTGGCTCAGCTGTTAGGAGAATCCTGCCATGCATAGACAATATTTTTCAAGTATGACTATGCTCATGAAATCTTTGCTGCACCTTAACCTGAACTATAAAATAACCATTTTAGGTGTACAGACAGCATAGCATGCAGAGATTCAAATCAGCACAGATGCAATAAAAAATCAAGTTATTTTCAACGTTAGGTCCACTCTTTTGTTCTCATCTCTGTACAATTAAACCCAGAAAACAACATGTATTTTGAACTGTGGTAAGACTGTTTATAGAATCACAAATTGCCTCAGAATTATGAGGTATATCAACAATACAAAGGGCTCCACTTTATTCATATTGCACTTTTCTGTAATTAGCTGCTGTTCCTGTCCCAAACAGCTAAAAATCCAAATCTGAATAAAGAAAACAGGAATGACAAATGGCAATAAGAAGCAAGTAGGAATATCCCCCTTTAACAGATGAGAGACCAAGGCCCTATGAGATAAAAATGACTTGCTTAGAGTTACACTGTCTGTGGCAATACTTTAGGATTTAGAAGTTTTCAAACAGAGATAGTGACAGAGCATAAAGCTACTATAAACAGTAAAAAGAACCCACAGATTTTATACAATTAAGTACAGCCTACAGTGCTGTAAAGGTTTCTTCCCATCTGAAAGCAAATGAACAGTTCCAGATTTCTTTGCAGATTCATGTTGATTTGAACGGTGCAGTATCTTGGCAGTACAAAAACTACTAGATGCAATTAGAACACAAATGGAGAAGGAACATTTCCAAAGTAATGATGAAAATAGTTTATTGCCTCTTCAAAAAATGAGTTTCTATGAAGACAGAATTTCAATATTGTCAAACAGAACAATTTTCACAAAATAGTTGACACTAGTCTGTAATATTCAGGCTTTCTTCACTATGAGGGTGGTGAGACACTGGAACAGGTTGCCCAGGGAAGTTGTGAAAGCCCTGTACTTGGAAGTATTCAAGGGCAGGTTGGATGGGGCTCTGAGCAACCTGGTCTAGTGGGAGGTGTCTCTGCTGATGCCGGGCCGTTGAATCTAGATTATCTTTAAGGTCCATTCCAACTGTAGCCATTCTGATTTCTCAGTTATCCACACTGAGCCATCCAGCTGCTGTCTGACTGTTGGAATACCCTTGCTCTCACCTTAATTGTAATACTATACTGATTTGTACATCATCTTTCTTATATTCCTCCTTACAAGCAGTTTGTTCTCCTTCTCCCTATTCCTCTCCGCAAAGCCCAGCGCACTTTTCAATCCCTCTTCCCAAATAATAGAAAAAGGCATAGAGGTTGCTTCACCAGAAAACCAAGAAAGTGAACAAACAATACGTATGAGTAAAATAAAAGTTCTTTTCTTGAGCACAGGTAAACCTATTATGTTTACAAAGAGGGGGAAGCGCTTGTTAGACTGCGGAAAGCAACTTGTTTCTACACTTAATTAGCAGGGATGAACATCTTCCCTGGCTGGCCAGGCAAGCTGCATGCAACTTGTGGACAGAACTCCTATAGCTACACCTACTGCTTTCTGCCAGCATGGGCTCGGGGCCCTCCACAGTATGTATGGTCAGCCAGGCATGCATGAGACCCTCACAGCTCCTTGGCCTTCTGAGAACCAGAGTACACGTGCATCTCCTCAGCTGCTAGTAGAAAAACTGGTTTTCAGACTGGAGCACACCTCAAGTCTGAATAGCTTTTCTCACGGAAACAAATGTGAGAATCCCCTTCAACAAGTGCAGTGGCTATAGTTGGCCCTTCAGTAAAGGAATAATTTCAGAAAATACCACATTAAGATGTTAGACCTGTTATTAGCTTAAAATTATTTCAGTTGGATATTATTTTTCTGTCTCTTAATAACTGTGCCAGGAGGAGTATTTCCATTTTTCAATATTACACTATGCTAGTTTAAATAATTTGCAAATAGGAGGATTACAATCTTGAAGGGAGAACTAGTGACTATTCTGACTTTTTGCTTAAAGCAGACTTTAGAAATTCAAGAGAGACAAGTATCTTCCATGATTACTGAAGAGATCCGGTTGTTCTCAAAAGTTCAACCACCTTCACCTTAGTCAGAACAAGTGAGATAAAACTGAGAAGCAGGTAAACTTTGTGCAGAGTTTGTAAAAATTTTTATATATTACTTCCAACTCCACCCCCCTGCATTATAGTATAAGAAGGTATCAACTGAAGAAAAGTTGATGAAAGAGCAAGAGAAGAATCCTTTTGCACAGAGCTTGGATGTTTGACATAAAGACAGTGGATAATAATAAATTACTAATTGTTTGTACACTGTGTTTATTAAAAGCATACCTGGAATGTATTTTAGTACTATCTTGGGAGGAATTGTTTCAGCAATGTTTTATTGTAAAAATAAGTACTTAAAGTTTCACTGTGTGAACCAAAATTCCTCATTACCTGTTAAATACTGCAATGTCTTTTTAGCCGTTATGTCATTACAAAAGCAGAGGTACTTGAAATATATAGGAATATGTAAACATACATGCATGTTTATATATATCTATCTGGTGGGAATTTATGGAAAATGCCAAAGATGTTAAAAAGTAGCTGACTGTTCGCATAAACTGCACAGTGAGCTGCTCTACAATATTTCTACTAATTTTGCTATTACACAGAATCACCAAATCACAGAATGTTACGGGTTGGAAGGGACCTATGGAGATCATCAAGTCCAATCCCCCTGACAGAGCAGGACCACCTAGAGCAGGCCACACAGAAACACATCCAGGTGGGTCTTGAGAAGTCTCCAGAGAAGGAGACTCCACAACCTCTCTGGGCAGCCTGTTCCCATGCTCCATCACCCTTACAGTAAAGAAGTTTTTCCTCATGTTGAGGTGGAACTTCCTGTGTTTCAGTTTGCATCAATCGTCCTATCACAAGGCATGACTGAAAAGAAACTGGCCCCTTCTTCTTGACACCCACCCTTCAGATATTTATAGACATTAATAAGATTCCCTCTCAGTCTTCTCTCACCTAGACTAAACAGCCCCGGGTCTCTCAGCCTTTCTTCATAAAACAGGTATTCCAGTCCCTTAATCATAATTGTAGCCCACCGTTGGACTCTCTCAAGTAAATCCCTGGCCCTCTTGAACTGGGGAGCCCAGAACTGGACACAGTACTCCAGGTGGGGTCTCACTAGGGCAGAGCAGAGGGGGAGGAGAACCCCCCTCGACCTGCTGGACACACTGTTCTTAATGCACCCCAGGATACCACTGGCCTTCTTGGCCACAAGGGCACATTGCTGTCCCAATTATACCAATTGAACTTTCAAGTGTACTGCCTTGGGCAGAAGTGGCACAAATTTTACAATGCAGGGTAAACAACTCTTACCCTTTGATCGCATATATTTCTGGTCCTGCTGAAGTAGAAATCGCATGATCTTGTGGAAAGCTTTACACTATTTAACTTAACGTAAGGTTGGGAAAGCATCTATCACCTTTTAAGACAGAGATACTGTTACACTCTCCTTGTCTTTGACTTGCTGCACGCAAATACAAGTAGAAAATTCTTGTATTACAAAAGAAAGATAATTGCCTAATTATAGATGAAAACCATCACAAGCCAGGAATTATATATCTATGTTCTCTTAACCTATCATATCACATTTGCTTTCATTCTCCTATCACACTGATGTGTATTTTTGTGGGAAAGACTGGCAGTAGCAGAAGGGCATGTTAGTTTTATTGTATTTGTTATTGTAATGATATTTCATGACAAGAAAATTATCCATTTATAAATGAAAAAATCCTTTCTCCAGTCACACAGCATTGTTCTTTAGAATGCCAACAATATGATAACATCAAGGGCACTCCACAGACAGTAGTAAGACTGTAAGTCACAACAAATATAATTCCCCAAACCTTGTGTAATAAGCCAGTATATTTTTGAAGGCTAGAACATGAAGGTTACTGCAGGATATCCCACTAGAACACTGCAAAATGGCAGAACACAAGAAAACATGTTTTGGGGAAAAAACCACCAAACTCCCTAGTTTTAAATTTGCATGCTTCCGTTCCACGAAGACATTCAGATAAAACTGTATTGACATGTATTAAAATTTACTCAGATGTAAGCTGAAGTCAACAGTGCTAGAATCTCAGGCTCCTGATAAAGTAGAAGTTTTTAAAATTGTAACACATCAGCATCTAAAAAGACCATTTTTTCCTTTACACCGTGTTCGCTTCCTACAGGATCTAGGGTTTGTAAATAAGCTGGATAACACCAAGGAGTTATCCTGGTACACCAATAATCACAGAATCACAGAATAGTCATGGCTGGAAAGGACCTGTGAGATCACCGAGATCAACCATCATCGCAAAAAAAAAACACCAACAAAAAACAAAAACCAAATAAACAAAAAAAAACTACCACACAACACACCGCCGACCCCCCCCTCCCCCCAACAAAACCCCAAACAAACACAAACACCACACACAGACTCCACCAAATAACACCCACAAAAAAAACTCCCTACAGCCCTGGCCACTAGAGCATGCCCTGAAGTTCCTCATCTACACGTCTTGAATACTTCCAAGGATGGTGACTCAACCACCTCCCTGGGCAGGCTGTTCCAGTGCCTGCCCACTCTTTCAGTAAAGAAAGTCTTCCTAACATCCAACATAAACCTCCTCTTCCAGAACTTCAGGCCATTTCCTCTGGTCCTATCATTTTTCACTTGGGAGCAGAGGCCAACACCCACCTCCCTACAACATCCTTTCAGGTAATTGTAGAAGGCAATGAGGTCTCCCCTCACCCTCCTCTTCCCTAAACTAAACATCCCTAGTTCCCTCAGCTGCTCCTTGTATGACTTTTTCTCCAGACCCTGCACCAGCTTGGTGGCTCTTCTCTGGACACACTCCAACACCTCAATGTCCTTCTTATAGTGAGGGGCCCAGAACTGAACATAGTACTCAAGGTGCAGCCTCACCAGTGCCAAGTACGGGGGCACGATCACTTCCCTGCTACTGCTGGCCTTGCTATTCCTGATGCAGGCCAGGATGCTATTGGCCTTCTTGGCCACCTGGGCATACTACTGCCCCATGTTAAGCCAGCTGTCCACCAGCACCCCCAGGTTCTTTTCTGCTGGGCAGCTTTCCAGCCACTGTGCCCCAAGGCTGTAGTTTTGCCTGGGGTTGTTGTGACCAAAACGCAGGACCCGGCACTTGGCCTTATTGAACCTCATACAATTGGCCTTGGCCCATCGATCCAGCCTGTCCAGGTCCCTCTGCAAAGCCTTCCTGCCCTCAGGCAGATCAACACTCCTGCCAAATTTGGGAATGATGTCCTGGTTTGACAGTAAGAGGACAAAAACTTCCTATGGCCATACTAACTTGAGATCACCTAGCACTCCCACCAGCCGCTGCCGCCTGTGGCTGTGTCAGTTACCCTGGGGGAGCAGCTGTGCCTGTGGGGAGGAGAGGGTGGGTCAGGTGACCCAAACGGACCAATCACAGTGCTCCTGCCCATGTGCTCAGGATGAAATGGCTCCTCAAGGAACCTTCCTGTTGTTAGCGTGCTGGCTGGGTTGAGCTTTATTTGTAATGTCTCCCTCTGCTGCTGGTGTTCCTGCACTGTTTTCTTAGATGACTTTCCCCTGTTTCCCTGAGCAGGACAAGTTTGGCTGCTCCATGTTCTTTTTGCAGACTGTCACTGGGACCCTGGACTCTGGCACCCTCACCTGCTGCTGAGTCCAGTTTGGGACTTTTGTGGTTGGGAAGTAATTACCAACTGAGGAGTGTGGGTTTTGTATTTACATATTCATTTATATATTTGAATATATTTATATTTAATATTACTATTTCTGATTTCATTGAACATATTCTTGTTGGTGTTTTTTTTTTTTTCCCAACCTTAAAGTCTCTGTCCTTCATTCCCCTTTTATCTTACCCTGGGAAGGCAGTGTGGGGATAACAGAGGGCATCTGTCACCTGGTTATTAGTTAAAACTGTGACAAATGGCAATAAATCACACTGTAACACCTGTCAGACTTCCGTATAGCTTTCATGGCTGCTCATACCTATCCTGAAGCTTTACAATAGGTTTGGGATAATACTCTTTGGTTTTGCTTACTCAAATACATAATTTAGTTAATTTTATATACAACAGCTTTTCTGATGTTAGTCTCCATGTACATAATTCTTTAAGTTTTGCTATGCGATTTGGGCTTTTGCAGTGCTGCTTCATCTTGATTTTATTTTGAAATTTTACCTAATTAAAGACACAGTATCTCCTACAGTATCTCCTTTCCTTTCTTTGTCTCTACTTCTCTCACATGTACCACTACTCTACCTGAGGTGGGTTAAATTCTTTAGATGCTGTATTTGTTTTAATTTCTTTGGAAAAAAAAAAAAAAGAGGGGGGCCTTTTGCTTGAAGCAGCAAGACTTGAAACTCATCTGCTTGTTACAGTTGTGATTTTCACCTGCCCAGTTGTAATGCTAATTTAGGCAGAAGCCATTTATTTCTGAATATAGAAAGTGTTTGGTGTGACACTGTACAGACTTAAAAAATTATAAAGATCAAGAGAAGCAATGGAACAAGACTAAAATATCTACTTTCTATTCTTGCTTTATTCAAGAGGAAAGTCAATTTTTTCATGTATTTTGATGGCTACTTGCTGATTAAAAGAATAATGTAAAATTAGATATTATTTTTACAATAAATATTGTAAAAATACTGTACCCATGTTTTATTATGCCTTTTATCACCAGCAGGAAAAAAAGACAATTTAAAAAAACCCCTTTTGCCCCTCCCTCTTCTTGCTAGCACATACAAAATACCCCAACAGTTATCAGCAGACTCCCCAGCTCCATGGCTTTTGTGTAAAAATCTCACACTGGAACATAATGTCCTGACTTATGAACATGGAATGACCTGGAAAGCCATGACTAGGGTAGTAAGTTAAAAAAAAATGCCAAGGTCAGAAACAAAAAAGAGAATTGGTTTACTTCTGAAAAAAACAACAACTTTGAAATTAAGTAAAATAATTAAAAGTTTTAACAAAACACAGGGAGTTTAGTTAAATTCTGGAAGAAGTATGTTTTGTGTAAATATATTGAAATTTAATTTCCTACCAGGCCTTCCTCGGCACAATAGCAAGTCGGTAGAGATGTTGTCCAAACAGAATTGTTAAAAGATCTTACAATGGAGAAGAGTAGGTCCTGGAACAGAACAAAAACAGGAATTTTACATCTCTGTCAGCCTCACTGCTTCTGTGACGTTATATGCTATGGAATCAGCTAGAGAAGTGCTTCAGATTGCTACAGACTGCCTGTGAAACTGGGAAAAAAATTGTTTCTCTGTGACTCGGTGTCATACCTATAGACTACTTCATGGCTGTGCTGTGAGTATTAAGTTATTGCTATATTTATCTTGCTTCACTTTATTGTTATAAAGCATATTTCAGACCACTACTTTGGAAATAATCATTGCTTAATTTGATCATTTTCTTGTTACCAAGTGATAGAAAAAAGTGTAACTTTCTGTAGGGATATGTCTCTCAGATTACCTTTCTACTCTCTCTTTTTTTTGTCCCAGAAAACATAGAATTTTGCAGACTATCTTGTTTTTTCATACCTTCTGCAATAGCTCCCATGGCATAGCCACTGGCTGAGTTAGGCCCTAATGGTATTTCACTGCATGCACAGAAAATAGGAAGGAATGGATGGAGGTTAGACTGGCTCCTGTTATTCAGTTACCTTCACCTTCCCTGCCCCTGAATGCACAGTCCTTGAGCAGAGCACACAGTACCAGCAGACATATCCTTCTTGTTATAGGAACTTAGAAAAAGGGAAGTGAATGAACAAGCAGGATTACTGGACCAGTTTCTTAGGTGTGGAAATTCTCATCTCCTATGAAAAGGCCTTTAAAGGCCTCCTTAAAAAAAGCCAGGGAATGCCAAATATAGTGACCCTTGTTTAACATTAGCTTGGTCTCCATGTATATGAAATACAGTATAGCAGTGCTTGGCTGAATGATCTCTTCTGCTTTCCCCACAAAATCAATTGTATGGTGCAAATAGATGATGAGTTCAGGTTGATTAGGCAAACATAAAGTACAATCATGACTGAACTCCATTATGAACTTCTAGATGGTCCTCCAGGGATATAAAATTTATGGCTCACTAAAAATTTGCATATTAGGAGTACTTACTACAAAATACTTTTTTGCCAAGAGCAAACGTGTAGCAAGGCAAGAAGCACTGCTGCTCCAGGATGGTTTGTTAACCAGTAAAAGAGGGGTAAACTTACTAGCAAGGGCTTTAAGGTAAATGTACTGACATGCTGCTGCTGAACTGTAATTTGTTCCAATGGCTCTACATTAAGCTAAAATGTCAGTGGCAGATCTGGAGAAAAAAAAGAGTCACTTCCAGCTTGCGATCTGGTGTCCATGCTATACCAAGCCATGAGAAGAAGAGGGGGAGAAATAGGAGGAAAGAAACACCTGATGTTACAGGTAATTATTTTTTTCTAAATCTGCAAGCTTATGGGATTGATCTAGATTGAGATACTTTATGGAACTGGAGAAATACAATATCTTCTTACTATGTTTGAGTGTTTTGTGAATGAAAATAATTTTCTGTGTATAAAATGGATGTATAAAATAATTTTTTGTCATTTTTCTGTTCAGTTATAAATATAAACATACTGGGTTTTAAGTTAGATTTTTTTCTTTATTTCAGCTTCAAGAGGACACCTTCAATATGAAGTAATATATATATTTTTCACAGTTTATCTCCTGGGGAAAATTTCCATGAAAAAAACCTCATGGAATTTTTTTTTTTTTTTAACTCTTTTTATCAATATTTTACCAGGATACCTACAATGGCTTTACCTGAAATCTGGCAGGTTAGGCAATTGCTTTCATCACTGCCTTTTTCTGTTATCCTTTTCAAAGACTGATAAATTAATCCATCTGTAGGGCTACACGCTCTTTTTAAAAATAGTTCTGATCTTTATATAGTAATGTAATTTGAATTAGTACCTAATTCTCTAAAGTCCACAATTTAGGACAGCTCAGAATCTACTGCAGCAACTAATTAAACACTTACTGTAAGGTTAAGTTTTTCATTAAATCAATAGGCCCCTAGTGTCAGTTATAAAGCCCTAATTACGATGCTGTAAATTTAGATTGAATTTGAATTAAGGACTGATTTCAATCTAACCACAGCATGTAAATATTGTAAATTACCAGAATTACAGTTCAATAAAATTGAATGGATTTCACTTTAGATAAACTAAATGCAAATGAGCCTACGAAAAAAAACCTGCAGAAATTTCCCAAACATCTGCCCAAATCTTACATGTGTGGTGTATAGTATACTGCTTTGGCAAAGAGCATGTCAGCTTCAAAATGCTGCCACCGTTTACTCTAACATGCTTTAAATATTTCATTATCTGTTCTGAAAATGAATAAATTTAATCTCTCCCAAGTGATCAAGCAAAATGATGGCTAATGTGCCCACTTACTGTGTTGCTTTAGTTTGATGACTGTATTGTTGTGCTAAGGCACAGTATGAAATCAGGTTATCAGGTTATAACTGGCAGGGATAAAAAAAAAGCAGTGCTGGGAAACACAAAACAACCCGTTTTCAAGGCATGAATCATGCACTTTGAAGATTCAAAAAAAAGTATAAAAATTACAGACAATAGCGCTCTAATCAAACAAGTGCAAAATTGAAAATAATTGGGAATTTGTGGACTTTCATTTAGCTTCAAGTAAGCACTGTATCCACAGGATATTAATAAAACTGGGGAAATGGGCAATATGCTAGGTTACACAGAAAAGGAAAAATTAAAAAATGCCTATATTTTAGGCCACAAATACAATTAAGAGCTTTCTACTCCCCTGCTTACATTATTTAAATATAGAGCGCCATAAACTATATTAGTAGCCTTAAGAAGCCCTTTAAAAGTTCATGAAAATAATGTTTAATTTTTTACACTCTTCTTCATTAATACAGTTAACTCAGCAGAACAGTAAAAGTTGATTGGAAACTGCAAAATAAATATTTAATATTGTAATGAAGGCTTAGAAAAGGCATTGATTAAGGAAATGGATGATACATTTTGTGATTTTGTGCTTGACAAATGCAGAACATTAAGTCAAAACTAGAAAACGAACGAAGGGGTAAATTATAATTGTCCTTCAAGAATAATATAAGTTACTCTCACTTCTACCAGAAATACAACTATGCCACCTGATTCTTTACTACAGCTACGCTTTTGTTTCTTTTTTTCAGAATACATTTTATGAGGTCTTTGATCTGTTCATGCCTCACAAAGTTAAACAGTGACAGTATAGTTTGCAGGCACATGCTGTGTGTCTGATAATATACAAGCTGACAGCACCACACTTTATAAAACTCTTATTTCCTGTGAGTGTTAAAATTATATATCAAACCACAGAGAAGTATTTTAATGACTTCCTGTCATCAAGAAAGGTAAGAATACTTCAGCTCAACTTCATCAGCTGAGCATGGTAGCCAAAGGTATTAAGTAATTTACTACATTTGCCCTATGTAGCCATTTCACATTAGGAAAATCAAGCCATTCTCTGAAGTGCTTGTCTTACCAGCCCACTGGAAAGTTAAAATTACTGACTGCAAAGGAAATGATGTTACACTGAAGTTTTGCACAAGTGGGATGCATGGGCCAAGCTGCAAAAAGCCACAAAGTAGAGAAGAAAAAATGACTCTTGACACTTTTCAGATTACAAAGAATGGCATGTTTATAATGTTTATACCACCTACAGCATGTATAGTGTACGGCTAGCTATAGGAAAGATGGTAGAATAGGTGAGTAGTTTTATAATTGTCCTTCATGTCTCATGAGTGGCCCTTTTCATAACAGGTTCCACCTTCATGTTGTACCCTAGTGGAGAGAAGACATTCCCTGTTGGGATTCTACTGTTCTGGCTCCCAGGCTGCCAAGAACATCACGTTTACTCCTTTAGGCTAGAAGAGCCATCTCTCCTCACAGGACTCCACTTGAGCAAGGGTTAGCAGGAAATAATGACTGATGAAATAAATGGCTATCTATTCAAATTCACAGAAGTAATGATTTGGATTTTACTCTCTAAACTTCAAATGACTTCACATTTCCAGAGCTGGAATTCAGGTGAAGTTTGGAAATGACAGAAATTTCTGGGAAATAGCTGTTCTGTTTGCGATAATTTGTGTTCTGTAAAATTTGTTTTCCATGAAAAAAATATGGTTAAACAGTCTTATTAGCTAGACACCAATGAACTAGCTATGCTATAGGCTTGTACTTTGACACCTGATCAGTGAGTGTTTTAATATAAAAGACTAATTTTGAAAACTGCCTTCTGGTGAAATGGAAGACTTCTTTCAGACAGCAAATTTTAGCTAGGATTTGAATTTTAATTTTGCACAGTTTAATGACAGTTCATGATCAGCTTTTTAGAAACTCTCAAACTCTTGTAAAAATGCTCTGCCACCTTGCACGGTGAAGAATTTATTATTTTATTCTGTCTTACGGAGCAATGAAATTAATTTGAAATTTTAGTTTTTGTTATTCTTCTTAAAGTTATAGCTGTTTGGAATTTCACTGTTCAGATCTGCAATTCATCCAGTTAAATGGCTTATGGAATGTTTGAAGTTGTACTTCATATTACTGTATGACATCCCTGGTAGCTGGTGTCAAATCAAACAAATTAGACCTGTACAGCCTAAATACCGTGAAGGTAAATTGTTTACGGTGTGTAGATTGCAGAAGAGAAGCATGGATTTAAAAAAGGGAATCAGTAACTGAAAATGTTCTTAATGGTGTTATTTCTGGAGTGAAACTTTTTGGGAAATGAATCACAGAACAGAATCTCAGAATACATTAGGTTGGAAGGGAACTTGGGAACATCATCTACCCCAGTCCCCTACTCCCAAGTTATAACATGTTTCCCAGGGCTTTATCCAGTCCAATTTTGAAAATCTGAGGCACCCTGATCCACAGTGTAGCCCCTCATGTCTGATGAAAAAAATTTTACATCAGGTGGAACTTCCTTTGCTGCTGACCATTACCTCTTTTCCTTTTACTATGCACCTCTGAGATGTGTTTCCATGTTCTCTACCATGATATAGCTGAAAACAGTAATTAGATCCTCTCTTACCCTTCCCTTCCACAAGCTAAGAATAAACTCACTTTTCTCAGCTTCCCTTCATATATCATCTTCAGTTTGCTATTCTCTCTTGCAGCTAGGGAACAGTACTGGACACAAGTCTTGAATACAGAGGAATAATCACTTCCCTCAACCTGCTGGATATGCTGCTCCCCAGTAAGTGGTAAGCCTTCAATGCTACAAGGTCATAACAAAACTAAAACCTTTGTTATCTGAGAAGCTGTGATTAATGGTCATTTATCTGGATGTGGAAAAAATGGCAAGGTAAGTGACAACAGCTTGACCCTGCTCTGTTTCATTTATCAAGCACATGGTTTGACTTATCAATGGGAATCCATCTCATAATTTTTTACTGCTAAAGTCCAGATTGTTTTTTAGTATCTCATCATTAAATATTGAAATATCTATTGCTAACACATAGTTCATAATTTAGTTTTATTATTGTAAAGTGAATTTTTCACATTCTATGAAAAAAATCTAGCTCCAAACATGAATCTTCCATGAACAGCAAGTATAAAACGCTAACTATTGTTACTGAAAAGACTAGACAGCATGCTTGTAAAGGTTTTGGAATGCTATTTGAAAATTCAACTGTTTAAAAAAAAAAAGCAAACGAGCACCCAGCAGTCTTAGACAAAGGTGGCAGTAGAAATGCTATTTTTGCAATATATATATTTTTATTAACAGTTACTACGGATTTGAATTAAAGTATACTTTAGGATAGGCATTAACTGAGCACACAGGCAACGAGCACTGATGTTCTTTTCTGTCAGCTTTGGTTTATCTGTGCATCTTAACATTTAACTTCACTGCATGCAAAAGCAAGAAAAGAAAAGCATGCATAAAAATATACAGGGCATTACTTATTTATACGTAAAACCTTTATTCTATTTTGTTATTTTAGATTAAATCCTGTTTCAATTCTATTCTCTCAGGGAAGTGCTAACAGTTTGAGCTCAGCGTGAAAGCCATCAAACACTTGAGCTGAAATTTAGATTGGGCAATTTTGCCTGGTGAAGTAGAAAAGGACATGTGGAATGGCAGAGAACAGAATGGCTTATGGAAAGGCAGATGTTTTAATAACTTGTTGTCTGGTGGGAGCCTCAAATATCTACATTTAAACACTGTAATATGTTAAAGGGCATTGCTGTCAGGGAGGGTATACTTCTTTACCATAAGAATCAGTGTAAATGTTCATATTTAATATGTGTGCAGACTTTAATACAATGTTTATTTTACAATTGAAATTAGAATTAATTGGAAGGCATTAAAAGTAATTATCTCAGACTTCAAAATTTGGCTCAGTTCTGCATTTTAAAATACAGCAGGTGAGAGCCTAGAGAATTTTCAGTCTAGATTTTTGACTTGGACTTACCTCCCTGTCTGAGTGGGCTGATAAGATGCTTGCTATCTCCTGCCTACTAAGATCCTTTTTGTTTCAACATATCAATCTCCTGTTAATTCACACTGGGTTCTAAAGTATGTTTATCCTTAAGGACATTGCTGGAAGTTTGCAATGAAATTACCTAGGAAAATGTCTGGAAAGAAGCTAGAAACCTCCTAGGTGAATTTCTTTACAGAACAAATCTCTTAGAATGTCTGGAAACAGCACGTTAACTCAAGTTCATTCTGGCTGCATAATTTACAACCTGGCAGAATTAAGATGACTAGGGAAGAAAAATTTTATTAATAAGCTAGCTTCCCATATGTTCATGAACAACTGGGTCCTATTAAAGAACAATGAAGGCCTTGTCACTTGACTTTTGGAGATATGACACTAGTATTTATATATTGTTTGGTGACACAGAACTCCTAATTGATGTCACCTTTCACATTTGTCATCTCATACACTGTCTGCGTTTTCTAGAAAAATCAGACTATGTTCTACTTACGGATATGAAAACATGTTAGGTATATCAAACAGAAACAGGAAATAAAAGCTATTTAAAAAATATCTAATATTGAGGGCTTCATTTATTATCAGATATGCATGTGCATTAAATAGACAGATGGAAATGTTTCTATAGATATGGTGACAAGTGAAATTGGGGGTAATAGTTAATGAAAGCTAATGGCTTATAGAGTATACTAGAATGATTTTAAAGGTCAGTAGTTTAAAACAGATTTGACTTTGTAATAATATTTACTTGATAGTAATTACTGGACAGATGCAATAAAAATCTGCATAAATGGGAACCAAATGAAGTCTTGCAAGCTTTTTTTCTCTGCACATTTTCAGTGACATTTTAAATTCTTTTTTAGGGAATGGATTGCCAGTTAGGGATAGCAGGTCCTGTTGTTTAAAAAGGAATGAAGACTTGAGTATGTAAGCTTAATGGAATATCTTAATACAGAGATATCACTTCTGGATCACAAAGTCCTTGAGCTAAGTATTACTGCAAACTAAAAAAAAAAAAAAAAAGGATTTTTTTAGGATTTTTTTTTTTCCCCCTTCTGTTTTTATCTTCTCATGTTTTCCTTTTTTTCCCAACCTTTATCTAGGTCTCTGATATGGACCCCACAGAAACAGTATGTCAGGCCAGGTGGATTTCAGGTTTGTCCATTCATGTTCTTACAACCTAGTGGTAATAGACAAAGTGTAAGGGCTTGCTTACACAGAGATCAGATGAGAAGGACAAAGAAGCAACACTGAGCTGCAGCAAGGAAAAGAGGGCAAGGACATAGGAGCTGAAAACATGTAGGAGAGGAAACTCAGGACCAGCTTGTACAGGTCTTATATAATCTATTAGAGACAATCCTTGAGGATTTCTCTTGCTCTATGAGTTAAGAAAACTGTGGAAACTAGGTATTATAAAGAGACCTTTCTTATGACTTTGTTCAAGATGACAGAGCAAACAAGGTGCTCCATGTTTCTGTAAAATCTTTCTGTAAACATCACAAGCACTTTGTGCTGCGCTGCTTCCAATAAAGAAAGCAGCCTCGAATTGCTGCTTGCTGCTGAACAGCATGCAGGCTGCTGCTGAAAAAATAATTCTATACCTCAAAGCTTCACTCCTTTTTCAAACCCTCTTTTGTTGGATGGGAGTCTAGTTGGCAAGATTACTTTCAATCCTCTTGTTTCAGAAAAAAAATTCTAGGGTTATTGATCAATTAATAAAAAAATGACAGAAGGAAATAAATGACAGTCTACAATAATAACAACCATAATTATAAACACCAGAGTTAAAATAGCTCTGAAATAGTTAGGCCTGCATTTGGGAGCTGCTGAAATAACATGTGCCTCACTTATCCTCCATTTCAATTTAATATTCGTAGTGCTAGTGTTGCTTGTATCATCAATGTCAAAAACTAAAAAGTCTTATCTTCAACTTTCATTCCAATGCTTCAAAAAAGCTTTGAATTTGCATCTTACTCTAGGGAAGATGTAGTTTAAAAACATTTTTGCCCAGCTTGCTCCATTAATTTCTGAGGAAAATGCACCTACTGCTGTGAATATGACAGTTCTCAACCTTGGTGTTTTTACAGGATGTCCCTCCCCAGGGAACGACCAACACCATTCTGACTTACCCTGCTGGAACTGCACCTCCTGCTGGGTAATCAGCTACTGCAGCACTAAGGGAGAGACCTCAGTATGATTAACTGAATGCCCCTCATGAATGCTAAGGAAAAGGAGAACGGCAAGTTTTCTAGGGGGAAAAAGTGCTTTCAGTAATCATCTACTTTCAATTCAAGCAGCTAATTTACAGTTGCATAGAGTTGCTCAATTACCAGCAGCACTTAGTATTTTATATATCTCAGTAAATTTAACTTAAAGTAATAATCATCACAGCTATAAAATATATTTTTCTCCCAATTATTTCTGTGAGTCAAGAACAAAATTCATTTTGTAATGATTATCTGACTCAGGTAAAGCTGATTTTCTATTACTCTAGGCCAAAGCAACTGACAAGGGCACAAAAAGGATTATTTTTCAGCAGTTTTCAGCTCAGCTAAATCAGCATCTAATGCCATCTATGATGCAGAGTGATCCTGACCTAAAGCCCTCCTCATTGTTAATGTTTCTCACATCTCAAATATGCCTTAGTGGCAAAAAATATTCTATAGCCATATTCTGAGCATCAAGAAAAAAATATTCTTTTACAGTTCTTTGAATTTTATGCCTTTAGTCATTGGTCCCTGAGTCGTCTGCCATGCACTATCACATGAAGAAAGTACATTTCATATAGTCTGTGGTGGTAATTTGGTGTATTGCTTTATTATATGCAGACTAATAAATAAAATCGCTTTGTACTCTCATTAAAAAGAGGAAAAATAAAACCAAAGCGCAAAACCCAGAAGTGAAACACAGAAAACTACAGTTGCTCTGCCAAAGAGCAATTAAAGCAAAAGTTCATTGTTATTGACTGCTACTTACATAAAGAGCAGTTTCTCTTCATCAGCAGCAGAAAAGCATGCAGACTTTCAACTGAAAATTTCATTTATAGTTGAATTTATTGTTTGAATTTTTATACACTGACATTTAAAGTGGGTAATTCTTTAGTTTAAGAATTTTTCAGTCATTATTTAAAAGAAAAGCTCATTTTCTTTTTAGAAGTTTTCATCAATTGTTTCGCTACTATTCGCAGTCTATGCTTTCTATACTTAAATATGCATTTTAATAATAGGGTACTAATGCCATGCAGCAGGGACGTTCTCCATTTTGTCAAGTGTTCTCTTCAACCAAAAGCTGCATTATTTTAAATTTTCACATGATTTTTGATTGTGCTGTCTTATGGTGATTGTCACCAAAACCACCATGATGTACCTCACAAGTGTCTCTCAGCCAGTGAAGAACTATCATTCTGCTTTAAACATGGGGAAGCTGAGATACATAGAAGTGTAAAGAGGTTTACAAGGTATTCTGAGGCTGAGATAAGACAAGAAAACAAACTTTTTTGTAATTCTGTTAGATGATTACTCTAATAAACTGAGTATAAAAATAAATCTTTACTGTTATTGCATTCTAAAGTAATCTGATTACTCTCTAAATGTATGTAGTTATAGTAAACAAGACTTTAGATCTCAGTACAGAAGCTTAACTGAAAGAGCCCCTTTCTCTTTGGTTGGTTATTTGTGGCTGCTGTCACACCTCTTGGTTTTTCACTAGGCAAAACAATCTACTCAGGAATATGCTCCCATTCACTCAGTGAATCTACCTGCTGTGACGAGACCTTTAAAATCATCATCAACAGGCCTGTATGAATGTGCAACTGACTGCTGCATTTCCAACATTAAAAAGAACTAATATTTAACTGAGAGTTTTAAAGATCTGTTTCTGCAAGAAACAATGAAAACCTGTAGCAAGATTATTTGAAAGGGCTGCTGAGAATTTTTTGACAAAATAATTTTCCTCAAGTAAGAAGGTGGTGCACCAGTCACCCATTTAAGAGGCACTGGTTTTTTTAATTTTTGTATTATTTTTTATATAACACTTCATCAGGATAGACAGAGAAGCTGCATAACAGTGACTGGCTCTACAAATGAGATATACTTTTCAAAAAACAAATAAGGAAGGATTCTATCAAGCCCTCATGATACAGTAAAGTTTACAGAAGAACTGTGGAAATATCCTCAAAGATGCGTAAGCCATACACAAAATCAAAACTGAATAACATCGAAGGAGTTGCCTGATGGAAAGATTTTAAGATTTCACATTTCTCAACAGATGTTGTGTTATAAACAATGTGTGACTACTATGGAGTTAGGAAGAGATACCTTTTTAATACACCAGACATGCTGTAAAGGGTGGCAGAGTCACTGAAGGTTTGCTGCATTTGATGTGACAGGGTTTAGTGAAAGGGTTAATACAAAGAGACTGAGTAAGAGTTTTAGTTATGTGGATGAATGAATCCTTTGCAGAGATCTTTCTGCAAGACCAGTAAAACTTTGACATAGCTTCTTCCCACCCTGTTGTCTGCTATGTATTATGAAGATAGCATTTTGTCCATTAAAAATCCTGTTCACAGTATTTCTTTTTCGCATTCTATGATATACCAAAAAAATTAAAAATTAAAAAAAACCCCAAATTTGACAATAGTTAGGTTGCAACTGTCTGAGGTCAATTCCTATGACACACACCAATATAATCTCATTGTTCCGTTGAACTTTGCCACCCACCTGACTCTGTCTTGCTTTCACTACCAAGCCTCATTTGTTCCTTGAACTTTCCTGTATTTCCAGCTCTCTCTCTCTCCATTAGGTCTTGCTTGGTATTCAGGCTAATACGTTTTAAGTAAGTTAGACATTAAATAGATATAGAAGGAAGGCAGAGAACAGGATAGACACACCACTTCCTAGTTTCTTTACAGCTGTGAACCTGAGAGATAAAATAGAGTAAGACTCTGATGCCTTGTTGACTGTTTTGGAGCTGAAGAATCTTGCACACCTTGATATCCACAATACATTCTGCCTTACAGAAGTTGTTAGTGGGATCCTGTATAATCTATACAAGTAAATTTAATAATTAAAAGATTGGTGTAATATCTACTAGCTGTTACATCCACGCACATCCAGAGGAGCACCACCTTTATGATGTCATACATTCTCTAGACTGTGATAGGAGTAGTACTAGGTTTCATTTTCTTACGACAGATTATTATAAATTATTTCATAAATATTTTTAATGTGGATTCTTAAAATAACAATCTGAATTAATAACTGATCTTGCTTTGAATTAGAGTTTGGACTAGGGCCTCCTAAGGTCCCTTTCTACCTGAATTATCCTTTAATCTTAACAAAACCATATTTTTCATTTCTGTACTAGGCCAAGACCAAAGCAGACAGTCACTTATTTTTTTGGTACTGTTAACAGTTTTACATTTCCTCAGAGCAGTAAGTACTTAATTGTACTCTGTACACTTCGTGTATTTGCCTTCCCCAAAATGAAATAGTTGTTTTTCTCTTCCTTCCTCATTCGGTATTTACCCCTCTTGCCTTATTTTATATTTAGTTTTTCTTAATTGTCTCATGTAAATCCTTAGCTCTTTTCTAGTTGCAAACTCCATTTCACTGAATAATTTTAGTCAATCAAAACCACTTTACTAAGACCTGTTTCATCATTCCATCCAAGTCACAATTCCTTATTTCTGGTGACCAGCAAAAATTCTCTTTTGTTTTTTTTATTTTTATCTTATTTACATTTACACGTGTTTCATCATCTGATGTCCATTTTGATTTCATCATTTTTGATTTCATCATTCGTATCTTCATTTCCACTGAACCCCCTATATAAAAGACATCCTCACAGAAACAGGCCATGCAGTCATTGCTGTGCAGTAAATACAATTCCTGTTCAGAACTCACTGTAATATTAATGGAAAATTACCAGAAGATGAAGGGCAAGCTAGTAACTGGTCACATTCTATTTGAATACTAAAAATAAAGTGGTATTTTCTCTCTGCTGTGATCATTCTATCTACCTGTCAGTTGTGTTTTTAGCATGTATTTAAGCTTTCTGGTGTATAGACTGTCTTTTCCTTTGATTGTAGAGAATTTACACAACAAAAGAGCCCTGAAACTTATAGTGATCACTAAACACCATTGCGTTATGCAAACTAACAATATCAGGATGGTTTACAAAGTGAGGAAGAGAGGTTAAGACAGACTACATAATCACATAGCAATTATTGCTGCATATTTGTAGACACAAGTAACTAACAGTTATTTTATGCTGGTCATTATAAATGAGTCAGTAAAAAAAAAAGAAAAACAAAAGAGATTCCAAACAAAAAGAAAAAAAATGAAGTATAGTTGACGGCACAGTGAAATTAATATAGTTCTTTGTTACAGGTAACTTACACCGCCAAAGAAGTATATCATAAAAGGCACTGTTACGTTACATTATACCATAAATAAATTCAAAGGAAATTCTTTAAAGCTCATATATTTGACACTTCCTGTCAACAGAATGCCTGAAAAAATCTGGGCCCACAAATCCCCATGGAAATGAAACCTTTGCTTTCTCCTCCTGCTAGTTCTAGAAGTATAACATATGCTGCCACTTGTCATTCATCTCAGAGTCAGCCAAAAGCCAGGTGACCTGCTCTGAGATCACCATTAATTTCTAGAAAGTGTTTATTGATTGTCATTAAATGGATTTTAAAAAGTACCAGTGAGCAGATGAGGATAAACCTCTGCAATTAAAGTTTTCAGTTAAGATGAAAATATTCAGATATGATTGGATACAGTGGCCTCTGCGGCCTTGTATCATTATATCCTTTTGCCATTAAGGTGATGAGCCATCTGTGAAAATGGTGAATCACCTTAAATTATAAATACATCTAGTATTTACATTAACTCCTTTGTAAACTGTTTTTATCCTCATAGCAACTGCTGGATGTCACTACAGGGGGGTTTTTTTGGCTCATTGATTAAACTGTTTCAAAACAGTGCTCTACTACATAGCATGTAGCATCTCAAGCAGCACTGTGAACACAGGTTACTAAAAGTCAGCTTCCTCCAAAAGGGACTGCCCTTTGAATTACTGATAGCATGCACAGTCAGTCTCTACCTTCTGTTTCTGTACTATAGCTCTCAAGTCACTTGTTGATCTTAGGCATAGTGCTGTCCGATGACAGAATTCCATCATGTTCATAAACTCTGCATGGTGCTTGGCACTAAAGGTTAAGCAGTAAATGAAGAGAAAGCGTTGGCATCCCTCAGTTTCTAGAGATACGTCTGCAGTTGCAGCACAAACATTAGATCAAAGCAATGACTAAGAGGGAAGAGCAGCTGAGCTCATGTAACTAAGTCAGGAAACGAAGGAAAAAATAGTAAGGCAAAAGGTAGAAAACATCTTGAAGTAGTGGAATATTTTCACAAGATTTCTAAAATGCTGTGGACGACACTATTAAAAATATATTTTTACTTGCAACAGACATAGCAATAATAGACAACTAGATAGCTACATAGTCACACTTCAATTTTTTGTAGCCTGTAAAAGTTGGGGGGAAAAGTCAATTGCTTGTATTACATATGACATGCATTCATAGACTGCTGATAAAGAAATGAAAAGTAAGTTCCATAAGGTACTAGAAATGTGAACATCAGGTGGGATCTGTTATGGCTTAAGCTCATCTTAATACCCAGTTGGAAATAAGCTTTGATGTGTAAGAAAAATTCATGGGTTGACTCAGAAAACTTTAGGAAAATGACTAGTGAAGGCTAGGTCTGTGCAAGTGTTTTTACAGTCAAAGCAACCCTAACAAAATGTGCACTTCTTTCCAATCCTGATGTGAAATATCTAGTATCTTACTTGATCACACTGCAGAAGCAAAAAATATTTCCCTTGGTGTGGAAAGAGAGAAACAAAACACCAAAATTAATCCCAAACTAGGTGTCACTGCTGAAAACCAAGTATTTTAATTTTAACAAGTTCATAAAAATAAGATTTTAATAATTTAACTGAGATAAATGCAATAGCCCATCTCTGCTCAAGTAATGCATTTGACTAAACAACCATTTGGGAAAATTACAGGCTTGTCTGGAGCACCTGTTTATGGAGCATATTTAAATGATTTAAAGAAGGGAATAAAAAATTTCCAGTGACACATTCTAAGCAAAACAGAAAGTAAATTATGAGAGTCTTTAAAAAATTAACATGGAGAGGAAAAAAACAAAAAAAGCCTCTAGGAACTTTAAAATATCCTAGCAGTATCTTGTTGTTATACTGTTAGTTGTAATTTCCTAAATAAATGGTAAATGCTTTGGTGAAAAAAAAAACCCAAACAAATATAAGAATGTGGGCTGTTAACCTGTTCAATTATAGATAATGTTAACAATTTTATTACTGTTTTATTGCTTCTCCCTGTAGTTTATAGCTTCTTGAACTTTTCCAGTGGTTTTGGAAAATATGACAAAACTGCTGCTTATTTGTGTTCTGCTCAAAGGTAAAATACTTCATTTGAAATCAGACTCTGTTAAGGAATACAACATACCCATAAGTAATTTTCTGAACTTCTTATTAAGTTTGATAATAATTATTTAAATTTCCTATATTCTGTCAGAAGACCAAAAGCTATCAATACACCTATTTTTCTCTAGAAGTTAAATTACATGTATTTCCAATTTGCTGTATTTTATGTTTGAATTTCACATATACACTCAAGGGCTGAAAATTGACTATTCAACGCATTTTTTTCCAGAAAAAAAAAAAAAGTGGTAAAACACACCCCACATACTCATAGATAAACAAAGCACCAAGTAAATTAGAGGATTGAAATATGTTTTTGTCCTTGGAGTTTCTAGTTGGTCAGTCCCTTGGTGTGTGTATCTATTCTTCAGAAGAGATCCTTACTGAGTTGGTGAAAATGCTTTAACATTTAAGCATTTTGTTTCCTTCAGGTTATATCAGTAAAAATTAAATTAGATTTGGTGGTAGCAGTTACTCCTTCCTATCTGCCACACTGCTGTGTACTACTACATTGAAAACAGGCCAGAAAAAACATATCAAAAGCAGCATCCCAATAAACATGGAGTTCTCTTCCATACTGGGGTTTTCTTACAACACAATTTTGTGTGGTACATCAGGCTTTTCTGGATCTAGCTTTTTTACTGGATGCTGAGAAAACACGATGATTTCTATAAATTCACATGGCAGGTAAAAGAGTAAGGAAGCAAATGTACATTGGCTGCTAAACATCCCCAAGAAAAGGGTAAGCATATGGTAGCAAAGCAATATGTGGTTTCAAAAAGACAGTATTTCAGGCAAAAGAAATTACTTATGCTGGGAGGTTAAAGAAGTGACTATACTTATGTTAGAACTGTGGAAACATTAAATATGAATGAAATGCAGAAATAGCTTAAGGAAATGTAGTAACAGGCTAGAAGCAAAGGATGTGACAGAAAAGAGCTCTGGGAATGAAGAACTATGGTAATAGAAGAGACAAAGAGGTAAACTGACAGAGAGGATCATTTAGGATTTGTAAATGAGCTCTGCCAAAAGAGAAAAGGAATGTTCAACGGAGTGGAATTGGTAAGTGACAGACAGGAAAGAAAACTCTGGGAAAAGGGCAGTATATAAATCTACAACAGAAAAACTTTAAGGGATTCTAGAAGCACAACATTTTTGCCACCTACACTTCAGATTACAAATTTCAGAAAATTAAGAAAAGACAGAAAAGAGACATGGGAAAAAACTGGCTGAGTCAGAAGAAATGGAGAAAAACAAGGAATGAAAACAGAAAATTACAGCAATGTTTCGAGTAACTTCTTTGTGTTAAAGAAAGCACTTGGACACCTGGGGAAGATGTGTGCAGTTAAATACGAGTGGTTTCATCCCAGAGAAGACAAAAGGACTATAACCTTGAAAAAATTGTTCTCCATTTTGCAGGACAGTACAAACGAAAAAGGAAGCTGTGTGCTGAAAGAAGTAGGATAAAAATTCCAGAGGATTAAATTGTGGGCCATGTCCTGTGCTTAAATCAAGACTGAAAAGGCGTTATCAAGGCACCAGCTGGAAGTTCCAGTTTGGTCTGCTGAGGGATTCTGAACAGCCCCAAGGCATTTCTTTCTTATATTGGCCCCCCAGTGATCACTACACCAATGAAAAGACTGAGCTACAAAAAAGCATCCTGGCTATGTCCCTCTTACTTAATGAGGAAGAAGTCAACAATAGTCATATATTCAATGTCACTGTTTTTACAGACTAACACGATGAATCGTGCAGCTGATGTACAGAGAGAGTTCAGCATATTTTATCATCCAATGTGGAGTACTTATATGAGAATGAGAACATTTCTTATGCAGGAAATAGCTTATCTGTCATCTTTTTTTTTTTTTCAAGGTGGAAATTTTTGCTTTTACCATTTTATATTTAGGCTTTGTTTTGCATTTTTGAGCAGTTATGATCATAAACTATCTTAAAATGTGTAATAGTGTATTTAATCTGAACCACAATGAGACCAAACAGCCAAAGAGAATGCATAAAATAAGTAATTGAAAAGGACTTGCTTTTCTAATGTAAAACAAGCTGAGCGAGTTTAAATAGTCTAAATAGTCATTACAGTCTGACTGTGATGTGTTCTTTCCTCTACACTTGCTGCAGCATTTCTTGTATTATTATAATGGTTTCTATAGCAATAAATTACAGACATAGAACCAACTGCTGAAAAGTGTAGGCGGCTCACACAGCATGACGCAAATCACACTGTTGGATACTGTTTCTTTGTAACAACAATTCCATTAGGGTCCACGTGATTCTGGCCACCATAATACAATTTCACTATGCAGCACAGTGTCTATCAAGGCAACGGAAGATGGAAGTTTCCATTGCTAAGGTCTTAATTCTGCAAACAAATTTTTTGGGTGCTTGAACTTTGTGTGCGTATGGAGTATTCTAGTAACTCTGCACATATATAAAGTAAACAAATACATAGTCAAACTCAGTTACCAGAAGACGCGGCCATCTGACACCTGTTTAGCAGATTTTGATAAATAAATTGGTGGCTTCTAAGTCTAATTCCTTGTGATGTGATCAAAACATCACAAACCCTCTTCTAATAAGCCCCAATTAACAAGCAGAAGACACAGTCTGGGTCACTGAGTGAGGCAAAGTGTAACAGTAAATGGTAATCTTCTAAAACCAAATTTCATTGAGTTATAAGAAATTATTGATTCCAAAATGTTACTCTGCCTATTCAAGCAACCCAGATGTTAATATCTGTTAGTTACTCTGTGCTAAGTAAATTTACATGTCCATTTATTTGAGCCAAATATAACAAAAGGTAAAGATATTATTTTCAAACGCCATTTGGCTTTAATAAAAATAAACTAAAATAATGGGAGTCAGAATTCATTTTTCTACTACTCCAATTTAGTATCGTTAGGATTCAAGTGACATAGAATTAGAGATGTGACAAAAACGAATTATGAATGCCATGTAAAATTTGGCAGCTACATACTAATTTTGAAAAAAAGCCAAACTGACTTCACAAGTTCATCTGGAAAAGATTTCTCTTTGAGAACATATGGCTTGCAACTGTCCATAAAACTTTTATTTTGCACTATGGAAGATTATATTTATAACACGCATCATGTGTACATTTAAATAGGAGAGCCAGATGTAACAACTTTGAGGATGTAGGAAGTCACAGAAATCCTTGCCTCAGGACCAGCAAGTAGAAATGGAAGTGGGATGTTTACTGTCTGTGCTGCAGTGCTATGTGACACCCAATTGCACCTAGCACAAGGTACAGGTAGTTTTCTGAGGAGATAACTAGAATTCTAGTAATCAATACTAACTCTTCTTCCTATGGACCCAAACCGTTTTCTCCTTCTATCCTCCAGAAATCACTTTAATTTATATACTGAGTTTGGCTTCAGGGGGATAGTTATATATTAAACCTTGGGCATTCTACATAAAGGCCCTAATTAACTTCATTCACAACGATTACTGGGGTTTTTTGATATAATCCTTTCCATCCAGCAGTGATTATTAATTTAGTCTTAATTCAATGAAAATATAGTTGTAAATGTGGCATAGTAATTCCTGTTCTTTCTGTTTTACTGGCAGAATTTACATGATTTTAAATAATAATGTTTCTGTTTGCCACTAAAGTGAATCATCATAGCAACTCCATAGTTCTGTAGCAGAAGTATCTTCCACATACAAATTGTTCATCAGTGTGCTAGGGGAAGGAAGGGAAAAGAAGGAGAAAAGAAGGTGGTATTTTAAAAAGAGATTTAGGACAAAAGATAAAGAAATACATATTTTGGGAAAGACTATTGACTGAGCCTTCTACACATTATTTTCAGTCATTCAGCAGATACCCCACTCCCTCTAAGTGCCAATTTTATAAAGTATAACTTCCCATGACGTTTTCCTATTTACTAATCTTGTCATAACTGGAATGATTTTTTTAGTGGAAACACTGGAAAGATACACACTTCTTACAGTCATGTTTGGTGCTTCACTTTGCTCCCACTTTCTCAAATGCCTGTATAGCCTTCAGAGTTTTATGTTTTACCAGAATGGAAGTACTTGCTAGAACTGGGAAGAACGAAAATGTCAGGATTATTTTCTTTATCATATTGATTACAGGTTGAGAGGTATTAGATTCTTTTGGTTTTTAGCTACTTGCTTGGCTTAGTTATCAATTATTATGTAGTTCACTTTCTGTTAAAGACTTTCATGCAAAGCCATAAATACACCTAGCAGAGTTTATTTTTCATAAGGAAATGATAAAATTCTAAACAGGCATATTAGTAACAATGAGCAATAGCTAAATATACTATAATTTGATATACAATATACAATATACAATAGTTTGATGTATTTCAGTTAAAGTCTAGCTTGTTTTTATAATGTTACATAGAATACCTATTTGACATACAAGAAAAAATCCATACAAACATCTTGCAAAACACTTTGAAGGGTATGTTTGAGGAATCATGTCCTTACAATTTATAACACATAAAGGATATACGTTTATTCATTACCTGCAACTGGTTTGTGTTATCAGAATAAATTTAAAATAATCCTCAGAAATCACAGTGTTTAATAAAGGTCGTGAGAGTGAATATGAAAAAAACCTTCATATGTGGCTAAGGAACATGGATATGAGTAATTACGATCTTTGCATTTCCCCAGTACTGATCCTGCTGTGGATCTCCTGGTATAATTATGGTGGGATGCAGATTACTCGGTTTACTGGTTGCTAACCCATTAAAAAGGTCAGTATATCATCCATAGATCAGAAGGATGTAGGAAATCTTTCTTTTAACTTCAGCCTTTGCTAGGCTGAAGGAAAGCCTTAAAAATACATTCAGACTTTCAATTAGGCAGTGATATCTCAAGGGGGTGGGAGACGAGGCGAGGAGGCACTTGCCATTGCAGTGCAAGCAATGTACATGCTTTGTCATGCAACAGGATGCCTGCACGGTCTACCATAAACTGCAGCTGCTTACAACAAGATACTCTCTAACGACAAAAGAAGCGAAGTAGCCACTCTTCTGGGTTAAATGTTCTGGTTTCACAGCCATAATTGGCAAGTGATGAGCCATTAGCTCTACTCTTCAGAATATATCAGTGTATAATCTCTGTGTGTTACAATGCTTGCAATTTCAACAGTGAAAAAAATACAAAACAGATGTTTATGGAAACAGATTTAATTAATTTTAAAATGTCAAAAAGCAAATCAATGATTGATGTATCTCTATCTTTTATTATGGATAAGTTCCTTAGATACTTTTCTTATGATTTCTCGATTTGGCTAAGACAAAATGTCAAATTCTGTATTTACAATTTCATCTTTTATAAAAAAGAAAAATAATTTAAAAAAATTAAATTACAATAACCAGTAAAACCTTTACTTGGGCCATGCTTAATGCATCTCATTGTCACAAAGGCCTCTAACAAAGTTTCATTACACATCAAAATAATTAAGAAAATTCTATAAGGATTCTATAAGTATTGATGCTCAAGTTGACATTCAATTTATTTTAAAAACTTTGGTACATCAAATACATTTTGGTAAAAAGAAAAAGAAGAAAATAAAAAAAGAGGAACTTTAAAATGATTCAGAATCCTTGAAAAGAGCACAATGACAATCTTGAAATGATTAATTCTGTCAGATTTTTTTTTAAAGGGGAAAAGTGGAACAGCTTGGTTCTGGGGCACTGTAAAGTACAGTTAATATATTATAATATTATAATTTTTTAAAACAAATATAAGAAATTTATTAATATAAGAAAATAATGAAATTATTGTCACAAAAACCAATGGAGACCGAACTGTGAAGACCATATAGTATTTATAATGTGAAAGGTCTATATTTGGGGAAAAAAACTAGATTTCTACATATAGATTTGTTCTCTCTCAATTATCCAACCCTTGCAATAATAAAAACATTTTTTAAAGGAAAATACAGCTGCAGGCCTATATTTCTTCTCATTTGAAATATTATTCTTATATTATTATTTTATTGTCACTGATTAATACTACCATTCAAATAAAATTAAATGTCTGGGATGGTAACGCAGCAGTTGCCAGTGCAGCAGAAAGAGGCAAAGGAGAAGAAATAGTCTTTAAAAAGGGGCAATTTCAGTTTTCTCTCTGCTCTGAGGAATCTATGAAATTGCTATGAAAAGATATTAGAAAGACAGGAGGTGAGATGTTGACTTCCAGATGGAAATGCACAAGAAAATATTTGAGAGTGCTCAGCACTGACGTACGACAATCTAGAAATGGATTAACTCACCGAGACCATATGGAAAGAAAATAACATGAGTTCTGTACGCCAACATAAATGTAGTCGGGTGAGGAAAGAAACAGAAGGGGTAAGAACTACTGAAAATAAATATGACAGAGAGGTTTTTAAAGCATGAGAATGACAAAAGGTCATTACGGAACTGAAGCCAGCAAGATTTAAAAATCTCTACAGAGGGTGTGCTTGCACTCCACAAGACCTTAGAAATTTCCTGCAGTGGACAGGTTTCTTAATACTGGTGATGAAAAATCTTTCTTATTGAAAATAAGATCTTCTTTATCACCAAGATAGCTAGAAGGGGTTTAGAAGGTTGAAATTTAAATACTGTAACAGTTAATGTTTAGAGAACTGGTCTGCAGTATGGAATTCGCTCTCTTACGGGGAATGAAGACTCCTGATGCAGGATGTGGAAGGTTTGGTTCTTCAAAACAAAGCACAAGACAATTGAAAGACTGAGCTGGGAGTCAGTTAGTGGAAACTCAGTCTACGTGCATGTGTTTACAGATCAATAATGGGGAACTGCTAAGACAGGCTGTTAGAAACTTCTCTTAAAGTCCTCAGAGCATAGGAATACAATGAGGTTCCTCCTTCAACTTGGGATCTCAGCTCTGAGAACATTTTTAAAACTTGAGGCTATAATTTATTTTTTTTTTTCCAAAAATGACGAAGAGGACAGCCCTTTTTTTTTTTGACTCACAGTGCTATTTCAGGAGGATGCACTCCCCTTATGTTTAATGTATGTTCTGGGAAGAAAAAACTGTGTCTGTTTCTTCAGGAGAATTGCCTTGGGGAGGGGGAAGAAACAGGGAATATAAAGGTGCTGACATATACTTTTACGTAGTTATTGCATAGACAAAAAAGAGTGCTAAAGCCAAGCTTTTGTTCCTGCCCTACTGGTTTTGTTATTCGGCTCCAAATTTGTATTTTTGCCATTTTGCTGGCCCAAGGAACCTTGAATTATATTCTGTGCAGTGCATAATTTTGGGAAGAGGAGTTTTTAACTGCATGTCTCAATGCAGAAATAGCATGTAGCATCTACTGTCTATGCTATTCTTTAAGAATGCAGATCTAACACCAGAAGCTTTGCTGGACTGATTGTCTTCTTGGACAATACCACAAGCTCCCTAAAAATGCCTAGGAATGAGCTAGACACAAAGTTACTCAGTTTCTCAGATCAAGGCACTTTTTTAATGCAAAAGGACATGAACTTTAATTACTTCACAATTTAAGTAAAAAAAATGTATTGGGAATGAAGGTGACTCCAGAGTGAGGCAGTAATCAAGAAAAGAATTTTCAAGAATGCATATTGGACACCGGGGCTTAAATTTTTTCTAAGCAACATTTTTAGATCTTTTTTCTGGACCTTGGAAGGTCAAGAAATATGCCCCAGGATGTGTTAGACAAAATTATCTATTCACGTATTTCTAGTACTAACACCCAGCAAAATAATCACATCCATCAAAGGGCTTAGTTAAGCTTGCAAGGGTACCTAAGATCCTAAAATTACCAGGTACTATATAGCAGGCCTCTAAAAAATTGTATCATCATCACATTTGTTGAGGAAACAGGTACTTCCATAATCAGCACATTTATAAAAAGCAAGGTTTACTGTGGCTTTCATTCTAACAGTCTAATATGTAAGGAATATCAAAATTATAATAATGATAATAATGATAATTAATAATGATGATGAAATTGTAATAATAATAGCAACAAAAACATAGTAAAACTCATTTTTCTCCATATATACAACTGGGACATTAATTTGGTTATCTTCCTTCTGCTCCAACCTGTATTTTCAGAGGCCTACTGTCAGATTTCCATTCCTTTGTCTAAATCTGGTCAACAGGGTCAACAGTTTTGATCTATTCAAGGCATGATGTAAAAAGCTAACAAAAAGCAAATGTTACTTATTATTATATTAGAGGAAGACTTGTGGGGTTTTATCCATAAAGTATCAGCATGTTGTTGAAAATCTTGCTTTATTTGGTGTCTCCCATGCATATCAATTAACAGTTCACTGCTAAGAAAAGTGTGAAAACACACAAAGCATAAGATAATTTCAGGTGACAGATTTCTCGCTTCAGGGCTGTGCATGAAAAATTTAACAATTCTTAGGTAAGCATTTATCCTAAAAAGCACTTTCCTCTGTAAAAGCTAGATGTTGACAGGAATTTAGGTCCATACCATGGTTGCATTTTATAACTTCCATAACTTTGTAACATTTGATAACACTCTTAATTCTATCTGCACCTAAAATTTCTTAATTGCACAACCTTTTTCTTATTTAGGTCATTAAATGATACTTTAGTGTTATGTAGTGAAAAAGGTAAGGAATCTATTTTAGATATGCTGCTGTTATATAAATGGGGTGAATTTTAATTTTTCTCTGATATTTTTCTTAGTGACATTTTTTGCTAATTAAGATACATTTTTTAATTAGAGATTATGTAAATTCCATCAAAAAACCCTTTTTACTACCTCTTATATTTTTTCTGTTTAAACACTTAAGAAAATGTTCCATGTTTATATTATTTCTCTTGTGTTTTGTTTCCTTTACTTGCTGCAAACCCAATTGTCTAATATGAAATTTTCTAACCTTTGAATCACATTTAAAAAATGCATATGCATTTGTAAAGAAAACAAACTGATACTCATTTACCTCTTGTTTTCATAGGGGAAGCCTGTCTTCATCAAATTTCAATAAAAAGTCAAATTGCAATTGCAAAATCAAAACAGAAACAAAACTAAATGACTGATCCTTTAAGCATGTATTTTCAAGTATGTGCACAAGCCATAGGATACGGGTATTGTCTGGTGAAGGGAGCCTTAGTTTTTCAAGGTGCTTTACTGATTTCAGGGAGAATAAGCCAGGCATATTTCTTCCTCCCAATTAGTTATCCACGCAAGGACCTTCCTCATATCATGGCTGCTTGATTTCCCTAAAAGCCTTTGACAAGGGGTTTTGTCGAAAGCCTTTTGGAAATCCATATATACGCTATCAGCCAGATGAGGCTTATCCAATCAAAAGACATTTAGCCACATACTTTGGGTTTTAAAATTCACATTTAATTAAAAATTAGACTTGTCTAGCAAAAAAGTCTATTCAATGATAAAATTACCACGTTTTGTAGTCATGATCCATAAAACCTGTTTTTACAGGCATCATATTTCAAGAAAAAGTTTTTTTTTTTTGCACTATCAGCTCTAATAGAGGTGTGAATTTAAGAATGATACACTAGTCCTCCTCTAAAAGTGACTATAAATAGCTTTTAAAAGTAATGCTAACTTCAGTATACAGGGGGGAAATCTCATCAGCATTTTGGTTAGGGAAGAATAAGCTTGTAGTATGCAAATTAGTAGGAAAAGCGTTTTTAAGAAATGCATCAGGTTAGATATGTAAATGAGGCCTAAAATGTCTCATTAGGTTTTGAATTGCCCTTTTCTTTTGTTTCAATTTTTTTCTTTTTGTTTTCTTAGCATTATAAATCTTGTGGGCTTTGGGGGTAATTTTCTTGCTTGACTAAATCAGCAAGGGCTTTTCCAATAATAAACTAGCAAATGCTTCTCCAAACTCAATTCTGCATGAAAATATATAGCGAGTGCAATAAAACTATATAGTTTCATTTATAAAATATTTCTTGGTTTTGTCCCCCTAACATTTTTTTAATATTATTTCTAATTATTCCAGCAAATTCTGTAATACATTTGGTATTATTAATAATTAATGTTTAAATTGAAATAAACTATCTGAAGCTTAATACAACAAAATATACACACAATTTATGTCTATTGAGAGAGACATTTGAAATGTTTTAATGTGAAATTTCTTTATTATAAAATGGTTCTTTACTAAAAAAAAGCCAAGCTATTTAGGTTACTCTTTTTAACAGAAATCCATACAAAGCTGGCTAAATCTCTCTCATCTAGTTCATCATAATGTGATTTACTGTATGTAAGCTTTTCTCTGTTAATTTTTCCCAATATAAAACTGTTTCAGTGTAATATCCTAATGATGGTGTGGGGGTACTCTGGTGTATCCCAATTTGTTGCTATGTTGACTTCTACTATAAAAACTTCTAATTTTGAGCAGGCTGCATTACTGAAATGATATCCTGAGGTGTTCATTACTTATCCTCATTACACAAAATAACTATGCTTAGGACAGTTTATTAAAAGGTTATGGCACATGTACTTGTTTCCATTATTAATATTCTCCTACACTAACTGCACTACTTTGAACTAAATGCAGGATGATACCACAATGGAAAAGTGCTTACTATGCTTCTTGTATTTTGTGTCTCCGGGTTCTATGAAATAGTGTTTCTAAAATAACTCCCGATAGCTTACATGACATGACTGCAAGATGGTAAATTACTTGATGCATTTCTTTTCAGGGATAAGATACTACCCGTACTATTGCATCTTGCAGAATCAGAGCTTAAGTCATATTGGCTAAGTGAAGACTAAGTTTTTCTTAAAATCAGAATTTAGAAACCAATTGTACCAAAACTCTGTTACTGAACAAAACAGTACTGATGGTTCTAATTTTAGCATTTGCACTCGTGTGAATTTGCACTCACAAACACACACACACATATGTAACACATGACAGTAAATTTATCTTTCCCAAAATATTTAATCCTTATCCATGGTCTCCTTACCTAAAATCAGTCTATTGTGTGGGAAGTTGAGAAGTTTAATGTTTATATTATTATTTACTTAGATAGCAGTGACCCTCTATTTAACAGACAGTTTGAACTTTGGTGAATTTCTTTTTTCCTTTAAAGGTACTTATCCTGTCATTTCAGCAAGTGGAAACTTTTACATGATGATACTTGGTGGATTTAAGTTTCTTTCCTTTTTTCTTCTTTCATGCTTAACAAATGACTTGAAGCCTTAAATGAAAAATAGATATGAGAGATTGCAGTAACTTCTGTGACTCTGGCCAAGTGATAAGAAATTGATTCTTTTTTATTTAGCTAATTGCCCACTTTCAAGGAAAATTCTTTCTCCAACTAAATTTTTCTCTGGGGACCATGTTATAGCAGGAATTTAAGAAATGTGCATACTTCTAGATCAACTAGATTGAGAATGTTTGAGTGATATTTGAAGGGTAAAATGCAACAATGGTATAAAATTTTGCAGGTTATTGACTGAAATCTGCTCTATCACCCTTAGTTTCTCTGTCTAGAGGGCCTGTGCCTGTTGTTTGGATTTAATGGAATATGAAATTTTAAGAACATAAATTAATCCCTTAATGGTCTTGGAATTAAGAGTTGGTAATATGGAAACAATCGATACACGCTCTCCGAGCTAGGAGACAAGATGTAATAAGATTATGGCCCTGCAATCCCTAGCATTTGCTTTTGTTCATAATCATACTGTAGTGCAGAGAGATGAAAAGAATATGGGAAATCTTGTCATGTATGTTTTTAAATGTGCCTTTGAAAACTTAAAAAAAACTATTTAAAAATAAATAATACATATTTTAGCCCTGGCTAAAAAGCAAAAAGATTCGGATGAATAAAACTTCACCAGTTTACTATCTTGCCTGAGAGTTAAATGACATTATTCCTAGTTAAACTTCAGCACATCTCGCCGTTACGATAGGAAACTGCAATATATATATACTTGTAACTAATATGGCTTCTAACTACAGAAACATTTTTCTTAATATGAATTTATAATTATTCTTTTGAAGTATTCAGCCTACACAGTGCCTTCCACAGATGGAGACCTTTCTCTTTCCTTTGCAAAATCGATTGCTGTTGTTCAAAAACTCCTGGACATAAAAATTTTTGTCACAACCCATCACTGGGTAGTCCACATTATCTTGCCAAGAATTTTGCAGGAGTCTTTTGTATGGTATTGCCCATACTTATTTTCAGATCCTTTTTCTCTTAATGAGATTGATCTTGAGAGATCCTGCTACCTACTGAGAGATGTTCAGCATATTCAAATCCCACTGGCTACAATGGGAGTTGATTTTGTGGCGTGCTTGACTAAGCATGTTGCAAGATAAAGACTGTAAAAGAATATGCTTTCAGTGCAAATGTTTCCTATGCTTGCCTTCAGTGCCTCCTTTTACAAATTAAAGTTGAGCTATATGCTTTTAACTAGAGGTCAGAGGAAAACATACTATTCTGGGTCCTGAAAAAGCAGTGAACATTCATTAATTGAGCTGAGGGAGTACTGATAACGAACATTATTATTATTATTATTATTTTAAAAATTGATATAATAGGAAGCTTTCACAATGCATCTCAAAACATCTTGACCACTATTTCAATGTTTCAGCTTGATACGTGAAACAGTGCAGAAATTAGAAAAGAATTAGGAGTGAAATTCCATTTTGCCAACTAAACTACTATAGATATACCTAAATTTTCCAGAAGAATATTCATACACTTTCCCAAAGAGGATAGAAACTTATGGTCTGTGATTCCAAAGCCACAAACCACAGTATGCTTTGGGACCAGAATGTATAGAGGTTGCTCAGGTAAAGATGTGACAACCTGAAGGAGACAGGTGTTACTCAGCCAAACACTAACTGTGGCACAAGTGGTAGTTTGTTCCTCCTGCCACATACAGAATGCTTTCCTCTGCCTTTTCCCGTATTTCCCAATAAACGTCTATGCTCATTATGTGCTGGAAAGAAAGACACCAAGTCCCGTAATCAAAGGAAACTATTCTTTACTGCCATTACATTTACATACCTCAAAAATTGAAATAGGACAGGATAGGACAGGGAGTGGTGAGATAATGTTTACTGTGTCAAGGTTAGTGACAACAACTTGAATTCTGAGCTAAGTGATAAAATATTTTCAGCTGTAGATCCTCACCCTTAGACTTTATGCTGCCTGGACTTTCACCAAATCCCACATACTGAGAACTTCAGATTGTATTAGGCATTTTCTTGTTCCACCTGTTTTTTGGTGGGTTAATAAAAACATACTAAGTACTTATTTAATATTAAGGAAAGTCTCCAGGACTCCTGTGATTTTTGACCGAAAGCATTGTTTTTATAGCAACAACACATAGATACAGATACACTAATTTATTCCAAAGTGAAGCTCACTCTGTAAATCTGTAGGAAATGAATCACTTAGAGTAATTACAGAGAAAATAGTGAGGATGCTCTATTTTGGATAATAAGAAGCACAGATACATATAAAGGATCCTTCAGGTTGATACATTAATTACACTGAACATTCCTTGATGCCTGCTGTTTTGGTATTGCTACAGAAGCATGTGAAATTTTTTATAACAATCACACTTCACAGCCTTTGTTCTTGATACTGCCAAGGTCTGCCATGTTAAGTCATGTTTTTAACTTGTCACAAGAAATCAACTTGTAGGAAACCTCAGACTTGCATGGTTATTAGAATTGCTGGCTGACTGTGTTCCAGTACATTTTTTCTACATCTTTACTAGTTCCCACCATTTTCAAGCCATCAAGCAGAAGGGGCAGAATGTACTTCCTTCTTGCTCAGAAATAGATCATACCTTACTCTTCTAATAATACCAAAGAATACCGAACACCTTCTCTACCCTCATCTGCATGTCTTTCAAATTATTTTCAAATCCAAGTGTTGATAGTGTCCACCCTTGTGCCTTAACTGCCAAAAGCTCTGTAATTTTCCTTATTTTAAAAAACTGAATATTGGGAAATGTAATGGCTTGCTTTTAATTTAAACCAAGAATTAATACAGATATAAACCAGTATTTGCAGACACAGTGATTATTTTTACAAGCTGCTTTGTTTTGATGTGGACCAAACATATGAAAGTCACTGAAGGGATTTTATTCCAGTATCAGAATAAGGAAGTGTTATGCTAAAAGTTATATAAAAAACACTTCACTCTACCAAAGTGAAAAATATTTACTATAGTCCCTTAAGGTTCTGTGTAAACTTCAAGATCCTGTCCTGATTGTTCCATACTGATCACATTTACCTAAACTGCTATATTCAGTGTACCAAAATCAGCACAGCAGTTCTGTCATAAATATATATATATGTCTCTGTGCATGCCAGTAGACCAGACTTAAACATACGGCTGAACAAATTAGTCTTATTTATTTATAAATTTTGAGAAATGTGTGTTATTACTAATATTGTAAGGAAACACTGCTCTTGGTATTTTTATATTAAACCAACCAGTAGTTCTGTTTCCTATTTAAAAAATGCAGTCTTAGTATAAGTATCAGGATCACTAAATACATCTTTTTAAAAATGCCCAACACAAATGGCCAAGTGTCTTTTGAGATAAGCACTCCAGCTGAAATCATTGATATCATTAGGGGTAGGCTGCTTAGGAGTTTAAAGAAGGCAGACAAATTCTCAGAGATAGCAACTGGGAGAAGTAGGTGGTCAGATATGAGGTAATGTGGTGAAGGATTATGGTGAACAAGTTCTAATTTGGTAATATTCAGGTCAATCAGCATGGATTTTCTTGCTATGCAGTCTGTGGATTTTATCCTTTGAACTGTTAGTTTCAATTATTGTAAGGGGAAACACGAGTAAAAAAAAAAGCGACTATCCGTTAAAGACAGGGAAAAAAACAGTGAATTTTCCTAAATGAAGATGGTCTTGTAAACCATGAGAATACTTCATTTATTAAATTAAAAACAACAAAAAAGCCCTATTTGAATGCTTTATAGACTCTGCCTTTTTCTCAGTAGCAGTACATTACCTATGCTCCAAAAACCAGCAGGAGTTCTAAGTTGGACTACAATTTTGCCCCTCACAACACGACACAAATGCTACCTGAACCTCATTCATAACATCTCACATAAGGTCAAGGATATTCATACATAACAAGTTTTCTTGGAGGGGCTTGTTTGATGTCATCTAATGTACCTGCTCAAAACACCAAGTTTGAAACAAGATATCAAATTGACCACAAATTGACCACTAAGTCAGTAGAAGCGGGACCTTGAAAGGAAAAGCACAATCTCCCAGGGAGAGTTTGACTGTTGCATTTGTAAGCACCCCTTGCTGGCACTATCAGTCAAGAACTTGTCAGTAACTGTAAATGTAGCACGCTTTTACTGACACCATCTCCAGCCAGGGAAAAAAATAAACTGATGGATGTTCTCAAAGGATGAGACATTTTAAAAATATTTATAAAAATAAATAAATAAACAATACTACCAGCTTACTGATGTAATGTGCCAAGCGTTTCAAAAGGGAATGCAGTTTCAAACACACTGCTTCTGTGTCTTTTCCTACCATTTTAACAAACTCTTCAAAACCTGGTGATAAAATTGATACTAAACTTCATCACAAACAAGAACATTCAGAGTCACAACAGAGGAAGTAACAAAATAGTGGAGTAGAGATCTTGGGGAAATAAATGAGATTCTGCTCCCATTAAATGACTTGATGAGAGATCAAGAAAACTATTTGGGTAAATGAAGTGCTGTTCAGGTAGCATTTAGATATTCAGAGCCAAGACAGTTGTTTGTAAGAACCACACCTCATTCCTTAGACAGTTCAGAGACAGCTAGCACCTACAGTTCTGCTACCCTGTGTATCCTTAGATACTAGCTTACCAGAGTGGAGCGTATCAGTTCACATTTCTAAGGACACTACACCCAAGTGAGGATCTATATTGCATGGAAAGAAGCCCTGGTTGCCTGAGCTTGCTCCACAAAATGGTTATGCTTTTTGCATATTAAAAAAAAGGAGAAAGAACTAACTGAAAAAGGATTTAAGTATTTTGCCCATAATTATTCCTGAACATTGCTGTAGAGGTAGCACAGCAATGAATTCAGGAGACTACAGTCTTGTTCCAATTCTTTCAGAACTGGTTGATATATCTTTTTTTTTTTGTTTTATATTGTGGGAAATTTCAATTTTTTAAAAATCCATGGTACAGTGTTATGTTTCTCCTTGAGATAAGCTATCATATAGAATAAAAGTACATTCCAAAAAGCAGCAGAGTACAAAGATCTGCCTACAAGAACAACAATCCCTTCTGTTTCCAAAAATAATAATTTTGCATGCTTGGCAGTCCTGGTAACTCTAAAAAAAATGGTTTCCTCAAATTTGGGAGAAATAGAGTTTAATCTTTAGCACACAGAAGAACTTTTTGAATCCTTTACTCTGGAAGTTTGACAGTATAAGCTAATTTGAAGAAAAAAAACCAACCAACCTTCCCCCTCCCTACCCCCCAACCAAAGCGTCCTAATTGTTTTGTAGTTTTCCCGTATTTGAATAAAAGTTATCCACCCAGTAAAAGGTCCTTCTGGTTTGTAACATTACCTCAGAAGATTTTAGAAATTTAGGGCAACCTAGGTAGTTAAAACTGTCGATGATTATTGATTGATTCAATACTGATGGTTAGGCTGAAGTCCAAAGTGAGTCTTCTCAGTAGCATGGGAACAATGTGAGCTCCATAGTGGTATCAATACTTAAGAGGTTTTACTGTTCTAACAGACTCGGTACTGGCTGTTTATTTTTATGAAAACAATGATCTTAATGCAACCCCTAGTTTGACTGGTATTATATCAGTATAACAGTTATTTATATGGATTTAAGTATAAATACAAGAGTGAAAACTAAGAAAAACTTCAGTGGAACTTCCTTACGGCATCCCAAATGGAATTAAAATACAAATACTGTTATGGCTATGACTAAGTGATAGAATGTCCTACTGAACATAAGCTTGAAAGATAAGTTGAAGGACAAGAGACTTGACTTATGTTTAATGACCACCCTAGCCTCTGGTCAAGCTCTTCACATCAACAGAAAAGGTACAATTGCCAAGGAAGATTTAATAAGACATATCATGTTTGTGCCCATATGAATACAAACACACAGACTGCATATCGTTGTACATATGTGTGTGTCTGTGTGTTCATCTATATGTGGAGAGAACGAGAAATAAACAGGAAATAATAAGAATGTAAGCATCAATTTTAGGACATGAACCAAAAAGAGTTAATTCACCACCTTACAGTACAGGCAGATGACATTACTTATACAGTGAATGTATAGCTTCATTGAAAACATAAAAGTAAAAACTGGACAAAGCAGTATGGCATAAAACCTGATATAATTAAAAGTTAAGAGTCATTATAGCACATATCAGTATACTTTTCTCTAGAGCTTACAACTATTAAAAACATTTATTTGGTTTTAGTGGAAGAGGGAGTACAGTTGCTAACTCTGATAAACCAGTTTAAGTCTACACATTTATAGCACATTTTGCTCTTTATCTGACCTTATCATCAATATTTTGGATATGACTACAAACCTAGCAAAGAAGCTTTCTGTAATATCTGCCAACCATCTACAGGAAAGTCAAATAATGGTTCTCAAGCAAAGAGGCCTCCTACTCTAGGAATGTAGTTAGGTTGAAAGAAAACAATCTTAAGAATTTAATTTCAAGCGGAGATGTAACTGTTCAGTTAAACTAGGCTCAAAGTTAGGTTTGATCAAGGTTTGGAAGCTGATTGTAAGATACGTGACAAAAGACTGAATCACACTAGAATACAAGTGTCCTTTTGACTCTCTATCTCATATGCTGACCAGCAACTAATAAGAGAGGAATTTTATATAGTATTTCATTATACTCTTCAGTACAGAAGTCTTTGAATTTATAAGCATAACAATAAGGTTTAAAGGTCAGCTAAATCTCAGAAATTTTCACGAAGGTGAGATTTCATGTGAATCACTGAATTCTGCAAATTAGCTTGTTACTTGGCAATCATAGGAAAAAACAGGATAAAGAATTATTAAAAGCATGCTTTGAATTTACTTTTTAGCTCAAATTCAGTTTATGATTTATGATGTACTCTTTTAAAAGAAGAAGGAAATTTTCAGTTGCATATTTTGTAAGACTTGAGATCACTCTCAAGCTCAGTTTATCAAAGAAATTACTTTTATTAGGTTAATAATGTAGAGTACACTTTCAAAAGGAATATTTCTGAATAAACTATTATGATAATAAGCACTATTATCTTTAGTATTTTGATAGTGAGAGCTTGGAGACAATTGATATTAAAAAACCCACACAGTTCACAGTAAACTGAAAAAAATCGCAATGGAACTTTTTGAGTAGAATTAGCAAATTGACAAGCTTGGGACTTCTACTTAAATGAAGCGTCAAAACAAACAGGTCATAAACCAATACGATGTTCTTACTAGCAACTACATCTTCAATATCTGTATGGTATGGCTGTAAATTTATCCTAAACAAGCATGGATGAACATCTATTGCCTACATTAGTTTGGAAAATTAAAGTACATGTTTTCTTCCTCAGGCAGTAATCCTTACCACAAATTAAAAGTAAAAAAAAGAAAAAGTCTCAAAATCTTGTCTTAAATATACTTAAATATAAACTTTCGATAAACCTCCTGATTTACGCTACACCATGGAGTAACAGAAATACTATGACTGAAATTAGTTTTTGGCATATGAGGTAGATCTATGCCTTCAATCTACAATAATTGAATTGGATCTACAATAAGTTGATTGGATATAGCATTTTAACATCATTTTGGATGTTTAAGAATTGCAAGAGCTACAACCCTCTGGGTATTTAGATCACTAGCACACAAGCATGTAACATTCTTTGTGTTCAAGGGGAACCTTTATCCAGGATGCAAAACTGGTGCTGAATTATATTCACCTTCAAAAAGATTGCAAGCCTGTGGGTATTAAGCTTTGTGCTCACCAAGCTCAACCAAAAAGATTTATGCAATCTACTCTGGGACCTGACACTTATTCGTACAGTAGATCTGATAAGTGCATTCTGAGACCTTGAAGTTTATTATCATCAGAAGTTTCTGAATTTAAGGACTCAACCAGTAGACCTTTTTAGTGCTGATCAAAAGCACTTCATTATGAGCTCAAGCACACAGTACAAACACACAATAAAGAAAAAAAAGGAAAGGAAAAGGGAAAAGGGAAATGAGAAAAGGAAAAGGGAAGGGGAGAACCTTATAAAAAAAAATGAATCTTGAAAGCTTAAAACTAAGCTCAGATGTTTTAGGTAGCAGTCAAGTTTTTGCTTATCTGGAAATAGTCTCAAGCTATATAAATGACAGAAGACATCTGAATCAAGAGACAAGACACTGTATTTTTCTATACTCGATGATATCCACTAAGTCAGAAAGCTAATTTAGCACAAACCAGTGTTGTCCAAACAACATGAAGATCAACAATATCATGATTAAACTAAAGAATTTTATTGTGCATTTGCAGTTAACCAATCATCCAGACTATTAATTAAGATGTTGAACAGGAGTGGACCCAGCACTGATCCCTGATGTACATCACTAGTTACTGGCCTCCAACAGCCATTTTTTAGTCCATCTCACTATCTGCTCATCCAGCCCACACTTCAAAAAATTCTCTATGAAAATGTTATGGGATATAGTGATGAAAGCCTTGCTTGAAGTCGAAGTAGACAATATCCACTGCTCTAACCTCATCTGCCAAGCCAGTCACCTCATCACAGAAAGTTATCAGGTTGCTAAGGCCTGATTTCCCCTTGTGTATTAATGCTGATCTGCAATGACACCAGGCACCTCCATCAGCTTTAATGGATGCATCCCACCAGGGCCCATGAACTTATGTATGTCCAGTTTCCTTAAGTATTCTCTGACCTTATCCTCTTCCACCAAGGGTATGTATTTCTTTTTCCAGAAGACTGAGGCAAAGGAGGCATTCAGTACCTCAGCCTTTTCCACAGTCTGTATTACCAGTGGCCCTGCTCCAGTCAGCAGCAGGTTTGTGTTCTCTCTAATCTTCCTTTTGCTGCTTATGAACCTACAGAAGCACTTCTCATTGCATTTGACATCCTTTACCAGATTCAACTCCAACATGAACAATAGCTGTGATGTTTCAAGGTTTCATAAATTTAAATATCATAGTTACATGTATCTAGTGCAGAATTATAGATTATTTTTTTCCTTGTGGTCACATCAAACAAGAAAAATTCTGTAGAAATGTGGACTGTTCTAATTCATCCCACTTACACAACTGACCATCTGTGCAAGTTGCCCTGTGAGCACTTTTTAGATAGAGCTCAAAACTCTGTTCAAATAGCAAAAGAAATCTATTGCTAAGGTATGAAATGTATCATGGGAAATTTTCACTGCTCTGAGTCAAACTCAGGATGCTGATTTATTTTAAGTGAAGTCTTGAGTTTTTCCACTACCTCTTAAACTGCAATTTTTCCCAGAGCAAAAGTAATTTCTCACCCCTACCTTCATGAATTCATGTTGCTTTTTATGAGAGAAGAAAATCTGTGAGTAATATCAGCTAATTTCTAGAGATGGAGAATACCGTTTTCATGTTAACTCTTGCAGAGTCTGCTAGGAATGCAGGAATTCTAAACAACTACAAAATCTCAATCTTACATAACAGTGTGAGACAATAGCGATCAAGTTAGCTCAATACTCTAATTCAGTCGTCAAGTTCTAATATTCATTCTTTCTTTCAAGTGCTTATTTTGAAGAATACTTTCTCTCCTCTTTGATCTACAGTGCTTGTATTCTGTGCTATACTGCTTTGATGTTTGGTGAAGGATGATAATTGTTATTGCAGGATACAGGATAGCCATTTGAAAGAAATACATTTTGATTAATAACCTCTTTATTTAGTCCTATCCAGTAACACCTACAGATTTATATTACATATTTGCATTTCTTAAAAAAGGTTTTGTCTTTTAAAAAGGTTGCTATAGGGTAACAAAACAACTGAGTAGCTGGTGTGTAATAGCTTATTTTACATTCAAATCTGGCAATCTGCCTGTTTTTGAGCTGTATTTCGAGTAAATTTGGGAACCAAACAAAATATATGGCCTCTGGTGGCAGGCCAAATTGACTGTTTTGTCACCATGGTACATGTTGTATACCAGTATCAATTACAAATGCCATTTAAATACAACACTTTTTCTGCTAAAAGTTGAATAATTACAGTATAACCAATTAGCACCTTTACCATTATTCTTAACATGTGTCAAATGTAGGATGTGACAATTAGGGGGAAATACACAGAGGAAATAAATGGAAAAGGAAAAAAAAATCTAAACAAACAATCTAAAAACAGAAAGGAAGAAGTTCCATCAAAAGGCAGAAAATGTGAAAAAACCCCACTCCTGCCAATCTCCACTACCAGAAAAAAGTCTTCTCTGCCAAAATGTGTTCGTTTGCATGTTTTTCAAAACGATCAAAGTGGAAACAATCACCCCTCTGACTGCTAAAGTCTCTCTTTGCTGTGCTCTTGGAGTGTATTCCTGCTTGCCAATTAAATAGACAACCTCCTTTTAGATTAATTTTAGCCAGAGCACACACAGCTGAAATTTACATTGCATGTTGCGTATTTCTGCAAATACATTCCACGACGGCATCTCCTTTAATTTTGAAAAAGAGACTGCATTACACAAAGAGTTTTTTTCTACTGCACTACATGTTTTTTTTTTTTCTACTGCTAAGTCATTATTTCCAACTGACATCTTTTTCTATTCAGTTTTATCTTATTTGTGACAGCAACAAAGTACATCTTGATTATTACACATTAGATAATCTATACAAATAAGATAATAATTATTTTGAAGACATGATCACTTACGGAGTGAAAAACAAGATTTGCAGGGACAAGCACTGTTTTTATACAGATAGGGAGACTATGACTCCAAAGGAGCCACTGCACCACATGAACAACTCACATTCACTAAAAAATGGGAGTTCTTCCTCTGTTCCACCCTTCTGAAGGCAAATGTAGCTCACTAAAATGGCAGTAAAACTCAATCTGGTTATTTTTCTGCCTTTTTAAAGAGTCCAATTGCTCAGAGAAGGATTATAGAAATACTTCAGCTAATGAAAGGGCTTAGAATTTCAGTCTGGAAGCTGGGAAAGAAAAAAATTAGTGAGTGAGAGCAGGCAGAAAAGAGAGGAGAATGATCCCTCCTTTCTTTAGTGATAGAACCTGTAGCTCGGAAAAAACATAGGCATCTGCATCACATGCACTCTTCTTAATTCTGGCAAGCACCTATTCATTTAACTTCTGTAATGAAGACTTAATCATATTTAAATAATATTATGTTTTTTTAAAAAAATCCAATATTCAAATAACCACATTTTTACCAGTTGCAGGTTCTGGTAAATACGGAACCTCATGTTTATAGGGCCAAAGCAAATGGTTCAAAACCAGTCCCACCTTAGTGTGGCTGAATACATCCTGAAGAACTTTAACAATTGTTCCTATAAACATAAGCTCCCTACCTTATTTTTTAAAAAATAGTTTTATTTTTGCTGCCTCATTTGTTTATGCCACCCTGGAAGAGCTTATATTTGGGAAAAGCAAGGAATTATTTTAAACTGAAAACAGATCACAGCCAAGAACATACCAACTTGTCTTGAACTACAACTTACTTTAGGTCCTCAATAGCAAACATGTAACACCATTGGTCAAGACACCATGTCACCAAAAGGTCAAATCATACTAAAATATAATGTTATACCCTTAAAGCATTTAAGACATGCCATTCTCTCTTTGCTGATGAAAATGAAAAAAAAAAACAACAACCCTCTAACTGAGATCTTTGTATGGAGATGAAATTTATGAAGACAGGGAAGGTGAAGGAGTATCTTACACGTATTCATTCAACTCCTTCTAAAAGATGACACCTTCTAAAACATACTTTCATCCAAAGTAATGATGTAACTGTGCCATTGAAAAGGCATATTTATCTGTTCCTGTGATTACCATTTCTACATAGTCATAGAGATCTGGGGTTTTTTGGTCTTTGCATATTACATGTCTAATTCCTCTTGTAATTAATTTGTAGCAATACAATGAAGTATTATCTTTATTATCTTTTTATAACATTTACAGATGTTACTAGTTGCATTTCAAAGAGTAAATTAACAAACCTTCTAAGAAACAAATTGAGCTGTAATGAAAAGAAAAAGCATTAAGTTGATGCTTGATACCTAAGCAATCTGACAACATGGTGATACTATCATTCTTCTGTCTCTTTTTAAAGTGACATGTGTAGGATAAGGATCTTACAAACAGTAATAGTCGGTATATATATAAAGATATATATATCTATATACAAAACTGAATGAAAACTTGACTCTCTGAAAAGCAACAGAAATTATTTGCAAGTGTTGCAGACGACAGAGATTAAAAAAAAAAATCTGTAAAATTAGAAAAATCACAGTGGGTGGTAATATGATATGTTTATGCTTTTGCAGAAATTCTAGGATGAAAGTTTAAGCTGAATGTGTGTCCTTTCATGATTAAATTTATTTCTGTGTCTCAGAACAGAGGTGATGAGATCAAGAAGTTGATCAAATCCTTTAATTGATGATATTGCACTTAAGCAAGAATGACCAGCTGCATGACAGGGATTATTTTACTGATAATTCTGTAAAAAGGAATCTGGGGTCATATCACACACTGTTTTGGTTTGAGCCACGGTGAACCTTTTTGCTATTTTTTTTTCTTTCAGTGAACTTTTTAGCAGTGCCAGTGGACTGATAACAACCAAGGTCACTTCTGAGTGTCTGCAGCCTCCCCCCCTACGGGGGAGCAGATTAGACTGAAGGCAGGATCAGCAAATCAGAATATTCCCTTCTCATAATATTTTCTCTATTTGGCTTTCAGTATAGGCTAATACATCATGGAAGTCAAGCCTCTCGTTTTCCTTTTCCATTCACTTTTCTGCTTACTGTCGCTTCTATCACCCTCTCTTTGTCTCTCTCTCTTTTTTTCCCATTTTTCTTCCCAGCCGACACCCGAGGAGCCCGTCCGTGCGCCCGGACACTCCCCCCTTCAGCTGGGAGTCACCAGGGAGAAGAGTTGCTGTGAGAGTCGCTGGGGGAGGAGGGAGGGGATCGGGTGTTGCAAATATATATATATATATATATATATATATATATATATATATATATATATTCCCTTATCACTAATAATTAAAATCAATCTGTTTCACTTTTCAACCCAGAAAGCCTCTCTTTCTAATTTTTCTCCCTCTTTCCCTACCTTGGGGGAGGAGGGGGAGGGGGGTGAATCGAGAGGGTTCCAACTCTGTTCCAAACCGTGACACACACTCAACAAGAGTCAACAAATATTTCACTGCTATGGAAAAGGCAATCAGATTGTGAGCAACAATGGAAAGATAGCTTGCAAGACACATTACATCAATCTTCTATTCTGTCTGGCACTGGTAACACACCAATTGCTTACTGGATCCAATTTTAGGAAACTAGCTTTGGGAAGGATACAATTTAGAGAGTTATAAAAGGCACGGATTTAGAAAAACAGAAGACTGAGTGGGAATACTTGAACAAAGGGAAAAGAAATACTCTTCGTGTTCCTGTTGGACAGGGTAAGCTTTACTGTAAGCTTAAACTGTAACAAGACAGACTCAAGTTAGACACTAGGAAAAATCTTTCAAACTATAATTATAGAAAGGCATCATAATAATTTTCCTGAAGAGGCTAGAGGTCTTAAAGAGCAGGTTAGAAAAAAGTTTTGACAGGAATGGCATAAGCACAGCCCATTCTGCCATTGGCAAAAGATAAATGACCTATTGAGATATCTTCAAGTCCTATTATTCCAAGATTTATATGGCACCTAGAAAGGTAATAGGAAGTTTTCAAGATCACCTTAGACAAAGTAATTTGTAAGAAACAACGTGGACATGGAATCTTTGATAATAAATAAAGGAAAAAAGGCAGAAAATCCAATAGCAACATAAAGGTTACATCAACAATTGCTGGATCATGCTTTCTGTGATGATAACATGAGTCACACTGTATTACTGTAACAGACTGAGCAGGAGAAATACAACATTAACATGTGGAATGCAAAATTAGTTAAACAGTCACAAAAAGTGAGGTACCTTGGAAGCAATGCTTATTATAATTGGTACCCCCAAATACAGCTCTTACACTGTATGAAAAAGTTAGCCTTTTTTTTGGTAAATCATATTTTGTTGAAACTTCAAAAATAAAGTTACAAGATTGAAGCAGACTTTGAACGTTGTCTTGGAGAGAGAGAGAGAGAAAGGTTGTGACCAGAGTTTAGCTAATCTGGTTTAAGGGAAGACAGACCAAACACAAGGGAAAAAAGAAATGCACGTACTTGGGTACAGCCACTGTACAGAAAACATGGTATTCTGTTTTGCATTGCAACAGTGAATTGTTTTACAATTCTCTCTTGAGATAAAAGTTCCATGGGGAGTTGTGGAGAATGTAGTCTAATTTATTTTAATGATTAGAGCAGTCAATTAACTGCCTACATTTACAAGAGAAGGACTTTTTATGTCTGGTCATTTTCTTAACAAAGATTTCGCTAAACATTGGACGACTGAATTTGGGAAATGTGAGTAGCCATTATTCTCTTAATGACTAGGAAATTCAATACAGGTATTGTTATCATACATCCTTCAAAACAGAGTCTCTTTCTTTTAGCAGTTTATGATTTTTACAGAAACACTGGGTTTTGTCCCAGATTTTGTAAACTAGATAGTCTAAATGCATTATTCTTAAGTAACTGCTGGCTATAGTCTGTTGAAACAGGAAAATCTATGTCTAAAGAGACGAAAGCAAAACCAATGCAAATTTTAGTTTTCAGGAAAAATGTCTGCACTTGAGCAATTTAAAAAAAAATTGTTAATTTTTTTTTTTTCTAAGTTTGAATTGAAGGATATCTATGAGAGTGGGAATGCCTTAAATGGTCATCAATACAATGTTGAAGAAAATATAAAAACTATAGCATCTTTTGAGAAAATAATGAAAAATGGCACTGCGGTGAATATTATACTGAATTTGTAAAACTGAGAAAGAGTTACATGTGTAGGCTTTGAGGATCAGATTTTTAAAGATTAATTTCATATCAATAACAGGCTGTCACTGATATCAACAGGCAGTCGACCTATCACCTACCGTGGCAACCAAGCAGATTCACCCAAATAAAACTAGACACTCCTTACACTATATCTCTTTGCAGGCATTTGAGCTGCAGGATTTGAAGTAGGCAATAAGAAAAACCTGTGAGCCCTCAACAGCAACAGACTTCACCAGCATTAAACAGCTAAGAGCAGCTTTCAGCTGGCAGAAATCACATATAGTCAAAACTATTTCTAGAAATTCTAAATATTACTGATTGAGAATTTACAATTTACAGACTCTCTTTTGGGCACTTCCAAGACTACTCAATTGCTTTCCTGAACACTTCTTCCAATAGCTCCTGAATCTTGCTACTGTGCTGCTGCTCTAAGAGGAGCTTGTGCTTTAGTAGAGTAGAGCAGATCTTTTTGCATTGTAAGTCTCAGAAAATAAATGCTGACAGTTAGGGAATACTTAGGTGTCACAGAGCAGTCTTCTCATAGTCTTTCCCATGCCACTTGCTCTCTCACTATTTTTGGTGACACTTTTTCATATTATGTCATATTCTTCTGCCCCTGTAGCTCTGAACATAAGGTGTGTATCTGCTTTTGATGTTCCCCCTGCTCTTTTTTCCCCCCTCTTGTTCCTATTAATGTACCCCACTATTGGTGTCTATTTCATCTGTATCTTCATAGTGTGAGTAAAATCAGTGCATGGACACATAAGTAAATATTTTAGTGAAAAATAGACTAGAATTAGTACGATATGTTTTAGTTCTCTTATTATCTGCCTTTGTCTTCATAAAACAGCCCTGCTTTTTGTCTACCTATATATTACGTATTGTCCAATCCCTTAGTGTGTTATAATGCCACTATAATACATGTTAGATTAGAAAAATAGAAAACAACTACAAAATTTAACTTGAATTAGCACATTAATGTCAAAGCATGCACAGCTGCAAATGCCAAAAATTAAGACTAACCTATTAGTGCATTTAAACTAATGATAAAACCAAAACCTTTTAAAATTACATTATATTTTTCAATCTGGATATCTACCTCATTCAGAGAACAGATATGCATCCAATAAACCATTTTATCTTTCTCAAGAATTTATTATCTGTCCCCTGATTCAAACTGGTTGGAATAGACAGCTTGTATCTGAACAATTTACAATTATAAGCTACAAGGAAATGAAACTAAAACAACTGGAGGCAATCAACTGTAATGCTATGTGGTCTAACTATAATTAAAAACTCGTCTTAACAGGAACACAGATGTGAATCTCTACCACAGATTCTCACCATGTTTCCCTTCTGTATGATTCTTAAAAACAGTCCTCCTTACAAGGAAAACAGAAACGTGGAAAATTAACTGACTTAGGCTGCAGAATAAAATATTCCTTTTTTTCTAAATGTTGAACAAAACTTTCCTTTGCACACCTCCTTGGTCTCTATTACAAAATACACTTGTCCAAGTATGGTTCTGTCAAATTAGAGAGAAGGTTTGGGGTTTTTTTTGTGTGAAAAAAGAAGTGTGACAGCTCATGTTAAGACTAAATCTGAAATTACATATACAAATGCCTTGGCTAAGTATGGAAAAGGCTGTGAGGTTTAAATTTCTTTTTCATATCATGTCAAGTCCAAATAACTTGGTAATTTTCAGTTGACAGAGATATGAAAATATGGGCTATTCTATTCAAATATACAATATGGAAAAGCTACTTGCTCTGGAAGGTAGCACTCCAACAATTTTAAAAATATTTCAAATACATATGTAAGATATTTGAAATAAAGGATAATTCTTTTAAGTTTCATGAAAATATTCTTCTTATATACAACTGTAGTAACCAACTCAGGAGCAATAATTCTAAAACTAAACATGCCTATTACAAATCCACTCAGCCTCCATAAAAGAAAAATTATTCTTTGGAAAATGGATTTTACTCATTAGTGAAATTTCACTTAGTAAAATTTACTCTGCAAAGCTATGATAAATCAGCAGGTTGATTTTTCTTAATGAGACATTCAACTGAACTAAAATATTGCAAAGCAACACTATTACATACTGCACCATCGAAGCAGGAAGGAATGTAATTTTTTTTAACATAATACAATGATTCAAATAACGGTTTTTTATTTCAGCATTCCTTATATGCAACATTTTTCAACTATATTAACAGTAATCTAATTCATTTTTAATTGGCCAGATTCTGGGTTGTCATACAATTTTAACTCCCTGAAGTTAATGGGATGCTCAGGGTATTACTATACAGAAATGAATTTGTTGCATATTTGGTCATAATTATTATAGTTTAGATGCATCTGTACTAATAAAAAATAAAAATATATGCAAAGATGACTCCTTTCATTGCCATTTAAATATGTTCATGCAAAATTTATTTCTTTTTATGAAAAGGTTAACAGAACAGAAATTCGTGGTAGTAATTTTGTTAAGTATCTTGGACATTGCTGAAAAATGTATTTCATTACACATGCACAAAGGAAACAAGAACAGCAACCAGTTACGGTAGCACTGATGATTTACTTCCTAGTCATAAATCAGGCAAAATCTTGCCTTAGGGACCTTATTCTGTGGTCTCACTTGTGTAGTTTACCCTGTTCTGGCAGACTAACTTAAAATGTCAAAGAAATTAAAAGTTAGAAAAGAAACAGATAACCAAAGAGTATTTACTTAAGACCACACTCTTTAACAAGAGCCAACTATTGAATCAGGTATGAAAGGGTGTGTATCCTGAAAGGTATGAAAGGGGACTGGGCACCATTCAGGCTAATAGAGTGAAAGCTAAGAAACAGGGAAAGTAACTAAATGGAAGAAAGACTTGTGAAAGAGAGAATTACTTTCAGTTTGGACATGAAAATCATAATGGAAAATAGATTCTAATGACGGGAAAAAATGATGGAGTAATGAGAAAGCCTTGGGAAGGACAGTCCATTAAACACTATTTAGACAACTTGAATGTATTAAAAACAGCAGTCCCAATATATATGTATTCCTGGGAAAAAAAGCAGAAGCCGATTTAGGAATAGTTGATTTGCTTCCAACAACTTGGAAATTGCTGGAATAATTGAACCTTTTTAAGATTACTCTAGACAAAAGTGAAAATAGTAGAGTAATATTGACTTATATAACACACATTATGCAAAACCAACTCAATTTCTTTCTAAAAAAAATAAATTTAAAAATTAGAAGAATAAACTTAGAAAGGCTTAGAATTTGACTTTGGTGATGCACGGAAAACCATCTTCCCCATGGAACTGCACAAGATCAAAATCAGAATCACCTGGCATACTGATGTCATGTCACAGATCTGTTACAGAAATATGCAAATGAAAAAAGGATGATTTGAACACACAGTAGGCTTAAATATACACAGATAAGTGATAAAACAGATGGTTTCTAACAAAAAAATCAGAAGTTCCTGAAGCTCATGTCATAGAGCTCTGTGCACACTAACAGAGATGACTCTTTGCTAGCAGACTGTTTGGTTCTTTCTATGCAAAAGGTATGCATATTAAACTGGCTAAATTCCTGTATGATTCTAAGCTGAAAGTGACCACTGCTTCTTAGAAGAAAATAAAGACCTATGCTGAGGAATGGGCTGAAAACAAAACAAGAAACTTCTATAACTAAGTGTACTCCTATCACAATCATAATTGACAGATATATGGGTCATTTAACATACATTTTTTTATCGCTAACACATACCCAAATGAATTTGAGTCAAAATGCTGTTTGGATCCCACTATCAACTTACACCACATATGACTCTATTTCTTTTAAACGTACAGAATAGGTACTATCTTTTTTCTATGTATCATATTATTTTAAACATTTTTTAAACCTATTAAACCTGGGCAAAGTGAAGAAGCTTAGGCACTCAAGTGGGATGAAGGTTGAAATTTGTGCAAATTTGTACAAAACCAGAGTAGTTAAAATGTCCTCAGAGTTGTTGTGTATACATAAAAGTGCTCTTGAAGACCTCAGTACTAAATTAGTGACCTATTCCAACTAACTGCAGAATTTAGGTAATTCTTTAGAGATTTGAAACCTGGCCACAACAGAGAATATGAAAAAATCTGATTGTCATTCTTAAAGTGTGCACACCCACACTCCCTCCTCACATCATCTACAGACAATCTAGTGTACTAATCAAGATGTGATAATCCCAGTGTTTAATTTAGAGCCTAAAATTTAAATCTCAAACCTGCTTTACTCTAGCCCTGTCCCTGCCATCTAAGCTATTTGCAAGTTGGGGAGTAGAATGATAGATGGGGCCAGAAAGTGAAGACAGCCACAGAAGGGAACGTGCTGCTATAGGTCAGGAGTTAGCATTGACTTCTGCAGAAGGGAGGAAGAGGAACCTCAACTTCAGGATCTGCACTGTAAATTCCCAAGTCCTTGGTTGGATCTCATATCTTTGATTATGTCACTGAGTCCAGATAATGATAAACAGATACAAATTTACTGCATCCATCAGTTAGAAACTGTTGCAAGGTTTTGATTGATTATAAATAATCAATCAATATTAACAATATTAATAAATAATTTAAGTTATTTTTACTTATTTCTTTCAACTTTTCACCACATTGATTTTGGCAGAACGCTGTTATTCTATAATTAAATCACAAGAGTTCAGTTATAAGCAAAAGACAGGCTATGGGAAGTCAGTATGTGGACTAAGCCATATGGGGACCAGTTTCTACTATAAAGAAAGAAGCACTGCATTTCACAGAATCACAGAATCTTAGGGGTTGGAAGGGACCTCGAAGATCATCTAGTCCAACCCCCCTGCCAGGCAGGGTCACCTAGAGTACATCACAAAGGAACTTGTCCAGGCAGGTTTTGAATGTCTCCAGCGAAGGAGACTCCACAACCTCTCTGGGCAGCCTGTTCCAGTGCTCTGTCACGCTCACAGTAAAGAAGTTTTTTCTGATATTTACATGGAACCTCCTATGCTCCAGTTTGCACCCATTACCCCTTGTCCTATCACTGGACGTCACTGAAAAAAGCCTGGCTCCATCATCCTGACACTCCCCCTTAACATATTTGTAAACTTTGATGAGGTCACCTCTCAGTCTCCTCTTCTCCAAGCTAAAGACACCCAGCTCCCTCAGCCTTTCCTCATAAGGGAGATGTTCCACTCCCTTAATCATCTTTGTGGCTCTGCGCTGGACTCTTTCAAGCAGATCCCTGTCCTTCTTGAACTTAGGGGCCCAGAACTGGACACAATACTCCAGATGCGGCCTCACCAAGGCAGAATAGAGGGGGAGGAGAACCTCTCTTGACCTACTAACCACACCCTTTCTAATGCACCCCAGAATGCCATTGGCCTTCTTGGCCACAAGGGCACATTGCTGGCTCATGGTCATCCTCCTGTCCACCAGGACCCCCAGGTCCCTTTCTCCTACGCTGCTCTCCAGCAGGTCATCTCCCAACCTGTACAGGCACATGAGGTTGTTCTTCCCCAGATGCAAGACTCTACACTTGCCCCTGTTGAATTTCATCAAGTTTCTCCCTGCCTGACTCTCCAGCCTGTCCAGGTTCCACTGAATGGCAGCACAGCCTTCTGGTGTGTCAGCCACTCCTCCCAGTTTAGTGTCATCAGCAAACTTGCTGAGGGTACACTCTGTTCCCTCATCCAGGTCTTTGATGAAAATATTGAACAGTACCGGTCCCAGCATCGATCCCTGAAGGACTCCACTAGTCACAGACCTCCAACTAGATTCTGTCCCATTGACCACAACTCTCTGACTTCTGCCTTTCAAACAATTCACGATCCATCTCACTACCTGATCATCAAGACCACACTACTTTAGCTTATCTACGAGGATGCTGTGGGAGACGGTGTCAAATGCTTTACTGAAATCAAGATAAACCACATCTACCACTCTACCATCATCTATCCACCTAGTTACTTCCTCATAGAAGGCTATAAGTTGGTCAAAACCATGTTGACTGCTCTTAATGACCCCCTCATCCTTGATATGCCTAGACACAGTGCCAAGAATAAGTTGTTTCATCACCTTTCCAGGGATGGAGGTGAGGCCGACTGGTCTGTAGTTACCCAGGTCCTCCTTCTTGCCCTTTTTGTAGGCTGGAGTGACATTTGCTATCCTCCAGTCCTCAGGCACCTCTCCTGTTGCCCACGACTTACCAAAGATGATGGAGAGTGGCATAGCAATGACCTCCACCAGCTCCCCCAGCACCCACGGGTGCATTCCATCCGGACCCATCGATTTATGGATGTCCGGATTGTTTAACTGATCCCTAACCCAATCCTCATCTACCAAAGCAAACTCCTCATTTATCCTGACTCCTTCTGGGGCTATAGGGATCTGGGACTCCTGGGGAGAGTCTGCAGCAGTAAAGACAGAGGCAAAGAAGGCATTCAGTACCTCTGCCTTCTTGACATCCTCTGTCACCAGGGCACCCACATCATTCAGCAGTGGGCCTATATTGCCTCTAGTGTTAGTTTTATCTGCAGTATATTTGAAGAAGCCCTTTCTATTGTCTTTGACCTCACTTGCAAGATTAAGTTCCAAGGAGGCCTTAGCTTTCCTAATTGCTTCCCTAAATCCTCTGACAACAGTCCTATATTCCTCCCAAGTGGCCAGCCCCTCCTTCCATGATCCATAGATTCTCTTTTTCCACTTGAATTTGCCCAGCAGTTCCTTGTTTAACCATGCTGGTCTCCTGGCTCCCTTACTTCATTTCCTATCCATTGGGATGCTCTGATCCTGAGCTTGGGAGAAGTGGTCCTTGAATGTTGACCAACTATCTTGAGCCCCTTTACCACCTAGTACCCTTTCCCATGAGACTTCCCTTAACAATTGTTTGAAGATGCCAAAGTTGGCCCTGTGGAAGTCCAGGGTTGTGGTCTTGCTAGACATTCTGTTCCTTCCACCCAGGATCCTGAACTCCGCCATCTCATGATCACTGCAACCAAGTCTGCCATTGACCATCACCACTTCAACCAGACCCTCCTTGTTGGAGAGTATGTGATCCAGGAGTGCTCCTCTCCTAGTTGGTTTGTCCACCATTTACATTAAGAAGTTATCATCAATGCACTGGAGGAACCTCCTAGACTGTGAATGGCTGGCTGTGTACGCCTTCCAGCAGATATCGGGGTAGTTAAAATCCCCCATGAGGACCAAGGCCTGTAATTGTGAGGCTGCTTTCAGCTGCCTGTAGAAGGCCTCATCAACTCCTTTGTCCTGATCAGGAGGTCTCTAATAAACCTCCACAACTGTATCACCCATGCCAGCCTGCCCCTTAATTTGTACCCACAGACTTTCTACTTGCTCCTCATCTGCCCCTGGACAGAACTCAGTACATTCTAGTTGCTCTCTCACATAAAGAGCAACTCCACCACCTCACTTCACTGACCTGTCTTTCCTAAAAAACACATAGCCATCCATGACCACATTCCAGTCATGTGAGCTGTCCCACCATGTCTCTGTAATTGCCACCAGATCATAACCCTTAGACCGCACACAGACCTCTAACTCCTCCTGTTTATTCCCCATGCTGTGTGCATTGGTTTACAGGCATTTCAGGGAGCGAGCTGAGCACGCTGGTGGCACCCTTGGGAGGTGGGAGACCTGGTTTTCATTAATAGTAGAAGAATGCCCCACTAGTTCAAACCCAGCTACAATCACCTCTGACTTTGAATCTGGTTTAAAGCTCTGTGAATGAGCCCTGCTAACTCTTTCCCTAGTACCCTTTTTCCCCTGCAGGACAGGGTCTTCCCATTCAATGCCAGCAGGCCTGGTGTCCTGTACATCAAGCCATTCAGCAGTTTTTTCCCCTACCCGCTTCAAGTCTAGTTTAAAGCTCTCTCAATGAGTCCTGCCAACTCCTGGCCAAGAATCCTTTCCCCCCTCGTTGATAGCTCTATGCCATTGTTTGCTAACATACCTGGTGCCCTGTAAACATCGCCATGATCGAAAAACCCAAAGTTCATCCGACGGCACCAGCCTCTAAGCCAGTCGTTAATCACTTGTGTTTTCCTAGTCCTTTCAGCTTTTCCTGCCATTGAAGGAACTGAGGAAAAGATCACCTGTGCTCCCAATCCCGCAAGCATTTGGCCTAGTCCTCTGAAATCCCTTTTCATCACCCTGGGACTTGCCTTGGCAACCTCATCAGTGCCCACCTGCATGACCACTAGTGGGTAGTAATCAGAGGGCTACACCAGGCCTGGAAGTTTCTCAGTAACATTGCTAACCCAGGCCCCAGGGAGGCAGCAGACCTCCCTGAGGGTTGGATCTGGCCAGCATATAGGGCCCTCAGTTCCCCTTAAAAGACAATCTCCCACAACAATTACCTTCCTCTTGTTCTTAGCAGAGGCAGTCCTGATGCATGGGGCAGACTGCCTTGGCAACTTCCTGGACGGACCTTTGTCAGTAACCTTGGTTACCTGATTATCCTGATCCAGGGCCATATACCTGTTCTGTAGGGGTACACATGGAGGTGAGGGAAGCCTGGAGCAGGTTTGCCTGTTGCCTCAAGCAGGGACCCACTTCCAGTCCCCCTCTTCTCTCAGGTCCCCTACCTCTGCCAGGTGACAGGAAGGTAGAGGATCCTTTACTTCTTGTGAAACCTCTCCCTTGGGGCTTTGTCCCAAGGATGGTAGGGTATTACCCCACCAATCTATTTCTCTTTCACAATCCTGGATACTTCGTCATCTCTCTACCTCGTCTTTCAGCTCAGCCGCTAGGCTGAGTAAATCATTCACCTGGTCACAGCATACACAGGTGTCTCTCTGCTGTCCTCCGATACGACTGCCAGGCTGAGGCATTCTGTGCAGCCAGAGACCTGGACAGTTGCATTCTTAAGAGGGGCCTCTGTCTGGGTTGCCACTGTCCTCCTGGCAACAGTGTTTGCCCGAGTGGATACCATGGCTAGGTCCTCTTCAGGGGGGGAAGTTCACTAGCCGAGTTCTTGTCTTGAGCCAAGTGGGAGCCTGCGCCCTGCCTGCACCGTGCAAACTGCTGCCCCACACCCTGTTTGCCTACTCCTCGTCGCCAGTGCTCCCTAGGGCCTGCTTTTCTACCTGAGGGGGGTCAGGCCGCCGTCCCGTTGTCTCCACCCACGGTGAGTCAGAGCTGCCGCTCCTGACTCCCTTCCCCCCCTCTCTCTCCCGCCTTCTCTTCCTCGGTCTTGCCGAGGTTTTCCTTGCAATTTAGCCACTGCAGAAGGGGTCCACCGGCACGATCCCTCGCTCTGTTGTCCCTCGCCTCAGTGGCTTCACCATAATGGTGAATTTTGGGGAAAAAAAAATAATAATAATAAAAATATACACACATACATATATTTGTAAGTTAAGTGCTTTGGAAAAGTGACAAAGCACCTAGGGATGCATGACATCACAAATCCACACTGAGCAAAATGTGCTCTCTACAGGACTAGATAAATCCTCTCTGGATGATTTTACCTTCTCTCCCTGATGAATTATCAAGGAATATTTCTGTAGGCAAACTAGGCAACCTCAGTAGAAAACAGAAAACAAAATAGTAAAAAAAAGACAAGGAGGACTCATGTGCTCCCCACACTAGTCTCTTAGCAGTGTTTCCAGTCCATAGTCTCTCAGTTTATTTATTCATCTGGAACACCTAATTCTTCCTAGCAGGAAGCAGTCCAATTTAAGCAAATACCCATATATTTCTGTTCCATTTATGTTTTCTCAGCAAGACTCCTACAAATATTTATATATTAGTAAATTTAATGTTTAACTTAATATGTAGTCTTCTGTGCATAAGATGTCATCCCTACTTATATAAAGTGGAGGAAAACAGCGGAATGCTGTTTGAATACTATTAAGCTAAATTTATTTGAAAAAATGTTTTAGGTTGAATCTTGATTTCATGAGATATTCTTAGAGGGATTTTCACTCCTTTATATTATTTTCCCAGGATGTGACATTAGGCAAAGCTGAATCTATAGACTGGAATCTGTCAATGTTAACGTACTGAGCTGCACTTAATTCTGGCCGCTCTGCTTTTCTTTTTGCTAGTCATCCATCTATTCAAAGTTAGGATGACAGAGGCTGTCCCACTGTACTTTCTGGCTTTTGCATTCTGGCTAAAAAACTCTTTTTGTTTGTTTGTTTTGTTTTTTTTTTAATTAGCTGCTATGGATTCTAGGAAAAAGCTGCGTTGGGATCTTTTCAGTGGCTTAGCAAAGGCAGTTCTGAGACAGGAAATTAAAACCAGTGGAAGACTGGCAAGATCTTTATATGGTGACCTTTTTGGTAGTAAAGCCAGATCTCAAAAAAAGGCAGAGTGTCAGAATTTTTATGCTATGAAGTACTCAGGCTTTGTTCAGCAGCAGCAAAGAAAAAAAAGATATTTACACATGGCCATAGTTACTGACCACAAATGGATTCTTCTGAAACATGATTTATCCTTTTTTGTGTCAATCATACTTTTACACATGCAGCTTTTTTTGTGTTTTTGCAATGGAAATATGCTTATTGTATATAAACTAATTCCAGGTAACATCTAAATCTAACAAACCAATAACAAGGAAATTAAAATAGGAGGTACAGTAATGTGGAAAAGAATTAGATTGTACTTAGGTATAAGAAAGCTCAAAAGGTTCAGTGGAACCTAGAAAACTTCATTTTATATCACCATGTTGTATAACCTTTTCCTATTTTCTTAGTCTCCAGTTGTGGCAATGCACAGGGTAACAGAAACCTCCAGCTGTTTCTTCTGTAGTGAATTTCAAATTAACGTGAGTATGAAGCATTCCTCCATACCAATTAATGCAACTCAAAAACACTTGAGAAGCCTTCATTTGCCCTCTGAGGCTTTTCTTGCTCTTTCTCTGCACTTCTTGGTGTTTAAATTCTGTGACACCAAATTTTGCAGTTGATAGAGTGACCTGGAGTGAGTGTTCTTCACATCTCTCCTCAACCCCTTCCTTCTTCCAAGCATTTTTGTAATGTTACCTCCTAATTGGCAATTCATATTCAAACCCCCATTCAGTAATTTTCAGTGACAAAAAATTTCACCAACCACCGCAAGGATTTGTTTTTACTTCTGGAAAATGTAAATGTGATCATTAGCTTAGTATATAATATAAATTGGGGGTGAGGGGAAGGGGGAACATCACTGTCCTGCTGTTTGCCAGAGAGTATAATAATTGCTAAGATTCCTTTTCTTATACTTCCATTTAATGAGAAAAGATGAAAGATTAGAATTCCTGGAGGATTTTTTGTACATTTTTTTCCCTGTTATGTGGAAAAATAAATTGTATGTTTAGTATCCAAAGGCTAGAAAGTGGACCCTACAAAACAACCAATGCAAAGCCTAAATGAAGGCAACAGGGCAAGCTTGTGACAGATCTTGCTAACACTGGGAGATACGTCCCTTGTTGCTTTCAGCTTACTGCTGAAACAATATAAAAAAACTTCCCATGTTAGTACTCATTCCATTACTGTACAGTCAAAAATACGTTTCCAGCTTTATTTCAGATTGTGATCTCAATGGAAGTGATACAAATCAAATTGCAAGGGTTCTCCATACTGTTCTCGTGAAAAGAGAAGTATATGCAATGCATTGCAATACAGCAAAGAAAACAAGAGTCTTCAGAAAATATTTTTTGAAGTAGGTATATTACTAAAGTTGAAGAGATGCAGCAAATTTGTGCTTCTGTTCTTCAGAAAACAAATTAAAAAACCCCACCCCCCAAAAAAAGCCAAATCATAAAGAAATACTTCACAGATAAGAAAATAGATTTTTCCTGAAATGAAAATCTGTTATCCTAGGCCCTGCTCCTGACTGAAATCACCAGGAGATAATCCCACTGATACCAAAGAAGCAAGCCAAATGATGCACAAAGGAGCATTGTACATACATTACCTTGTGTGTTATGTTATTAAATTGCAGATGAACTCTTGCTTTCTTCTATTATGTTTTTAGCCTTCCAAATGACAACTGTTTAAAGAACACCATGAAAATAACTTCCTGATTACTTTTGCAGAGCAACTTTCACATGGCTTATCAAACTAGACTAAAACTCCTAGTATAAACAACCTTTATAAATGTCATTGAAATGTCTTAGATAAATACAGTGATACTTTAGACTTCAGTGATTTCAAAAGGATCCAGTCATTCCAAGGCCATCTTCTCACTACGACATGGTGCATGATATTTCTGAAGCAGCAGAAAAAAAGGAAAGTATTGCCTGAGGAAGTAAAACTGAGTCACTTTTCACACAGGTATGCTATTTCATGACTGTCAGGTGGAAACTCTTCAGGATTAATGCTTTATAATTCTCATATGGCTGATGCTTTAGAACTTCAAAGTGTAGTAGAACATTTCAAATTTTCTTCAGCCCATGAGGAAAAAGCTTTTCATTGAAAGCTGCTGTCAATTGGAATCTTGAATTTAATACCATACAACTGCTACACATTTTATGAAGATCAAAATTATGCACAACCTGTGCAGTTGTCCTGGTAATGCAAGTTTGTTTCGATATAAAAAATGCCTTGTCTTTGTGCTGAAAATTAAACAGTTATTCCTCATATCTTTTAGTATCTAATTAGAAAACTTTTCTAAACTGTTCATTTATAATTATGTCTTCTTTCACAAATAAACAGAAATAGATTGTTCATTGAAAAGATAAGTAATCAGAGTGTATTATGAAGAAAATTACATGAAAATCAATATGTGACTCCTGCAGAAGAGACTTGAGCAGTTTAAATTTGAATTCTATTAGTGGCAAGTCATGAATACAGATTTTGCCTCTCTAAAAAATAATCTGTTTGCTACAAAACCATCCCTAGTTATCTAATACTTCAAGATACAGTGTATTAGCACCGTCTCTGAATCTGTGTGAAGCTGGCCCCCTTTGGCAACTTAAAGAGCTCTTTGAACCATAGAACAGATGTAATGAAAATTGGTTCCATTAAATGCAGCTGGCAAATTACAAACTGAAAAATTAATGCACCATACCAAGACTCTGGGGGCTAGAATGAATCAAGGTGTGGTTGCCAGATGCTAACAGTTCTTTTTGCTCCCCTTTTGCTTAAAAATAAAAAGTACAGTATCTTATAAATGTGCACTAAACAGGAACTGTAACTGTAATTACAGTAAAAATGCAAAAAGTAAGCCAACAAAACAAATAAAATTGAAAGTAATCGCCATCGCTACACTGAATGTGCACGTCAAAGCATGGAAAATAAGAAGGACATATTATCCTACATGGGCTACTTAATTAATGGCAGAAAAATTGATGAAGAGAGTAAATTCAAACGCACAACTTCTAGCTCACAATTTTCTCTAAGCTGTAGATTTCTGGAAGCAGAGTAAAGAAGTTCTGTTCTTACACTTTTTTGCTAACTATCCATGGCTGAGGGCAATTAGAACAAGATTGCCCAGTAGATTCCATGAAAAGCTTATTCTGTCTCTGCTCAAAACCTGAATGAGAATAAAGGAAAGATTCAGTGCTCTTAGTTCTTGCTTCTTTTGCAAAACACTTAAAGGAAATCTTGCTTTTAAAAACAGAAGAACTTGCAGGCACCCTAATCACTTCTTCCTTTGTGTGTGAATATGCTCAAGTAGACTTCTGAAACATCTCAAGAAGCCAGTAGTACGCAGATAGTAACAGGGGGAACTAGAGGAAGAAAAAATAACATAATATATATACATGTCATATACATACAGTGGTATTAATTCTACAGAATTGTTTTGTTGTAAACTGAAACATCTGTCAGTCTACAAGCACTGGCATTTCTTGATGTTTCTAGCCTGCTGCAGGATTATTGCTGAATTTCAAGGCTTTTTAAAATGACGTTTAAATATTTTTAAATGGCACCTAACTACAGTCAGTACACATGAATAGTTCCTGCTTGTCACATACTGCATTGTTACATGTGCATGATAAAGCACAAAAATGCCTCCAAAATTAGAGGGTAATAAAAATGAAGGCTGATGGAACCAAATTGCTAGGTGACTTTAAAAATTAGTACATGAAAGCCTGTGAGTAACAACAATGAAGTTAGGTATAAGCAGACTAACACCCCTTACCCAGAAAAGCATGAAGAGTCCTCTTCAAAGTCCACACAAAAATTTGTGGACTTTTGTGTGCCTGTGAGCACTACTTACTTGCTACTGTGCAGAAATTGGTATTTCTATTTCAATGCATTTTCAGTCTATCATAAGCTCTGCCACTGGTTTACTTGTTGATTTTTGTTTTTTCAAATGGTGGCATAAAGCATGCTGCATCTCACATGACTCAGATATCATACCTGCCATGCTTCCTGGAAATAACCAGCTAGCCTCAGTCAAGAGTATGGCAAAGCAAATACTTTTTTGTAAGTCATCCAACTGTATTTTTTTTTAATTCCCTTTCTTGATATTACTATCACATTTATTTATGGTTGTTCTAATTCTGACTTTATTACTGGGAATCCACTGTTTTTAGGCTGCTTCATGTCCTTCTTCCAGAGATGCCAAAGCCTTTCAAACACTAATACACATCTGCTGTTGCCAAAGGCCATGAGGTTCAAATTCACTGCCTTGCTAAATGGTAAAGCCAGTGTCTTTAAATGATGGATTTTTTGAATATAATAACTCATAATATCCTAACCATTTTCCCCCAGAGGCCATCATCTCCATTTTCAGTCATAATGAATTACAAATATAAATCATAATTAGATACTTCATCAGACATATTTGCTGATGTACAGCTAGTTAAAAAATACATGGGTCAGTAGACGGAGACACTTAAAAGCTACACAGTGTCAGTTTAGTGTGGAGTTTAACCTGTGTTAAGTCAAATAGTTACAAAATGTACAAGAAGTGATAAACTAGTTCCACAAACTATCTTTTATATCCAAAAGCAGACTATTAAGACTATCTTCTGAATGAATTAGAAATGAACATGTACTTTAGCAGGGGAAAAAGGAAATGACAAAGTGAATTCAAGCTGATTGTAATCTTGAATGATTCCTTAAGTGGTAACCCTCCAAGAAAGAGAGCCCCTACCTCTCAGGTCTGTAATCTGAGAAAAAAACCCCAAAATAAAACAAAGCAAAACAAAAACCAAACCACCCATGGACCAAGCCTAAATTCCTGTTAACTGAATCAGGAAAGCATACCAGTAAGTTTCTCCCCAGACACGAGACAGACATCTCTCAGATTTACTCTTCATGCAACTAGATTATGATTTTCTTCTTTATCTGTTTTTCACAAACATTGTAACTGCACCATCCATTTGGATCTCTTTAAATCTATGTATTACCCGCTTTGACTGAAAATTAATTTGAAGATAATGGCATTTATCCTAGAGTACAATAAACCTAAACCCCAAAGTTATAGCACTGTTTAACAGCAGCCCAGCTGCAAAATATCTATCCCAGCGTAACGTGGTTTGTGATATGTGCTGAAGGCAGAATGTACTCATAATCTAACTCAACAATACTACATAAAGGGTATTAAGTAAAGAGTATAAATTCATCTAAATGAATTAAATGTGGCTAAAGATGGGAACTCCAATAGAAAGTGCCAACCTCTCCCTTACTGCTTTATGCTATCAAGATCACAGAATCACAGAATGTTTGAGGTTAGGAGGGACCTCTGGAGGTCATGTTGTCCAACCCCCCTGCTCAAGCAGGGTCAATCACAGAGGGAAAATGGGGCATGACAGCCTAATGCACACAGATACCATAGAGATCACTGAAATAAACTATGATTTGAGAAGAGGGGCACAGGATACAGACTGTGGTTTATAAATAGAACTGAAATAGTGTTTTAGCAAAGAAGGTCAAAAGAAAAGCTTCCATTATATGACAATCTAGGTTATATTAGGAAGTGAAAGCCAATATGCATTCTCTGCCTTTTATTCTATCTGAATGGGGTAGATAACAGGGAATATGCAGTAAATGAAATTTTCTGCAAGTGCTCCCTGGAGTTTCTTTTTTGGAAAAGGTAAGGAAATTAAAATTTACTTAATTAATTAAAAGGAAATGAGTGTTCAAAAGTACTCATGAAAAAGCTGCAGTATTTCTTGGAAAGCATAAGCTCATTCTAGATTTGCAGTGTAGCAGTGCTAGCTTTTCAGACTTCTATAGCAAATTCAGCAATACAATAATTTCCATTTGTACTGTATATTAAAAAAACCCTCTATGAATCTAAAGAAAAAAATATACAAATCTAAAGAAAGCTGTGAATCTAACTTGTTATTATATGTCTGTTTTTTTATATACTTAGAGTTATTATCTGCATTCATAAGGAATGGAAAGAAATAATTACCTGGAGTTCTCTTAACCTCTGCCACTAACTGACTGCAAAAAAATGTTAAATTTCCCCATACTGGCACTGATGTTTCTAGAGACTGGCCCAATTCTTCCTTCTAAAACTGCCTAAAATTAGCTTCATTAGTAACAATGAAAGATTTAGGCAAATAAGTCCTCTGATGGAATGTATGCATATTTGAGTGTTTTCCCAACAGTATAAAATAACACAGGCCTCCCTCAACCCTCATGTGTTTAAAAATGTTCACCTGACAATTAACTAACTTCTTAATAATTTGCTAAATGTATTAAAATAATAAAGCCATTTAGTACACTTAGAAAAAAACAGCTCATAAGATATCCTCCTTTCTAAGCGAAAAAACTGTAGAGTGTATTCAACATATCTTGTATAAAAAAAACTGTAGGCAATTAAAATGTTTTCTGCAAGAAAACGATTTTATATTAAACAGCAAGCTTATTTATGTTTTGACTGGATGGCAGTTAAAAGTTATGGACCAGCAGGCACAAGAATATAGGATGGCATGATAGAAACCATGCACAACTGCTCCAGAGAACTGCAGATAGCAGGGACAGGAAAACAAAATAAAAGAAAACAAAGTAAGAAGATAACCTCTGCTTTTAGCAACAGAAAATTTATTCTTTGGTTCAGAAGCACAGCATCTTTTTTCAGCTGGTTCAGCCACTAATTAGCTTGGAGCAAGGGTAGTGCAGTAATACTGATAAAATTTTCTAAGAATATGTGACAGCAAAAGGGAACAAAATAGATGTTTTTTGGTACTTCTACATATGGTCTAAAAATCAGCATCTCCTAAAAAATCAAGATCATACTAAGCAGTGAACTTTAAAATACACTGTCATTAAATCTGTGCAGATTTTTAAGTGAATGACATTGACATTCTATGTACAGAATCACTAGGCCTGCTGATAACTGTTTTACGTGGAATTAAAGATCCTGTAATAAAAAAATTATAGAACCAGGGATTATTTACAGGTAGTATAAGCAAGTATGCTGAATTTTTATGTGTTATTTTCCTATATTCATATTCTTTAATGCCATTAATACATATTTATGTGTGCAAAAATTTGAACGGATGATAGAATAGACTCAATGCAGTATGGCAACTGATACGCAATACCAAAATTAGGTAATAATATCCAACTTCATTTTCTTTCTCCTATCAAATCCAATCAACCTCATAATTCCACTCTTCATTTTCATGTAGCCTGCTGAACTTTCATGCTGGGGAATAAACTACAGAGGAAGAAATGTAAAACGAAGTTGTAATAGCAGTGTTGTTTAGTAACTAGCAACTAGGTAACATAAAAGGCAATAAATACTTCCTTCAAGGCCATTCCTGACATTTCTTAAAGGGTTTGTCTTCACAAAAAGAAACATGACATCCAAAAAAATTAAAAGTTTTATAAATTACAAATTACCGTAATTTGCATTAGATCATCTTTCACAATTAATTATTTGTGATTGGTCATCTTTCTGCCATTAAAACTATGAGAACTAGGAATTATTATGAAGCACAAGTAGAAGACAGGAAACAATCTGCCTAGGTGTTGGGAATGTCAGTGCCAGCAGAATGTAACACCAAATTCTGGAAACCAAGTGAAAGTTTACTCCTTGGACAGATAGAGAAGACAGATTTTTCCTCTCAAGCTACAGATCCTACGTGTCTCAGCAGACAAAAGGCAGTTCTCTTCATGGGAGAGTGGGAATGGGACATATTCATAGCACTGGATAACATGCTTTCTTTGTAGCCAGTCCCTTGACTTCACCTCTATTCAAATTCTGAGTAAAAGTTCTCAGGTATATGTATAAGGTTGGACAGATTTACACTCAGCAGTTTTATTTTGCATTCCTCCATTTCCTTTCATTCAGTCTAAAAACCAATTTGAGGAATAGAAGTCTTCTAGTAAGGTTAAAGAACTCAAATGATAAAAATAAAAAATAACTGATTAATGGATTATTAAGATCTGTCTTCACTTCAGGTAATACTGCTGCACAAAATCAGAGCAGATTGTGGAAAATGATGATGGCCCATGAGTCTGAGTTGTCACCTTTCTTCAGACAGTGATCTCTAATTGGTATCTCCTAGGAAGTCAGAAAGGCCCTCCTTGTACCTACACTGCTGTGCCATGAGAACAGGACGAATTCCTCCTCAGTCTCTGTTCACAATATTTTTATATCCTGAAGCAAGATGACCAATGTATCCCTCATAACTTGGGCAAAAATAATCTCTCATTTCACACTAATCTAAATATGTATTTTTAATCCCTGCTGAACTACTTCTGCTTCAACTTTATGGAGGAGGGGTCAGAGCCTCTCACTCCATGTTTACAACTAAAATGTTCCTCTGATATTTAATTTATCAGTGTTTTCTTTTTTGTGTGTATTCCAGGTAAGTTAGAAAAATTAATCAGAATATTCAAATTCTAATGAGGTCTCTATTATTTTTATACTCTCTATAATTGTTTTGGTATTGGTAAACAGATGATATAATTTGGGGGAAAGGCCACAAAGTGACTAGGAAAGTCAATTCCAAATCTTGGTTGAAAACATACAAACAAGAACAAAGAAATTTAATTAATCTTTTTTTAAAAGTTCTATATGCTCTGAAGGAAACACATCCATTTTTTTGAAAAGTTTCATTTAAAAGAATGAAAAAAAAAATAAATCCAGTTTTGATGCTTTAAGCCCAAAATTAGTTTTTACGAACACGATCTTTCTCTATGTGTCAATATACACACGTACACAAATAAAAATTATTTCATGTATTTATGTGCAGTGCATGTAATATAAATATGACTTATAATATAGCTATAAGATACCTCACTAGAAGACAAGCAATTTGAACTTTCTTATTTTCTTAATGAGTAAAGATATAGATTCCCTAAAATAAATAATCAACTATTGCTTGACAGGAGCTCTCTCCACAAAAACAAAGAGTATTTTTGGAAGTTTTCTCTTCTTTTTCTTTATTTAAAAAAAATATTATTTGGTATTCATATGTAAAATAAGAAGCATAATGTTTACCAAAAGTTGCAATGTATGGCAACTGATTACTGATTACTTTTTATCCTCACTGGCCTTCTCAAATATATAAACAGTAAGACAGTGACAAAGAATATCTCACTTCATGAACAATAATGTAATTATTGATTAATTGAATTGATTTACAGAAATGTGATACATTAAAAAACACACATGAAAACTTCTGTGGAAAAGACAAGGTTTTTAAAATGCATATGGAATAGCAGAAGACAAGTTGGACAGATAATGACCACAGGAAATGACCTTGAATCAAATCATGGAAAATTAAGGTAGAATGAGTGAGATTTCACAGGAAATCCTTATCACTGTGCTGCAGTATAGTATCTGAAAAGAGAACAGAAAAATCAAGAATACAGACAGGGGAGAAAAACTCTCATTAGACACTGCATGCCTACCTCCCCCATTTGTAAAGGCATATTTTGTCTTTTACACTTACAGAATAAGATTTGTTATAAATCTAATATGAAGACTACACATTCAGGAGCCTCTAGAGGGACAAGCAGCCTTAAGATGAGGAGGAAGGGGAGGAATTAGGTATCCAAATAAAATATTGATTAGCAGATCTTCTTAAGGAGAAGGGTAGAAGAGAGTAAAATAATAACACTGATCTCCACAAAATTGGTGCCAGGTATCAAAATAGGGACAATGAGGTGGAATGTTTTCATTAGGGCAATAAACAAGACTGGTGCATTAGAACAGCAGAAAAGGGTCTTCTCTTTAGCTTTTTTTGCCCTTATCTTCCCTTCAGAGGAGGGTGGTGGTAAACAAGTAGAGATGAAGCAAGAGGAGGAAATATTGTAAGCAAATTGTATTTCTCAACTAACAGACTACAGTACAATAAGTCTTAGCAAATGTCTGAATCCAAAACACACTGCTGTGGCATTCAGAAGTAACAAAAGCAGTCTCATATCATCCTTTAGGGTTAAGATCACAAGGATGTGGACCAGAAGATGAGTTCTTCCAGCAACCTGTAACACACGGAAAAACCCCTTGGCAGCTGGTACATACCAAAATCCCTAAGATCCGAAGAAAACTCATGGCATGCCTATAGTTGTTAAGGAAATGTAGTCTTCACATATAGAAAAATACAGTCAAAGTTCTACTTCCCATTTTGAATGTGAAAACGCAGAAATGTAACTAATATGCTAAAGACAATCTTAAAAAATAATAAAAACTAAAAAATCTATTTTTAAATTTTATTACTTTGATCCTAATTAAAATATATTATGAAAACAAGTTTTATAACTGTTGCCTTATTCCAGGTAAAAAATGTTTTCTTTCATCAAACAAAAAAGTTCTGTTTAAGTTTAGGAAAGAAAACAGGAAAAATCCGACCCCAAAACAACAGTGACAGGGAGAAACTGCAGACCACTGCCAGTGACATATTTCTGCTCCCAAAAGGCAAACAATGTTTACTTGGCTGGTCTAATAGACAGAATCACTAACTATGCACACGTGCAAAAAGGGAAAGGGAGGAAGTCAGTCACACAGAACATAACAGTCCACTGGGACACAGGGTCACATCCACTAGTGTAACAAAAGGATAATTCCAATCAGGTTGTTTTGAAGTGAAATAGCTTGTGCCCTAATGGAGCCTAGTCAGTTCCACGATGATGGGCAAGACTCTAATTCCATAAAAAGTAATTAAAACAATTAATTCAAAGTTTTTTTCCTTGCTGACTGTTGCTACTTACTGATTCTTCTTTATTGTTGAACAAACATGGCAATGGACCAAATCAATTAATAGAAATACTCTTCACTGCTGCCCTTGCTTTTTGTATACATGGAACTTTAACTGGAGAAGATAAACTTTTCCTATATTTCTAAATTTTCCTTTGTCTTAATTTTTACCCTATAATTTATTCCTGCATTGCTTTACAAAGTATGTAATACTGTTTTATTAATACTTCCACATTCATTTACCATTTAGGCACAGACAGATAAAATGCAAGGCAAAAAATAAAACTTCATACAAAATATAATTACAGTCTTGTAAAAATAAAGATGTAAAACAACAAAAAACCTCTTAGGACAAAACATTTTTGCACAGAATGCATCTGTGAAAGAAAGAGTTTTTTTCACATTGACTCATAGAAAATTTAGATTAATAATGGAATTACTTTTAATTTCTTATATTCTGCGGATATTTGTATAGGTAGCCACAGAGAAAGTATATACACTAAGAATTTTTATTTTAAAATGCAACTTTGTTTTTATTTTCCTTGTTTGAAAAAAATCACTGCTTCACTTGCTACACTGCTACATACAAAACCAGACCTTTTCCTGGATATCCTTCATATGAATTTGTATAGGTGTACATATACTACAGATGTGTGCACACACACAGAGCGATGTGTGATAACCTATGGGACAATAAAGGGAGATGCAGATGTTGAAAGTGGTGAATCACAGAATCACAGAATTACCAAGGTTGGAAAAGACTTTTAAGATCATCAAGTCCAGCCTATGACCAACACCACCACACCGTCTAGACCATGGCACTAAGTGCCACATCCAGCCTTTCCTTGAACACATCCAGGGACGGTGCCTCCACCACTTCCCTGGGAAGTGCATTCCAATGTCTAAAGGAAAAAAACTGGACCCATCCTCCTGAAACCCTGAAACCCACCCTTTAGATATTTATAAGCATTTATGAGATCCTTCCTCAGTCTCCTCCAGGCAACAGGAACCCAGCTCTCTCAGCCCTTCCTCATAGGGCAGATGCTCCACTCTTCTAATCATCTTTGTGGCCCTGTGCTGGACTCTTTCCAGTAGTTCCTTCTCCCTTATGAACTGGGGAGCCCAAAATTGGACGCAGTACTCCAGATGTGGCCTCACCAGGGTAGAAGAGAGGGGGAGGATAACCTCCCTTGACCTATTGGCTAGACTTTAATTAACTCACCCCAGGATGCCATTGGCCTTCTTGGCCATGAGGGCACATTGTTGCCTCATTGTCGCCTCATTGTCAGCCTGGTGTCTACCAGAATCCTGAGGTCCTCCCCAGAGCTGCTCTCCAGCAGGTCAGCCCCCAACCTGTACTGATACATTGGGTTGTTCCTCCCCAGATGCAATACTTTACATTTGTCATTGTTGAATTTCAATAAGTTTCTCCCTGCCCAACTCTCTGGTCTGTTCAGGTTACACTGGATGGCAGCACAGCGTGTGTCAGCCACCCCTCCCAGTTTTGTATCATCAGTGAACTTGCTACTGGTGCAATCTATCCCTTGGTCCAGGCCATTAATGAATATATTGAACAGGACTGGACCCAATACCAACCCCTGGGGAACTCCACTAGATACAGATCTCCAGCTAGACTCTGCCCCACTTACCACAACTCTCTGAGTTACAAGAATCATGTTGACATGAAATTCAGACATGTATTTTAGATAGAATAAACTGCAGTATACAGCTTAAATGGTAACCAACAATGTAAGGCTTTAATGAGATGAAAGATTTGAAAGGGTTAATTGCAAACTGTCTAATAATAAGTAATTTCAGATGTCTCAAGGGCAGTCATAGGGAGAATGCAGTCGTTTATAGTTTTATAATCTTTGTGACATGGTGCCCTCCAGCAAGCACAGAATGGGTCCTATTTCAGTTGTTTTAAAAGACCTGAACATATCAGAATAAAGTTGATCCCAGCATGTTAAAACAGCATGAAATACATTCCCTTGCAAATTGTTTACAGAAAAAATGTGTTTATGGAAATGTATCACTGATTAAAATGACTAAAGGTAAAAGACTCTCTCTGAGTCTTTTAATTGTATTTCTTCCTAGAGTGTCACTAGTAAGGATGCTATTCTAAACACCCACTATGAAATATAATAATAAAGTGGGCTTTTTTTCTTTGAACTACTATTTTCCATAACTATTTTGGAAATACTTGTAAGATCTAGTTTTTAAAAAGCTCATGGCTTGTGAAGAGGCACAGATCCCTTGTACCTTGAAAACAGAGTGTGTCAGAATTGTATCTTAAAAACACTTTAGTGAAGAAGTTGTTTCGATTCTAAAGATGATTGTTTATGCTTGCTCACTGCGGAGACTGGACATGGAAACCTGAGTAGTCTGAAATCAACAGACCAGAATTTAAGGAAAAGTGGTAGAGAAAGTCAATTGAGACCTAAAATACATTCCTATTTCAATTAGTCAAAAACTTGCCGATTACTGTAAAAAAAACTTCTTTGTTTGAAACAAAAACTTTTCACAGTGAGTGAAAAAATTTTCTTAATTTAAAAATTTCTTCTTTTCTTAATTTAAGCAGTCATGAGTGACAACTAGATAATCAACTTAGTATAACACAATTAGTTAGAAGTTCAAAAATTAGAATGGAGTGACTGGTGCCTTTACTTTTCTGTTAAGCCAAGAGACAACAACATTTTGGATTGCATGTAAGAGAACTGAAGTGAACAGTTCATTGCATGCTATACACCATATATGCATTTTGTTTTTTAATCTACTGTGTGATCAAATCAGTAACAAGGGTAAGATTTCCCCCAGGCTGTCTGCAGAGGTTGGTTGGAAAAAGCCAACACATGAAAAGAGGATCTATGCCCTGGGTCCATAACACAATAAAGTTGTTAAGTTCTTGTATGTTTACGATCATTCTACAATTTAGTGATACCACAGAAGAGATGCGTGAAATAGCTTTCTGCAAAAACTTTGAGTGAAAAAATGAATCATAGAATTAATAGTAGTAGAATTAATTAAAGTACTCAGGTTGAATTGACTGAACTATGTTATTTTTTTCCAGTAGAAACACTTATCTTTTCAAATGAAAAATACAATTTTCTCAACTTAAACATTTGTTACTGTTTTACCCAGAGATTAAAACTTTAGAAAGATCTGTTTTGAATGGCTTTCACTTAGTTTTCCCTTTGGGGGAAAAAAAAAAAAAAAGCAGCTGCAACAATCAGCTGTTTTCACAATTATATACAGATGCTGTTTGTATTTTTAACACTTACCTGTTTTTAAGTGTCTGAATCTTTAATGGAGAACAGGACTGGGTAAGGGGAGGTTGAGCAGTATGATTATTAAACCGAATAAAAGTTCTGCTCTGATATAAAAAAAATCAATAGTGCTGCCCAGTCAGAATTCCTTGAAATTTTACAGACACCTAGACAAAATGTATTATCTGAGTTTGGAGGAGCAGCATTATTGCAAACCGAAGCGAATTCCTACATCTTGCATTCTTAGTACCAAGACATTTATAAGTAAACTACTAAATATAAAAGATTACAAGTTCGCTGAATCAGAAGAACCTCAGCTTTTGGTATGATTAAGTTTTAATTGTATTTTTCCTTAGGGATCACTAGTAGCTAATAAGCTAGGACTTTAAATAGCGGGAGTAGTAAAAGTCACCCCATGAACCATATTTGGATATGCTTGGTTGCCTAAGGCATCCTGTTGCCTGCAGTTTCAATATTTCAGTTTTCATCAATGAAAAAAAAAAAAACAACTCTTAGGAAACCCTTATTTTTGAAATGACAGCTGTCTCAGTACATCATACACCTTTTGCAAATCTCAGAGATGCTGCTACCATGTATTCTTACTTTCACTGTACTTATTAGAAACACGTATTAGTGAGTCACAAATTCTGAATCACACAGTTCTCAAATTTAATGATATGCATCTCACTGGCTGATAACCATGATTGCAGTAATAGCAGTGAATAGATATTGCAGCTATAAGCATTTAGAGTAACTTCTAACCTTTTAAAAAGTCTTTTGCTTCATTTTTTGAAACTACTGAGTCTTTCTGCTAAGTAGTACAAGTTTGATTTCATCCTTTTCTCAGTCAGATCAAGGAACTCTGGACTGTAGAATGTGTTGCTCCCAGAAAAGGGAGCAAGTGGAGCTCATACAGGTGTAACCCATCTCCAAAGTATGTGTCAAAGATGAAGGCATCATTCTGCAAGAAGAATAGTAGAACATAACCAAAACCACGCTTCTGCTATAAATCGGTACAAGTCAAACAAAGTTAGTTCTTTCCGTCAGGGCTTTACATTTTTTTCCTTTTTCTAGGTGCTTTTAAATGGAGCTGGCTAAAAACCTGGCAGCTAACCTAGAGGCAGTCTATATTGTCCTGGTTAAAGGCTAATTAAATAAGCTGCCATTACAATTGATTTGAGAGTCTTCATTTATTTTGTCCTACATATCCTAACCAATGTCTCATTTGAAAACTCAAGTAAGGCTCTTACTCAGAATGTTTAATTTGGATGGTCATATTGTTGCATAATCTGAGACAATGTAATTGCATTCCTGCAATGACATTTCTGCAATTGAAAATAGATGGAAATCTTGCACACACAACCATGTAGAAAGAATAAAAATGTTTACAATTTAACCATTAACATATATGAAAATATATTAATTTGATTGAGGAATATGCCATATGAAGAGATACTGAGAGAGCTGGGTCTGTTTAGCTTAGAGAAAATGAGGCTGAGGGGGGAATCTCATCAATGTGTGTAAATATCTAAAGGATGGGTGTCAGGAGGGTGGGGTCAGACTCTTCTCAGTGGTGTCCAGTAACAGAACAGGGGGCAATGATCACAAACTGGTAAACAGGAGGTTTAAACTAAATATGAGAAAATACTTCTTTACTCTGAGTGTAACAGCACTGGAACAGACTGCTCAGGGATGTTGTGGAGTCTCCATCCCAGGAGACATTCAAAACCTGCCTGGACATGTTCCTGTGTAATCTGCTCTAGAGGATCCTGCTCTAGCAGGGGGTTGGACTAGATGATATCCAGAGGTCCCTTCCAACCCCTAAGATTCTGTGATTCTGTGATTCTGTGTGTATTATTAAATTAAGGACATCTTCAAAATAATCAAAGAGTTGAATAACAATATTATAGCACTACTTTAATTAATTTATTAGTTCATGACAATAGACTTCTTTACCCCTATAGCAATTCAGGTAGTTCTATCAGAAAATTGATACTGGCATAAGACAAAGTGAGATGCAGAGGAGTGACTTATGGAATATCAAGGCTACGAATTTATTAAACAGAGAAAAATAAAGCAGTAATATATTGAGCTTCAGAACGAACTAAATCCCATGGACTTGTGGGACCCCAAGACACTATAACAGATGCAACAATTATGTATGGCACAACTTTAGGGACATACTAGCCAATCATCTGGGAGCTCTGCAGTTTTGATGAGAGAATGAACTGTTAATTAACAAATATTAAATCCCAACTTGTCATGGAAAATTAAACTCGAGGGATGAAGCACGGCTGCCCATAAGAAGCTAAGCTATCAAAACTATTCCAGGTCAAAATTAGTGAATGCCTTTTGGAAACAATGAAAGGAGTATTTCTGCTGTTTAATTTCTTTTTCTCTGAAATCTCTGAGATACAGATGGCTCCTAAATACACCGTTTTCTCCAGGAATCCACATTACCTCTGAGCTTCTAGATGAAGTGGACCTCTTTCCCTTCTTGCAAGACTTCACTGACATCCTACAGATTTCTCTCTAACAGTGAAAGGATTTGAAGGACAATCTTACTACTTGAGAAAATTACCCTTTCTGAAGATGAGTACCTCACAGTTTTGAACTGTGCAACCTCCATATCCCAACTGCTGCCCTGCACGGATGCCTTGAAAACACACTTCCTTAGCCTGAAGACAGGAAAGATGGTTTCACAGAATTTCCTCATGGACTGTAGTTCCTTTACTGTGCAGATCTGAGTATATGAAGATGCAGACAATGTATGCAAAACAGCATACTCCTTCTATGAAGTGCCAGCCCTGTATGAAGCCTGAAGCTGAAACGTGTAAATGAGAAAGAAAAGTTGGTCCCCTGCTTTCCACATACAAGCAAGAACACTAAACTTAGAAAAGAAATATGTTCTTTTCAGATTTCATTTGTAAACTCAAGGATTTGGCAGTTTAACTATTCACCTGAAATAAACTCCTCACATCTTAGAAGTCTAGGAGCTGTGCAAGTGCCTTCAGTGAGACAATTATTTAATCTTTTTCCTTGGAATGCATACTAAAATCCAAGTCCAGCAGACATTTTGTTCTATTTGATCTAGCCTAAATTTTTTATCAGTTAGTAGTTGGATGGTTTTCCCATCTCTCAAGCTGGGTATCAAAGCATACCCTGTTTTGATTTTTAAAAGGCAGTATGCATGAAGTAAGCCCATAAAAATTTATTTCTGTTAAAACACATGATGTAAGCCTAAGTCCATTGGCTACTATTTTTATTACTGCCACTGACAGTGACACAATAGCCAGCTCATCATGAGAAAAAAGCCTCAGCACTGGTCAGCCAATCAGCTGAAAAACAGTGATGATTTTTATGTGCTTCCACAATCAATTGAATTGCAGCTGATCTGCTTCTCTGAAGTAAGTGTTTCCTCTCAAACAAATCATTTGGTAGGCTGAAAATGTGCAAAATTGTGAAAAAAAAAATTCTGAACATTTTTTCTGCTTTTGCTTTCTTTTATCAGTAAGCTGGCAAATTCCATGTAATATTTCCAAACATATCATACATGTAAAATATTGCTTCTGCTGAACTAAGCGTGGATGTTTGTTATTTGAAGTGCTGGTTCACAGTCCAGATACAACATTGGACTCTTTCATGGGTATTTCTCACTAGATTAAGTTTATCTAACAGGGTACAACTACTCTGTTTTAAGAAGTACTTGGATGTGATAAATAAAATTAAATACTTTTTTTTTTTTACTAGAAACCTGTTTTGGTGATATTCGGCAATTCAATACCAGGGGTAAGAATTCCTATTTGCATGAAAGACTGAAATTAACAGAAAACAAAAACCACATAAAAATGTGACTCAGTCTTTTCTCTAAAATATTTGACATTGAATTAACAAAACTAAATGAAAATGCATTTAAAAATATGAAGGAATGTTTAACAAATTTTAATAGAAATCTATAGTAGAAAAACACAGCCATGGCTAAATACTGTCCAGTATTATGCCTGCATTTGTTCCCACAGAAAATTCATGGGATTGCTGAGATCACATCTAGGAAGCAAAAAAACCAGATGCACACACACTACTACTGCAATTAGAAGCCAAAATATGTTTTATCATAATGGATATAATTTTTAAATTAGTTCAACTATGTAAAGGCTGGAAAACTGACATTCCATTAATTCACAACCTATATCTCATATAAAAAGCTACAAAGGAGCTTCCCCATAATACACTGCAAATTATGTCCTTAATACTTATCTGGAGGCAAAGCTTTTCTCTAATTTGGAGGGAAAATTCAGACCTTCCAATACTTCAGAACTAGGTTTCTCCACAGTAAGGAAGGACAATTGTCTCAAACTGCGTTGAGTTAAATGGGATTATTTGGCTGCATCTCTTGCTACTTACTGAGGTAGAAATGTATGTAGCAAAATAACTGGTTTTCTCTCTTTTTATGTCCTGTGTACCATACCACGTCCAAGATCAGAAAATTCTTAAACTCCTTTTTAACCAATTCTATTAGGGGGCAGGGTGGCAAGAGGGAAGAAGTATTACTAAATCATTTACTAAGCTACAGAAACCTTATTCTAATGCTAAGAAACCCTTAGTCTTATTTCCTTGTCAAGAAAAGCCTCAAACACCTCTTTATCCAATTCATATCAGACCAGGGTTTTAGGTTTTAGTCAGACATAAGGTTTGCCAACCTGTTGAAAATTCTCTTTGTTTTCAACTTGACTGTCTGAAAACGATCCCATGTTGCCTTTTGTCTGAATGTTTATGGCTGAATGCAGCAACTGCAGTAACTCCATTATATTCTATGAAGGAAATATCCTTAATCAAAATAGCAATAGAAGAACAGACATAACTACATTTTAGTTCTCCTTTACTCTTTTAGAGGCTACCTACACAGCTCAGTCTTTGGAACAGGTTTCTACTGTATGTATGAAAATGCTCTGTATTTCAGGACAGCAAATTTAAACGTCATCAGCTCTTCTGAAGTTAGTCAAAATATTTCATTCAAGCATGCTGATAAAAATTTATTTATTTCTAGTTCTGTGAGTGTCCTCAGACAAAAACCTTAAGACAAACAGAAAGAAAATAGAGGCAGCACAGAAGAGGGATAGTGAGTGAGACAGGCCACAGGACAATATGCTAGAGGCCCTAGTAAATTATCAGAAGCTGTTGAAGAAAGACCTTATTCCAAACCTCTCTTCCAAAATCAAAAAATGATGACAGAGTATTTGGAACAAATAAATTGATTATTGTAAAACAAAAATGGAAATTTATGATGAAAGAATTTACATCTTTATATTGTCCTGAGCAAGGTCTGATATCACAGCTTTTGAATGTGTGGCATTGAAAAGATGAACTCTCCTCCTTTGTTGTGCGTTCTCTGTGCCCCAAACAAGATTAGTTGTGAAAAACAAGGAGACAAGTCAATGCTACTAAAAAAACCCACAAAAACCCCACATGAAATCTGTCTATTTCCTGCTGCTGAGGAAGATGTCACCAATTGATAGGAGGAAGGTTATACAGCAGTTTTTTCATCTGTGCTAGGTGAACATTGAGAAACATATATAATGTAACAGTAGTACTTCCTGGCCCACTAGCTCAAAGTAATTTTTGTATGTAAATACATATTTATGTACTAATAAGACTAGAGTCAGACAGTTTATAACACATGCTGACTATATGGATTTAAAGTTTTACTTAGAGGTAGGTGGTGTGAATTCATATGAGCAAACCTCATTTGCTTATGGCTTTGTTCCTTCCCTTGCTGAACCCCCTCTCTGTGTCTCACAGGCAGCCTGGTCTTTCCCAAAACTACTCATCTATCTTAGGCCACCCTCCTCTCTTTTTAAAGGTTTAGTTTCTTTAGTGGTGTAGCCACTTTCACAGCCTATTCTTTTACCAGGCAGCTTCTAGTATCAAAGTGCAATCTAGTCTCCGGCATGTTAATGGAGTCAGGGAGTGCTACAGGTATCCATGCAGGAATGTTGTTTCTGTTGATACATTGGTAATTGTGAGTACATACAGGGAAAGGGCATTTGTTAGTTTTGCCATTCAGCTGTGTGATGGTAGGAATGAAGAGCATTATGTAAATTATTTTCTATTCTTGTGAAAATAAGTACGTAAGGATTTGGTGCAAGCATTTGCTTTTTTCCTACACTTTCAATTTAAATGGAAACAACATTTGACAATGGACAATATTTTGAAACTAAGGCCACTTACAGACAAGGATACATTTACCTTTTGTTGTTTTTTTGTTTAACATACATATTCCTTTTCTGAGAAAGTTAAGAAAAAAGATTATTCTTGTAGATTGAGATGAAGGCTTTATATTTTGTTGGAAACTAAATTTCTGAAGCTATGGCCAGTAACAGAAGTATGTACAATTTTGTATAAGTAAGTAGTCACACAGTGCAGGCTTGCATTTTCCAATATTGCTTTTTTGAATGACTGTCATAAACGTACAGCATTATTTTTTCAGATACATAAATCTATAGAAAATCTAAAATACTTATCCAGAAATATTTCAAAATACAAGTCTGTTTGGACAGATTCTGTATTACACTATATCTAACAATAACTTTAGTATTAAACCAATACTTTTTTAATTATCTGGGGGGAAATGGACTTTTGTTAAGAGAGGAATAATTCCTGAAGAGTAACTATTGTGCTGTTAGAACTTTTCTAGGCTTGCCAGTGTAGGCATCTGTCATATGAGTTTCCCCTTGCTACCCAACAAATGGCCTGAACTTAATTCAGGAGGGAACATCTAAGCTGTCAAGTCACACAGAAGTTATTTATGATCTCCAAGAAAATAAACAGATACATGCAGAAGGCTTTACATATTTTCCCAGTGAAAGCACGGTAATGTCAAAAGTTTAAATATTAAAGGAATTTTTGCTCTTTGCATGTAAGCCATGAGAAAGAACTTTTAACCATCTTTGAATGAAAACAAATGCTGAGGTACAAAAACATGGCAAGGAAAAAAAAATTTAACACTTCCTCAGAAGTACACTAGCAGAAGTATTATTCTTGACTAGATTTAAGTCAGAATCAAATAAATATTTGTAGGGATATTTAGCAATGAACATATTAAAGCAAGGTCATCACTTCTGGCAATTCAGAGGGAAGTTTGCAATTCAGTTTTTCTATGTGTCAGAAGGATAGCATAATAAAAAATACTATTATAATTTCCCAGATTTATCAAATAGCTTCTAACACACATACTGTGGAGGAATTACAGAAAAATATTCATGTCTTTAAGGAAAAAAAAAAAAAAAAAGAAAAAAAAGTAAGTGGGAATCCAAACTTATGAAGCCTATACAAATAAGCATAGAGATTTGTTTAAAGCTTTAACTTATAAACTAAAATTTAACTCCATATTAACAAGCAACTTTAAAAACAAACTGGTTTGTGTCTGTAATATGTTATCATGGGTTAATTCAGCTTTAGAAGACTTCTGTGAAAAATGTTTTGAAGTGATGATCTAAATACCTTTATAATTCTTGCAAATAATGGATAGTAATTTCTGTTATTAAAAGTTTCTCCTCCAGTTTCAGTGAATTCACCATTTGAGTCACACAGATGAACAATGCAGTAGTAACCACTGACTTAGCTACAACATGGGAAGTTCCTCAACATGAAGAAAAACTTCTTTACTGTTAGGATAACAGAGCACTGGAATGGGCTGCTCAGAGAGGTTGTGGAGTCTCCGCCTCTGGAGACTTTCAAAATCCATCTGGACATGTTCCTGTGTGATCTGCCCTAGGTGTTCCTGCTGCAGCAGGGGGGTTGGACTCGATGATCTTCAGAGGTCTGTTCCAAGCCCTGTGATTCTACAACTTAAAAATTAGTAGTTTTCTAGATTTCAATGTCCTATTTATATCTATTTTGTGTAAATAAAACACGGCACCAATTAATGCTACGTGCTTTACTAGGTTCTCATAAGACATACAATTAAACTCAAACCTAATGATTTTGTATTTTAATATATAATATTTTGGGCATTGAAATGCACGGTTTCTCTGAAACTTAAAAATAAATCATCCATGCAACAGGTAAAGATGGAACATACCTCCCAGGTTAAGGGCAACCTGCTGAATGTAGCACAAATCATAATTCCAGAGATGGAATGAATTTCAGTACAGCAAGAAGTCATCTTTGTTAAGGACATGAACAAACATTGCCATTTACAACTAGAAGCATAACACTCATTAAGAGAGACCAATGCTTTGAAGTGGTATGGTAAGTCTGCTTTCTTATGATGTATTTCTCACCTCTTTAGATAGTCAGACTTAGAGATGAAAAGAAATTTTCTTATGCTGAATGTAGAAAGTTATAATTACTAGAATCACCTGGGCACAATTTAATGATTTGAAAAAGCATTAGGCACTGTTTTGATTTCTAGTAGTGGGAAATGTGGTTGAAATAGCAGCTTTGAGATTGGTGAGATAAGGTTTTCAAGTCCTATGAACATATGCTGGCAAACAATAATGCTTATAACCATCAACCTTTCTCACATGTATTATTATTTACCTGTGATACTTATAGCCACAGAGCATTTAGAAGAGCTACAAAAGATGATGAGCCCTAAGAATAACTTTTACAGTATATTACATTCTCAGATTATACTAATCTATTCATCCGATGCTATCCAGGCAACACAAAATAGAGAGGTCTGGACAGAAATAGCTGAGAATTGAATTATTCTACTGAAATTCTCACTGGCTTGATGTAATGGAGGAATTAGACTTGACTTCTACACCACTAATCAACTAATCATTTAGTTCTACACTTATCAATGAAGTGCAGTGGGGTCTGTAGTGGATCCAGCAATGATAATGCCCTCCTACTGTGGCTATTCACTGTGTTCACTGACTATAAATTCTAGCATGTTTCTTTAGAAAAGCAGAACAACCTTTTCTTGCCCTCCAAAGAACAAGTGTAAAAAAACAAAACAAAACAAAACTTATATTAGCAAATGCTGCTAATATAAGGGAAGTACCTACACCTTTTCTTTCTACAAAGAGGTAATATGACTTTTTCAATACCTTTAGTAGAAGTGGTTTAAGAGTACATTACCCTCTTTTGTTAAAGACATACCATCTTATCAACAATTGCATAGCAAAGGCAGAAAGGAATAATCAATAGGATTTGAAGACACGTCATGTTGCAGTCTTTTCTGAAGAGGTATTATCTATACGTCAGTTCACACTGTGGTTACCAATACACTAGCACTAGTAGTACAACAATTTTTGCCTTAGCAGTTTCCATTAAGACCCTTCCCATGCCCTGTTCTGTGTGCTATCTACAAATTAATAAAAGAGCCATATTCCTAATCCTCATTTTCTCTAAGATGATGTAGCCAAGACTTTATATAAGATTTTGAGATGGAAAGTCATGTGAGAGAACTTTGAATACAAATACAAACATCTTGAAGAGTACCAGTTTTAGGTGAGTAACTGTTTTATTATTTTTTTCTATTTTTCTGTGGCAGGGCTGCCCCTTTGTAAATTTACATGGTAAAGATTCCAAGTAGTAACTCTTGCAAAGAACTGACAGAGTTCTTCGTTCTCTCTATTTAAGTAAAGACTCAGAGCTGGGCTTTGCAAAGACTAATTTTTCGAGACACTTCAGGAAGTGGCATAACATTCAGCAAAAGTGTGAAAGGAGCTCCAGGTGGCTTTATGGCAAAAGTCAAACATGAGACAGTTCATGGGAAAGCCACTGCTTCTGTTTGAATTGCAGCCAAGTGGACCTTTCATAAGAAAAAGAGAGTTAGTGATTTTGATGGTGTTCTTTTGCACACCAGATGTCTTTGAAAGGGGCCTGGCAGTAGCTTGGGTCTTTCAGTTTTTGATGAAAAAAAGACTGTTCTTATAAGGTCATGTCCTCATTATAACATCTAATTTTTAGAGATTTGTTTCCAGAGAAGAAGTGTGAAGTTTAAGAAAGAATACAGGCAAGTTAACTTCCTTCAGTACATGAAAGTCCAAATTCTCTTAGGTAAAAGCTTCAGATGGATCCTACCACTTTTCCTTATGGAAAACAGTGCAAAAGAATTAAGTGTAAGAGCTTGAATCTCAGCTGTCCTTGTTGCAGAGGAGAGATCATAAAGACTGTTTTCAAAGATAAATGGAGAAGACAGCATTCAAAAGATTCAAACGGCTGTCACATAAGAAGATAAAGGACGCGAATTGTTCATTTCTGACAATAGGCCAACTATTAGTAGCCTAGCATGATTTGCAGGGATTTCTGATATGAAAACTGAGTGATGGAAGATCTTGCAGAGTGAGAGTTGCAAAGCAACCTCCCTTGTGGAAGCAAGAGGGTTACTGAACTTCTGTTCAAGCATTTTGACTTTTATATTTTAAGTAAGTATTCAGCATGAATGGCTTTTAAAAATATACAATAAAGTTGTTGTGATAAAACTCCTCTGATCTGTCGAGGGACTTGGTTCTATAGTCTCTAAATACACTTATGGTTGTATCTGTACTGAAGTGTGTATTTTGAGAAGAGTCAGACAGAGAGAAATAGAAGATGATGTGTCCAGAAATTGGACTGCATAGCTGTGGGGTACAGTATACAAAGCCTGTTTGTTACATATACTAGGCTTCCACAGGTAGTGCAATTTGGACTGGAAAACCTGAAGAACACTTGAAAAACAGAATATAATTGTGGTTGTTATAAGAGGGGAGAAGGTAGAGTTCTCCAGTGTACTTTTAAACATTTTTTTAATTGAAGCCAGAGTTTGCAGTGCTGATAGTGTCGGTGCCAAGGAACACTTGCCACTGACCCTTAGTTATTGAAAAGAGGGGTTCTGATTGCTTTTTCTGTCAGAATTTATACCAGAAGAGCTATAGCCCATATAGATACAGTCAAAAGGGAAATAATTCTTCTTGGTTGGAACATAGCAGAAGATCTTCAGGTAGACTGTTGCAGAACACAGATCTGTTTGGTGTTATATGGGTGTTTAACATGAAAGAGAAAACGTTTTATACAGAATAGCATGTTCCGAGGAAATGTGTTCTCAGGGCAACTATTAACCACACTGTGGTATCAGAGGCATCAACTATACAAGTGTACAACACAAGCAGTGTTCTAGAGACAGCTTTACACTTTAAAGTAGGCCAACATCAAGGTGTCTCCTAAAAACTGGTAGGATGAGACCTGAAAAGAACTTATTTGGAATATTAACTTCTATTTCTGTAATTGGCAAAACCATTCCCAATGTAGAACTGAAATGAATCAAATTGAATTTAAATGGGACATGACATTAGAAAAACATCAATTTGTTTATGTTCCCTGAAAGAAACAGGTCAACTTACTTCTTCCTGTAGCAGGAGCTTACTGTAGACAATGAAGAAAGAAAATGCACGCATTTTCTCCTGCTTAGTCTAGCTATTCTTTTAGATATAGCCCCACAAGAAGCTGGGCTTTACAAAATTACCTATGCAGGGTCCAGAATAGCATCAATATTTCTATCTTCAGAGTAATAGTCTTATCTATAAAGCAAAAAAGAAGTGGTAGACAACATATATTAACAAGTGAGATGATTTGAAGCAAAGCCTAAGGAAGAAATAACACTTATTTTCTCTTCCTGTAGGGCTTGTTGTTTTCCTGTAGTTGAGACCTGAGTTCAACAGGTTCTCTACATTGATAGTCAGTTCTTCTTTGAGATTTACAGCTAGAGGAAGAAAAAAGTAGAGGGAATGAGTCCCTAAGCTCCATTTCTTCATCAGATGTGGTCAAATGATTTACTGGCTGATGAACAGGCAGCATCCTCACAAGCAACTACGGAGTCTGAAAGAGGATGCCAGGGTATTCAATGAATCAGCACTGCTGAATTTTTATACCATACATACTGACATTAAAAAAATAAATATGTGTGTACGCATGCAGGGTGAATATAACTTGTGCTCAGTGGGGTTTTCTTATGACATTTCATTTGGAGGAATTTTGTGGCCTTAGAAGAACTGCAAGGGTGTACTGCCACTAAAGGAAGCTGAGTTTACTACTTGATGCTGTTTCTTCTTTCCACATGCCAGTAACTTTAACTGGGGTTTTTTTTGTGGCTTTTGAAGTGGCGCAGATGCATGATGATGTTGACACAAAACCCAAGACGCATGACAATGGTGCGACAAGGAATTCATTGCATCCTTTTTTTTGCCTCAGGTTGACTTCTGAAGGCAACATGGAATATCAGTTGATGCTTATGTTAGTAAGAAAAGGCAATGTATGTTATTTGTTTTATATTCTTTTGTTAGTAATCGTTGGTTGTTTTAATAAAAATTATCTTTGTTAACACATTGTGAAAGCACAGTGAAGCTAAATTACTTCCTCAAGGTCACAAGCAACTTCTGCACAGGAAAAAATGTAACTAAGACAAAATTACTTTCAAGGAAAGTGGTAAACAACATGATACAGGGCACTGCAGAGCCTGTTTTTAGTGTCAAAGAATTCTAATTTATTACCACTAAATTATGAATTCATATAATAAGAGATTAAAAGATGTAGCTTACTTCTATTTGAAATTGTATCAAAGTCATATGTTTAAAGAGATTTAAGTAATCTAGAAGGTATAAATTCCAAGCTGTTCTTTGTCTAGAGAAGAGTTATGTGGAAGGTATTAGGGAAAATCAGAAAAAGAAATGCAGCAACATTACAACCGGTACTACAAGATATGGAGTGTCTCTGAAAAAATGCATGATGCACCAATTGTGCCTACAGCTGCTTGAAAAACAAATAATTTTTGTCTGGTGAATGTTAATATCTCTTGAATGTAATTTTCCTATTATATTTGGATTTAATACCTGTTCAGATATTATAAAGAGATGCAAAGTTCTTAGCAGGGTGATTAAATTTTCTTCACTGTTAAACATTTTAGGTTCTATTTTGTATTGAATGTCTGAATTGCAGTAATGGGAAAACAATTCAATTTCTGATGCTCTTGCTAGTTAAAAAACCCCTCTTGTACTGCAGGGTAGAACTCCAGCAATAAAGTATGTATGCTTACAGACCTTCAGTTAACAGAGTTCAGTTTAGTGTGTATATAATTCCTCCAGTACTTGAAATTACTGACACAAAACCTGTCTTTTTGGTTCTTCAAACAATGTTTGTTCTAATTTTGTAGCAGCTCCATTAAATGTGTATTTGCAAGCATCTACTAAGTCAGTCACTGTATGATCTTATAAATGTTAAATCTGAAGTCCTAACAGCAGTAACTGAAGAACTACACCTTCTCATTGACATAATAGACTTTCTCTCCTTAATGGTCTTACCTTGAAAGACATTGAGTGCCCTGAAGTCAGGTGACACAGGAACCACCTAGCGTTCTATCTCATGTAATTAACTATAGGCTTTTGGGCACACACCATTTTCAGACCTACGAATGGAAAACTTTAAGTAGGTATGGACCTGAATGGCTGAGTTTAACTTAAATATCATAATGAATTAGAAGATTTGAGAAAAATCAGGACTGGTACTACAGAGAGAAACACTGGCAAGGGATAGATGTGGTTCCTCTAGGGCAGCAACAAACAATTCCTCTGCCTGTGGAAGTCTGTAAGGAAGGGAAAATGTATATTGTGTCTCAGGATCAATCAAATATCCACACCTATGATTTTTAAGGTATGGTAATGAATTATAGTTTCCACTGTTGTGATACGAAAATTCTGTGTGAGTCAATCAAAATTGTCAGATTGAAAAGTCAGAGAAGTGCATCTTTTTTGAAAGAATGTTTTTTTCCATTGGTAATGGCTAAATACATTCTGTCTCTCTACAGAATTTTCATATGGCTATTATTGTCTGTTGTTTTCACTTACACAGTTTCCAAGGAAAGCTAGACTGGACTGTGACTTACAGTCTATTGGTAAAAGACAATATGTACGCTCCAGAAACAGTATTAAATGAAACTTTCAAGTGTAAATTTTTTTTCTTGCATCAAAGACTCAGAGGATTATTTCCTCTGTATAACATTACTGATACATTTATATGAAAAATGAGTTTCTTTCCCATTCTCTTCAATCACTGAAATCACAGAAAGCTTGGTCCTTCTGCAGAGGGATCAGAAAAAAGAAACATTTCCCTTTTCTGTTCACTTTTGCAGGTGGACTGGGTAAATGAAAGAAATTAAATAATTCAAAAAGATGCAACCATGGAGACATTAACCAAAATAGCCAGTTTGTCCTCTGGTAGATTTTTATTTTATTTACTATTTCCTTTATAAAGCAAAAATTCATCAGGATGGCACTAGGAAAATATCAAACCTTTTATTTCGAATTAGGTTGTCTTTAAGCACAATGCACAGTGGGTAAATTTCAGTTCCACTGACAAAATAGAGTTGCATAAAGAACTGCCCTTCTAAGAGCTGAAAGAACTCCAAGAATTAAGAACTCTATAGTTTCATGATCACTGTGCCCAAGATGGCCACCAACTGCCACATCCTCTACAAATCCTCCTCTGTTTGTAAGCAACAGGTCCAGCAGGGCACCCCTCCAAGTTGGCTCACTCACCGTGTCAGGAAGTTGTCTTCCACACAATCCAAGAACCTCCCAGACTGTTTCCTCTCTGCTGTGTTTTATTTCTAGCAGACATCTGTTAAGTTGAAGTCACCCATAAGAACAAGTGCTAGTGATCGTGGGGCTTCTTCCAGCTGCTTACAGAAATTTTTTTCAACTGGGTTGGGCTGTCTATAACAGTCTCTGACCATGATCTCTACCTTACTGGCCTTCCCTGTGATTCTCACTCATAAACACTCAATCCTGTCATCACCATCATTAAGATCTAGGTAATCAAAACACTCCCTAACATACAGGGCCACCCCTCTGCCTTGACTATTTGTTCTGGGGAGTTTATAGCCATCCATTGCAGCCAGCACTCCAGCTCTGTGAGTAATTTCATCACGTTTCTGTGATGGCAACTATATCATAGTTTTCCTGTTGCACACTGGTTTACAGCTTCTCTTGCTTGTTGCCCACACTGTGTGCACTTGTGTATATGCAATTCAGTTGGGCTATTGATCCTGTCACCGTTCTGAAGGGAGAAGCCCTAATTCCTACCTGACTATTCTCAGGTGCTTCTGTGGTTTCCAACTCATCAATAACCCTTGTGTCTTTACTGTTTCATGGCTCTCCATCTGCTATCTCCACTAAGACATCGAAGGACCTCACTAGCACACCGTCACTCCACCGTCAACCTTACTTGAGACTGTTTCTATTTGAACTCTCTGGTAAATCAGGAGGAGTCCACTGCTACCTCAAGAAAATGAGGGAAGCTTCTTGTAATATTCCATGGACTCCTTTTTGGGAGGCTATGGATCTAAAGAGTGAACAATCTATGTGTCCCTAGAGAAACTGGACAATATTATTATCTTAATTTCACTATATGAGGAAACTGTATTTGTCCATGGATATTCTGGTGCCCAAACACTGGAGAGGCCTCATGGTCCCTTCTCTTCACATTTCTGCTGGCCAGGCAACAAGAACAATAAAAACTTTTATAGAATGAAATTACATTCTTGTGGTACTTATATTTAGGTACTACAGCTTATAGCACAGTGTTCCTAAAAGCACTCACAGAACATAAATCACATATAGCATAAAGGAAACTGAGTCTTGCAAAGATTATATAATTTTAAAAGGAAATCACTGATAGAGAAAGACTGAACTACTTCATTCATAAGAGCAGAGCCCAATCTATTTGTTCTTTTCTGACTTAAAGGTCAGTTGAGATTCTGGTCAGTTTGAAATGATACTTTAGATGTAGATTCTTTATATTTCATACTCTGTAACTTTTATTATCACTCAATATGATTTAGATGTATTTAAAATGTTGGCTTTTTTTCTGCTTAATAATAAACAAAAAGTGTGCTTGTATCCACAAGACTATGGTCAAACCCTAAATGCAACAACAACGTAGTTACTGCATGGCTCACCTCTCCCTCCCTGCTCTTTATCCAGTAATACAGTACAAAATCAAAGAAGATCATTCTGTATCTGAAAGCAGCAGCAATATCCAGCTGAGTCAAAAGAAAGCTCCATTGGGCTGGTTGGCAGGTGGAGAAAGGCTGCGTGTAGGTTGTCTCCACACTGAGTCAAATTTTATTCTGACAGAAAAGAGTTGAAAAATCCAAAGACTTTTTATCTTTCTTTTGTTCACCCTGAGAGCCCACAGTTCTCTGCTAAATACATTTCAGTCTGTGCCTTGCTATAAATAATATAAATGCTTTAAAAAAAATTAAATTAGGCTAGAAAACCACAAGAGGCTAGAAGAAAAAGAAAAAATTATAGTATTTGGAAAAGTTTGAAAATAACTCGTGCAGGTAAATAGAGGCTTATGTCCCCATTACCAGAGAAATAATTTATAGATGCAAATATGGAAAGATGTATAATTTAATTTTCAGTCCTGAAGTACTGTTGCTTTAATGGCAAGCAGAAGACATTACCTGGGACCTAGGTAAAGCAGGATAAATTACCAAACATACAGGAAAATATCATTATAGAGCTGTCTTGATACATACATCAAATTATTTCCGCTAAAAGTAAATTAGTGCACCCTGTCACATGAAATTTGCTGATTATTTTATTAATACTTTGAAGGTGCATGTCTCTTAAAACGTGTTTTCCTAAATCTGCATGGTGTACCGGGCTAGATCACCGTTTCAGAAAATCTGGTCCATCAGAAGCACAGAATTGCCTTCTTCCTATTTCTGTAGGGGTCAGAAACTGTCACTGCTTCGAAAACAAAGTAATTAAAGCCAAAAGAAAAAAAGAAGAAAAATAAGAAGCAGCGAAGGCAGACAAAACAAATATTTTTCTAAATAGCATAGCACGGTACCTTCTGAGTTATGAGATGTAATACATTAGATTTGCCCAATGGAAATGTCTATGCACTTATATATTCTGAATTGTGATCCTTTTTCTCACCCTTCTTCCTTATCTGTACAAGTATGAGCCCTAAGTTCTGTGCAAAGTTGCTGCAGTTTGATTCATTTGCTGAATACAGTTACACCTGCAGATCTAAATGCTGGAGATAAACATTATTGGTTTTCAGTGTTTGGCCAAATTTTAGCCTGCTTTGAACTCTCTCAGACACTTCAACATCTGCAGTGAGTTCTGAAAATTTTAAAAAGATCATTATTTCTGAAACAGAGAAAGCACATTTTCAAATTACACTACTATACAAATAACAAGAGTTTTCCAGCTATGCCTTAGATAATATTATCTGTCTATTCACAGTATTGTTCAGAATACTGAGGAACTGTAATTTTGTCATCAAGGGAAGTTCACACATTTTAAAAAGTGATCCTTGTATAAATTATGTGTCACAAGCATCAGGAAGTCACTGCTGTGAATTTTAGTAGTAATTGAACGGGGCTGTGCTGTCCCAAAGGGTATAGATATAATGTGTAAGTCCTCACACACAGTGAATACCATTAGCACATGGGGTCTGTTTGCTAGGTGTAAGTGATGTTCCAGAGTGTTCTGAGATCAGAGGAAATGGAAGTATCTCTAACCCCAGCTAACAGCAACTAAAGCTTCCTTCTTGCCTATGACTGCTAAGGATACATTAAGCCCTATTAGCCCAAACTGACATTTCCTGAAGGGCTGCAGCACTGTGGGACACAGCTCAGGAAACCTTAGGGATCCTATGTTAGATCAGCAGCAGATATCTGGAGCACATGTTGAAGAAGGATGTACCCAATGTGTACCCTGCTGCCTTGAAAACTACTCCTGCAAAAGATCATGGCTTTCTAACCACACCGTAAGACTACATTTTAAGTAGCAGTGGTTGAAAGCATGATGGATAACATGTAACAAACATTTTTAAACACAATTTCTCTAAATAATTCAGAAATGTCACTTCCCTTCCCTAAGAAATGGCAACTCAACAGACAAAAGCCTGTTGGAACATTGGGAAATGAATATGTCAGCAAACAAGAAGTTACATTCAAAATATGATAGTGTTGTTGTTGTTATTATCCATAATGCTTATCTAATATAAGTTAGGATTTATAAACCTTTCAAAATCAAGGCTCAATCAAGAAAAAACATTCCTAACCTTGCTTGTGAATTGAGACTGCTGTATAAGGGTAAGTAGGAAGAAGTGGACTTCCACTGGAGATCTAAGCTCCATACATGCCACACTGCTTGCAAAGTATTCAGCGTGTTCCCTTCCAGAGAAAAGAAAAGGGCTTAATATCAGAGGTGTCTTGACCAGGTTTATAATTCCATAAAAAAATGAAATATTTATAGACAGTAAACGTGGGAATCCAACCTAAGGGATTTCATGAAGTCAAAGCAGCAGAAGTACCATAGATGGTTGAAAACATGCTTTTATAGCTCTGGCACCAGAAGTTTCCTCAAGTTTCTAAAAGAATACTGTAGTTGAAGATTCCACAGTTGAAGAGAAGAGCACAACAGGAATGTGATTGGGTAATCAATGCTCCAACATGAGGAGTTTTAATCTTCTACTTAATTTTATTTAAACAATATGTTCACAATTATATAATGGTCCTCTCTAAATTAGACAACTGAAAATTTAAATTAAGCAGATAATTAAAATTTGCTCAACATCCAATAAAGCAGATTTTATGTAATTTCATTACACAAAATGGTTGGGTTTTTCACAACACTAATTATGTCAGTTATCTAAACAGATCAAAATGCTCTTCATCTATTTCTCTGATATATTTGTTAATGTATATGCATACTTAGTATTTGAGCTGAGATTAATTTATATTACTAGAGTTTAATCCATAATGGTATGTAAGTATCCATACAGATACACTGTCTGGCTATACACATTCCCAAAGATGCCATTAAAATTAAAAGCAAACACTGTAGAATATAGAAGAAGATGCCACAATAGCAGATTAGTCTGACATAGCTAAAATGCAAAAACATTTAGTTAGGTTACTGCAGAGTTAAAAGAAAAATCCTTCAAGTCCAATGAACCATGAATGAAGGCACTTTTAACACAGGTCTTGAACTATCTCATGTAGGTGTTTAAACAACACTGCACAGAACCAGGCTTTTAATAGTTGCTTTTCACTTGTTTCCTTTTGCAGCCACAAATTAATAAGCAGAAGCAAATGACAGACCAAATATGAATTGGAAATAAGGGATCCATTTGCACCAAAATAAAATGCAACAGATAAGCAAGCAAAGAGTAGTTGCCTTGCAGCAGTACGGCATGCCAATGAGAGACATCAGCAGCTGAAGTTGGGGCTGAAGAGAGACTTTCCACAAATGACACTGGCCCACCTGCTGTATGCAATTTTACAGCAATTCAGCAAGCATTTGACTACAATAGGATGCTCATCACCTCCATGTAAAATGCATTACAAAAGTCCCTCGACTTAAACTGCATATTACCACAAGTAGGAATAAGGTAGGTGTCTTTTTCCACAGTTTTTATCAAAATAAAACAGCTAGAAATCCTAAACTTAAGTTTCTCAACATTGTTTATTTTGTAAGATTTCTGAATATTGGAGTGAAAAATGGGAAAATGGTATTCACAAAGTCTGTGAGCAGCATATTTCAGCCCATGAAAACATATTCAGGTTTGAGATTATCAGGGTATTAGATTCACCAGGATGACACAATACAACAGGACAAAGAAAGTCTAAGGAACGTCAAATGCATAACACAAAATAATCCCTGTTTTACCCTGTGCGTGTAAAGGGCACATCCTATGAGATGATTGGGGGCCTGCAGGACCAAAAAATACTGAAGCTGGAAAAATAGAAGATGAAGCCAAAAATGAGCAATTGTCTTCCTCCATTATGGTCAGGTTTTACAGTTTGTAATCTATTCACAAATCTTAAAACTTTCTCAGATCAGATGAATGAAAAATGGGAACTGTGATGCCAGTAAAAGCTTTAGAAATCTATGACTGAATTTTAAGACTATGTGACAAGGAGGTATAATAAATTCCTTCTCTTCCCTCAAATATTCACAAGGTGAACACTGAAGGTTCGTGGTTCAAGAAAGAGGGATCAAAGAAGACACTTTCCTACTATGGGGTCACAAAGGAACAGTAAACCAACCTCCACTTAACAAACATCGCTATTTTATGAAAACAACTGAGAGAAAATATTCCCATGTTTGAGGAAGGAGTATATAAAGAAGAATGAACAAAGGTCTCAATGTTGCTTCTATCTCTCTCAAAGCCAAGTTCAGCAACTTTTGTCATTTCTTGTAAAAAAACAGAAACAGAGTAACAGAGGAGTGTGTACAACCCTGTGCCATACAGGGCTACTACTGCTGCAGACTCTGAAAGTGTCTGCTCTGTTTTACACCATTTGAGAAACAAAATAACTACTTTTACAAAATTAAAATTAATAATTCTCCCCACTGTACTAAATCTGTACATCATATAACAATTGCCCTATAGGTGGAAATATTTTCATACCATTCCAGACAGAGGATGGAAGCTTCTCTCAGTTTTGAAGCATAGAGGTATCACAGAATGGTTTGGGTTGGATGACCTTTAAGATCATCTAGTTCCAACCCCCTGCCATGGGCAGGAACACTTCCCACTAGACCAGGTTGCTCAAAACCTCATCCAACCTGGCCTTGAACACTTCCAGGGATGGGGCATCCACAACTTCCCTGGGCAAATTGTGCCGATGTCTCACTACTCTAATGAAAAACAATTACTTCCAAATATGTAATCTAAATCTCCTCTCTTTCAGTTTGAAACCGACACTCCTTGCCCTATCACTACATGTCCCTGTAAAAAGTCCCTCTCCAGCTTTCCTGTAGGCCCCTTTAGATACTGAAGGTGTCCCCAGAGCCTTCTCTTCTCCAGGCTGAACTGCCCCAACTCTCTCAGCCTGTCTTCATAGGAGAGGTGCTCTAGCCCTTTCATCATCTTTGTGGCCCTCTGAATTCACTGACTGTAGCAGAGTTCCTAGATAGTTCTTCCACACTGCACCTCACTCCTATATACAAGAGCATCTCACTAGGACAACTATACTACTGAATATTACTTCTATGTTACCTTCCATGTTCTCTTTTTTTGCTATTTCAGTTATGCAAAAATCCACCTATAAGCTCTCTATGAGAAACAGACACTCATCTTTCAGACAGGTTTAGACTAATTTGTTCAATTCTGTGCAACATAAATTTTTGCTTTTCTCATACAAGGTTTTACTTTACAGTAAAGACTTAACCATTTTGGTATTTAAAAACAACAGAACTTAATCGGATTACTGAGAGTTTGGAAGTGCTTTCACATCCCATACTTTACATGTATTTTTAATAACCATTTTTTATTACTGTTCTGTAATATGGAAATCCATATTATTGTTAATATTGCACAAATTCACAGCTAATCGCATTATAGTACCAAAGGAACAATTATAGTATGTGAATGTGTATAAAGATTAATATACATATCCTAATAAATCTCAGCTGACCCATTAATGTATAATGGGCCCTAAGGAGGCCTCATATCCTTAGTATATAAATGGCACATTTCTTCCCCCTCCACTCCTTTCCTCATTTTGTTTTATATATACAAACTGCCATAAAAAGGAAAATTAAGCCATACCAAAACACTCACAAATATCAAGAGGCTAATCAAGAGCACAAACCACTTTCTTTTCTTATTATAAAACAAGAATCACGCTAATATTTGACATGCATGTACAATGAGGTTTTTTTTTTACTCTTCCTTTTAAGATAAGACTTCTGAAGTTGTGGACAGACATCCATACCACATGTGTTCTGCAATGAATAGGTATTATAGGTGGGTTAAGGGAGGAACTTTCAGTTTTAACTGTAAAATGTAATAGCTTTTTCTTGGTTTAGGGCACACCTTCAGCTGTTTCAATTAAATCTCTTGTAATTTAAAAAAAAAAAAAGAAAAAGAAAAAAGAGACAAATGATTCTTTTTGTTATTTAAGATATGCTTTACAATACTGCTACATAGTGACAACTCCTTGTCCTCCTGTCGCATCCTGTCCTTTATACCGTGCTCCAGAAAAGTAATTTTCTGCCTCAGAAGCACTCTATTTTTTAAAAGTTTGTCTCTGGGCAATTTTCAGGTCTACTAGAGCTGCACAACTGTATACAGATGAGAAAGACCCAAAATAGGGCAATTTATTTGATTCCCCCTCTTCAAAACATTTAGCTGGGATTGCATATCCAACAGAGAAACCCCAACAAAATATTCAGAGATGATCTGCAGTGACACACATCTTCCCCCCCCAAAAAAAAAAATAAAAAAATTTGCATTAAACATCTCCAGACTCCTCAGATTCTCTAGATTTTACTTTTGTTTAATATGACCTTTAACACAAACATTCCCCAGGATATTAACAGCTAATTTCTTTTTTAAAGGACATTGTAAGAACTAGTCTGTTAAATGAAACACTTATGGAAATTTTCAGAGGAAAAATAGGTTTTGGGGGTTTTGGTTTGTTTGGTTTTGGGGTGGGTTTTTTGGTTTTGTTTTGTTTGTATGTTTGTTTTTTTGTTTTGTTTTGTTTTAAACATGCACTCATTTGAATCTAGTTTCTTTCTTAGAGAGTAAAGAACCACCTGGATAAGAATACATCCTTCCAGAGTTCAGCACCTGGTAACTTAGCATTTATAAATGCCTGAAGCTAGTTTGACCTCAGTATTCTCCTGGTACAGTTCTGCCCTAATACAGTAAGGGCAGCTCAAAATTGAGCAAAGGCCTCACCTTTATAACAATTCACAACTTGAAATTACTTTACTTGCATGAAAGTCTTTAAGGAATTAGAATAGCTTAAGGATTTGGATCTCACTTGGCTATGAAGCTAACATTCACTAATGTATAGTATGAGTTAAAAAAAGCACCTTGATAATATTTTTGAAACTTTTAAAGCAGCTAAGTGAATTTTCAAAGCTGAAAATGAATAAATGACATGCTCTGCAGTGTCTAAAATAACGTTTAAATTGTTTACGTTCACTTGAAAATTTTAAACCAGACCAATAGTTCATTTATTTTTAGAGACCTTCATTTTTCCGTTTTCTTTTTCTATTGCTGTTTTTCACTGGAAAGGTAAGTACACTTAGTTTGATAATTTCATGCTGGCATATAAGTTAATCATGTTAAAAATCACTATCAATACTGGCACCAGAAAAAAAAAAAGGCATAAAGAATATCTATAGCCATACATGATTATCTGATCAGTAGATATGTCTACCAGCCAAAGCATGAGTTTTCTTTGCTAATACAATAAATACCTTTAGTATTAATGCAGTTTGCATTTTTCTGTGTTTGGCATGTGAGTAAATTTAAACATTATCTGAAAAAGAAACCAATTTCTATCTTTTTTTCTAAGGTATAGAAATATATTATCCTTCAGTACAGAAGTATATTCACTTAATTAGCATAATTCACTCAATCTTTTTAAATCTAGAAACACTACCATGCTGCCATAGGAGCACCTATAGGATCATTAACTTGGCCCTGAAGATAGAATTTGGCTCCTGTTGTATCTGCCTGAATTTTATAGTGGACCATAAAGTCTGCACATGCATAGACAAACTGGATTGTAGTTGACACAACAGAAAACTAGGACCAGTAGAATAAAGAATTTTACTTGAAGGCAAATCAGATTTCCAGATATGCTTAAATTAATGCATATATTGCTGTGGATACTCAGCGGAAGAAGATCTTTATGATGTAGCCCATTGTTGCCTTAGCAGTAATGTTCCCACAGTCAGTTTCTGAGCTAGAAGTGGAAAACATGGTAAGGAATAGTGTAGCAGACACACAGATTAATAAAACTGTAAACCATGAAAACTTTGAAAGTGGATGAAGCGGGACACTAAAATAACACAATTATTTTGAACTATATCTCTGTTGTCTCCTTTACACTGCTTTAATATTTAGTTATGCAAGAAGCTAATCAAGGTACATTTCTGTACATCTGGCTGGCTGGCAAACCTTCAATTGGGTTGCTGGTTGCTGTCAGCTGGTCACAGCTCACTGACGACTCAGAAGTGTAAGTGTAGACTGATACTCTATTCATTTTGGTTTCTTTAACAATAATGCAATGGCTATGTCAATCAGAAGTTACCAGGAATAAAAGCAACAAACTGGTAATCAAAAATAAATAAATAAGTAGAAAACTCCCTGGCCTTAAATTAATCCTTTTTACCTGATTAATTGCTTTCTATTAGTTTGTACATTTGCCCTGGTTTGGTATGACTTACTTGCATGTGTTTGAAATCGGGATCATTCAAGCCAAGGAGTCACAGGTGTTACCTGGCAGCAAATCTGACAATGGCACTTATCAAAGTGCACTTCGATAAAATGGATGCTAAGTTTCTTTAACTAAGTCTAAGTGTATTTGCTTCCAAAGGCTTGTATCTGTAACATATAAACCAAATAAAATAGGAATTCTATTGTATGTGAATTTTCAGTAACTTTTGTTAAATTGACATCTTCTTTACCACAAGAAATCAAGCTTTAAAACTGAAAGGCATTTTTCCAATGACTATTCAGTAAAAAAAAATACAGGAGCAATTCTTAAAACTGAGACTGGGGTCTTGCCTTTCTTCTCCATAGAGACTACACTAACAACGAGGCTACGGTTGTGCTTTTCTAATCCTTCTATTCCCCTTCATTTTGTAAAGTTTCTCAGCATTAGTGATGAATACATATGACTTGCTAAGAAGGATGTCTACATTGTGCCTAGATAGAGCTCATTCAGAAGCTTGCTTCCCTCACAATGCTCATGATTGGAAGGCCTATATACCTGCAGCCAGAGACACACAGACTGACCTAGAAACCATGGAATCACAGAATCATAGAATGGTTTGTGTTGGAAGTGACCTTAAAGAGCATCATGGGCAGGGAAAACTTCCACTAGATCAGGTTGCTCAAAAACTCGTCCAACCTGGCCTTGAACACTTCCAGGGATGAGGCATCCACAACTTCTCTGGGCAACCTATACCAGTGTCTCACTACCCTCACAGTAAAGAATTTCTTCTTAATACCTAATCTAAATCTCCCCTCTTTCAGTTTGAAACCATTCCCCCTTGTCCTATAACTACATGACCTTGTAAAAAGTCCCTCCCCAGCTTTCCTGTAGCCCCTTCAGGCACTGGAAGGCTGCTCTAAGTTTTCCTTCATGCCGTCTCTTCTCCAGGCTGAACAACCCCAACTCTCTCAGCCTGTCTTCACAGGAGAGGTGCTCCAGCCCTCTGATCATCTTCGTGGCCCTCCTCTGGACTCGCTACAACAAGGGCCAGAAATCTAAGGCTATGAATGGTCAGTGAGCTGCAGCATAAGCTTATCTGTGAATATGGACATCCTTAACCTTGTGAACATTCTCACAGGTACTGCACTTCTAGTTAGCTGCAACTCCTCCTCTAAGATCCATTTTTGTAGTTCAAGAACATGACATTTGTGGCGTATCTCTTGTCCCCACACACACTTTCTTCTGACCAGTAGGCCTGACTTCTGACATCCCATCTTATGCTGAAACACGCCACAGCACATAATACAGTTGGATGCCAGTCCAAATACAAGATGCTTGAAAGCTAAGTGATGTCATTCTGTGTAGTGCTCATAATGAAGTCCATTTTTACAGTCACCATAAAAACATAAAAATCATAGAATCATAGAATGATTAGAGTTGGAAGGGACCTTAAAGATCATCGAGTTCCAACTGCCCTGCATGAGCAGGGACACCTCCCACTAGACCAGGTTGCTCAGAGCCCCATCCAACCTGAGCTTGAATGCCCCCAGGGATGGAGCCTGCACAACTTCTCTGGGCAACCTGTTCCAGTGTCTCACTACCTTCACACTAAAGAATTTCCTTCTTATCTCTAACCTAAATCACAGCTTGGTAATTCCAAACCTTTAGTTAAAATGCATCTAATATAAACCAAAATCAAAATCAAATTTGTTACACACAAAGTAAAAATTGAAAGCAAAGAAAGAGAAGAAAAAAAAAAAGGAACGAAAATAAATTTCTGAAATATCTTTTCATCCTTCTTTTTGCAATAAGATATCTGAGTAATAGTAATATACTATATTTCACCTTTGCTGCATAGCTATAACCAAATAGCAAGAATATATGCATAATAGCTTTGACGTAGCTGTTTGAATAGCAGAGGAGAGAGCTATTTAGTTACCTGAAAGTACTGTCACATGAGTAGTTAGTGCTACCTAAATGCTGTAATTCAAAAGGCTTTTGGCTCCTCTTCAGAGCCTCTCACTTAGTTCCTTCACACCACAGTTTTCCACACTTAGTTTGCCCCATAGTTTAATAGAGGAAGTAGTACCACCATTCAGATTTTAAAGTTCTCCTTGTACTCAAATTGTATTATCAAAATAATAACATTTCCTTTTGAAAAGGAGTAACGTACCTTCATGATTTCCATGTGTGTATAGTTTTATTTTTTTCCATTTCTGTTTGCAATGTGCTAAAATTAATTTTAATTACACATTTGTCTGACAAACGACAGATACGTGTTACTCAAGTATATACCATAATTTTTGTGATCTATATGAATATTTAATTTCTCAGATTTATCTATGAATTTCTTTGAGCTCTGAATGTTTTATGTAAACAATCACTGACTGGTATTCTCTATTCTTATTGGTTAATTAGAATTACCCATAAGCAGCTGGGATGATTTAGCGAAATCATCACAGCAAATTCTGATGCTAATACCAGTAATTCACTTTGTATATTTCCTAAGGTTAAAACATTGGGAGGAGGGGAATTGTTTTATTTGCTATTTAAACAAGCAGAAGTTGGAATAAGGAATTAAGAGTCCTAAATATGGTTCATGAATGTTTGCTTTTCAATTAAAAATAAATAAATAAATCAATAAAGAAATAATCTGTGGATTTTTTTTATGGAGTAGTCTCTTACTCTCAATGGCAGCATGAGGATTCCACTTACTTCTTGGCTCTTTTTATTGCCTGCACCTTTTAGCCTTGCCTGAGGCTAAAATCCCAGTCTGTATGTCTGTCCTGTCTCTCTCCACTTAGTAATTTTTCAGCTGGATGATTGTCAAGTATTAATCAAATTAAAAAATTAAAAAAAAAAAAAAGAAGGAAGTCTTACAGATAATTAAGACCCTACAAGTTTCAGGGATGGAGATCCAAATTAAAATCCCCAGGGAGAGGAATGTAGGTAGAACTCAGGCATTCTGAAAGGAGCTGTCCAGGCTACTCAGCATTCATGGAGCTACATACTAAGCACAGTTCTTTTGTCTCTCAGCAAAAGAGGGTAACAGGAGACAAGAGGAATAGGGAAATAGGCGTTGCAGTAGAAATTGGTGAGCTTATAGCTGGCTTAATTAGTCCTAGCTCCTGAAGAACTGTGTTTCTGCTAGTTGGCAGTTTGTGTGACTTTTTTTATTCAAAAACTAAGGGTGTTATGATTCCAGTTTAATCAGATTCCTAAGAGTCTAGGCACAAGAAAATTAAGTAAAACTGATTTACAGATTTACAGATAAAAAAATAAATCTATATTATTTTATAGGAAAGTCCTTTACTTAGGGGAAAGCAACACTGTTTAAGACTAATGATAGTTTATACTTCTGGAAGTTAATGCAATGTGCACAATCAATCAATATTTGAACCAAGCTGGAAGGAAGTGTCCTCATTAAGCCTTCATATGTAGTTCAGAGATAAGGCTTCAAAGGGGTAAACTTGCCTTTAAAGCTTTCTGTGTTAGGGCTTACACTGGATTTTTCACCAAACTGCTGAAAAATAATTGAGGCTTTAAAAAAAAAAATATTAAAATAATCAGAGTTGGATTAATCCCTCTCTGACACAATAGGTTAAAACCGCAAATGTGTTCAATCCTATCTTCATCACAGAAAGAGATTTCTAAGTGTATATATATGTAAAATCTCATATATCTAATTAACATTTTACTCCTCTCAGTTTTCTTGAATTAAGTCCCCTTACTCTCTGTAAAATGTCAAACTTTAACAAAATACCAAATACATGCAGAATGGAATGAAAGCAGCGTATTACTGAATCTAGAAGTATCTGTCAGATCACACTGAAGGACATGGTTGTATCACAGTGAAAATAAACCAGGAAAACATAATATCCCAAATTATTGGCATGTTTTGTCATTTATTTCTAGCACTGGATAGAGCCAAAAGTAAAAAAGCCACCATTTTTTTGAGCTACGAGAAATGAACTGAGCAATGGTAACAATTATATTTGATCCTCTCTGTTCACATCCTAACTTCTACAAAGCTGTTACACTCTCTTAGTGAGGACAGACCAGTTGCTGTGGTCCCAATAGAGTTTATGATCACCCAGTCACCTATTATTAGTATAGCAGTTGCTTGTATGCAAGATCTAAAAAAATGTATTTGAAACTTAAAATTTCTCATCTGTATGCCTATACTTGGAATCTTGCATGGAAAACAAGAAATTCTGAGTGTTTAACCCTTGGACTGTCTATATCCATTTTAGACTGTCCTATCCATTTTAAAGGAAAGCAGTTACACGTGCAAAATATATGATCAAACAGCAAGTTATTCCATGCAGCTACTGTAAAACTATACAACATCCTCTAAAGATAGAAAAATGAGTTGACTGACAACTTCAGAAGGCAAACAGTTAAAGAAGGCCTTTCTCCAAAGATGCTTTGAAATTCCACCCTCCTCTCATGTTTTAAATGGTGTATAACCTTATCATCATAGGTCACTGAACTAGTATGTGGTTATGACTAGCACAATGATACTAGATGAAAAGCTGGAGAAAATTTATTCATCCAGTACATTTATGTATTCTTTAATTTAAAAAAAATGTTTTTACAATGATCCCAGACCAGGATGAGGACTTAATTCCGTTCTAAGAGATTCACACAAATCCTCAAAACCAAGCCTAATACTGATTTACCTATATACCCAAATGCTAACCCCGAAATTAATAAGACTCCATCACACAGAAAGAAAGAACATTCATAGAGCACAGACATTTATGCAACTCTCCTAAAGTTTTGCCTGTTTACCAATAGACAAGGAAATCAGTGACAATCCTAACACATAGCTGAGGAACTTGTAAATGGCACCACTGCTCATCCTTTAAGCAAGAGATACACATAGTACATATACCAGCCTTTCCTATTGCTGGAAGTGTTCCTTTGATGAAAAGATACTATTTTGTTAGGCTGGTGCCATGATAAAGCACCTATTAATATTTCTTTTGAAGCTCCTCTGGTGCCTTCAACTGACATACTTCAAGTACACAGATGGTTAAGAAAAGTTTTTAAAAAATCAAACATTACTTATCACATAGTTATAAATGATACATCACAGTTGTCTGACTGTAGTCTGAATAGGAGATAATTGCAATAATGTGGTTAATACTGAATGGCAGGCAGCTAAGTGACTCTTTAGGACAGTATCTTTAGATTAAATATGTGTAATCCTTTCCAGCCCTATATTCTGCACATATTTACAGCTTCCAAACTGTTCCAAGCGAGGTTACATTTTTTTTTTGTATCTGAGTATATATTTTGTAGTGTTTTGTGTTATGGTCCTGTAAATATATCTGAGCCACGGATGGCTATTTCACTACTTACACATCTGTTTTCAACACTGAAAATCTCTTTAGGCATACTGGATGTCTCAAGCAGGATAAATCAGTTGAGATAGCCTCAAATGACCTGAAAACTTTTTCAGTACTGAACTATGTAATTTAGACAGCCTTATGGAACTACTACAGTTACAACATCATCCCTGGACTGCCCTGTGGGTATCAGAATTTCTGCAATGCTGTGATTTCACCGTAGGCATCGTTCCCAAACCAGAAGGGTCCCAAAATGCTGCCTCTAGCTACCTTCCTTAGTTTCTACACTTGGCAAAGTTTCATCTTGCCACACTTGGGGCATTATGATAAATTTATACCACTCCAGACCATTTATATAACAGAGAGCAACAGGAAGCAAGGAGACACTCTTCTTCTTTACTGTCAGGAAGTATTTCTCTCTCCAAAATAGTATTTTTGAAAGATTCTTTCATATAGTTTAAATAGGTAGCACACACTAATGTTCTATAAATGCTTATAAGTCTAGAGAAATAAGTGTTGTTAAATGCCTCAAGTAATTATTAAAAAGAAAAAAACAAACACCTGCATATGTGGGGTTTTTTTATAGTAGGAAAAAGTGGAAACCCCTCAGGTCAGCACAGCTTTTTGAAACAAGTTTCTTTGCACCAAGGAACTGCTTTCCCCATGTGGTCACTCACCAATATTTATAAGGGAAGGTCACTTTAATGCCACCAGCAGATGAAAAAACAGGAGGGAAGGAGGGGTTTTCTGTCTTTACTGAGCTGGCTGATTCTGCCAAAGTGATAGTCGACATTGACATTACACAGGGGAAAGGTTGTCCTAGTCTCACATTCCCAGCTCTGCTGCAGAAACAAAACAAAAACACAAAGTAAAACATATGTGTATACTTTTCAAATAAAAGTAATTCCAAAATGATAAAACTCTGATCTTTGCAATACAAATAATACTTTAATCCTGGGCTTTGAAACAGTTAGCTCAAATCTATTTTAAAAATAAGATTTTAAAAGACTTCTAAGAAATTGAATATCCTTCTGTAAAATTAATCAATCACTCTGAGGGTTTAGTGGAAGGAAATGGCCATAAACATCTTATGTACTCAGCTGGTGGTAGAAGGAAGACAGAAATGACAATTCTGTTAAAATAAGGAAAAGCTGAGATTTGAACAGAAGATTGTATGCAGAATACACGGCAGGGAATGACAGGAAATTTTACAGGTGAACATGGCCTTCAGGAAACTTAAAGGAAAGGTGAAGGATTAATGAGGGATTCACATTTATTTATTTATTTATTTATTTCATTTTCTAGCATCTGTGTGAATTATTACCTATACGCTTGATACGTCCTAAAAGAGAAAACTGTGATGAATAAATAAACAGCTCTAGAAATCTTCAATAGGGTCCTTTACCTTGCAGGGAATATTATCATTGGCTTTTGATACAATTTCTGCTTCAGGGAAAGACTTTCAAAGCTCAGAATGCTGAAGTATTGCCAGGCACTCAAAGACCCCCTGCTGTGCGCGTCAAACTAAGAAATCTCTCTGAACTTGTCGAATTAAAAGTCATCTCTCTCTCTCTGCAACCCCTGCATGAGCTGGGAAGCTCTGTCCTCATTTTTTTAGGCCTTCCACGATAAACAAATGGAGCCTGGAGCATCTTTATTCTTTTCAGGCACATAATTAAAATTCTTTAAAAAATGTAATTGAAGGCAATGAATTTAAAAAAGACGTTCTAGTTAACAACGAGGCTAGAACAGTTTCAGTAGGCCATATTGTTTTACCATTCAATTTGGTTTCAAAGGTAAAAGCAAAACAGCTTGTTAAGATCACGGGCAAGTGTCTTTTTTTTTTTTAATTTATTTTGTTTGTACATCAAGAGGTTGCTCCAAACTTAAACATCTCAGCAGGATTTATGCTTTCTGGAATGTCATAAGACTTAATTATCAAAACAGCAAAAAGAAGCATGCTATTAAAATATGAACAAAGCAGAAAGTATTCTCGGTTTCTCAAAATTAGTATTTATATATCCCTAAGAAACCGAATATATTTATTGAAGAATTTGTATTTTCTTGGCATGCCTCTTTCATTCATCCAAACCACTGTAAATATTCACAACCTGAATTTTTTTTTAATCTGATAATGTACAGCATACTAATCTTCTCTGATCCCTATTGCTGTAAAATATTGTAATGATTGCTTCTAATAGATTTTCTTGATTAAAGGGAAGAGCAAGTGCTGATACAATAAATTATTTCAAATTAATATAAAAGGAATGAAATCTCTGGATTTGAATAACAGGTTTTATCACAAAACATTAGTGAAAAGGCAGTGTTTCAGAAAGTCATCTCTAAGGTGACTTCTTATAGAGCTGAAAACCTAAACCCAATGTTTTTAAATACCTCTTTTAGGGTGACTTTAAGTATCCCTCTCTATTGAAAGTTAAAAGCTTCACTTTTCACCTATTTTTCCCATGCTGTATTTCAAAACTGGTACTTTTGGCTATAAATGACCACATGAAATGTTGTAGGGTTTTTTTTAGTTTTTCTCTAGAGAGACTGGAGATTGAGATGTTTTAAGGAAAGTTATGTACAATTCTTGTAGCATTAAAAAAAGAAAGGAGTAGCAAGGCAGCACTACTCCCACAACCTTTGGGTAGCACTCTGCTTCTGATAGTTAGGATGCCTCTGGGAGACCTGAGACAACACAGCTAACACAGCTGCTTTTCATCCTTGCAGGCAGAAGCACAGTGTTTATTCTGCATGGGTCAGCTATTGTTCTGACTGGTAGAGAAATAGAAAGAGGATCCAGTTAGGTGCACGGGAAGAGGCAATGCCAAAGTAGATCTAGCAGGAGCAAACTAGGGCTTTGACTACAATACCAAGTAATAGCTCTGCAAGTCAGATTTTATTTCTTTCCTAGGTTCCATTCCAGAGGCCATGCTGAACAGGCAATACAGAGAACAGTGTTCCACATCTGGCCCTCTGTATTTTCTGCTGTTGTCTCTTACTACCTCAGCAGCTTTCAAATGCTCAGATTCCCACCTGCCTTCATCTCACAACCAGAACATGCAATATACAGCTTCACTTTAATATTGTGCACATACAACTTTCACAGACTGCACAGAGCCCACGCATTATTCTCTAATCTGGACAAAATTCATAACAAATAATGGTCATATCTTAGATCCAGCAAGACACCTTATTGGCACAATAGTAGCAGGACCAAAGGCATATAATACATCATGTGTTTCTACCAGTGTGTTGTTTATGAGGGTGCAGTCTACCATTACAAACAAATAAAAGAAGAAGGGAATCCCTACTATGCCTTCTGTATCCCTGATTCCTTATCGGGAAAAAGTGAATGCTTCTTAGCCTTCCCTTCAAACATACTAGGGTGATTTATGGAAGCATATTTATTTTAAATTATGTACAGTATTTTAATGTGCCATGAAATCAACAAAAATATAGGAATAATAAAAAGCATGAATCAAGAAAAAAACATAAAACAAATGTAGGCAAATTAGTATTTTCAAACTTCATTTCTACTATAAAACTGAATTAACAAAAGCACTGTGATTATAAAAAGTAAATCACCTTTCACCATAACTTCTCTGTAGAATAGAATGTGAAGGACATTGGACAAAAACTTTTGTAACAGAGAGACTGTATCTGATATTTTAAGAAAAAAAAAACAAGTGTGGTCCAGCATGAGTATTTAATGTCTGTTAGAAGAACGAGTAAAGGTTTCTTTTAAGTTCACTGAGCATTCACTGTAAAGTTTAGGGAAGATCAGCAGCTTAGAAAAAAGAGGTTACTGAAATATGAGTCACATCTATGAACAAAAGTGATCAAAGTCTACTTGGCTGCCAGTGTCTTCAGTTTATTCCACTGCAGTACACATATTACTTGATTGAAAGGTGTGTAGATACAAGGAACCCAGGACTCTGTCTACTGTCACTGGGCCTGAAATTCTCATCTGTTATGTCTGACTTCTTTTATTGATTTCTTTTTCCTAAGAAGCAGCAGCTGAAGTAATTTTTATAACATTTGTGAACACATTTACAACAGATTAAATTCATGTTATTCTCCTCTCCTGTCCAAGCTAGAATTATTATTTTAAGAGCAGTGATAAATTCAAAATTATCCAAGGTTTGTTTCCACTCATATGCTGATACTATGGCAGTGATAAACAGTCATATTGTACATTCTTACCTATCTTTAGGATCGCAGACACTTTTTTAGTGGAGAAAAAAAATATACGTTCCTGCTGCAGCAGGGGTGTTGGACTTGATGATCTTCAGAGGTCCCTTCCGACCCCTATGATTCTATGATTCTATGATTTATTCCTTAAAAAGACACTTGCTGCTTATAAATACCTACCCCTTATATGCCATATAACTAATAACTAACTTGAGTAAAAAATTAGCATACCTTAGTAAAACTCTCCAAAATACAGTTTTGATTGCATAGTTCAACTCTGTGTAGACAAAACTGTTGGCAGATGTTGCCTTGATAATTTGATACAAGGTACTGCTATTTCAGAAGATGGCAGAAGAGGGAGTAAGTGAATGTAAACCCAAATTATGAGTTCAGTGAGAAGTATAAGAGCAAGTATAAGAGAGTTTCACCTGATCTTTCTCTTTTCCAAAATAGTTTAATTTCCATTCCCTAAGATACAATTTTCCATATACTGTACAAAGTTAGCATACAGAAGAATTTTAAATTTTTAGAGACTGGAATTCTCCTCCTTACTATTTATGTGTCTTGGTTATTTAGATTAATACAGAATTATGACTTTTTCACTATACTGTTAGATCATATATTCTGTAATTACAAAAAAAGATAACTATACATGATAGGTTTAAAACAGAGATTAAAACAGATTTATGGGTGGAGAGAGGGAGCAACTCCTTAGTGAGGTTTGCTTTCAGCTGAATAGATTGAATTAAAAATTTTTAAAATATAAGACTCATAAACAGGTTCAATCCCTCACATCAGTACTGTTTTTTTTATTCCATATGCAGTAGTAATCACAAAATAGCAAAAAAAAATAATAATAAAAGTTTCAAGAACTGTTTCACCTTGCTTTTTTTGGTCTCCTGTGGATGTAAACTCTCAAAAAAATATTAAATACTAGAAATTATCTTTACTCAAGACTTTAACTTACCATATATTCTGCACAAGATATTAGAAGATGGTAATGAGAAAACTAGACAATCAATAAAAGAGACCCTGGTTAATTATCAGGTACTTAATCCAGCTACTAGATCTAAGGTCTTTGACACTATTTAGAATAGGAAAGGAAAAAATTACTTCTTTTCTGACAATTATGTCTGTATTTAAAATTACAGTGATAAAAGTACTTGTTAATGATATGAAGTTAAAGTTTCTCATAATTTTTTTAGAGACTCCATTAAGCAAGCATACCACCATGGAAGGTGCATATGGAAGGAGCACAGGAAGTCCAATGTTCTTTTTGCGACGAAAGCAAAGAAAGGAATTGATAACACTTGGCGGAAAAACAAAAGCCTGTGTCAAAGTAACTCATCCCCGTAGTATCTTAACGTATTTGCTCCTTTCTTTGGGCTGCTATTTTCTCATGAATATCCTTTCCTTATCACTTGTGTAGGAGGTCTGTGACCCCTAATTTCTCCTATTGCTAAATGTCTTTGCTCCATGCATTCTACATTACTAAGTCTAATTCTGCACTGTTTCTGAGAGCTAACAGCTGTCAGCCCTTAAGGAGCATTGACAACAACTAACACTTCTGTTCACGCGAATGTAGTCTGTGTCACTTCAGTGACGGGGATGGTACTCTTTGGATATGAAAGCAGAGTAGCCTGACAGATAAATCTCTGCTTCATTTGTCATGAGGAAGTGAAGAAAATCTGCTTTGCTAACAAATAATTTTCGGCTCTTAATAGTGTTTGATGATGGGATTATTTATTATATTCAAGATGTTGCCAATCTGGTTGGACAGAAAACCTTCAGAAAGGGTGAAGAAAAAAAAAAGAGCACAGAGCAGCTGTACTGTACGTAAGAGGCTGAAAATGGAGTGAGAATGGACCCCCTCCATTTTACCTGCAGAATTTCCAAGAGCTTATCTGTACAAGGCCAAATTAACTCAGGCAGACATTTTACAGGGAAGCTGAAATCTACCCTTTCAATGTAAATGTTCTTTAAACATTAAAAAATAATTGTGAAAGAATCTCACACTCAAGTCTCTACACTGCTATTCACTCTCATATTCACAATACGGTGAAATGGGAAAACAACTTACAGAGAAGGAATATATAGATATATCAAATATATTTTTATATTTTTGCTCTTTAAAATACTCAGTGCTGTTCTGAAAGCAAGTTCATGATTGTGGAATCTTTTCTCCTGGATATATTCTGCTATTCTTGCAGTCAATTTAGTAGTTCTTCGAAGCAAATTACACTGGCAGCTTCCCCTTTATACAGTTCAGAGCAACCACTGATAGCAGAGTGTACCTGTCAAATGCAGTGCTGCAGAGAACAGGAAACTGGCACAGTTATGACAAGCAAACACTTTAGACCAGGAAAGAACTTTATGTTTTTGATTACTGCATACAGTTAGAATGCTGTGTTATGTGTTCATGTAAATAAGATAATAATAAAAATGTTGAATTTTGAAATATCTTTGCACAATTTAAATTACTTTCAATGTACTAACTGGAGTGGTTTGTTCCTGTGTATTTTTGAAATCAACAATATATTCTCTAGGGTACGAAAAAAAGATTGAAGATGATAACATTAAACTGTTGACATAGGAGATTTTTGTGGTTAGTATTTTCAAAAATTATTTTATGTTTGGATAATATTTCCATCAAATTACTTACTCAAGTTCACATACAGTATAGATGCTCACTGGCATTATTTTGGCACTCATTTTGTTTTCATATCAGTTAGGCATTTTGTTTCAGGTAAACATATGCTTGGTTTTATGGCAGGAAGTATAATTTATTGACATGCTGTAACTGTAAGATGCTTGTCATAACTCCATGTTGTGCTCTATGTGATAATTGGAAAACAAACATCATACAGAGTGAGGCTTTTAGTCAAAACCTTCCTTTTGAGGGCTGGAAAGAGTTCTGTGACATCTGATGAATGGAAGCATACAGAGTGGCCGTTCCATAGAGACTTGTGGACCCAGTGTGCATTGAACAGGGAGTAGCGAGGGTGGGGACTAGCCTCAGTACCTCAGCTCATCTTCCTGCCACACTCTCCTGTGGTTTGCATCTTGAGGGTTTTTTTTAAAATTCCACTCCTTCAAAATACTTTTCATTCTAGAAATAGTACGAAACTTGAAAAAACCTTTCCAAATAAAGTATATTAATCAAATATCAGATATGTATTATTATAAATGATGGTTCTTACTGTTTTTCTGAACTTAGCAGGTGTAATAGGGATCATGAAACAAAAACTTTTATAAGCTACTTGTGTGAGGATAATTCAGTTGTATGTACCTTCATAACTATTAACATATTAAGAACATACTGGCTTCATGGGAAGTTAAGATGGAGATGGGAGTGCTGAGAAGAATTATGATATAGAGAAGAATCTGGCTAGAGATTGAAGGAAGGTTTCTAGTGGAACTCTTTAAATGAGGTGGATGTTATGCAATACCTTAATGAGTCAGCTAAAATATAGGGTACCAATGAAGCTTCCTGACACAAAGGGAGTGGAAGATCTTACAGGAGCGTCTTTATGACTTTGTCAACTACACTAACAGAAGCATAAAGAAAAAAAACTAAAGTGAAAAATACAAAATTCAGAGTTGTGCACTTCTGAATTAAAAACCTTGACATACACATTAAGTACTGAGTTTATGAACTAGAAAGGCTGAAAATGCTTGTTTTGTTTAGTCTTCCCACATGAAATCTGAGAAGGAATATGATTACTGTCTATACTGGTAAACAAAGACTGTGGAAGAAAGTTCAAGGCTAAGACATGAGAATAGATGCATGGAACTGGCAATCAATAGCAAAGATGGAAATAACACTGGAACAGGCTGCCCAGAGAGGTTGTGGAACCTCCTTCTCTGGAAACATTCAAAATGCACCTGGATGAGATCCTCTACAAACTGCTCTAAGTGATCCTGTCTTAGCAGGGGCGTTGGACTAGATGATCTTCACAGGTCCCTTCCAATCCCTACCACCCTATGATTCTATGAAACCCAGAGGAAACGTTCTAACCATCAAAACTGAGTTGTTCTGGATTGTTAATTCATTCTGAATACTGAAAATAAATTCTAACCAGTGAGATCCACTTACATAATGTAATTTCCTAGGATAGCAGAGGCTGATCTTTTTGTGATCTTGTCCAAATTTAGTTTTTTTAGGAAAGGAGACAGAAGACAGAAGAAAGAATATATTAAAGACACGCTGAAAAGAGTACATTTCAAAGGTACCAGACATTTTAGGCATTATATCTATTTACATTTTATGGCATGATAGATGCTCCTACATCAGGAGTTAAATCCCTCCAAGAGGCTAATTTACATTAGGATATCAGTTGCTTTTCTTCTGAATATTACACTCTGCTCTTTACAGGTAACTGTGTATCTCTTTTTACATTTGTTTTCTTCACCCGGTCCTACTTTTTTTTTTCCTTACAAATTTCAGAAATTTACCTAGATCCTGAAATTTTCAAGTGATTTTCATGAAGCTGACTGTTTAAGAGGTAACACGCACCATTCTATCCCAAAACGAGACCAAATCCAACCAGTACATAGTTTCTTCCTTGTTCCAGCCAGTAAATACTTTGCACTATCAGACTGCATTCCCATTTTTTCATCTTCGTAAATTATGGAAGGGCTATGAGGAGAGTAGCGTCAAAAATGAGAGACTACCATCCTGTGAAACCTGCTGTAGGTTGTCCGTATTTTCTGATTTTATTTTACCTAAGCAACTACAGCAACATAAGACTTTGTATGAAGCTAAACACACCTTGCTAGAAATTAATCCCAATGAATTAGAGAAATTCTGGAATATTCTACTTATTCCGAAGTTAGAGCATTAAACTGTTGCCAAACTCTACTCTTTGGTAATTTTCCACCTTCATAGAATCATACTAAACCTCTAATGTCAGAAAAACTCTTCCTTACTCTGAACTACTGGAATTAGAACATAGATGAATCTCATTATTATAGTGTTCTTAGAAGGAGTACTTTAAAACTAAATTTGAAGTCTCAATAGATTGCAGTGTCTTTTTCAGCAGGAATGAATTCTCTCTCCAGTTTACATGCAAGCTGGGTGTAGCAGTTTGGATAGTTGTGCTCTCCATAGTTCATTATCCTATTTCACACTACTAAGTATTTGTAGACGCACGACACAGCACTTGTATATTCCAGGATACTGAACTATATCCATGATTTCGTGTCCACTGGCCTGTTGTTTCTCTTTACACTATTAGTTGGTTGCTGGTCAAATAGAATACATGCTTGACTGTATTTTACCAAAACAATAAGGAATATAAAACATGTTTATGCATCAGTTTAGCAATACTCCCAGTAGTGCCTGACAGTCTACTGAAAAAAAGGGCAACAGTATGCCTAACATAGCCAATGTTCTAAAGAACATTAGGAAACTGATTTCACGGAGTCAACATGAGATGTAGCTAAAGAATCAAACCCTCATCTTTAACAAATTTTTATTCACTTTACAAGATTATATGGTAAACTTCTGGGGAAAATAGATAACACCATATCATAATTATAATTTGGCTTAGAAACACAGAAAAGGACTTCAGAACTACCAGGTTCAGTCATTTGCTTCTACAGAAAATAAACACCTTTCTTAAACTTCCATTTTAAGTTAAATTGGAGTTTTGGGTGTTTGTTTTGGTTTGGTATTGGTTGGTTGGGGTTCTTTTTGTTTGTTCTTTTTGCTTTTTTGTTTGTGTTTTTTTCATTTATGATTGTTTGACCACTGCTCCAGGAAGAAAGATACTTTTAATTGCTAGCTAGGTAGTATGAGACTATTGAAAACTGACTTATTTGCCTATGAAAGCATGCCTGGGTAAAGTCAGACCACTATTGTAAACTGGTGACCATATGACAGCCAAGAAACAGTCAAGACTATACTCAATTCCTGATTATAAAGACTAATATCTGAGCTTCAATATTTTATTTCTGTACATGTTCATAAAAATTGAGGTGGAATTCCAGAGTCTTCAGTCTGCTATATCTCTGGTAGCTTGCTGTTGTTGTTTTTCTCTGGACTTCAGACTGTATGGACACAAAAGAATGAATTCTTCAAATAATTTTCAGAGTTAAATGCCTGTGTTAATTTTAATTGTTGGGTCTAATAATCTAAAATGTTTGTAGGATCATGCAAGGCCTAACAGATATATCAAAAGTTAGTTTAAAATGTTTTATGGCTATTCTTGAAAACAGAAACTTGAAGACAGTAAGGGGGGTCTCACTGTGGGCTCAGTGTTGTAATTTCTCATACTCCACAATTGCATGGGACTACAAATGCTTCAAGCTAAGGAATCAATATGCTGGAGATACTAATTTAGACAAATAGATGTTTTTCCAATGGCAAAATATCAGTAAAGTGTCTTAATATGCATTAAACTCCAGCTGGGAAAATATGCACTGGTTCTACAGAGAAAGAGTGTTTAGTTACTGCCATCTCTGTGGGAGTAATTACATGTAGACTATAAAAGAGATAATAATTAAAAGTACACCTGAAATATCCTATTGAGCATTCCTAGAGAATAGGTCATTTTATGTAAAACTCCAAATGATTATATGGAATTTTACATTTAGAATCATTCTTCCTTCATATTCCCCGGCACTTTCTGAAACACAAGACGAACTCCGTATGAACGAACAACCACAAACACCTTCTATATTCATCTTTGTGCTACTGTAGATCGTATGAAATATTTATACCATTGTTTTCTGTCTTAGTCGAAAAAACAATTAGGTATATGTATCTCAGAAGCCTAGAAGAGCAATTATAAACAAATTCTGACTAGAAATATCTTAACAGAGAACTGAAGAATTTTGTGCAATATTTACACAACACAGGGATATTTTAGTTATTAGAGAAACAGCACTATCCCTAATTAACTCTTAAATTGTTCTTATCATTCCATAACTTAATGGTTTTATTAATAATAAAGTTATGTTGTGTTATACCTACTCTATAACCATTAACTTCTAAAAGAAAAATTAGAGGCATTTATGCTACCTGTACTCATTTTTTTTTCTACTTTCTTTTCTACTAAGTTAGAATGGCATTTTGATGTGGCCATTATTAACTAGACAAATCAAAAGTAAGCATTTCTAAAAACTACAGGCATGTGAGAAAAAAACACAACAAAAAAACCCCCACACCATAAAAACTCCAAAGAATATCTAATCCTATTTTTGATCATTATTCACTGAATTACTTAGGGCATGTCTACTTGCTATAATAGACTGATGTGTTCAAGCACTCTGAAGTCAGCTCTCTCAGAGGTGCATCTTACATGGTGGAGTGCATGCTCTCTATGGTCACCAGCTTTCATTTCTCATTGTTTTAACCTAGCACTGCACAGAGGCTAATTACTGTTGCCTCTTCCGAGACAGAAATTCACCTGCAATAAGGCTGCAGTCTATTGCTTCCAGCCCCAGAAGCAGCTCCATGTAGCACTGATGCTCTGTGCAGTGTTCCATGTACCCTGTGTCTTTGTCTCCACATCAAACTCAAAATTTTCAAAAGAGTTTAGTCATGCTGAAAGCAAGTTCAATTCAAGCTTCTAAACATTAGTAGACTTGAAGATTTTTCCCAGGCTACATTTTTTTACTAAGAATACCCTGAAATTTAGTCAGCTAGCTAGGTGTCTTAACACAAAAAATCACACCCAATCTTTCAGTAGCTGATGACTATTATTAACAAGTAATCCTTCTAATTTTAAATTTTTGTTTTGTTGTAAAAACAACACTAAATACAATGGTTGCATTAATGTAAGCTAATTTACTCCCTTTCAGAAAAGTGCAAAGGGAGTATTGCTACCTCTTAGTTAAACCTCATTCACTTCTTCTAGCAGAAGAGGTCATTCAATGTGATACAAACTCCTACTGTAAGATTACAAGTTTTGGATGAAAAATGTGTCACTGATTTTCAGCATCTGTTTTTCTTTTGACTAACACATATTTGAAGACTAATATCTCATTAAACTGTCTAAAAAGCATACTTAAAAGTAGCCTGTGCTGGTTTAAATTGTCTTTCCTGAATTAGAGGCATCTGAAAAACACTATCACTTCCTATTCAGGATGCATCAATAGGGATTATTAAAATAATTTTACTTCAACACAAAATGTTATACTTAAGCATTCTGTTCAGCCACTACTTACACACAGAACTCTAAATGAGATCAGTGGTAGTTCTGAATGAGCTTGATCAAGCTTTTATTTATTTATTTTACCACTGCAAGAAACAAATGCCATAGCTCACATATTGCAGTACTTGAATGCAAGTAATAAAGGTAATAAGTAATAACTAATATATAGACCAATATATGCTGTAGCTTTAACATTCTGTTGTTTTATTTTCTTCATGTCTTGCATTTTAGCTAATAAATATTTGATATCCCCGTCTCCATTTTATGGCTGATGTTGAACTGTCTTCCTATATAGTGGCATGGCAAGGAAAACCTTTCTAAACCAGTAACAAATGTTTATCTTTTAAAGAGAAAGAAAGAGATTCGGAAGACAGGACGCCAAAAAGAGTCTGCTAGATAACCACGTATGTAAATAAAGTGAAAAGTATATCTAATACCTACAGCTCTGATTTCGAAGGTAGAAAAGTTCCATGTACACATTGAGACATGCATCTGTGTTAGCAATGTTTCCTTCTGCTGCAAGTTTTACAATAAAAAAATCACTTGCAAAAAAAATCCTTTTCCTCTATGATGTGTGTGCACTTTCTTAAATGATCAGATTCATAATAATATTTCAGTTCAGCAAAGGTGGAACTGAACCAATGTTAATTAAAACTAAGATTTCCAAAGACAGTTTTACAGAATTCTATACTGTATCTGTGCTTCGACAGTTGAGGTCCAAAACCTAGGTTATTCATATGTACATTTCTATGATTGGGCAAATACTGCAAGATTTGTATTAATAGACTTAATTTTATACCATTGCCTGAAATCCATCTATTTTTAAAATTTTGCATAATAGCCATGAAAATAGATTTATCATTTTAATAAAATGAGTAAGATATGCACAAAAGCTTTGTAATATTCTATGTCCTTCTAAAACTCAATGAAGGTTAAGAAAATGTTTACACATGTTGAACCAGGACAATTGCAATCCAGTCCAGAATGAAAGCTCAGTATTTCAGAGACAAATGTAGGTGAGATACAAATCAAGATTTTTTTGCACAAATAATTAAAAAAATATTTTGAATAATTTAGTGCATTCAAGAATATTCAGATCCTCTTAAACATGCTGTTGACATTAACGATGAAATTAAGACAGATCACTGCAAGTTATTCAGTCAGCTACACATATAGCTTGATCACTATTTCTTGTATGAGAAAAAGGAAAAACTTATTTTCTGGTGTTTTCAGGTGAGAATTCTAGAGCAATTTCTCGGGTTTTATTGTGTAAATACAGTGCCGAATCACACACCTTTAATGTGCAATAGATACATACAGAATCCCTTATTATGGCTTCATAGGGTGTTTAAGGAATAAAAATCACAGTTTATGCAGTGACTGAGATGAGCTGTGAGTTCTTCTAGCCAAATACAAAAATAATTTTAAATATTTGCTACCTTATAGGGTATTCAGATTCTTTTCCTCTTGTTGATCAACTTTGATTTAAAAAATACACCAAACACTCCTCTCCCGTAAGTGGGAAATTATTTAAGCACGTGATCCATGAGCTTTAGGACACTTTTCAATTATGAGGATATCAACATTATCAAATAAGTATTAAAAACTACCCTATGTATCTAGCATATGTGACATACACCCTAAGTGCAATAAATGCAGGCATATATTACAAGTGCAAGACATTCCCTTTTATACAAAGTCTTCAGACTGTACTAATTTCATATAATCTATCACCTCTGTCACAGTTTTCTCTGGATTTCTAACCTCTCCAACTTACTCTTGTTACTACAGATGGCGTGATTTACAACTACTGATAGCTAGAGAGACAGCTGTGAGATTAGCAACGTTTTTATCCCACATCACCTCAGCAGCAGTTTCTTCTGGAATGTACAGTTACACTGAACTGGAATCAAAACACATTCTGACATACTTCTAGACTGACTTGCTTATTCACTAAGATAAATACAGACAGACATGAAACAACTCTAATGGCCTTGTCCTAAAATGTAGATGTATATATATACATTAAATTTACTATTTTAGTATTGTCATTTATTCTGAATGCAAGTTATAATATGCATTCCCAAATATTATCACATAATATTTAAAAATGGAAATACAAGTATATTTCTAACAGTTAATTACATTAATCATTAAATACATCATTAGACTTAAAACAATTATCTTGTAGAGGAAATGTAAAACATTGTTCTGAAAAGCTTTATGAGAGCCAAGGAAGTGTAAATTCAAAAAAGTGATGAAGCATAATATTACATCCTGAGACAGTATCAAGTTTCTAAGCCAATACGTTATAAAACAAAATACAAAAATGCCTTATTTGTAAGTAGGTGAGAAATGGTCTAAGTAAAATTAATTTTTAAGGGTAATCACAAAATAGATTTAAGACCTAACTTATGTTTTTATATATATTTTTGTCTATGAAGACAAATATGAACAGATTTATTTACATCCTCATGTAAAATTCCAATAATTCTTTTTAATTGGTTACTCAAAATTCAGCACAGCGTTTGAGTGACTGACTCATAGTTCTTGTGTATGACAAATACTGCAGTGTCTGTGCATCTGGATTGCAGTGATGATATACAGTTAGGAAAGGAGATGTCTCTGTAGTATTTTTTATTCTTTATGTCTAGAACCATTTGGAAATTTTTTTTCCACCACAGTATGGTTTCCCCAATACAATCTTTCATGTGAAAACATTATTTTGAGTAGTTTCCTTTGATCCTTATTAGTTGTGAATGCAATAAAGGTGAAATATTTTGGGAAGGAACCGATCCAAATCAGAATGTCTGATTTGTTGAACATTTTGAAGTTTGTCTTTATGGCCTCAGCCACTATCATATACTATTTGCAATTCAGGTGCCATACATCCCCTGTAACTGAAATGCATCAAACAGACCAGGTTTGCCAGAACTTGTCAGCCTGGAAAATCTGGAATCTGCTTCACGTATCTAGAAATTCACATGTGGTATGGAGAAAGTAACCTAGCAACAATTAATTCCTTATCTCTTATAATACAAAGATTTGGGGATACTAGATGAAGCTAGGGGATGACAGGTTCAAAAAACCTGACAAGGGTATATCTTGCACAAATAATTAAGCTGTGAATGCATCAGACCTATTTGGAGAAAAATTAATGAGAGGAGATCTGGAAGTGGATTCAGACACCTACATGGAAGTAGGCTGGGAACTATCAAGATATACTTGCCCTGTTTTCATACTATTCCCTAGGTATTCATAATTGATCAAACACAATATTGTGCAAGAAAGAGCTTTGATCTGAGCTCAGTACTATAAGTTTTTTATGTGTTTGTGCTGTACCTCAGTTTTTCCTATAGCTAAACTGCAAAGATATATCAAGTGAGACACAGTCCTACTGATACCCTGAGAGAATGCAAGAACATTTTTTACTGAACCATTCTGTAGCTTCATGGTAGCTGTACTTTTGGATGCAGCATTTGAACAGTTAAACATCAGATTTGGCCTAACTACATATTAATTACGTTTAAAATAAAACATAATCCAGTGCAAAGTTTCCAACTGCTCATTTCTGAAGTCCATCATATTTGAGAGGTCATGGCAGTCTGGTGAGGTTCCCGCTGATTGGAAAAAAGGTAACATAGCTCCTATTTTTAAAAAGGGGAAAAAGGAAGACCTGGGAAACTACAGGCTGGTCAGTGTCACCTCCGCGCCTGGCAAGATCACAGAACAGATCCTCCTGGAAAATCTGCTCAGGCACATGGAAAATACTGAGGTGATTGGTGACAGCTAACATGGCTTCACTAAGGGCAAATCATGCCTGACCAATTTGGTAGCCTTCTATGACAAGGCTACAGAGATGGCGGATAGTGGCAGAGCAACTGATGTCATCTACCTAGATTTGTGCAAAGCATTTGACCGTCCCACACAACATCCTGGTCTGCAAACTGACAAGACATGGATGTGACAGATGGACAACTTGGTGGATAAGTAATTGGCTGGATGGCCACACCCAGAGAATTATGGTCAATGGTTCACTGTCCAAATGGAAGCAAGTGACGAGCAGCGTTCCTCAGGGATCAGTATTGGGACCCATGCTGTTTAACATCTTTGTTGGAGACATGGACAGTGGGATTGAATGTATCCTCAGCAAGTTTGTGGAGTAGTTGACACCCTAGAGGGAAGGGATGCCATCCAGAGGGACCTTGACAGGGTGGAGAGGTGGGTCACTGCCAACCTCATGAAGTTCAACACTGACAAGTGCCAGGTCCTGCACCTGGGTCGGCGCAACCCCAGGCACAAACACAGGCTGGGGGGAGAATTGATTAATAACAGTCCCCAGGAAAAGGACTTGGGGTGGTAGTAGATGAGAAGCTTGACATGAGCAGCCAGGGTGAGCTCGCAGCCCAGAGGGCCAACCACATCCTGGGCTGCATCAAAAGAAGTGTGGCCAACAGGGCCAGGGAGGTGATTCTGACCCTCTGCTCTGCTCTGGTGTGACCACATCTGGAGTACTGTGTACAGCTCTGGAGCCCTCATCACAGGAAAGGAATGGAGCTGTTGGAGATGGTCCAGAGAAGGGCCATGAAGATGATCAGAGGGTTGAAGCACCTCTGCTATGAGGACAGGCTGAGAAACTTGGGGCTGCTCAGCCTGGAGAAGAGAAGTCTCCAGAGAGAATTTATAGCAGCCATCCAGTACCTGAAGGGGCTACAGCAAAGCTGGGGAGGGGCTTTTCGCCAGAGAGGGCAGTGATAGGACAAGGGGTAATGGTTTTAATCTGAAAGAGGGGAGATTTAGGTTAGACATCAGGAAGAAATTCTTCAGCATGAGGGTGGTAAGGTGCTAGAATAGGTTGCCTAGGGAGGTTGCTGATGCCCCCTCCCTGGAGGTGTTTAAGGCCAGGTTGGATGAGGCCTTGTGCAGCCTGATCTAGTGTGAAATGTCCCTGCTCATAGCAGGGAGGTTGGAACCTGATGATCTTTAAGGTCCTTTCCAACCTTAACAATTCTATGATTCTAGGATATAAGCTCTGATAGTCTGCAAAATGTCCAAATACCCTTATTGTTAACCACAATATTGTCCTATTTCCTTTATTTTCATGTTATCTGTGAAGAATGGGACAAGAAAATAATGAAATGGAGTACCATTGCAATAGTAGTTTTTTTTAAAAATCTGTTTTGTTTTGTTGTTGTTGTTGTTTTGTTTTTTGTGGGTTTTCTGTTTGTTTTTTTTTTTTTGTTTTAATTATTATTATTTTTATTTTTATTTTTGTACTAACAGTTCTAGGAAAGAGAGGACAGGGACATGGTGAAAACTAACCATTTCATATCAAATCTCACTATATTATCTTAGGCATTTCAGTTGTCCTGGTTTGAGCCAGGATTAAGCTAATTTTTCTTTTACTGATTTATTTTTCCTTCAGTAAGCTCTCTTTTAACTAGCAGCAAGTGTTCCAGCTAGTGGACTGATAACACTGGAATGTTTATGTTTCTGCTGAGACTCCAAGGTCGCTTCTTAGCTCTGCTGCTACAGAGGCTACTGGGGCAGGAGAACTGTATCTGTGACCCCCCCGTAGGGGAGCTGGACTAGACAGACAGCAGAACTGACCAAAGGTATTCCATTCCATATATCTACGTAAGCTCCGAGGAAGGTCAGAGATCACAGAAGACAACTTCCTTCCTGCTTCTTCTTCCCTTCTCTTCCATCCATGGCCGGTGTCCAGGGAGGACTCCAACCATCCATCACCGTTGACTCCTAGGCTCTGACCTCATAACTCTACCCTTAGCCCCTGTCTGCTCTGCCTTATCTCCTGCCTGTGGGCTGAGACATTTTGGGACTGCTCACAGCTAAGGAGAGTGCCGGGGGAGTTGCTGGGGGTGGGGGGAGGCAAGAGGCTTTTGCACATTCCTGAACATACTTGTGTATAATTGTACATATAATCAAAGCTGTCTAATTTGGTTTTCAATCTAGCAAAGTCTCTCTCCTAATTCTCTCCCTCCCTAGCTGGGTGGGAGGGGAGGGGATTGACAGCATTGTTTGTCTCTGGTTTATTTACGGATCCTGAGTCAAACCGTGACAACAATTTATTGGTGCCCAACATGGGGCTCAATTTTAAGCCCAAATTATAAATTCTCACTAATTGGGAATGTTAAAAATTCCATGTCGGATAGGAGGAATCCCTCATATGGCAATGAGCAATACTTCTGCTGAATCTAGTGATGGATTTAAAAATGAATAGACTCCTTCTGGAATGTTTTTCTGGACCTTTTTCCCAACATGCAACGTACATGTGGTATGCAGCCAGGATCATACTGCTCTGTGTAGCTGCTCTTGTTGTTTTATGGTGTATAGACAGAACTGTAGCCATGATCAACCATATAATTACCAGCCTAGTGATCCTAGGGTTTTTGATACTGATCTTTATGGGGTCACTGTATGTGTACGGTTATGGTGCAGATCCTCAAGTGAAAGAAAAGGTCTATATTGGTAATGCCAGTAGCAGGTCCATTTTTACTTCTCCATTTTCTTTTAAGCTGAATCTCCCAGCTCTTAATCTGAATAGCATTGTTTCAGTAGGGATGCTTCTGCTGAATGTTTATAGTGTATTGTGGATGCATAGAGTGAGGTGGTGTTCTACTCACTGCCAATTGCCCACAGGCAAGGCTGCTGCCACCCCTGATGCTGCCACCATCACTGCTGCTGCTGCCAACACTGGTACTGCTACAAAAATGGCTGCTGCTGCCACCACTGGTACTGCTACCAAAACAGCTGCTTCTGCAAAGATTAAGTCCAATCCCCTTCGATGCAAATTAAGAGTGAATCCTGTGACCAGGAGCAAAGCAAAGGCAAAAGGCTCCAGCCTTTTTACCTGCACCCGTCTGAGATATCCAGAGTTTCTTCAAGCTGTGTTAGAGGGTGAAATTAAGAAAGCAGACAATTCTAAATCAGATGATGGAGCAGGTACTTCTGAAGCAGATAAAGGAGCAGCCTCTTCTCAAGCAGATATGAAATCAGGCCAAGAAGCAGATAGAAAAGCAGGCCCTTCTCAAGCAGGTGACGACAATGATCTTGTCCAGCCCTTCTCTCTAAAGGAACTGTGCCTCATGAGAAAGGACTTTACCCGCATTGACGGTGAGGGACTTCTTCCTTGGTTGCTCTGATGCTATGATAGTGGGGCTGAAACCTATGACGTGGATGAGAGAGAAGCCAAGCAATTGGGATCCCTGGCCAGAGATGCTGGTATTGATAAAGCACTTGGTAGTAAAACGGGAACTACCACCCTGTGGGGTCGACTTCTTTCAGCTGTGAGGGAGAGATACCCCCATAAGGGTGACATCGAATGGCGCTGAAGCAGAACACCCACTCTTGAGAGAGCCATCATGTATTTGAGAGAATTAGCTGTGCGAGAGGTGATCTATGATAACAATGGACTTACAAATCCTGATGACGTTCTGTGCGACACACAAATGTTCCAGAGGTTTGCACAGGCTGTACCAGCAGCACATGCCCATATATTCTCCTTCATGGGATGCATTGATGATGATGCAAAACCAACTGTGCGTGAAGTGGCTTTCAGAGCACGACAGTATGGAGACATGATCTCTGGTTCCCATTCTGTTCCAAACCTCAGCCATCAAACAAACGACTGGCAGAAAGAATAAGATGGCAAACAGATGGGAATGTAAACCCCAGTATCTCCCCAGAGACAACTGGTCACGTGTTGCAGCCGTGAAGAGGATACGTCCTGCTACAAGAGAAACAGGACCCACTCCGACGCCACCTGTGGTCTCTTGCCTAATCATTTTAATGAGGACATGAGAATCTGGGACAAGAAACCCACTGATATTCTCCAGATATGCGTGCAAGAGCTACTAAATAGAACAAAGGCAGGAGATGGTTCTTCCAGGAAGAAGGTTGCACCAGTCTCCAACCAGGAGGGTGCTTCAACCTCAAATGTTCAACATTAGAGATGCCCTGCCTCCGGCCAGGAGGAGGAGAGGAACAACCGAGTTTACTGGACTGTGTGGAAGCCATCCAGCTGGCTTTGGACATTGCTGAGCGAGAGGGGTGGCCGAGACTCTATCTCTACATTGACTTGTGGATGGCAGCAAATGCCTTGTGGGGTTGTGCTAAAGCAGTGGCAGCAGAACAACTGGCAGCGAAAGGGTAAACCTATTTGGGTTGCTGAGCTGTGGAAAGACATTGCAGCTCGGATAGAGAAACTGGTTGTAAAAGTCGACCCCTAGGCTCAGGCACCTCATAACTCTCCCCTTAGCCCCTGTCTGCTCTGCCTTATCTCCTGCCTGCGGGCTGAGACATTTCGGGACTGCTCACAGCTAAGGAGAGTGCTGGGAGAGTAAATGTAAACCAAATGTAAACTAATGTAAACCAAACTGCCTCAATATGTATTTATTCCACAATGTAAAACTTCATAAAGTATTAGGTCTAAAAGCTATGACAGATTAGGTCCAATTTTGTTTATCACTAAGAAGAAGTTTACTATTTATTAATTTGAAAAGAACACAGTTGAATTCAAAGTACCAGACTAAGCTCAGTCTTAAGTTCATATGTCACCTAAGGATACATGGAATTAAAAAAATAATTAAACGCAACAAAAAAGTATATTCCAATGTTCTAGATCCACTGCATTTAACTCTGAAACAACAAATGACATAAGCATTCCACAGAGATCAAAAAATAACTATGCAGAATGTGCAGAGTGACAATAAACAACATTCTCTGTGGAATGATTACTACATGTAATCATTTTTGGTCCTAACAAGATAGCATGTTCACATTTCCAGTGTTCTAAAACATTAAACGTGTTTATCAGTTTTCATAAATGTTACCATTTCTGTTAGTTCTTCTGAAAATTATCATTTATACAACTTCAAAAAATTTCTTTTGAAGTTTCTAAAAAATACTTGTTAGCGCTGACATTTACAAAAATATCTGAATATTTAATACATTAAAATATTTATTCTGTAATCATGAATCAGAACAAACACAGCATCTCATTAAGAATTTGCATTTGTTAATCTGTAATTTTTATTTGGTTTTATTATTGAATTTTCTCTTACTGAAAAATGGTATCATGAGGAACTAACTCTTAATTTCTTTTTTTTTTCTTAGAAGTCTTTTAAGTTTCTTCTGATGTAAAGCTATTGAAGACCATCACAAAGTCCTGTTGGTAACCTGTGTAGCACCTCATTAGGCCATACTATTCCTTGACTCCCAAGAAGAGCAAGATAAAGGGGATATACTGTTTTACAGTGTCTCTCTGAATGACATCTTTAGTGTGAAATAAAACAAAGACATATATTTTTCAAACTTGGCAAGTATTTGAAGGCACTGGTATGAATGAAAACAGAAATGTACAGCACCTTCAGGGATTGTGGATCAAAACCCTCTTGGGGTTTGCCCTGAAGTTCTATGACCATCCATCTCTTTCAGTTGATCTTTTCAAATATTGGAAGAATTTTTTCAACCATCTAAAAAAAGCCTAACTTCAAAAGATCTGTAAAGACAATGTTACATCTTCAAGTAATGAAAGAAGTTTGAAATCTTTTCATCTAACAGAACAGGCACTTTTTGGTTATATTTTTATAACGAAATCTCTAAGAGATTCCTGTTGAGAACTCTCTTATAATCTTTGCTACAAAAAAGATTCATAAATATAATTGCTTATATTTATAGGGACAACACCACCACAATATGTTTAGAAGAAAACTTTTTTTTAGACAAAAGTGATTTAAAGCAAAAATACCATGAAAAATAATCTGCTTAACCTATAAATTTGTATGTGGCTCTGAACAGTCTAAATAGCTGAGATCTAAATACAGAGTGAAAGAGAATTAAATAAAATCCAAAATAAATTAATTTCACAAGAAAAGAGGTGCCAGGGTGATTAATACAGCACTGAGAATACATACAATAAAATCCTTGTTTGCAAATGCTTACTCTATCAAAAACATCATTAGACTATACTTCCTAGGCATCATGCAGAGCAGACTAATGCATACACAGTCTGCAGGTGTTGATTGGACGTCTCAGTTCCAAATGGAAATAACACTAACATTGCTACATCTAAATTGTCCCCTTTTTACTGTAGAACTAGAGTTAATGAATTCCAGTGGGACAGAGAAATACAGAAAATTTAAGATCCATCGAAAAATACAGGCTGAAAAGCACAGAAATGGGGTGGGGGAAGCACTACTTGAGCTTAATATATATTTTGGGTTTTGTCTCAGCCTGTAACAATGAAATTCCCCAAGGTATGTGCTCTAAGTGGAAACTTGAACTAGCTTTTACAGGACACTGTATGCAAACAAATACTCAGATTTACTGCCCCAGCTAACTTTGCATAAGAAAAATACAGAGAAGTGGGCCTATGAACCTCATGATGTTCAAAAAGGTCAAGTGCAAGGTCCTGCACATGGGTTGGGTAATCCCCAGCAGAAATACAGACTGGGCGAGAACAGCCCTGAAGAGAAGAACTTGGGGGTGCTGGTTTATTAAAAGCTCAATATGAGCCAGCAATGTGTGCAGCCCAGAAAGCCAACTGTATCCTGGGCTGCATCAAAAGAAGTGGGACCAGCAGGTCAAGGGAGGTGATTCTCCCCCTCTACTCTGCTCTTGTGAGACCAGGTGGTACTGTGTTCAGTTCTGGAGTCTATTCAGGAAAGGCTGAGAGAGTTGGGGTTGTTGAGCCTGGAGAAGTGAAGGCTCTGGGACACCTTATTGTGGCCTTTCAATACTATAAAGGGGGCTTATAAAAAAGGTGATGACAAACATTTATCTGGGTCTGTAGTTATAGGACAAGGCGTAATGGTTTTACAATAAGAGAAGGTAGATTTAGACTAGATAAAAAGAAGAAATTCTTTAATGTGAGGATGGTAAAACACTGCAACAGGTTGCCCAGAGGTGGTAGATGCCCTATCCCTGGAAACATTCAAGGTCAGGTTGGACAGGGCTCTGATTAATCTGATCTAGTTTAAGATATCCCTGCTCATTGCAGGGGGGTAAGACCCTTTAGAGGTCCCTTCCAAGTGAAAAGATTCTATGATTCTATGATAAATCAAAGCCATTTTTTTTTTGGTGAATTAAAGAAGTTATCGACAATTAAAAACGTTTGATCCTTATTGAAGTGTAACATTTTTCTCCATCTTTGACAAGATAACCTCCTTTGCATAGGGATGGGTTCTCTCTTATTTGCTATTCTGTAGCTGTCTGGAGACAGTTTCATACTCTTTTAGTCTGACATTTTTCTCTAGTTCAAAATAAAACACTGTTTTAAAACATACCTGCAACATTCCTAGGAGAATTATGCCCACTGGCATTTTTCAGTGGCTGAAAGTTTAGGCATGTCTTGAAAACATCAGTCAGAGATGTATTACATTTACAGTTCCATTTGTCAATATGTTAAATGGATCACTGTTTCTTAGTTTAATAACAGTGTCAGAAAGTCGGGGGAAAAAAGTTCTATTGTAGTCTTTTTACTAACAGTTTTCAAATAGCAACCACTATGAACCTTGGAAATGATTACTATTAAAATGCTTTACAGCCACATACTGAACTACACAAAAACTTCAGTAACCCTTTTAAACACGTTAAAGTCTCAAAAAGCTTAAAGAGATTCCTGGTGTTGAAAATGTGTGACCGTGATTATTGTCAGCTACTGAAACTCACAGAGGAAAGAACTGTGTGCCCAGAAACCTGTACCTAATGTTCTCACTGTATTTTTTTTTAGGATGCAGAAAACAGTCAAATCCTAGCTTTGTGGGCAGAATAGTAATGCTTTTTCTACTACTGAATGAAGTAGCTAAAAGTCAAATGTGTTTTGTGTTAAGTAGCTTTTAGCTAGAGTCAGGATATTTCACATGAAAGGCAATGCTCCCAGTGAACACAAAAGGTTTTCTAAGTTTTAACCTGATCATTTTTCAGTCTTAACCTGTATGCCTTGGTGTCTTCATTTGTTTTAACTCAAAGAAATGTATTTTTTGTCTGACTGTTCTATTCCGAATTGGAGATACATCCAGAATTTTTATTACTGGTTTAGTTATAATGAAAATTTGCATGATTTTTGCTATTCTTTAATCTTCAAACAATATCTGTATAACATCTGTAGCTATTGGACAGTTTTTCAGTTTTCTTCTCTGGATATGACAGAAACTAATTTTCAAAAGCAGGCTTTGCCACCACTAACAATTTCTTCTGGCATTTTACCATTATAGTATTAGCATTACTGTAATGAACACCTATGACATTAAGACTTTGTCTTTACTATCATTTTCAGTTGTGATAGGAAGGAGTGTTCATGCTGAAATAACGTGAAGGGCAGGGCTATGCCTTTTTAGACATTTCAGCTTCACTTCTGGGTCCACACTGACATCCTAACTTATGTCAGCTGTCACAGTGGCATCTGAAAACTTTACTGGTACTGTGGAAGTCAAATTTTATACTGTTTTAAATACATACTTCTCACACAGACACAGAAAATTCTGAACTGAGTCTCAGTTTGTTCAGTTTTCTGTCTCTGACAGTGGAAGAACTTTTTCACTGAAAGGGTTGTCAGACATTGGAACATGCTGCCCAGGGAGGTGGTTGAGTCACCATCCTTGGATGTGTTTAAAAGTCTTCTAGATGTGGCACTTGGGGATATGGCTTAGTGCTAGACTTGGTAGAGTAGGGTTAATGGTTGGACTCGATCTTGAAGGCCTTTTCCAACCTAAGTGATTCTGTGATTCTGTGATACTAACTGATGCCTACAGTCCTTCTTCCTTGGTATGCTATTCAAGCTTCTGCCAATTCTTAGCACATAAATTCCTGAACTAGAAATGAGACTAATGCCTTTTTGTGTTCATCTACGGTTTTGGCCTCCATAGCATCATCTGGCAATGTGTACTACAATTTAATTATGTCTTAATATCTTAACCACAGATATTATTTTTTTGGCTTAAAATTTCATTAGTTTCTGTCTGTCCCCTTTGAAAAAATGCTAACAAAATATTTCAGAATGTGTAGATTTGTTCAATAAAAAAGGTACACTCATGTTGTTCCTGACATAATTTACACTAACCTCATAAATCACTGTCTTTTTCCTCTTCAAACCTTACCCTTGGTTACGGTCATGGATGACCTATGGTACAGACTTTTTCTTTTTTAAAGTTTCAACGGAATTAGAAATCATTAGAAGCGATCTCCAGATGTACTAGAAATAGGAAAGAACAGAGATGAGGAAGTGACTCAGTTTTGTCTGCAATGAAGATAAAAAACCACTGCCCCCATTCTGAGGCATTACTCTGAATAGGACTGAGTATTTGTATTCTCAAAAGGGGTAAAAAGCAACGATACTACCCTGATAACCAGTACAAGCTTATCCCCACTGCTGTGCTAGGTATGAAGATGGATGTGCCTGAAGAATCAATCTGCATTTCTTCAATATGATCTGTGTAACTCCATCATTTAATATATGAGATATCATGACTGAGCAGGCTCCCAAATGAGTCACAGAACAACCAACATTACATAGTGTGTGCCGTGTATGAAACTGTTTTTTTGTTATGTGAAACATTATTAAGTGAAAAAAAACCCTAAATGTTAAGACTCACTGACCACAACTGTACTGGTTTGAGCCAGGATGAAGCTAATTTTCCTTTTACTGATTTTCTTTTCTTTTCTTTTCTTTTCTTTTCTTTTCTTTTCTTTTCTTTTCTTTTCTTTTCTTTTCTTTTCTTTTCTTTTCTTTTCTTTTCTTTTCTTTTCTTTTCTTTTCTTTTCTTTTCTTTTCTTTTCTTTTCTTTTCTTTTCTTTTCTTTCAGTAAGCTTTCTTTTAACTAGCAGCAAGTGTTCCAGCTAGTGGACTCGTAACACTAGAATGTTTATGTTACTGCCAAGACTCCAAGGTCGCTTCTTAGCTCTGCTGCTACAGAGGCTACTGAGAGCAGGGGAGTTGTATCTATGACCCCCCAATAGGGGAGCTGGACTAGACAGACAGCAGAACTGACCAAAGGTATTCCATTCCATATATCTATGTAAGCTCCAAGGAAGGTCAGAGATCACAGAAGACAACTTCCTTCCTTCCTCTTCTTCCCTTCTCTTCCGTCCATGACCGGCATCTGGGGGTGACTCCATCCATCACCATCCATCCATCCATCCATCCATCCATCCATCCATCCATCCGTCCATCCATCCATCCATCACCGTCGACCCCAGGCTCTGCCCTGACCCTCATAACTCTCCCCACAGCCCTGTCTGCTCTGCTGTTATCTCAGACAGGTGTCCGAGAGTTTTAGGGACTGCTCACAGCTAAGGAGAGTGCCGGGAGAGTTGCTGGGGGTGGGGGGAGGCAAGAGGCTTTTGAACATTCCTGAACATACTTGTGTATAATTGTACATATGTGGAGGATTTTCTTGCAGAGCATGGGCATGTGAGCAATCCAGCCTTTGGTATAAAAGCTTAATTGTGCTATAGAGACTTTAGCTGGACTACTGTTATCTCAAGGCCGACGGAGGGATAATTATAGCTGGGAAAGAAGAAAGCTAGCAGAAGAGAAATAACTCCCACATGCAGAAGAAGGAACGAGATACCAAAGGCGCTGAGATCATGTTACGTAAGGACTTTGTGTGCTTAGGGCTATTAGCCAATCATGTATTAGAAGCAGGTATATGGACAGTAGCAGTGCACTAATCAGACTGAAGCATTATTCGTGTGGACAAAAGCATTTAACCAATAATGGGGGGGCTTACTGTGTGTGTACCAGACACTGAGGTATAGAGCAAGGCATTTGTTGACAATAAACGGCTTTCGCTTGATCACATTGGTCGTGGGGCGTTAGTCCGAGCTCTCGCCGCATACTTATAATCAAAGCTGTCTAGTTTAGTTTTCAATCCAACTAAGTCTCTCTCCTTAATTGTCTCTCTCCTCCCTACCTGGGTGGCAGGGGGAGGGGATCGAGAACATTGTTTGTCTCTGGTTTATTTGCTGATCCTGAGTCAAACCGTGACAACAACAAACTGGTATAAAATTCGTCCCTGGACTTAAAAAGAAGTTGAGAATTAAACTCAGTAGTCAAAGAAAATCCTAATTAAAATGTGCATGCTTAGCAAATACCTTGTTTTTATAGCTGTTTGCAGCCCTCTACAGAACCTCTGCTTAGAAGGCAGACTCTAACGCATCTCATAAAGCTCCTTCTCATTCAATTTTATGTCTTTTGCTTTCATTTGAGTACTTGATACAGAAAGGAAGAGAAAATAGCAAGTAAAGCATGCACTGTTATGCATACAGAGGCTTGAGTGACTCATGTCCCAACAACAAATAGCAACCTAACATAGCAATTCACAACACTAAGGTGAATAATAAAGACTTTCTAAATTTCTACTGAAGTGAAAACTAAACAAATATGCCATCTACTCTGGTCAGAAAAATCCAATTTCTACTCAAACACTAACACTGAAATGTGTTCAATCTGAATCAATATTAAAATCCAATTTCATCCTTTTCATCCAGAAGAATAAGAGAGGGCAGACTGCTCAGGCTCACTAACAATTCTGTGTTCTATTTTGTGTTTAGTAGAAAGAGAGGTTTTGGGACAGATTTTACAGTGATTCTGCTCATACTACTCCCACTCTCACACACGTCTTTTACTCTCTCCTAGCAGGATGATTTCAAATCTCATCCAACAGATATTATTCATGTTTTATATTCTATCTGTTCTTATCTGTGGCAAGTGTGCTTATCTTAAGGTAGATGAGAAATGCAGACTGTACTCTTGGGTATGTTCTTTCTCATGTTCAATCAAAGATAGCCTAATTCTGAAATGTGCACTTATCTTCCCTCAACACACAGTGGTGGAACTTCTACGACCATGTATACCAAAATGCTCAGGTCACTTACATTAGAAAATTACTACCATTTCTAATTCCAACAGGAACTAAAAGGCTGCTGAAAACCAGTGTGTAATAATGACCATAAGCTGGTTCTCCTGTAACAGACAGTATTAAGGTTTATCAGGCTTCTAGGATGCATTCTGGCCAATTGTGACTAAACTGTGTGATCACATACCTGGGCTGCTGTCACACCCCAGCTCATTGAATCAACCATGAATTCCTGTGGATCAACTTTGTGAACTCAATACTAAAAAGAAATGTCATATGGAAATCCACTACTGCAGCTACAACTACCCTCATTTGATACATGAAGAACAAGAAACAGAAAAGCTAACCAACTTGTAAAACAGTCATTGAGAGGGGTCATAGTGCGTATGAAACTGTGATGCTCTACAGACCACTTAAATTCCTTGGTTCTCTAATCCATTTCACTCTCTTCCCTTCATTATACAAAAACTTCATACTTTCTATTTTACTGGTGTTTGGATCCTTGCACAATTCTGTATCACAATAGTACCTGTGAGTCTTACGTCCTCATTTAATCGTAGCTTCCAGATATTACTGCTTGTCCCTGCGCTTTTTTTCCCCCAATAATTTTTCTTACTTTAGCCCATATTTCTGTGCCTTTCTTACTTTAACAATTTTTAAATGTATGTGCCCAGCGCAAGCAGGACACCTCTCTCCCAGAGTGCTGAATTGCCACTACAGCAAATAGGGCTGCTGAGTGAAAGGCTGCTCGGCTTCTGTAGATGCTGATTCAGCACAGCTGGGGAAGAGACAGGCAGGAAGCAGCAAGGAACAAACAACTTGCATTAAACATAAGAAGTGGAAGATTACACACCACTAGGGGGGATCAAACCCCGTGATGTTATCATGTTTATGATCCTTGCACAGCCTTTCCATTGACATCACACTAATGTGATGATCTTTGTCCTGAAAGAGCCAGAACAGTGTTTCAAGAATATTATAGGATAACCCAGGATGAAACTAAAGAGAAAATTAAGCAAAAATAATGGTTCTGAACTATCATATTTTAGATTGTGCAGCTACCATTTTTTAAGTTTATTTATAGATAATAACATATTTCTAGGAAACATAAAATATATGCTAAGGAAAGAGAAAACAAAATGCTTTTAAAAACACCACAGCAATAGATACCAGGCTACCGATTAGTGATATATGCCTTGGATGAATTACCTAGGAGAGGACAAAGGTGACATCTCCACTCATCTAATCAAGTAGTCCACAGACTGCCTCCTACTAAGAGAACTGGTATATATTACTACTATTCTAGTATAAACCTATAATCTAAACATGTTTTGAAAAACCCCTAAGCTATTAAAAAATGCTGGTGGAAAGACACAAAACACTGTACTCCATCAATACACACTCAGAAAGTAATTCTCCCCTAGGTAGCACGACAGAATACAGTCAGAAGCAAACTTTACAACTGATAAAGCTCAGTAACACTTAAGGTAAAAGGGCTAGTAATCCTGAGTAGGTGTTAGTGTGTAGTATGAGTACTTTCTAATACTGTACAATACATTAAATGAGGGACACGTATTCCTTAAAATTTAATCTAGTGCCTTGAACAGTATTTTGACTAGCAAACTGCTTATGTAAAAAAAAAAAATCCACACTAACACAGGGAGAGAGAGAACATAATTTCTTCTCCTATTATTCTAATTACATTTAATTTAATGTTTAATTGCTATTTTTGGTCTTGTGCTCTCTTTGAGAATTAAATGTTGTTAAACTCCTTAATTTCAGCTGTTTTCCTGGTAGTACATCTGCATTCTTAAAAAATACATTTTTCTATTCAAAGAAATTTAGAAAACTGCTTTCTGGAATTTTTGTGGTCTGGTTTAACCTTCATAAATCTACTGTTGCTAATAAAACAAGTGAAAGCTAATTTACAATAAAAAAAATAATCCTTTCTAACACTGCTAAAAAAAAAAAGCTCTCTTTTTCCACAAAAAGGAAACATATGTCCTGCTAGAACCATTTTTAAACAATGAATCAACACAAGCTGTAGCAGAAATTAAAGTTGAAACAAAGATGTTTTGTTTTGTTGTTTTTTTTTACTGAAAGCTCTGAAAATGGGAAAAAACTAAATATTTTAACACAGAAATCAGTATTAGACTTTTTTTTTCTGAAGAAACAGCACTAATGTACTTCATCAACATGACTGGAAAAAAGGAAGAATTTACTACAGGTTACTTGCTTAATATTTTTAAAGGCAGAATTTTTGTATTGTTCAACTACATGTCTAATTGTCACCCTTTAAAAGCACTTAATTGGTTGCACTAAAGCCTTTTATGGTAGGACTACAAATTTAAAATCTGTTGAAAATTACCCTCATAACAAAGACTAAATAGACAGTAGCTGTGCAATTTAAAATTACTTCTCTCTAAGACTTAACATCTGTTATATACCTTAATGGAAAAAAGCAGACAAATATTACAGGATCATCAAAAGATCACTGAGGAGATCATAACTTCTGCAAGAGAGACAACTCAATAGTTTAGGACCCTCCTGCCTAGAAGAATGGTAACTGAGACGGAGAATAACAGGTCTTGGGGAAATCGATACTGGTATTCACTGTTTTCAGATAACATTATCAAAAAAAAGTCAAAAAAGGAAAATAAATAGGATATAATTGTGTAAACAGGTCACAGTTAAACTGAGAAAATCACGATAGCTGTGTGTTCTGGAAGTAAAAACTTCAGTGATAGGTTTGAAAATCTATGAGCAATGTATGGAATAAAGCCTTCAAAATATAACCTTCAGCTTGGCAAATCCCTAAGCTGTGGACTGCCACATGCCAGAAAGCTTCATTTTATGCTTGATCTGTTCTTATTTTTCCTAGGCGTTTTTGACTGATCACTATTAGAGACAGGGCAGCAGACTAGGGGGTGCTTTAATCAAACTGAGTATAGCCATTCTTTTCTTTTTGTGTAAGAAATTAGGATCTTCAGAAGACTGAGATATGGACTTTTTTTTTTTTAAATCCTCATTTTGCACATACTATATAAAACAGTCATTTACATTAAAAATTACTAAGGTAAAAGATATACCCTAATTTCTTGTTTCAGTAAAAAACAGTATTTGATTGTGTAGTTTATTATTACATTTCCTGTGATGTGAATAGAAATCTGATCTATTACCAGGGGTTGGGAGCAGGGGGTGCCAGTCACACCGTAATAAGAAAGAAGTTAATTGTTGATATTTTTCTACTAGGAGTAAATCCATTAAAGTCAACAATATTGCCTTACTGTGACTGATGATAGATTTCACTTCAAAAAATCAACTAGGCAAGCAAAGCTTTTCAAGACAGAGTTGAAATTATCAGTATCTTAAAGTGCTAGTTTTTCTTCCAGAGCCATACTTCCTCCTATAGTTTTTGAAGTATTAGGTTATTTATCATGTAAGACATCCCACATCTCTAGCAAAACTCCTTTGTCTTCTGGAAGACAAAAAAGGGATTTAGGGAAAATACTGTTAATAAAGAGCAATAAACTGATCACTTCACACCTCAACAAACTTATTTTGCATACCCTTAAAACATGACTACTGCATCTAAATTGACTGACAGGAAAAAAAGTTACTTGAATTAAGCAAATGCTGTAAATTGGAGAAAAACTGTTTGACCTCATGAAAAATACTATCTATGCAAAATAGTAACTCCAGTATCAATCTCTACTTTTAATATAATCCACACAATAGTGAAGAGCTGGAAGTTAATATTAAACAGGAGTGTCACTGCTGACTCTCTTAACCCCATTTCCCTCTCCCTAGTTCTTAAGACATACACATTTGTAGTGACAGGGTTAATTCCTGACAGTTTATCTCGCATTTAGTGTGGGGTTTCAATTGTGTAAAATGTCTTCACTTGAAAAACAAGTGTAATATGTGTACGTCTTAAAATATATACTGATTGATAAATATATTCAAATGCAGTTGTCTTTTCCCAATTGGAAAACAACATTAACTGTACCTCATTTTTATTTATTTGGTGTGTTTCGGTTACAGTTTTCAATTTCTGAAGTGCAGTCTGAAGTCTAATGAAAATCATTGTACAAGTACACAGACTATCTAGACTGACCTAACACATCAGATTGCTGTTTCCAAGTCTGCTACTACTGTAACTAATGTGTTATTGGATGAGGAGACAAAATGCAATCACTTTAGTTCTTGCTTACCATTTTTAAGCAATTTTTAAAAGCTGAGTCTAAGCTAACTTAGCTGTGAAGGGAAGCAGCAATTTTCTTCCCTTGAACATCTACTGGTTAATTTTCCAGTCAGGAAGTATTTTCCAAATAAACCAATTACTTCTTTCCAGTTTAGCTACAAGTGTTAGCAACACCTGAGAAACAAGCTGGGTTTTTTTGCTTTATAGTTGTTTGAAAAGCATACTAATAGTTAAGAAATCTGTTCTTTTGAAGGGAGCAACAGAGAAGGCTGGAAACTCAGAGAAGACTGAAAAAACAAAGCAGTCTTTAAACTGCCCATCTGTTCTATTAGCTATCAGCAATTTTCTCATACTGGCTACTTCCACTTCAAGAGAATTGTGCTTTTGTCCTACTTAACCATACTGATGTACTATTGTGAAATATGGGAAAACAATACACCACATTCACCAATGCCATATTTCAGGGATGACCCCATCTATGGTGTTCTTCCATTCTCCCACTGGCAGGAAATTGTGCAGAATAATAATCCATTCCCTCACTGTAGGAGAGGAAAAACTGTATGCATCACATAGTTGTCATGATTCCTAACCAAATATAGTCATGCCAGCAGAATTTCCTCATACTATTTCAGTTACATTGGCTATAGAGCTTGATCCGTGATGACTAGGTTTATGAAACCATTCCAAATACCTGTTTGCTGAATAAGTTTGTTATACTACCACCAGTATTGGTATGAAGTGTTTAATTGGTCAAAGGACCCTTACTGAACTGGTAAACACTATAAGAAATGACACAGAACCTTTTCCCAAAATCAACAGTGAAGTTTCGCAAGGTTACCTACTAAGGGTAAAATACTTGAATTCTGAATCTCCTGCACAAGAATTTGGGACGAGAGTCTTGCAACAGTAACAAAGAATTCTTTAATTAAGCTTCAGGATGGCAGTGAAATGCAGTGTCTACTTTCTTAATAAGCTAACAAAGAGGATAACAGAACCATGCTGTCAGCATTAAATACTGCAAAACAGCCCCAGCTTCATGTTGCAAATTTAAAATTTCATCCCTCTCACCCTCATGCTTTTTTGTGTTGGAAGCCTTGCTAAAACAAATCTTCTAATGAAGTGAAATACAGCCATAAATCTACTCCCAACAAGAGGATCTTCTCAATTTTTGGCAGCAAAATAGGATTAACAAAAGAGAAAGATCCAGGTTTTCAAGTTGCTAAAAATATTTTCACTGCTGGCTTTGCCTTACAAAAAAAAATTGCTCATGCTAAGTTCTGAAAGTCATACCTGTACAGGATTTTCTCCATACTGCTGTGCAATATTTGAGTTATTTATAATATAGAGGTTTAAAGAATTACGGATGATCATGTGACATCAGCAGTACAAAAAGGCTTCTAAAATACCTTATCATTTTTAGAATTTTCATAAAGCCAAGGAAGTGTCCACATATGGGGAGAGTAAGTGTGATCCCACAGAAAGATAAGGTTAGGCAGAACTATAGATCAAATGTATGGAATAGCAACATTTAGAATAGATTAAAAAAAAAAAAAGCCTGGCAATGATCACAAAAGAAAGGTAGGTGAGAACCGCAAAAATAGTCTTAAAGGGGCACTAATATTTAATAATGAAGGAGCAGAGATACAAGGTAATTTGGAAAAATCCTGAAGAACTATATTTTCTCCAGTACTAATCTCAATAAAAATTGGTTTGCTCAATTTTATAATGCCTAATATTACCTTACTACAATGATAGTCATTATGTTATAACAAATTATGTATTACAATAATACAATTACATAATGACATTACTATAAAGATCTTGTAAAAATTCATACAGATTTTTGTTTCATTAGATATTACAAAGAGTAGACAACCCTGTAATTTTCATTGGTATCTGTATAATAATATTAAAAAAATACATTTGGCAACCAACTGGGGAGTACTGGTATCTCATAGCACAGTATGTGTTGGACTTGCACACACGGCTGCAATAGTGGTGAATACTTACATGCTAAGTATGATGTGCTTTGCATGTGTAAAATTCATAGCAAACACACAGGGGAACACTAATGTGAATGTACAGATGTCTGCCATGCCAAGAATGTATTAAGACCTCTCTGCTATCAACCAGAGCTGGCTCATAAGACATGTATATACATTGCAAACATCATCTAATATGCATAATTTGGATTTACTACTACTTTTAACCAACTGTGAGTATTCAGCATACTAAGCACTTGATATATTCTATTGTTAGCAACTTGTACCTGATATACAGCAAAATGCTTTGCTTCATGTTTGACTTTTTCTATGTGAGGAATTCTGTTAAGTTCCACTGAATTACTGTTAGGATTTATGCTTAAAAATTCAACCCCAAACATACACCTATGCGATTTGTTGAATCACTCATGATGCTTAAAGGCAACTTTTATACTGTGTGCTTGCACTCCTGTCAATTCCACAGCCAATCACACCTATGTATCTGTTAGTAAAAACTTGTTTTCTTAAAATGCTACAGCTTTTACAGGAACTCATACTATAGCAGTACATAGTATTCTCCCTGAAAATTCAATGGAGAAATCCATTCATGTTACAAAAGCCTTCCTCAGAGAAATATTTATTCAGATATCATAAAAGGAATTCAATGCCTCCTTTAACTCAGCAAATTAAAAAAAAAAAAGGCAAAGCAAACAGAAATGCCCTAAAAGGACACAACATAGACTCAGAGGAAAGGAAGATCTCTAAAAATTTTTAATTCTCAGACACTGTGACTTTTGCTTGCTGAGAGTGTATTTTGAGATTTTTTCTTTTAATAAATCAGCCTTTAACTGAAAAGATCTGACATAGCTGAGAGTGTGAGCAAACTGCTCACATGAAAATGCATTGCTTTTCCAATTTTAGCACTCATTTTTTGGTGACTAGTGGCTAAAAACCATCATAACAGTCAAATGAAGCTAACGTCTTAAGAGCAATTGTACTGTTGTAGGTTTTAACCTATGGTTACTTTCATAAACTATGATTTCTAAAAATTTAAATGTATACTTGATGGTAGTCAATGCTCTGCATTGAGCAGAATATTGTGAATTGATACCTTTAGGGCCATATCCTACAAATTTTTAAATATATATTAAATATATACCCTAGGCAAATATTGTAATCCATGGGACTGCTCACATCCTTGCATTTTGCATGCATTAAAATAGTTGTTTGCACTTCTGAATCAGTTATTTCTTCAATGTAAATTCCACTTTAGGGAAAAGTGTTTATGAACTGAACTGTTTTTACATTATTCTTAGGAAAAAAACCCATGAACTGTAACTGGCAAACAGGAGGTCTAGGATTGGCACTTAAAAAAAATATTTTTAAAAAATTAGCCTTAAAAAAAGAAAGTAAAGAAATGAAGCACCAGCTTAATCAGGCTGGTAGTTGAAACCCGTGCAAGTATTTAGCAACCAAATCCTGCTTTCTACCAAAAGCATGTGGTTTGGTATACTTTTGCTGTTCATGTAATGACACTTGTTAGAAGATACATTCATGTAATTTTTGTTTTGCTAATCTTTTCTCACTTTAAACTGCATTTCTAGCACCACTTTTGAAAGTAGTGCAGTGATACAATTAAAAATGACCATATAGAATAGGTTCTTGATACCAAGTATAAAAGCCCAAAAGCAATGGAGCTGTTTTTTTTGCAAATTATATCTAATTGGGGCACCATTTCAGTAATCTAATTTTAATTATTTTTTCCCCAAAATACCTGTTTCAAATTCATATTACTTGAGCCTCATTCAAAAATACTAACAGGCTTGGAAGTATTTACCCAGGAACTCGTATTATTTTGCCAATAAGCAGTGGGTCAAGGATTGAAAGGCACAATAGGTATCATATACCTTGCACATCTACATATTTTATGAATTTGAATTACTGTGTTATTTTTGTAAAATTAAACATATTTTCAAATTTAATCCTCTCTGGGTATACATAGAAAGTGAACACAATCTTAAGAACATTGCTGACTTCTAATGTAAAAGAAGGGTGAGTAATTCATGTTACATGAAGGGAAGATCTAGAGAAGGAGAGCACAAATTCATTACCATTGGTTTTAATTAATAACACTTAAATTTCATATTAAGTACTGAAAATCTGATTTTCATTGGGCTGGAAGAGTGGGATAGTCTGCATTGTTTCTAGAAATCTTTTCTTTATGTGAAGTATGTAGTGACATTGCATGAATAATGCCAATGTGCCTTTGTAAGGCATTTGGTGGCAAACATCAAAGAATGTAGCCTTTGGTTTTATTCCATAATCATTCAACTTTTGAAGCATATTCAAGTGCCCATCAGGAACTTATGGAACCTTAACAATGTAGGACTTAAATAGAGTTTTAGCATCAACATAATTATATAAAATTAATCTTTTCCTTATAGTATGTTATAAACCTATCTCATAAAATATTTTTAAAAAATAATACAACATATCAAAAGGAAGAGAAGTGAAATAACATAAATAGATATCCTTTATCCTAAACAGGAACCACTAATTTGCAAGAGAACTGAATTCACTTTTTTCACGTGACATTTACATTCAGTGAAATGAATACAACATCTCCAAACCTATTTCACTTAGAAATTAGATTGTCCTACTGGAACACTTTAATCTACTAGACACTACTCTCTAAAAAAAAAGGCAAAAAAAAATTAAAAAATCCACAAACTCAATCAACAGTGTTAGATTATAATGGCAAATTCCAACCACACCGATAGCTATGATGCGCCGATGATTACTTTCAGATGGTTTATTTACTGGTCAATCCATTACAATACAGAATAATTCATGTGTAAAAGAGAGGTATTCTGTATTTTGGTTAACAAAATGTGTTTACTATACACTAGTAAAGTAACACTGATGTAAAATTAACCTATGAAGTCTGAAAGTTTAATATTGGTATGTGGTTCATCATTCCATTAACAAAGCTAATCTAGATTTTTGTTTATAAGGGAGAAACATAACAAGTGATACATCACTAAAAAATACAACTCTTACTAAAGAAAGTTTGACAAAGCACAGACACAAATAGATAATTATTTATCTGAAAATGAGACTTTCATTTTCGAGTCTAAAGTATAAAGAGCTGGAAGAAAATTAATTTGGAATATTTATGGCCCAATCAATACTGACATGGATGGAAATAACAGTTTTGTGGCAAAGATATTCCAGTTTACTACGGATGATTTGCATTGTTATGATGATAGGAGTGTTTCATGAGGCAAAAATAGAACTTATATTGCATTCTACTAATTAAGGATGAAAGTATAGACATAGTCCGTTCTCTTAAGGATTAAACAGGTAAACTTACAAATTCCCTAAAGGAAGAATTTATTATGTACCGGCTATGTGTAAGAAGGTAGGCACAAATAAACTGTATATTTTTTTTCAAACAGAATACAATGGATTATACCTCACATCTTCTCAGTTTTGACATACTTCAATCATCAATAACATAGCTGAGAACAAAATTAATTGCAGGGGTATTCCATGTGATTTGAATTTTGAGACCTTATAGCAAAACATTTAGTACGGATCCACCTCACAAAAATTAATAACAGGACTTTATTCTAGACAAACGCTAAACTAATTTTAGATTAGTTGTGTTAATTGCCTCAGGGAATATTTGAGAGGTGACAGCCAAAGGCATCACAATATAAGGAGGGAATATGCAAGAAATTCCTGCTATTGTTTTATCTTGTTCTGATATGTGGAAGATATTCGTGTCTTCCATCTAAAGATTTTTTTTTTTCTCTCTGGTAAAAGGAAGATAATGGTCTCTATATCTACCTCTCACAGGAAACTACGAAGTTGGGTTTTTTTTATCATAAAGTACCATTGTATTTAAAAGCTGAGGACTCCTGATACATGTAAGGTTAAAAGTTCATACCCCAGACTAAACTGCCCAGGTTGATGCTTGTAAGCACTTAGTACATTTTCCTGGAAAAAATCTAGTAAGAGGCTTCTATTGGCCCTGATCAAACTCTGCAACTCCACACATGAAGAGATACTCCTGTAGCATCAACTCTACCTCGAGATGTAAAGTGTCTCTGAGAGATCTATGGACAGTTTTAGAAAAGTAGTGAAAACCAGTTAAGGCAAGAAATCAGCAGATACTTCCATCAGCTCCATTTAACATTATCTTTCACTGTTGTTTAGCCAGCAAAACTTCCATCTCTAATTCTTAGGACACCTTTAGGGTAAAAAAGTTTCTGGCTACACTGCTGCATTGGAATGTGCTATGAAGGATCTGCCAAAGGAATGCAAGAGAAGGATGACGTGCATAAGCAGCCATAAGGTTTTGGATTGTATGAGTATCATATATATTTCAACTTTTAATTTCTCTTACTTTCTTTAAATGAATAAAGTAATAATAAACTATAGGCATAGGAAAAAAATATTATAAAATGAGAAAAATTTTGATTACATAACTGTCCTTCTTAGAAAGTGGGTAAAACACTTGCAACTTTATATACTAAAAATCATTTAAAGATCCGAAGTAAATTTGCAAGTTTGGCAGTGATCTTGCAAAACTCTTTAACTGCAGATCCTTATTCAAGTGAACAATCCCTTGTGCATTTAGTGAGATGAAGCCTCCTCAAAGGTTAAATGCATATTCATCTTGTTGTGCATTTGTACACAGTAACATAAATCAAGCTGTTCCAAAGGAGCAGTGATTTCTGTAATATTCACAGTTGTCAATATAGGCTCTGGAATTATGACTACAGAAATATTTAATCCCCTCCATTCCTCATGCTGCATAGCTGTAGGGACCATTTAAAGTGCCTCTTGCTACACCTGGGTTTTGTAAAAAGTATTTCTGTGCATCAATAAGATAAGATTAATATAGCTAACTGCAGCTGCAGAGAAAAATCTCTCACTTCATCTTCCCCAGTTTTATAATCAAACTTCAGTCACTCCACTTAATGCTTCTGCCAAACTCCCACATCTACAGAAACATATAGCCTCACCGTGTTGCTCAGACTAGTGTCAATGCCAACTGTCAGCTGTGAAATATAGTAAAAGGACTACTCATCCAGGTCTCTGGACAGATCAAAATCCTCTCCTGGGGAACCCATAAAACTCGTAATATACCACAGGGAAAAAAAACTACAGGCAGGAGAACTTGCAAAATGACCTTATAAGCTTTTGCAATCTATAATTCCTGTGATTCATTTATTGAAGTCATACGCAAACAGCTACTTCATTTTCTGCTCTTTTGTTTTAGAGTTAGCTTACTTGAAGGAAACAGAGAAATTATGTTGTACTAACCAAGAGCTCTTTTGCAGTTCTATAGTTTCTTTTTTGCAGATCATGTGGATTACAGTTTGTTATCTGTGCTCCATTCCACAAGACAAACATACACACACACACAAATAATCTGAAATTCCTTTAACTTATCAAGAGAAAAGGGTGAGAAGGCTATTAGGAGAAAGGAATTGTGTTATTTTGCATCTTCAAGATGCACTTATTCAACTATCTTATTCTCCTTAGCAATATGCTGTACATACGGCATAATCTAACAATAGTAAGAGATGAAATCTTACATCTCTAGTTTGCAAATAAACAATGAAAGAAAGAAGTCCAAAAATCAGCTTTCAAAACTTTGCATTTCTGAAGGAATAAAAAACCTATCAAGTAGGTTATTCTGTACCCAAATAGCAGGTTTCTTTCAGTATACACATGAAAACTACTTATCAAATCTTGCCTAAATTAAGAGGAATTATTTAATTTGCTTTTAATTAATAACTTTTTCAGAAATGGGGGGGTGGGTGTGTGTGTAAACAAATATTTGCTAAAATATAAATATTCAAACACATGTATGTATAAAAATGTAACATAGTGGATGTATCCCAGAATTTCAAAAATATGTTCTAGAGCAAAGGCTCAAAAGGTTACATTGTCCATAAAACTGATGAACAAAAGTTAAAGACACCTTGTCTATTTATTACACTTATGAAAGCAATACTGATTATAAACAGGGCACTAATACACTGATGTTGGAAATTAGAAAACTTCGTAACAGCTGATGAACAGATCTTGTTACAATCTTCTAGTCAACATGGAGAGATAACCACAAGTTTTAGTGTGGGGATGTGGCCAGTTTCTACAATAAATTACATGGCATGGTTTGAAAGGATAGATACCAGAGGCCATATTTAACAAAATTCTCCACCAGACCTCTGTGCTTATGTTCTTAAAATAATGCAGTGATTGAATTTGCTTGAGCCCAAAACAAACCTGCCCCCAAAAAGAAAGCATTGTGTGAAGAAAAGTATTCATTATTTCTGTAGTTTTTGGCAGAAAATCTACTTATTGACACTTTTTTATTCACACCCTACATCCAAGCTCACCAACCTGTGCATCTTATCTCTCACAAGATACTAAAAATTTGCCTTCTGTTTCTAGCTCAGGATAAAAGAAATACATGCCGAAAGGGGAACAATCCCACTCTTAAAAATATTAGCATGCACAATTACATAAATAGGCTTTGCTTATCACTTCTGGTTTGGTTAATTCCAACATCTTTCAATAAGTGATTTCTCTTGAGTGTACTAATACCTATGTTTCCACTAAAAATCAAGACAGGGAAATAACAGGCCTTGCTCTCTGATCGAGCTACAGTCAGAATAACCATCTGGCTTCTTAGTGCAGTGACTCCCACTGCATTCTGATGAAAAAACTGGCTGCTCATGGCTTGGATGGGTGCATGCTCTGCTGGGTAAAGCACTGGCTGGATGGCTGGGCCCAGAGAGTGGTGGTGAATGGGGTTAAATTCAGCTGGCAGCCAGTCACAAGTGGGGTTCCTCAGGGCTCAGCATTGGGACCTCTTCTTTTTAACATCTTTATCAACGATCTTGATGAGGAGATAGAATGCACTCTCAGTAAGTTTGCAGATGACACCAAGTTGGAAGGGAGTGTTGATCTGCCTGAGGGTAAGGAGGCTCTACAGAGAGACTTGGCCAGACTGGATTGATGGGCTGTGGTCAATTATGTGAAGTTCAACAAGGCAAGTGCTGGGTCCTGCACTTGGGCCACAACGACCTGATGCAATGCTACAGGCTTGAGGAAGAGTGGCTGGAAACCTGCCCAGCAGAAAGGGACCTCGGGGTACTGATCGACAAGCAGCTGAATGTCAGCCAGCAGCATATGCAGGTGGCCAAGAAGGCAAATGGTATCCTGCCCTGTATTAGAAATAGTGTGGCAAGCAGGACCAGGGAGGTGTTCATCCCTCTGTACTCGGCATTGATGAAGCCACGCCTCGAATACTGTGGCCAGTTTTGGGCACCTCAATACAAGAAAGACATTGAGGTGCTGGAGCATGTCCAAAGAAGGGCAACAAAGCTGGTGAAGGGCCTTAAGAAGAAGTCTTATGAGGAGTGGCTGAGGGAACTCGGGCTATTTAGTCTGAAGGAGGCTGAGGGGAGGCCTCATTGCTCTCTACAGCTACCTGAAAGGACATTGTAAAGAGGTCGGTGCTGGTCTCTTCTCACAAGTAAATAGCGATAGAACAAGAGGAAATGGCCTCAAGCTGCACCAGGGGAGGTTTAGACTGGACATTAGAAATAACTTTTTCACTGAAAGGGTTGTCAGACATTGGAACAGGCTGCCCAGGGAGGTGGTTGAGTCACCATCCCTGGATGTGTTTAAAAGTCTTCTAGATGTCGCACTTGGGGATATGGCTTAGTGCTGGACTTGGTACAGTACGGTTAATGGTTTGACTCGATGATCTTAAAGGTCTTTTCGAACCAAAATGATTCTATCATTGTATGATTCTATAAAGCAAGACTTCATGGTCCTACCCTCCATGGGAAATGGTGATCTGTATGTTACAAATTCGCTCTGAATGAGTCACTGTATCTTTATATTTAATATGCACAGATACATTCTTAACTATAATTTGCAGCACTAAAGATGGCAGATTTTGTATTCTGCTGACCAGAAGCCTGCATTTGTCACACAGTTAATGGTACTCTTGGTAACTATTTGCATTGTCCTAAAGGATCACTTAAAAAACACAAGATATTTTTTTAGAAAGGTTACCTATAATTAATTTTAGTCTTTCAAAATTCGTATGAAAAATAAAAATGTAAGATAAAGACACTAAGAATTTTCTGTAAAAATAAAACTTGAAAAAACACCGTTATTAAAGGGTACTGATAACTAACCAGTATCAACACTGAAAGGACCATTCTCAGCTCATGTTATGAGCATTTTCTTTACATTCATACGGGAAAAAAGCCCCTGAAAATACCCAGCCATGCAGGTGAACAAAACTGTCCTGCTATTCTTAATTGCTACTTCATCTCACCACTTTTTAGCAAGGTAGAAGGCATTTTTTGAGTAGCAGCATGTGTTTCCATGACAGAACCCACAGGCAGTTAAGCTGTGAGTATTGGAGATTCCTTTATATTGGGATGTTGCTGTTGCTGCTGTTTTGGATTGTCATAACTGCTCAAACAGCATTTTAATCTCTTTTCAGACACTGAATTCTGAAGATGTGCTCTTGTTCGTATAGATATTTATAAATACATATATGGAAAAATAAACAGAGTTGTATATTATTTTCAGGCTCATGTAGTATACAAGTTTAAATGTCATTTTTCTAAATATCAGCTGCTATGCCAGGATCAGAATCAATTACAGTCCTAATTATATTTTTAGTATTGTAAAATAATTAAGCTAATCTGATTCTCCTGTTCCACTTTGGCTTACCAAAAAAACAGAAACAAATAGAAATATAATCTAAAACAGAATTTCAAAACTAAACAATGACTCCATAAACATACATGTCTGTATCTTTTTAAGCTGAGACACAGAAGGTATTGAAAGCTCAAAAGCTCAGTAGTCGCTTTTGATACCTAATTTAAAATAGTATACAAGACACTAGTCATTTCACTGAATATGGAATCAGAGGGCCAGCATAACTATTTGTGTAGCTATCTGCAGTTCAGACCTCTGTCATGGTTCTCAAATGGCTGTGGTGAAAAAAAAAACCAACATATTTTATGAACTACAATATTACATTAATCAACGAAACAAAGAAATAAAATGCTAAAGAGACTAAAACAGTATTAGCCTAATTTTCATTCAGCAATGGATAGGTAATCCTGCTAATTTACACAAAAGACCAAATGTCTGCAAAACCAGTCCTTTTATTTAGTGGTGAACCAGTAAAACACCTAAACCTAAGAACAGTGTCCTGGATTGAGCCAGGGTGAAGCGAACTTTCTCTTTGCTGATTTTTTTTTTCTTCCAGTGAACTTTTTAGCAGCACCAGTGGACTGATAACAACCAAGGTCACTTCTGAGTGTCTGCAGCCTCCCCCCCTACGGGGGAGCAGATTAGACCAAAGGCAGGATCAGCAAATCAGAATATTCCCTTCTCATAATATTTTCTCTATTTGGCTTTCAGTATAGGTTAAGAAATCACGGAAGTCAAGCCTTATGTTTCCCTTTTCTGCTGTCACTTCTATCACCCTCTCTTTGGCTCTTTTTTTTCATTTTCTTCTTTACAGCTGACATCCGAGGAGCCCGTCCGTGCGCCCGGACACTCCCCCCTTCAGCTGGGAGTCACCAGGGAGAAGAGTTGCTGTGAGAGTCGCTGGGGGAGGAGGGAGGGGATCGGGTGTTGCACATCCCTTTACAAATATATATATTCCCTTATTACTAATAATTAAAATCAATCTGTTTCACTTTTCAACCCAGAAAGCCTCTCTTTCTCATTTTTTCTCCCTCTTTCCCTACCTTAGGGGAGGAGGGGGGTGAGACTGAGAGCATTTTTGTTATTGGTTTGACTGCCAACCCGGAGCCAAACCGTGATAAACAGCATACTCTAATGAATCTTCACAGCTTAAAAACTAAAAGCAATATTTTTCCTTGTCTTGCAAATATAAAAAATACCAAATCAACCAAGCAAAACCAGAAAATAAATATAAAACATCCTATCACTCTGGGTCAGACTGAGACCTTGGAACCTCCCTGAAGATACCATTTTTTAATGGAAATGCCAACACCATATACAGCACTGCTAGCAGACTGTTTTTCTACAAGATATCTCCTCTGCTCCTCTTTTCCATTTCCAAACTGAGCCCATGAGGCCTAAGACAAGTCTGTTGATCAGGTTTCTTGTCAACTAGCATTTTCAACCTGGTATTTTCAGACTGACAGTATCATTTTGTGGCTTCCGCATTCTTCTACTTCTGTTTTAATTTATCACTTGAGGTAAATGCACTGGGTAGATACTTATCAAGTCTCCACTTCCCTGGAGTGCTACAAAATACAATTTCTGTGTTCACTGTTGATGGCCTAAATACAGCACGCATGAAACAACAAGAATAGGCTTCTTAATGCAGTGGGTAAGGTATCCATAAAACAGCGGCTCTAGGGGCTGGATTAGAGGAATGAACAAAATAGATGTTACCTCAGTGGATTTAGATAATTTCTAAAAGATTTAGTGGAAGGAACCTGAGCTTTCTAATGGTAGAATGTGTAGAAATCTTCTGTTCCTGAAGGTTAGCAAAATATCTTGCTACACACTAATACCTTCTTTACAATATTCCATAGTTTCATCTCTTTTTAAAACACATAATTTGGGATATTTTTAAAACATCCCTACAACTGGTTTAAAAAAAAACAAAACAAAAACAAAAAGTAGTTAATCCAAACATTAAAAGTATTGTTCCCATACACTTTTTAGGGTTTTGCTATGAAACTTATAACTACTAAAAATGTGAAACACAGCACATTTCCCCAGGGTTTGCAAATGTATTTGACAGAAGGCACTGTTCAACCTAAATCTAGGGTAAATTTTGATGCTCCAGTGTGGATTAAGTTGAAAGAGTATAGAAATAAATTTAAGCCTGAATTACTGGACAGTATCTAAATTGTATTATTTTTTGAAACTGATATCAGACTGGTATCAGAATGTAACTACCCTGCTTTCATCCTTGAGTAACTTTCTATTTTATCTTTAATTTTCAGTGAGTCAACACTTCTAGAAGTTGTGGCCAGACATCAGATGACTGCACACAGAATAGGGACAGAGAAACATTCTGTAAAGATTACATTGGTTCCCTGTGTGCCTTCACCTCAAGGTTGAAAATCAAATAATCAATACAAAGTCCTCAGCTTTATATCTTATCTCCAAACTATCTTCAACCACACTGTGACCCAAAGTCATGGGTACAGAGCTAGTTCAATATTCACCAAGACGGAAGAATGACATTTGCCAAATCATTAATATTTATTTTTGTACCCACAAATTCTTTGGGTAACTGCCATCAACATTCTACCATACATGAAGTAGTTTAGTTTTTAGAATAACTCTGTCAGATATCACAGTTACAGACAACAGTCATGAGACATCACCAATAGCATAAGGTAATTTCCAAAATACCAAACTTTGGCCTTTCAGGATCTTCTCATGTTCTGTTCTGCACTGCCTTTGGCATAAGAGGACCAGTGAGTACATTGGAACATCTTTGTCTGCATACAGATGAAGAAATCAAAAGTTCAAAAGTGCTGGGAGCAAAATGTTTTCTTAAGGGTAGAAAAAGAACCTGGATCTTCTCCACTGCCAGCACCTACCCTACATGGAAGAAATTACTGTTTCCAATAGTAAGTAGAAATCTAGACTTTCCTGCATATAATTAAGGAAACGATGATGGGCGTTGCCTGTAGCTGTTCTATAATAATTTTTCTTAGTTCCCCTAAGAGATGTTTGACGCTCACTATTTTTCACATTTGAATAAATCTATTGTCCTATTTCTATGTTCATCAAATATAATAAAACCACCACAGAAACACTGATTATACTGTCCAGTGTAAATAATTCAGTGACTGTGCCAAGGCTTTTACTCTGAGTTACCTCCTGACTCAAGAATTACACACCTATTCTGGAGATGGAAAGATGTAATCATTCTGCTCAAACCCTGTAAATGCTGAGGATTTTAGGTGCTTCATTATCTTACTAGACCGTAAAACAGCAATGTCTATCTTATTTCAGGAACCTCATTTGCTTAAACTGTGAGGTAACACTCTCAGCCTCTCTTATGACACAATCATGAATCTTCCCTTGAGCTTTTATCACCATTTTTCACCTCCTTTCTAACTTACTTAGTTGGGGTCATTAACATAAGTGACAACCCAGTTTGCTGTAATTTTCATTCTTATCCTTGAATATAAATTTTATATTAGTAAAGAAATCAAGTATCTGTATTCTCCAAGTAAATAACAGATATACTGGGAGGTGAAATATGCTTGTAAGTGCTGGACAGAGAACTAAGCGTAGTACTATCACTCAAAACCTCAACCCTCAAATAAAAATCACTGATCTTCTCTGAATTTTAATTTGAGAAAATTTGCGTGATGTAATTTGATCATTTTGACAACTTGGAGATTTCTAGTACACTTTCAGGTTTTTGTCAAACAGCTTAAAAAAATCTTGTTACAATATAAATTGAACAAAAACTGGGCATACTTGTGAACAAATTGTGCTCTCCCTATTGCTATTTCTGATTCTGATTACACATTGCTTCTTAAGCTGCTTCAGATTTAAACCATTTCTAGTGCACCTTCTTCTCCCCCTCATGATGGAAAATTAGCATATGTCTTTTAAAGCTCTTGCAAAATGTCACCTTAGATATAATGAATTAAAAATACCTACTTAATCATGTTATGCCACCAAAATCAAGTTACTAGAGAAAAGATAAATTATGCTAGTCTTGTTAGCTCGTTCATTGGAATTTTTTTATATGCTGTATTTCGTATTAGTGGTCTTTTGGTCTTTTTGAATTTCATATTAGTGGTCTTTTGGTTCTGTTGCATCAGGATTTGATCTATGGAAGAGAAAAACTATCTAAAAATATTTTTGGGGTAGTTACCAATAATTTATTTTAGAAGGTAAATTAGTTATTATTATTTTACTATATCAAATAAAATAATTGTATTTTCCCACTTTACTTCCAGTCATAGTAATTTCCTCTCCAATTCTTAATAAAAAATAAGTCTTTTTTCCATATCTTTAGAAAGACAATACTTTCCAAAATTATCAGTATATCTGTAGCAGTAGGAGACTGCAAAAATAACCAATAAACCTGGTTAAAATATCCAAAACTGTAAACAAAAAGGGAAAGTTGCATTGCGTACATCAAATTTGAAATTATATACAATGAAAATGAATGCCCTTCGAAGGCTTTGACGCTCATCCACAATACTTTTCTATAAGCAGATTCTGTGCAGAAATTAAAACATCCTTTTCCCCTCCTTTCTTCCTTCTTTCACTTGATGACTAAATGTGCTCAGTGTAAGAACTATCCTCTGATCAGAAAAAGATACCTCTGCAGGTCGCCTACAGCAGAGCCTAACCAAAGCCCATAACTGATCCAACAGCATTTGTCATCTCTGCAGTATACTTGCTCTAATTCCCCTCCTCCAGTTTTTCTTTCAAACGCGATCACAATCTTTGAACAAAATAAGAAAAAATAAAATAAGAAAAAAAAACCACAACTGAGGAAAAATAACACACGGGTAGTAAGTGCTATGTACATATAATTTAATTGTCTCTCTCAAATAATTTAAAATATTATTTATTCTGCAAAAATGGCCTTTTCTTTTTTTGTTACTAATTTTTATTTAATATATTTCTTCAAGAACCACTTTTTACTCCTTTAAAAACAAACAAAAAAAAATTATAGCAAGTATTTTCAAAATGGTTTTGTTAGACTTGTAGATGACTTCTTCTTTTGAATACTTATTGATTTCACAAAATTAAATTGGGGAAAAATTTTGCTCTGACATTGAATAGTTTATTTATAGATCTATCTTTTATTATAAAAGCCAACAACAATTTTACCACTAGCACAGAATCAATTCCACACTTAGCACAGAATTTACTCTTGATTTGGGAAAGTTATAGAAATATAAGGAGCAGACGTGAATCCAGCCCAAATAAACCATCATAACTCCTGAATTCAGAGATTTTAAATAGATTGAATTTGCACCATGAGTCCTCCCAGACCCATCTGTAACTCAAACACTGCTTTGAGCTTGTTTGTTCATTTTAAAACTTCAAATACTTTAAATAGTTGCTTTTCTCACATCTAATACCAAAAATAATTTGATGTACCAGAAGAAAATATTTAAGTGATCATCTTTCACAGCAAGAGAAGAAAATCACTAAATTAAAGAAGAAATTGAGGACATAATTATCATTTTTATCTAGCGATACATTCTAGATGTAACATAAATAGTGGGGAAGCACCGAAAAATAAAAGAGCCTAAAACAAACTCATAAAATTATCTGACCTACTTTATATAGTTCCTTTGGTTTACAATGACCTTTTAAATATATTTACCAAGGTAATCCATACACTTACATTAACTGTTTCACTTTCTGTATCTGTAGTACAAGACCAAATGATCCCCAGTGCAAGTAAAGAAAAGAATTTTAGTGTTACTGTCAGACAAGTAACACTTGCTAAACTAACGAGAAAAGGCACCAACTTTTTTCAAAGTCTTAAAATATGTTTCAGCTTAAAAAGAGCCCACAAATGTTTAAAGGCAAAGAAACTTAAAACACTGAATTAGAATTTATGAAGGAGAAATAGGAACAGCAAAGATACTGTTTCTGCCTGAGGTGCAAAGACCACATCAGATGCAAAGGACTAAGAAAGAAAACTGCTGGGTTTTGGATACCTCTAAAGAAAATTTTAACAAAGCAGAGCCTTTGCTCTGTTTCCCATAGGTTGTAGGTTTAGGAAAAAAGTGGTAAAAGGGGGAAGAATCATTGTTCCTTATGACAGGCAACAAGGACTTAATATGTCTTCTCATTATTCCATATCCCACTATGATATCCAAATGTCTTCAAGTATAATAGCAAATCAAATTGAGGAGTTTCTGGCAATTCCAGTTCTATTCACTCAAAATTTCTCTAACCCAAGTTTTGACCTCTGTTAAGATTTCAAGAGATGCTGTTTTATGCCATCCTGTAGTCTGCAGATTGAACAAAATACGTCAGAACTGAGAGAGTTTAATTTCAATTTACAGCCCCTTTATAATAATACTACATGGTAAGAACATGTGGTTGTATATATAACACTATAAGCTATATATGAACCGTACACAGAGAGAACACATGCATACTTCCCTGTCTGTGCATACAGGACCTAATATTACTTAATTAGAAAACAGCCTATACAGTTGCATCGATGGCACATTTTAAAATACAATGCTTTTAGAAGAAAAAAAAAATTCATACAGGTCACTTATTTTGCAATGTACCACTCTTTAAACTCTGACTTCTGCCTTGTTAAGGCAACAATTCAGCAAGAAGCTTCCTTATATCTTGTATTATTTTGTGTAGGTAGATTACTTCTCCTTAAATTATGGAACCAGTTTGGGAGGAACAAGAAAAGAACTGAGATTTGAGAGGGGTTAATTGACAGGAGAGTGATGTGAACTCTGCGAGAGAAAAAGTAAATGATGTTCCAGTTAGAAAAACCCCAAAACCAAACAATGCATTAACAGCATGAAAGACTCAAAAACCCCAATTCTTCTCATTCTGTCATTCTTTTACTGAGGGAAAGCAGCAGATTTATGGCTCTCAGCTACAATGAAACAATATGGTAGGAGCGTGTACAAAAAGGACAATGGAGCCCGTATGAGTATTCCATCTTCCTGCGGTCCACTATCTTTGCTACTCAATAAGATTATGACTGAAATTGCAATACTAGACATCCACTTCAGAGACACTCTTCTGATAGGGAGAGAAACTTACAAGAAATAAAACAGTAGAGGATATCCATAAACCTGTGATAAACTTCAGACACTTCTCTGAAGAGGATGCACTTAAATGTCCTGACAGGCATCTCTTGTACGGTCTTAAAAGCCATTCTGATCATTTACGTAACTTGGTCCCATGTTCCTTCTTGGTCCTAGACAAAAGCAGGTCAAACAGAGTCTACTTTTTCTTTCATCTGAGCCAAGAATAAAATGCATTGATGGAAAGTATCTGCCTATCAGGTCTATTTTGGGGAGCCAGGATCACTATGTAAGATAGAGGAGGAGGCATTTAGTTTGACATCAGAACCCTCTCATTCCCAGTACACAGCATGAATGATTGAATTGATATAATATCTTTGAGTATTGGCCCAGATAATAAATGTAATTGTATGATGACTAACAGAAGAAAAGGCACAACAACTCCTATAGAAGACAGTGTCAAAGCAGTCTTTGCATGATAATGCAGCATCAGTAGAGAGCAGGATGATGCAATTTTGTAACTTTAGCTTCAGTTTAGTCAGATGAAATGGCGCTAAGAGGATTGCCTCATTCATCACAGTGACTGCATGGCCCTGGAAAACTAAAGTCTTACAGCATGATCCAGAGAAGAGAAAAAAGAATGCAGGCATCTAATCAGAACTGCTCCTTTTCCTACAGTTCTGGCAGCCTTTTGAGTCATCAAGGCCTGAAAGATCAATGTGGTTTGGCTGAACTAGAGCAGCTGCCTGGTTCTGATGGCAGAAGAGACCTCTGTGGCAGCTAGAGCAAAAAGCTCTAGAGCTTGACTCCCTGCTCCTTTTGCCTGAGGCTTGAACCACAGGCAGGATTTTGGCCCTGGGACTCTGAGACAGCACGAACACCCACATAATAGGTTGAAATGGGATATGATTGCTCCAGATCGCACAAGGCCAAAAAGCCTTTAGTGAAGTCACTGAATGCCAAGGAGGAAGGAAAGTCAGCTGAAAAGCAAGATACAACAGAAGTAGAAGGTTTCTGTCTCAGTAAGATATGGAAACAGTAAGATAGGACCTGAAGTGGTTTTGTATGCCAAAGAGCAGGTTAGAGAAAGTCCTCTATGCATAATAAAAAGGAAATCTTCCTTGTTTCAAGCTGTGAAGCACGAACACATACCTCTCTGTAAGAATGTATGTGTGACTTACTCAAAGAACACGCAGTATGTATCCGTACATGTACTCCACACAAACATACACACATGTGAGAGATAAAATACATCTTATTCTCTTAGGTTCTAGAAATATTTAGATATAAGGCCCAAGCAATTCAAGAGACTACCCAGTATGTTTCAGAATATTTGTATAATCTCCAGCTGTAAGGAGAAAAAAACAAAGAAGATTGATACAAGTTGGCTGTATTATTATAAGAGAATGGTAGCTTATCAACACATATTAACCACAAATAAATTTTCATTTTTCACACCTTGAAAACATCCCAAAACAGTGACAGAATATTTGACTGTGAAATGGCAGGTACTTTAAAAAGCTCAAAATCATTGTGTTATCAATTTCCTGATTTATCCACTTAAATACCTATTTATTCATAATTTAAACACTATCATTTTTTTAACATATATAGTAGTACATATGATTTCTTTTTAAACTTACCTAAGCAATCCTCTTCTTTTCAGTTTTTAAACAATGTACATCTGTGCAGGCTCACATGAAAAACTGACTGTACAGGACACAAGGAGAATTGCCACACAACGGATGGCATAAAAAGACTTCTGCTGTGTCTTATTTTCAGAAACACATCAAGTTAATTTCACAAGAAGTCCTATAAACAATTCCAACAATCTTCACCTTTGAATAATTTGATTAAACCCACATCAAAAGCCATTCAAACAGCTGTTTATTTACCACTATAAACTTTATCAAGACTGACAGGCTGCCAATGTAGCTGATGAAATGTAATATGCAGCAAGAACTGCAGGTAACTGAATCACTATGCCCTAAAACACAAGTTGTTGAAAGTAAGAATTTTGTTTTAGTTACACTTCTTTCAAAATATGTACAATGCTAACTGTGATTATTTCGTTCTCAAGGGGAAAGGGTGAAGCTTTTGAGATGTTATAGGGATATTAATTCCCATTTGTCTTGTCTGCAGGGATGAAATGCAGAGCTTATAATGAACATACACTGAGTTTTGGAATGTAATACATTAACCTATCTACATAAGCAGTTACAGGATTGTGTGCAGGATACAGAGTGGATGGGGTGGTAGTTTGGCATAGGGTTGAGACTAGTTGAACTTTTTTTACCCTCATATGACCCCTCATCACTCACCTGCAAAAGGCTGTCCTGTGGCCAGCCTGTGAAGAACCTTCCAGAATGGCAGGCGGAGAGAGGCCCCCTCAGCAACTGCCACCTGCCACAGGAATTTCAGCCAATCAGAACCGAGAATTTCCTACCCAAGCCTGTAACTGCCGGGAGACCTGGCAGAGACCCGGTGAGAGGGTGGGAGAGGCCACCGAGTGCTGAGGCAAATGGCCATGGCCAGGTAGGGGTGGGGGGCCCTGTTGTTGAGAGCTGAGATCCTAAACCTTCAGTCTCCCTAACAGCCTTTCACTAACTCCAGCCTGGCTGGAAGAATTTGAGCTGGAGGCTTAGTAGACCACAAACGAATGATTTTGCTTTAAAAAAGTAAGAGAAAGCCCTAGGTCTTAGACTACAGGGCAGTCCCTGTCATAAGGCTGTAAGCAGTCAGGTATCTGGGCACTCCAGCTGACCAGAGCTAGTGCTGCTGTGTAAGTTGACAGAGAACCAGAAAGGTTGCCACATGAAAATTCCTCCCTTTTGGCAGAAACATATAGGAACTGACATACCTGCTTGAAGTATTTAATTTTTGAGTGATGACCACAGGCATGCCGAAGAATGGCACTGCACTGTAAGCTGACTTCCTTGAAGTTGAAAATGCCATTTGGAAACAGACGAAGCATCTGCTGGGCAACATTTAGATGAAGCACATAAAAAAGATGTAATAGTGGACAAAGCAAAAAAGAGAGGAAAAAAAAACCCTGAGCTCAGAAAGTCAAGAGACAATCTACTTCTGGCTATCATTCTTCCATTAGCAAATCCTATTCTGTTTTTTGCCTCTCCTACCCCTGATTTGTTTCATAGAAACAGCGAGGAGCTCTTTCTGGCAAGTCTAAAGTCTGTATCAGACAAGAAGTGAAAGGACAAAAACTGATTGACGTTTAAATTCTATTTGCAATACTGCATTGCAAGAAACAGAGAACAAAAAGGGGAACAAATGCCATAAATGAAGATTTTTTTAAAGTTCAAAAAATATAGCATCACATACGCCCTAACTGCTATTATATAGCACTGTTCAAAATGTAGTGATGACATGAAGTAGGACAAGCCAAGAAAAAAAAAGACAGTGGGTGAAAAATGGAATGATCATTCAGTCAAGGACAATAAATCGCACCTCTGAAAACTTGCTTTTCTGTACGGCTCCAAACACAGGGTGAATTCTGAAATCTAAATAAGACCCGGGCCATAAGATGAAACCTTACACTACAGATTTATTTTCTATACTCCTTCACTCTTGCTTATCTCAGAATACCATATTTTTTGAAGGCTTGTGACTTCATGACTATTACAAATAGAAGCAAAGGGCTATTTATTTACAGTAATTTGATTCTCATGCATGTAATTCTAAATGTAAACATTTCTTAAAAGAACTAGATTTGAAATACCGAGGTTGAAGTCAATCTTATAAACTAGAGAAAACAGAGGGAGTATGCATAATCACTCTGAAATTGTATCAGTCTAAGATCTTTTTTGGAGAGTATCTGTGTTGCCTTCATATTGCTTTGACCCTTTTTCATCCAAATATTTTATAAGAACAGATGAATTAAAAAACCTGATTATTTCAGCAGGTAATTTTCCTCAGTACCTCTTTAAGCTTTAGTTCACATATCATGACAGCATGACAATAGCAGAATTTAAATTCACACATTATATTTAGTAATCAAAGTCTGTTTTCTGCACAGATTTAGTCAGTAAGAAACGAAATCTGTTACATATTAATGAATACATAATACTAATTGCAGAACTCTTAGGATGCCGCATGCTGTGTACTACAGTGACACACGAGAGTTCACGCAAAAACATTATTTTCAAAAATCACTGCAGTTCAATATTCTGTAAGATAACATTATTGATCATGTTTCTTTTGAGATACATGGTCCTAATGTATAACTGACATGATGGATTTCTAGACAACCTTTTTTTTTTTTTTTAAATTTACTATCTTTTTGTAATTCAGCTGGACAAAAGGAAATTTTAAATTTTAGCAATTTTAAATAAAATGTCTGTCTGATCTCAAAAAGTGCAAAAGAAAATTGAAGAAAAAGATGGTTTTTTCTGTCACACAGCTTTCTTTTAAGGTTCTTAAAATTTTTCCAGCCTCTAATCTTTACACATTAGTCATACAATACATTAGATAGAAGACATGTCCTTTTTATATGTGGGGTTTTAAAATTTCTAAATCATTATGATTGCACAGCTATATAGATACTGTTTCTATTCTTTATTTCTTTTCTTCTTAAGGTTTATTGACACCCAAATTGACCAAATTTATTGACACCCCATGTTGCATAAAAGCCTGCAAATTTTTTCAGATCAAAGAGAATTAAAAAAAAAATAAAAAATCTGTCCAGAAATGGGAAATTTTGTTAATAATTTATTCTTGAGACAGGACAAGAAACAGTTCATAAGTAAGTTGTAAACAAAAATTAAATCAAATTCTATCATCATTCTTTCACTGTGCTTTCAAAAAGGACATTAAGGCATTCTTCTAGCCAACAATATATTCTTGCTAACAAGGTCAGTAGAACCTTAATGATCTGAAACTCGTTTATCTGGGAGACATAAGATTCAGTCCCATAAATGAATTGTGGATAAACTTGGGTCAGTGAACAAAAGATGCCGCAGTCTATAAGCTCCACAGGACTGAAAATCTCTCCTGCAGAGCCTTTCTTCTGAGAAACAAGTAAACTCTGCAGGCTCAAACATTTCTGTACACAATATTTTAAACACAAAAAACCAAGCACACATACCAAACGTTGAGATAACTGTATGGTTCTGTTACCGCAATTGTCCAGTTGTATCGAATCATAGAATCAAGGAATAGTTTGGGTTGGAAGGGACCTTAAATATCATCTAATTCCAACCTGCATGGGCAAGGACACTTCTCACTAGATCAGGTTGCTCAAAGCCCCACATATGTCTGTGGTGTTTGGGGGGGGGGGGGGTGTATTTTTTTTTTTTTAAACAGTACTGCTAGTTCATTTCTAGATTTCATTTTACATTTCTTTAAGGATTCCTCTTTGGTTTTTTCCCATTTGGAAACTTCTTGGTTGTAAGAGATTAAAGCACAAAGTTTTACAGTAAACTGTATTATGCAACACTTGACTCCAAGAGGTAAAAAAAGGCAAGGATCAGTTACAGATTAGACTTCTTCTGTATTCCCCATTGAATTCTCTGTATGTTCACTATTTTTTACAGGGGCAGTAAAAACCAGGTGACCTATGACAACTAGGACAAAATAGCAGTAGTGTGTGCAAATGAATGCTCTAGCAACATAAGCAGTATATTACATTAGGATATAATTTAAAAAATTCTATCTTCATAAGAATTATTTTCCTATAATTTCAAAGTAGTTAGTTTTTAGTAGAAATAACGGAATTTTCCTGCAGAGGATATCTGAAGGTAGAACCATCTGCTATTCTAATACCCTATAATAACCAAGATAAGTGAGATTTAACAACTCTGCAGGACTGGAGTTTATATCCTGCTTGGAAATTATAAAGTACAGTAGCAGTCATCTCTCTTCTTTTCCTGTGGCTCCTGTGAAAGAGTTGTGATGTTTATTACATACTGAGCCTTTGTATGCCAACACAATACATTTCTGATATTGCTGATGATACATTTTAAGAATTTATGTGTACTGAAAACATAAAGGACGTTGTTTGATAGATTTAAATCAGAAACTGCACAATGGGAATTAAGAAGAAATAATTAAGGAAGTTTTTACCTGTAGGTTAATTAAAACTGGCTTTAGGCAACAAATACTACAATTAAAATGGAAACTGGAAATTTTTTAGCACTTCTTAGCAAATTTTTTTTTTATTAAATTACAGGATTTTAGTGTGCCACAAAGGAAACTAAGGTAAGCTAATGAATTTTAGCCCTGCCTGGGAAAAAACTGTCTCTTCAGCTATCCACCTGCCATGTTCTTAGCCAGCACAGGAAGCAGGCATGCCTTTTCCACGGCTTCAGACTATTTCTATCCAATGAGCTGTGGAATCTGTTCATTGAGTATAGCCCATCCTCTTTCTCACCTCCTGGTGAGCAATGGACCAGCACCTCAGTTTCCTCCCAGGTACTTTGCAGAGCCAGTGACAAATAAATGGAAAGGATGAAAACACAGCTGGCAAGTTCGTGTGGCACTGTGGCCAGGAAGGAAGCTGGCACTGACAGAAGGCAGGGAGGAATTCAGACGTAGGTGAGAAAGACATGAAGATTGTTGGTAAGCCTAGAGTAGAGTTGGGTAAGGGCAGAACTCATGTCGAGGTGGAGTGGACTACACTGATTTGGAATTTGGGGATGGGAATAAATAATAGCTGGGCAAACTGTAGGAGGAGGAGAGAGCTTTTGTAACAAAGCCAAACTGACAGTTCCAAATGCATTTAGACAAGTCAGCAGCACTGACTGTCACAGATGCTTACATACGTACATGCACACACAGACAGATACATCTACAGTATAATGCCATTTTTCAGTGCTGGAATTTTTTTGGTCAGTCTCCCAATGGATTTTGAAATGCTGCAGCTGACAATACTGAAGTGGTCCCTTTATCAAGGAAGAGCTCAGTCTGGTGCATTTTTTCTGAAAATTCATAACTCTCCATAGAAAATACTGGTATAAAAGTGGGCTTAGTTTTACCACAATTCTTTATGCTGAAAAAGCAAATTACTGAAGAAAATGTTACTTTTATCATTCTGTAGTGACACATACAATTATTTTTTTATTTTTGCCAGGGAGAAAAGTGAACCAAAAAAAATCCCCTCAGACTGAATTAATTAATTCTGATTGAATTCTTAAAGAATATATGAAGGGAGTGTAATGGTTTTGTTAATTATTTTCCTTTTTGTTTATTTGCAGTACCTATAAATGGAGAAAATATCCTATCTACTTTTCAGGCTATTTAAGTGAAAACACTTTAAGGTGTACTAAAAGATAGCAGGACAGTAAAGCTTCACCTGTTCTAATAATGACAGCAACAACAATAAGCTATAAAAAACCGCATCCTGAGACAGTATAAACTGGTGCTGTTCAGTATCAGTTGATTCTTTGGGTTTAAATCAGTGGGAGTTACACTGTTTACTTCAATGGATCTATGATTTTACTCCTTTTGTCATAGTAGTCGTTTTCAAAATTGCTACTTGCACTCACTTATCCATTTTCTTTAAACAACACAGTATTTACAACAATGGCTTGCAGTAGCATGGATTGGGTCACCCACACTCCTTTGCTCAGGACTGCATTTGCAGTTAATACACTAGTGATACATAATTATATTGTGGTAGAGTAGAGCGAACAATTTCGCCAACATGGACTCCCACTGAAAAGCAGTCCTCTAATGCCCTAGAGACATACGGCTCTTCTGCTGTCCCAGAATCACTGGTAGAAGAAAATGATAAATTTCTATTTCAGCTGCAACCAGATGTAGTGAGAAGCAAGTGCATTTGGACAGAAAGTCATTAGAGAATGCTCTAGAAAGACACGCTGTTAACAGAACTGGGCTTGTAAGGTTGGACTGGATTTTAGTCCAAGAGAACAGAGGCACTAAGCCATAAGAGCTCTAACCCCTTGACTAGAATATAGGTTATTGCTATTTGGAAAAAATCTTTACTTGAAGACCAAACAGCTGTCTTGAAGCAACTGAACATATTTAGAATCTTGCCTTTTTTCATCAGACCTGATAAAATTTATTTTCAGTTTATGTCTTAGAGTTTACTGGAAGTGTCTCTGACTAGTGGGTTTTCTCCCTATTTGTGCCTGAGAAGTGGTGTGTGCTATGCTAATACAAGTGTTGAGCAACTATATTTTAAGAAGCAACATTTGAAAAGTTCTGGGACCATAATTTGATCCAGGAACTCCTTGACATCAAATTGCACATCTCTATATTTATGCAGAAGACTAAGTTTTGCTTTGAAATGAAGCTTAAATGAATGGATAAAAACTAAAAAATGTTACAGGTTTCAGTCTTAGACAAAAGAGCTGAACGTAAAGAAGAATGCAATATAGCAACTAGGAAATATATTTTGTAGAGCTTCAGATTATGATATCTAGAACAGAAATGATGAACTGTTAGCATCCCTGCAAAGTTTAGTACTGGCAGAGATTTGCAGTGGTGCTGACAATGCTTTACAAAATTAATTTGCTACTACTCCCCAGAACGATTTTTTGCAAATGACCTTTGCTGCGAAAGATGAAGAGAAAGAAAGGACATGAGATAAAGCTGTGGAAATCAAAACTAAGGTCAAATAGAACTTGCTGAGCATTACATCTTCAAGTCAGTGATAGGAGGGGAGTTGCTTTGTGAAGATCAGCATATACCCACATGAATCTATGTATGGGATTAGACAGGACTAGTAATTGTTCTAGAATTTGGCCTGTAAATTTCTTAAAGCAGATGCTCAAGCAGATTTCCACGTAACGCAAGTTACGTTTAAAAATGTCACCATTTCTGTACAGTCTATCAAAACTTAAATACATATATGATTATAGGAGGTACTGAAACTTTCCCATTTAACTATATGGTTCAAGCATGTAAATTGTCAGCAAATGTAAGAACACTGGCATTGATTTCTAAACAGTTTTTCAGTCATCTGCAGCAAGAGCAATATAATAATATGGATTATGTGCTTATTTTTCCACATCATACCTAATAGTCTATAACATAATTTTTAGTCACAGCTCACTGGAGTTAATTTTAAAGCATAATATTGAAATTCAGGTTTCTTCACAATTCACTAGGTATTAAAACCAAATGTGGAATGGCATATAGTGAGTTAAACACATGCAAACAAACCCTTGCAGGTGAAATGAGAGCAGGCTTAATAAAAATTTAAAACTAACTCTGCAAAGGTGTAGTCTCAGCACTGAGCATTGTTACATCTCAGTTGCTGTAGAAGAGCAAGAAAAATTGCACCAAGCTTGTTTCATTGTGCAGGACATGAAGTCAGAAGTTATTTTTTTAAAATGATGGCAACATTTACGAATTGTAAAAAATTGATTATCTTTTGGTGTGGATTACAACAATTTATTTTCAGGAACATGAGAGAAAACAGTTTCAGACAATATTCAGATATTTTCAGAAAATAAAGAATACTTTATAGAAAGTCATCTGTTCAGGTATTATTGTATTTTTTTCAGATCCTTTCATCACTAGTAGCTTTACTTACTGAGAATAAGATTACCGGTCACAAGTGGGGTCCTCCAGGGATCAATATTGAGCCCAATGCTTCAGAAGTGATCTGGATGATGGGAGAGAGTGCACCCTGATGAAGCCTGTAGATGGTACCGAACTGAGTGGGGAAGTAAACACTCCAGAAGGGAGAGCCACCCTGCATGAAGAACTGCACAGGCTGAAAGAATGCGATAACAAGAACCTCATGAAGTTCAACGGGAAGAAGCACAAGGTCTTGCACCTGGAAAAACATAACCCAGGAGTGCAGCACAGACTAGGATCCACCAGGCTAGAGAGTAGTTCTGTGGAAAGGGACCTGGGGGTCCCGGTGGACAACAAGCTCAACATGAGTGAACTGTGAGCTCATGTGGCAAAGAAAGCCAATGGGATGCTGGGTTGCATCAACAACTGCATCACCAGCAGGGATGAAGAAGACATCATCCCACTCTACTCAGCACCTGTCAGGCCACCCCTGGAATACTGTGTTCAGTTCAGGTCACCACTACTCAAAAAAGATGTGGACAGGCTAGAGAGTGTCCAGAGAAGGGCCACAAAGATGATCAAAGGACTGGGAAGCCTACCATAAGAGGAAGGGCTGAGCGAACTGGGTTTGTTCAGCCTGGACAAAGAAGGCTTTGGGGAGACCTCATTGCCATGTTCCAGTACTTAAAGGGTAAGAAGTACTGAGAAGATGGAGACTGCCTTTTTACGAGGAGTTGCATGAAAAAACTAAGAGATAATGGGTGCAAGGTACTCCTGGGGAGATCCCAATTGGACATCAAAAGAAAATCTTTCACTAGGAGAACAGTTTGACTCTGGAATAATCTCCCCAGGGAAGTGGTGGATTCCCCAACACTGGCCCCCTTTAAGGCTCAGCTTGACAAAATGCTAGGCCATGTAATCTAAATTGTGTTCCTACCTAAAAAGCCTGGACTAGATGATCCTTGAGCTCCCTTCCAACCCGGTGTTCTATAATTCTGTGGTTAAGAAGAAGCAGGTAAATTGCTCCGTGTGTTTAAAATAACTTAAAACTAAATAATATACCTACATGTGTTGCATAAATGTTAATGTAACTGTATTTAAAAAAAATAGTTAAAATTGCCAAACTTTACATGGTAGGGCATTTTACTTTTATTATGTGGTCAGTTGTTTTAATAGGCTCAGATTTGAGTAACTGAACAAAATACTATTAATAAGATATAAGCTCCCTCATCTGCTAAATCTAGCTGCTTATTTCCTGCCTTTTAGAATAAAAGGAAGTATTTCAGTGATGGTGATGAAATTTAATCTTTCTTCTTATCCTCTGATATCTGGCTTAGAAGGCAACACGGAAAATGGTATAGGTTATTACACTGTGCTAACTGTATACACTCCCTCTTAAGAGACCTTCAGTTTGTCTTAAGCATATTTAATTCAGTAAGAAAGCTATTTGAACTATAATAAAAATGATGTTACCTAGAAAGTGTTTTTTTTTTTCTGCAGAAGACATTTCTTGCAAACCCGGTAATCTTCCTTTGAAATGTTTTACTTTTCCTTTGATAGTTCTGAATGCACTCAAAATAGACTTAGTTTAGCCAGTGAACTTCTGGGTGTATTTCCTTATGCTGTGAATTTGTGTGGTAGTTTGCTAGAGTATAAACAAAACTGTTGTTTAAGGAAGTCTCAACAGAGAAAGCATGAAAGAACAATGTGCATCAGAAATGAGGTTGCTGCAAGGTTCGCAAAGCTGGCTGCAAGACTTTTGTATGTTATTATCTCTCTTCTACAAAATCTGATAAATATCTCTGCTTAGCACATGGGAGAAAATAAAAATATGAACTTGTGCTGGAGGATTGAAAGGAAAGAAATACTGTAGCTCCAGCCACTTGTTGTATGTCCTAGACTGAGACAAAGAGGGGCCATTTGAAGACTAATGACATCTGCAAGCTTAGAATCTGCAGGTAGCTTTACTTTTTCCAGGATTTCCACAGGACAGATTCAACTCCACAGTACTTTTAAACAAGAGCTATGCTTAAAAACACAACTATGTTTTAGTAATGCACAACACACATTACTTAAAACACAAAGCAGTAAGCCAAGATGAATAGTGCTAACCTAAGGAACCTGGTGGTATTTTCCAGTTCATATTTGTAATCACTGCATTTTTCTCACAGGTTAAAAATTTGTATAGATTTTTCTTTCCAAAACTTAATATTAGTTTAACTAAACATAAGAAAATGCTTTTCCAGTCATGGAAGCAAGCTGTAATGCCAATAGGAATTCTACCAAATTCAAAGTTCGGGGTACCTTACCTCATCAAGAGAATAGTAATGGCTTGATAATGACCTGGGAATTGAATTGGTGCTGTTGTAACAGTATAGTAACCTGAATGGGAAGATTTAATTCCAAAGGAAATATTTGCTCTCCCAGTCTTGCAGTGAGAAACAACTAAAAAACCAGGAAAAATACATGGCTATTTCCAGGTCAATGGATCAGTTCCATTATTACCTCTATTGAAAATGTTTATCTGAATGAACCATACATTTCTAACATAATTCCTAAAATTTCAAAATAGGAAAACCAGCACAGTGGTTAAACACACAAAAAGCATCTTTCTTTTGATTCAGTATTATCAGAGATAAGAGTGCTTTATCACACTTTCCAGGAAAACTGTCTTTAGATACCACACTGAGGAATCAAAGTATCGTATGTGATGATATTGGTGAAAATAGTAGGAATAATCTGTCTAGTCTGACCAAAATAGTGAACTGAGAAATTATGTACTGCTTCTGAAAAACATAATACAGCAATACAAAGTCATACGAAACCAAAGAGCCTCATGCACAAATCACTGCCTAACTGAAGGTTTTTTTTAGCTGAAATACAACCAGTCTTCCAAATCTCAGTTTTCATACAAAAAGGGGAAATTTAATCTGTAGATGTCATAGTGGTAAGAACTTTCAAAATAGAAATAGATTGTATTTGATAATAATCAATTACTTTATCTGTAAATATCTAGGGATATGTAACTATAATGCTTCATATATTTCTGTGGGCCTGCAACTAAATTCTGTTTGACCCTGAAATATCAGAATGAACTGATCAACTTTAGTAGAAACACTTTAACACGATTGGTGAATGTATCAGCATATAACAAAAAAAGTTCAGAAGTTCATTTAAAGGTAAGTGTGAAACATAGGAAGAACTGAAAATTTTGCCCCCAAACCCAGAAATCACTGCTAGTAATATCTCCTTTGGTCCAAGTACATCACCTTTGAAACACACAGACCAAGAAGTAAATCCACATTTCTTGTTCAAAATAGATCCACTCACATTCTACATCAAGATTTCCCATAAAGTGCAACTATCTTTATCTGAAACTCCTGAAACAAAGGTTTAAAAAATGGTAAAGGCATAAAATAAGTTAAATTATATATTTCAAAAATACAAAATTACGTACCAAGTGAAAAAATATTAATGTGGCACTGAGATCTGAAAACATATGTTAGGATACATTATCACAGAATTGTTGGGGTCAGAAGGGACCTCTAAAGATCATCTAGTCCAATCCTCCTACTAAAGTAGGTTCACCTGGAGCAGGTGGCACAGGATCACAACCAGGCAGGTTTTGAATATTTCCAGAGGAGACGCCACAAATTCTCTGGGCAGCCTGTTCCAGATCTCTGTCACCCTCACTGTAAAGAAGTTTTTCCTCATGTTCAGATGGAACGTCCTATGGTCCAGCTTGTGCCCACTGCCCTTTGTCCTTTCACTAGGGACTACTGAAAAGAGTCTGGCTCCACCCTCCTTACACCCACCATTTAGATATTTACAGGCACTGAATCACAGAATCATAGAATGCCAAGTTGGAAGGGACCTCAAGGATCATCTGGTCCAACCTTTCTAGGTACTACTATAGTTTATATGAGATAATTCATGTTGCGAACCGAGATGGGAAAAGCTGCGACCCACTGCCCTTCACAAAGGGATCGAGGGCTGAGGACCACTCCCTGTCACACTCACAAACAGTGCTCAAGAATCAATGGGTTTATTAAAGGCACTACGGTTTAGGCAAGGTTGTTTCTACAGAACAACAGCAAATGTATGCAAGAACAATACATATATATATATATAGGAATAAACAAACAAACAAACAAACAACACAAGACAAACAACGATAGGAATATAATTCTACCCCCCTCCCAACCCCCTGTTCTCAGTCCCGGACAGGGATAGGAGGGAAAAAACTTGGAGAGAGCCTTTAGGAAGATTAACAGGAAGCGAGTGTATGGTATAGGTATGTATGAATGTATGAATGTCTATAAGTGTTAATAGGAAATGTCAGAGTGTAGTCAAGTTTACAAGTCCCACCACCGGGGTGCGGCCGAAGCCGATCCCTAGTCGGGACCCTCCTCCTTCTCCAGCGACTTCAGGCAGGCAGTCCGTTTGGTACGTCCACTCGCCAACAACCACAGGAAAAGGCGCCTCTGGCTCCACGGCACCTCCACAGCGATACACACCCGGCGGCGGCTGTATCCGTAGTGAGTGTTCACAGAGCGCGCCTGTCGGCTCCCCTTCCGGTTCCGGCCCCGCTGTGCCTCCTGGGAGCTGTAGCACCCTTCCAAGCTGAGACTTTAAACTGTCAAATGTGGGGGCATCTACCACTTTCCTTGGAATACTATTCCAATGCTTGACCGTCCTCATAGCGAAAAATTTAGCTCTTGTGTCCAATCTTGAATCTCCCCAGGAGTAACTTGTGCCCATGACCCCTTGTCTTCCATGTGACTCCTTCTAAATAGGGAGTCTTTATCTTCTTGGTAGCCACCCTTCAAATACTGGAACATTGTAATAAGGTGTCCCTGAAGCGTTCTTTTCTCAAGGCTGAACAAACCCAGTTTTCTCAGCCTCTCCTCATATGGCAGGTCCTCCAGTCCTCTGATCATCCTTTGGACCCTTCTTATAGATGGGGGTGACATTAGCCTTCCTCCAGTCCTCAGGGATGTCTCCCGATCTCCACAACTTCTCAAAGATTATGGAGAGTGGCTTTGCAATGACATCAGCCAGGGTGATGACACCCTCGGGTGAATGGCATCTGGGCCTATGAATTAGTACGATAAGATCCCTTCTAAGTCGTCTCTTCTCCAGGCTAAACAGGCCCAGCCCTCTCAACCTTTCCTCAGAGATACTCCTGTGGGGATTTATGGAAAATTAGCATGGGATTTATGGAAAATTAATATGGGATTTATAGAAAATTAATATGCCTGAATTAAAACAGCAGTGTTGCAGGTGCTGCTGACCAAATTGTCAGGCGCCCTGAAGCAAACCATGGGATCAATAAACAAGCTGGTGTCTCAGGCTGGTACCCCACAAGCTGTTGCCCCATGGGACCAGTAAACAGCAGGTGTCCCACAAGTAGGTATCCCACGGTTGTTATCTCATGAAGTAGTGACAAAAGAATCTTGTAGCAGGAATTGAGAGGCACCGGCTGGGAAGCGAAAGCCCTGGGTCATCGTGACACAGACAGCGAGTGACAAGACACGTAGCCAATCATATATGAACTGTGTATGTATGTAACCAATGGGGTTTGTACTGGGCTGGACCATCTGGAGTCAGAGGGGTATAAATTGCCGCCATTTTTAATAATAAAGGTCTTCAGTTACAACTGTTATAGAGTTGTGTGAAGTCCATACACCGCCTCGACATACTCCAGTCCCCCAGTCATCTTTTTTGCCCTCTGCTGGACTCTCTCCAGTAGTTCCCTGTCTCTCTTGAACTGGGGAGCCCAGAATTGGACACATTATTCTAGATGTGGCCTCACCAGGGCAGAGTAGAGGGGGAGGATAACCTCCCTTGACCTACTGGCCACACTCTTCCTAATGCATCCCAGGATACCATTGGTCTTCTTGGCCACAAGGGCACATCGCTGGCTCATGTTTAACTTATTGTCTACCAGGACTCCGAGATCCTTCTCAAAGGTGCTTTCCAGCAGATCAACCCCTAATCTATACTGATGCATGGGCTTCTTCCAACCCAGGTACAGGACCCTACACTTCCCTTTGTTGAACCTCATTAGGTTCCTCTCTGCCCAACTCTCCAGCCTTTCCGGATCATGTTGGACAGCAGCACAGCCCTCTGGAGTGTCAGCCACCCCTCCCCATTTTTATCATCAGTGAATATACTAAGGATACACTCTGTCCCCTCATCTAGGTAATTCATGAATATGTTGAAGAAGACTGGTCCAAGTACTGACCCCTGAGATCAGTACTCTGACCTCTGGCTACAGGCCTCCAACTCAACCCTGCACCATTGATCATGACCCTCTGAGCTCTGTCATTAAACCAGCTCTCAATCCACCTCACTGTCCACTCATTTAACCCACACTTTCCGAGTTTCTTAATGAGGATGTTATGGAAGGCAGTGTCAAAAGCCTTGCTGAAGTCAAGCTAGTTAACATCCAATGTTCTTCCCTCATCTAACCAGCCAGTTATCACATCATAGAAGGCTAGCAGATTTGTCAAGCATGATTTCTACTTGGTGAATGAATGTTGACCGCTCCCAATAACATTTTTTTCTTCCACATGTTTAGAGATGACATCCAGAATGATTTGTTTCATCACCTTTCCAGGGACAGAGGTGAGACTAATGAGACTTTAGTTCTGTGGGTCCTCCTTGCCCTTTTTGAATACTGGAGTGACATGGGATTTCCTCCAGTCTTCAGGGACCTCTCCTGCTCTCCATGACCGTTCAAAGATGACGGAGAGTGGCTTAGCAATAACATCTGCTGGCTCTCTCAGCACACGTGGGTGCAGCCCATCGGGGCCCATGTATTTATGGATGTTCAGCTTGGCTAAATGATCTCCAACCTGGTCCCCCTCTACCAAGGGAAAGTATTCCTCTCTCACACTATGTATGATAATGTGATATGTAACAATTTCTGAGGGACCACAGGGAAGATTAAATAATATGGTTGGTAGTTTGTAGAGATGAAGGCCTTGCTAGAACAAGTAAAAAATAAACCACTTTGCATCCAGAATCACAGCTGAGATACAACAAAGCTTAATTTAATGTATTGGCAGCTATTTCTAACATTATAGATGTTATTGAGAGTATAATACTGTCTTTTCATAATTTTTTTTTCTCTCAGAGAAGATTCTATTGCAAATTGTGGAAGTATTTTATAAGAAATATTATTTGATTTTCTAGAATGCAAGCTCATTCTAAATTGGTGTCTTGCATTACAAATGTCTAGCAGTTTTTTTGGGGGAACATCAGGTAACCACTTATTAGCAGGAACAAAGTTTATTTTCATTTTGTAGAAAATACAACCATTTTGAGAAATGTCAGAAAGGAAGATAAACATTTCTATATAAGATAGAAGTGTGCTAACCCGTGAAAGATACTTTGAGTAGTCAGCAAATCCCTACTGGCAGAAACGTGATGAGACACTGGCCAGTAAAATCTGTCTGGTTTTCTGAACATGTAACACTTCTCTTATCAGGAAAACAAAAGTGTCTCTCACTAAAATCTTGGCTGTCACATTAGCATGAAATCAGTGCCGCCTAGAAACCATGGTAAAAGATTTGTTTAAGGTTTTAATAATAAATACTATTTTGCTGAAAGCTTAAACAACACTATAGAAAGGGGATCTGGCCTAAAATGTGGTGTCTTTCGTATATGTTAGACAGCATGCCTTCAGGCACTTAGTTTTTAATTCCTCTACTGAGGTATGTCCAAATCCTAATCTTGAAAAGCAAAGCTTAAGTGAAAGCAATGAGACAGAATCCCTAAGAATGCTGAAGCACTGGGCACAAAATACGCACTTTGCAATCTGATCCTCCTTGCTGGGATCCCAGTCAGAAAGAAAAACGTCTCCTGGCTGCTTGAAATTCCTTTGAATTTAATTGATTCAAGACACGCACAGTTAGAAACAATTTTATTTTGGATTAATAGCTGATTTCATATATTTAAGTGAGAAAACTTCATGAGTATTCCTGCATAGCCATTTTTCCATCTTTCCTTCATGCTATTGTAAAAGAAGGACTAGATGTACCACTGAGAGACTGATCTAACTGAAATGTTCCTATGGCCCAAGAACAGCTCCAGAATAGCCACCATGCAGGTACTTCAAAAGGTAAACATCAGTTTCAGTCAGGAAAGGGAAAACTGGGATTAAGAATGAAGGTCTTAAAAATTCACAAAGGAGTTGGAATAAAAAGGCCCCAATAGAAAAAATGTTACAGGAGTGAGATCTAAAATGAAGATGTATAGAAACAACTGATTATACAGAGTATATTTTAAAATCAAAGAGACAGTATAGTTGCCTGGAAAATACAGATCAATGTACCAGATTAAAAAGGAAGAACGATCTAAAATCTATTAAAAGTGGTCCATACCAGAAAGGTAGGAGAGAGCCTAAGCTGCACTTCCATTGGTGTCACCAAGTAAGTAGTAAAAATCACATTTAGTATGTCCCCAAAGTATGCATGAGATACAATCAATTACATTGTTTCTAAAGACTGGTATTTTTTCAACAAGAAATTAAAATGCAGTTACATTTTGTCATTTAACCTTTTAAACACTTTTTGCACCTCTGTAGACAGACAGAAACATAGGATTCATCCCTCACAAGAAAGGACAAAACAGTATGTTGCATAAATAGTGTATGATAGATTCACTAAAATATAAAAACAGAATGAAAGATATAAAAAAATTTAGGAAATGTTAACCAGCTCTATTTGTTAGTAATCTTATTTCTGTAATTATTGTGAATCAACACCTCTCATGTTGACCACAGCTGCTAGAGTTCATTATCTCTGCAAAGAAGGTCCTAAGTCACTGAGTGAAACTAAATACTTCAGATAATTATTGATAAAAAAAAGAGTTCTAATGGCATGATATGGAACGACATTATGGTAGACAGGACTGTTCCTAACCAAGTATCATTATCCTATAAGAAAGAGTTAGTAGAAGACTTCCATAGAGCCTAAGACTAGATCTAAACAGAAAAGTGCTTGGCAACATTGAAAGCAGGAAGGCATATAACTGTAGGAAAAGTAGTAGTGAGAACAGGCTTTTCTGCTTTCCTTTAGAAAACCAAAACGTGCAAACTTAAACATGATGTATTTGAGCATAAATAGATTTGATTTTCATCTATTGAAAGTTTAATGCTGCCACCTCCTCTATACAGAAGCAGGAAGCTACCTGCTGGATGAATGAATTTTAACTGAGAAAGAGGGAAGGATACTGCGACTCTGGAAAGACAGAAAAGATTCTAATAAAAGAAGAGGACAAAAACTTAATTAACACTTCACAAGGGACAAGTGCGGAGTTAAATAAAAAGCAATACTTGCATTGAGACTGCTGGTCCACTTTAACCCACTACATCAAGAAGTATTTTCAGCATTTCTGAGTAATCAATGCAAAGTACACCTTGAATTTTGTGCACATTTTTGAGACATAAAGTAACAATAAAGAGTAAGGAGGAGAATTAATTCCTTATAATGCATCAGTTGAAAAAGGACATTTAAAAAAGAAAGTAGGGAAATTCAGTGCATAGTATAGAAAAACATTTGTTTTAATCTTTTATTTTTCTGAAGCAACCAAAGAACTTTTTTTAAATCTAGGGGGGTTCCAATTAGTTTCTGATTTTATCTCTCATAGGGGTAACGATTTCATAATTGTTAAAATTTAATTTAAATCCTTTTAGTGTGAAAAATAAATAAGAATGCCTAGATTACATGTAATCTGTAAAGCTCAATAGTGTTAAAGGGAACACTAATTCCATTATTTCCATTTTAGGAAGGGAGACAAAGCAATGCAGAGGTTAAGTGATTTGCCCAAGGTCAAATATATCAGCAGAAGAGAAGTCACAAGTTCATAGATTAGCTGACTTCTTATTAATTAGCATTACATTGACATATTTTGTAAAACTACAGGTAAAGATTGCTTGCTGTGTAATAATGTATCCTAATAACTCTCAGTGGGAATATCCACTTGAAGGAGAAAGGAAGTGATGAGAAAATGAATAGTAACAAATCATTAGGTTAAGAGAGTATTCTCTTAAGAGTTATAAGACAATCCACATAGAAACAGATTATTGACTAGTGATGGTGCATTATCTGGCACCCAAAATTGCAAAGGTAGAAAATATAAAATGCAGTAAAAATAAATTTGAATAAAAAGTTAAATAGCAGGTGTAAAAAAACAGTTTGTGAGATTGATGTCCTTATTGGGCAAGTTAGTATAAACTACAATAAAAAACTCAAGAATGGACCTTTGATAAATATGCTGTACTTCAGGTGAGTAAGGATAGCTTTTGTAAAGGAAATTTCTGCTTTGCAGACCTACTGAAGTACTCTGAATCACTGAACAGACACATGAATGTGACTGATTTGGTTGCCTGGAGTTGCTTAGTTGGAGTCTACCTTGGATTTGTAAAAGGCTTTTGCTAAAGTTTCTCAAAAAATAATTCTGAAAAAATAAGGCTGCTTGAAACAGGAAGCAGGTGAGAAGGAAGGCATGTATAACGATACTTTACAGGCCAAGCAGTAGAGAGTTAATAATAAATATCCAGTTCCTGCAATTGGGAAGCATTGCTGCTGGACTTCTGCAAAGACCTTTTCTGGGGCCTGTGCTGTTCAACACTGATAAATGATCGGGGAAAGGGGATGAGAGTCGGTGAGAAATATTCTTCAGCAGGGTTCTTTGGGATAGTTAGGACAAGGACAGATGGTGTAGAATTCGAGAAGCAACTTTAAAGAGTGAGTGACTAGGCAACACAATGACAGCCTAAATGCCCTGTAAGTAAAGTGATGCATAATGGGAAGGGGGACGTGGGAGGACACACACCAGGTGATTGCATATAACATGGTGCTCTTGGAGCTGACAATTACCATGAAGAAATGAACCAACAGTTCCACAACTATTCCATGCCAGTATTCAGTCAGAAACTGATCAGAAAAGCTGAGGGAGTAATTTTGAAACACTATAAACCCAAGAACCTTTCATACTTTGAAAACCACATGTAGCATACAAAACCAAAAATAGGGGGTACAAAGATGATGAACAGCTTCTGTACAGCTAGCAGAGTAGGACACTTCTCTTGGAAAGACGAGCTCTGAAGAAGGATATAGATAAGGCTCACAAATTTTGGTGGCAGAAAGGGAATGGGTAGGTATTACCTGTTTACTGTTTTTCCAGCTAAATCAAACAAAATACAATATAGATTCAAATGAAGACAGAAGAAACCACTTTCAAAAGAAATAAAAGAACAGTTTTTGATACACAAAATTAATAGCACAGTAGATCCACGCAACTAGTTCTCAAAGGACCTTTTACAAAGGTTTATGGGAATAGATTCATGAAGGAGAAAACCAACAAAATCTTAATAATTAGAAACCATATACATATGATGGAATTTCTTCAGCTAAATGTGTTGTAGGCTGGGGAATACCTGGAAAAGCATAATGTAATTCTTATTCTTAGATTTCTCTGGGCATATATTTGTAATGACTTCCCAGAGACAGGATGCTGGCCAGACAATTCTTACCCTAATAAAATATGGCTATTTTTCTTTTGCTATGTTTCTCCTACTCAATATTTCCATGTAGCTCCCTAAGGCAGGCAGGGATGCCTTTGAGGCACCTAATTGTGTTGATATGTGATATATGGGAAATACTTGGTTCTCAGTTTTGGATTACTCTTGGAGGGTAGAAGGGAAGAACAATCATTAAATGTAGGTGTTGAAGTATTTCACTGGTAAAATACATGCCCCCTTTATTGGATGAGGTCTGAAATATCAGGGTTTTTTATATGTTTTTAGGGTAATTAGACATTTTTTGCATTATCATGGTTATTATGTCTCTTGCCTCAAATGCTAAGTTATATGTGGATCAGTAGACAAGTGCAGCCATAGAATCTCTCTGAGAAGTTAACAAGTTTCCCAATGTGAGTTGCCCTTTGCCATTGCAGAATACCTCTTGGCAACAATCAGAATACCAATCAGATTAAACACAACTTGCTCTAAAGCTTCTCAAATGAAACAACATGGCTTTATAATAGCATTGAGTAGTAACACTTCATTTAATATGTACATTAATTATTGCTGAATTATAACAGAGTTCCTAAAAAGATGTATAATGTTCACATTAATACTAAATGAATTCATTATGATCAGTGTAATTACAATGAATATTAACTAATTTAATGGCAGTTAGACATGTTTGAAAAAGTGTCACCCATTTACTTGACATGCTCCAAACAGAATTATAATTTGGTTACTGCATTTGTAAGAGTAGTGTGAATAGCTTGAATAGAAGTGTGAAGCAGTGTGTTTAGCAGAGTTTTTTAGTATCACTGAACAGCTAATAATTTCATTGTATGTTGTTTTTATATACATATATATACATGCAAAATACATATATTATCTGAATTATGTAAAAATAACAAAGCTTCAGACAAGTTTGATGCTTCTGTTTGTATTCGTTCCACTGTATGGAAGTATAAAGTCCTAGATGCATAGTCAGAAAAATAGGTAGTCAGGAAATAGACTATATATGCTGCTGTGCCCCAGTACTGCTCTCCAGTATTCATTCTAGTGTGCAGTCTATAGATCAGCCACATCAGAGACTTGGAATATGGCATTTCCAGGCAGAGCCTTATGACAGGTGGTATGTTTAGCATGCTTGTGCATTTATATTTCTTGACCTGGTGGCCTAAGCTTTACATAAACTATTCTTGCCTGTGGCAAAAGGAATCTGTCCTGGGGACTGTATCTGTAGTCACATGCCAGATGTCTCATGGGCTCTTATACAGTATTAATTGTGCAACAATTTTCAAGAAAGAACCTAGTTTTATCCATGAGATAAAATTTTAGCAGATTCAGAAAAAGAAAATGCGATGCCTAATTCAACAGGAGAAACAGAAAGACTTACTTACAACGAACCTCTCAATCAAAGGAATGCCAATTTTACTGCCATCTGTGAGAGCAAACAAAGCAAAAGAAATATAATTTCTCTTAACTCACAGAATTATGGAAATTTTATGTACAATTTAGCAGAGTATAATTAGATGTTATATTACTAACAGACAATTAAAATATTATCATACTTTTTCTTCCACTACTTTGACTCAGAGGTCAACATCATCAACTGGATAACTTCTTTTGCAATCACATATCTAAACCAGCATTAACTGTAAAAAACATTCATTGCTTTATCCAAATAGAAAATCAGTAGATTAGTAGGGCAATCGAGGATTGAAATTGCTGCCAAACAGTTAACAAACCATCAAAACACAGCTTGATTCTTTGTTAACGCAACAGAAGCTATGAAGTAAAAAAGTATCAGCCTTTAACTTTTCTTGTACTTTCTTGTATTGTATTTCAGAGGAAGGTGAACTGTAGCCTTCTGGCAATCGCTAATGCAGTGTTTGTATTCTGTGTTGAGATTATCCACTTGGGTGCTGCACTGAAGCTGTCTGGGCTATTTTGACACTGCATCCAGATGCTCCAATTTTGCTTCAGTGACTCAGAGCAGAGCAGAAATGCCTTAAGCAATGTTCAAAGGGTTAGGTCTTGATGAACAATTAAACTACGCAGAAGAAGTGTTTCTAAACATCTCTGACTGGTGCTGAAGTGACTTAAGTGGCCTTGGTGTGACATCCAGGCAGGGAACATGTAATAGAAAGATTCAGTTCTATACATAGCTATGCTTCAGGGGAATGTGGATCTTGCTCCATTTTTATCAGAAAAATAAAAATAAAGCCTAAGTAGAAAAGAAAAAACGCCACTATTTTAATTGCAGTACATCGGTTCTACAAAGAGTAAATATTTGCCTACTTATATAAATCAAATTAAAAGGTCTAGTAAGAAATATTGTTTGGAAGTTCCACTTGTCATATAGTCCCACTTCCTCATTTGAGACCTATGTAAATTTACTGAGCAAGAACATACAAACAGACATTTTAATTATTTTCTGAGAATGGACATCCTGTAGAATCTAGGCATCGTCACAAAATATTTATCTACGTACTTCAGTAGTACATATCTGAAAACTTATCTTAACTCAAGCACTGAGTATTATATTACAATTGGTAAATATTTATGGGATTGGAAAATCATTTTGCAAAGCACCATTAATTTAATTGGAGATTAACTACATCTACTAAATAATATAAAGAAAGACCATGAAATAAATAAGGCTCCAGCACAGGCTTGCCTCAACAAGACAGAGAGGCCCTGAAGCAGAAAGCTAGAGGCACCTGATCATCTAACGCCAACTAAGCCAAACAATAAATTTTTAAAACTGCCTTATTAATGAACAACATAGAGAACTGCAATCTCTCATGTGCTCAACATAAATTTATTCTGAAAAAATCAGGCTTTATGTTATTAAAAAAAACCAACCCATTCTTAATTTTTTTTTTTTATTTTTTTTTAATGAAAAATAAGCCAGGAAAGGTTCTTACATTTTTGTTGTGGGAAGTTTTTTTTTTTTTGTTTGCTTGTTTTTTAAATACCTGCATATAAATTTTAGTCTTCTGATATGAGGTTAAGTAAGAAAACAATTTCAAGTGGCAAGTGTGGCTGAAGAAGATTTTACTTGAATAATGACAGCACAAGCTGTAAGTTGGAGGAGACAGATTTGATACAGAATGCATACTGTGCACCAGGAGCAAGTTAACTGTGAGGAATCCTGAAAGAGACAGGGTGAGATAACTAAGAGATGTCCTGAAACAAATTTTCATTAAAAAAAAAAAAAATCACTGCAAAAACTTGCTCTATGATCCCTCCAGCACCCTCTCTTACTTTGTTTCTGTCAGCTTTGCCTCTGGTTGTTGCTGCCAGTGAGCTCCCCTACTGCGCTGAATGGGCGCTACAGAAGAGAGACACCCCTATTTGTCTGCCCTGCTGATTTCACAGACAGCTTTTCTTCAAACTTCACATTCAGTGCAGAAGTTATCCATGTACTAATGCTTCATATTTTTACTTGCTTTATAAAAATGGATAATCACTTTAAAGATTTATATTTTGGATGCTTATATTGTATATTACTAAAAATGCTTTTTTTAAAAATTTTGTGAAATCAGTAAGTTTCTTAAAAAAGAAATGACATACAAAATGTGTTTAAGAATTATTATGAAAAGTTTTAAAATTTTTTTAAATATGCTGTTTAAATCTAAGGGGGTGGGAATGGGAGGAAAGAATGAAGACAGATTATTTTATTTTATAATTGTTTTCACCCCTGAGTTCAGAAAACATCTTCAGTTTTGAAAATAAAACATTGGCTGAAATATCCCAATTTCTCCAGAACAGAAACTGGTTTTAGTCTTATGGACTAAGAAGGTCCAGCATTTTTGAGAATGCTTAGTTAAAAACTAAATTTGGGATGTTTTACTAGCAAGTGTTTCTGCTTGAACAGTGAACTAATTCAATCCAATGTACTATATCCTTTTGAAAAAACTTAACAAACAACAAATTAACAATTAGAAAATACAATTGACTCTTCCAACAAGTATGTGTTGGTGTGGTTTGTTTTTGTTGTGTTTTTTTTTTTTTAATTTAAAGTTTCTGATTAGAAGGTATTTCAGAAAAATGCGTTATTTTGGGGGAACTGACACATGAAAACTCAGAGTTCATGTATGCCTCCTATTAGCATGTAATAAAAAAGCACCAGTAACACAACAGATCTGTTAGATATTTCCTAAAATCTTCTGATTTAAAGTGAGAGCATCAGAGATGTCTAAATACCTACTATGGCATAACAACCTTCAACATCAGATTTTGATACCTAGGGTGCTAAATGTGCACAGACAATTCCTTTCCCCCTTGAAATGCACAATGGATCTGTGTGAATCTGTGGAGGAGGAAAGGATTTCTTCATTTTCCCAGGAAAAGCTCTGAAATGGAGAGCTGAAGAAATGCAGTCATGAAGGTTTAGCAGGCTTAACTTTGTTCTTTCAGTTATGTCTTGATCTTTCTCTTGCTTATCTCTTGGAGGAAGAAGTGCATTGTGTTCATGCCTGTATGTTCATTCACTGATATGAAGCAAAAGACAGATTGGGGAATCAATATTCAAAGCAAGCCCTCTTTCTAGTTAGAGGATGGCACACTTCCACTCCTACTTCTTTACTACACCGCTGAGGGGAGGGATATTCATTCACTGAATTAAGACTCCGGGTTTCACAAATGGTATCAGCAAACCTGCTGTGTGACCCTGGACAGCTTTGCAGTATTTAACAACTTGTTCTATATCTGCAGATTACTATTCAGATACTTTAATGCAAGTGGTCAAGAGCTGACCTTTGCCTGGAAGATTTTGCTGGCTTTCCCCACCTCCACCCCCCATTAAAAAATTTCACCTATACTTTATTTTGGCTTTTCCTCAGATTCTTTGGCAATGTAAGCCATAGAGAAAGATGACTCAGAATTCATAAGCAGGCAGTGTTGTTTTTCAATTGATCTTTGTGGCTGAATGGAAATCAGCACTCATATGCCTAGCAAGTTCTACTAGACCTTAATGAAAGCACACTAGTTCAGTACAGGCTCTTGAATTAAGAAGTGTCAAGAAATAAGGAAGCATATGCAGCAGGGCTTTGTGTGTTAATAGTTTTTCAGTTAGATGAGTTAGTGAAAAAAAATCAGTCATTTCCCCCTCCTTCACACCCCCTCTCCCTCAATTTAACTAAAATTTTGCATTTACTGCCAGATAAAACCATACTTTGATTTCATTTGGGACTGACAGAAATATCCAGGAAATCTCTAGGAGAAAAAAAGTGTGGAGAATTATCTTTCATCATACCTAAAATTAATATTTTTGTCCAATCATCAATCTGTACACTTGCCAGAGACATAGGCTACTCTGCAGAAGCTATTTAAACACAAAACCAAAGAACTGGAAATGAAAGATTAGGTTTACATGCTCTTTGTAAATCATTCATGGAAGTAAAGAGAATACCCCCCTCTTCATTTATTCAATAGCTCTGTGGTTAGGGCCTCATCTGATATACAATGTGGGACAATCAGGTTCAAGACCCTCTTTGTCTGCACGTTCTTGAACCCACATTTGCACTTTCCCAGAAGAGTTCTTAAACCAGTGAGAAATCTATAATTGGCTTCTCTCAATCCCCATGGAAAAAGCTGTTCTGCATGGATTATTTAAATACTGAGTCAAAGAGAGTGAATGACTCTTTCGTCTGGTGGTTAAAGCATTCACTTGGGAGGCACACAGCTAGGTCAAAGTCACAGTTCAAATAGCTCAGGTAAGAGCATAACTGCAGAATATCCAGTGGCTAGGTGATTCCCTAGAAAGTAGAAAATAAGGATTTAAATCTCAGTCAGGTGGAAGGAGTTGAAACCTAGCCTCCTATATGTAGGAATTACTTCATTAAAAAACATATGGTGAGTTCTTCAACTTTGGGGGGGTAGTGGTGAGTAGGTAGAGTGGGGTAGATGAAGAAGAGAAACAGTTATCTCCTCTTTGGTAGTTCTGTGATTCTATTCACTTTTTTCAAAAAGAAAAAAGAAAGTGATCCCAAATTCAAACTGAACTTTGGGGGAAAAAAATAATAATAATAAAAAAAATTATAGTGTTTTTAAAGTTTCAGCAATCAATTTTTTCAGCAGAAACGTATTCATGTATTTGATGTAATAACACATTGTCCTCCATGCAGGCTCAGATTAGACTGGCAATTAAAGATTGGATTAAATATTTTTTGCATGTATAAAGCTGCCAACCCTCCCCTCTTTTTTTTTTTTCATTCTTGAGTTTGAATGTTCTTTTAATCTACATATGGAATATCCACTAATAAGCCTTGTGAAGCTAGGATTGACTGCCATTTAAGAACTATTTTTAAATTACATTCTCAGAACTTGTGGGGTGAGAGGAAGATATTACAGTAGAAACTCTATTAAGTTAACATTTTAAATTTTGCATGGTATATTCATCATACTTTTTAGCACATAAGAAAGGAATGGTCATGCTTTTTTTCTTTTATTTTGGAGATCGTATCTGGACATAAAGAAGTTAGTATAGTACCTCTGGCAATATCAGCTTTGAATTTCTATGATATCACGGTTGTTAATTCTCCTATTTTGATGCAGTATTTTATATTTATTTATTAGATACTGCCTCAAAATACATATGGGTCTGTTTTATGAGAAAATAAATCATTATACTGAATAACAGAAAAGTATACCTGAATTCCTGACTATTTGCTATCAGCATGGACCTGAGAATTCATTTGCTTTCCTGAAGATTAGATACAGATTTTTTGTTGTTGTTTGAATTTGAACAAAGGATAATTCAATTGTGATAGTTAAATCTCATTTTTCTTTCATTGTCACAATTTGACTCCTAAAACCTCTTACGTTTTTGTGACAGCATTCAGAAGCTCCAGGGATATCAATGACAAGTTAACTGGATGTAAATGTTTCAAACAGAAAGTGGGTTTCAACAGCAAAAGGCTGGTAAAGCTGAAATGTTAAGCTAGAAATATAGCATGACTTTGGATAAAGGAACATTTTGAGCTTAATATAATTATGTCAATAATTATATTTGCTGATTATATAAATGCTGAAATACTAATTCTTAGGACACTGCCATACAATATTACAGCCTGATGGTGTACACCTCTATGTATCACACACAGTCGTTATTTAGTTCCTAACAAGAAGGTAAGAACATGTTCCTGCTGTCATACAGCACTTCTTTTTCCTTTTTTTTAAACTATGAGTGCACACAGAAATAACACAATCTCTTCCATTCTGTCTGCTAATAAAAAGGGTAAATTATTATTTTTTTCAATCTAGCTTTTTGCTAACTAACATGCTTGTTTGCATAAATTTTGCTCCTGAAGGGAAGTCTAACTTTTTATGATTTCCATGTTCCATTCTCACCCCAACATTCCCCAAAAAAGTAGAACATCTTCTCCATTTAAAGAAGTTTGTGCATTATTCAATTAAAATTTCTCAAGTGAGGGGGAAGAAAGTTTTAGTGTAGGAAATTTCTAATTTCAACTGACTCCAATAAAAATAAATCATCTTACTATCAAAGATAAAGACTTATTGATAAATGGTGCATATGAATAAAATTTAAATTGTTTCTATCTCAGATATGCTAATGGGATAACTGCAATGAAAAACAGTTGGTACTGTGGGGAAGCTAATCATCATATGTCTAACAGATGGAGCAGGTGCCACTATAGATAACAGTGGAAGTTCTTGTTTAGGTTTTACTGTTTTTTGCAGCATGTCACTGGCTACTGATCAACACACAGTGGTCTAAAGGTACTTACACAAAAAACAATAACCTAGCACATTTGTAGAATTTTGAATTTCAACTATATAGCAAATATTTAACGAAAGAAAAATATGGCCAAGGTGCCTTCATCTATATTTTGAACATTTAAAACATTTTTGAACAGTGTTGGAAAAAACCCAAACCCATTTCTTATTATGTTATTCAGAAATACTCATAAAATGAAAATATGTTAATGCATTCAATAGATGAGCAAACTGCAAGTTTTACTGATTACTTCTGTAAAAATTTCAGTTCATAATTGTATTTATTAAATTCACAGATGTAATTTTCCAAAAGGACTGTACGATTTTCCTAGCTGCTCAATTATTGAATAAAAATTCACTTCAACTTGCTTTAATTTCAGCATTACTGAGAAGAAAGCATTAATGGAAATGGCCAATGCAGCTTCCATCACAGAAGAGAAAGTTTATGACTGAATACTCTATGATGGGGATTGGGCACATGAATTCATCAAAAATAAATCAACAACAACAAAATCACATCTATAACTCTGATGCTGACTGTTTTCATCACATAGCACAATATTGCATTGCTCATGTAGATTTTTAGAAATAGAAAAGGACAAAGTAAAAATTTATGGCTCAGTATGACAAAATGCTGCCTTTTTTTTTTTGTAGACATTAGTTCAGAAACAACACAATGACCCTTAGTGACAAAAAATAATTAGAGAAAAAATAATTAAGAAGTCAAAGCTAATATAATAAGTAGTACTGTGCTACACTGCATGTTCTTGTGCAAAATTGTTCACTAATTTATATAAAAACAGAAAAGTAACTAAATTGTTTCTGGGTTATTGGTCTTTTAATGTTGTATATTAATTCAGGTAATGTACCACTACAAGTAGCTTCCATTTAATTATTTTTATTTATGTACCATTAAACTCAATTTTCATTACTTCTGGTGCTCAGAAAAAAAGAGGAAGAATGCACTGTATTTGTGTTGTCATTTAATTTCCAGTCCTCATAAGGCTCTTTTCTCTTACTGAAGAACCTCTCACAACCTTTAATGTCAGTTTTTATTTCCTTAATTAGGAGTTTCTATCAGGACCTTTTCAGTGAACTCTTCACATTTTAATATACTTCTGCTTCACTACTCTAGCAGATTGTTTCAGAGTTTGTGCAGAACACAGATCTGCAAGAAAGCTGCTTTCAAAGTCCTTCACATTCTGCCATAATCCCCTGGTAATTACAAAGGCTCTCTTTGCAACAATAAGCAAGTCTGAGAGGAGTTCTATGGCTCTGCATCACACATTAAATTGTACTTGGACATTCCAGCTAAATTTGCTTTCCCTTGAGCCTCAAACTTGCATACAAAATCTGTGAGATGCCAAAACAAAAGAACTGAAAGGTTATGATTATGGTAACCGGGTCTATACAAAGCATTGATTAAATGAAATACACAACACAGCTTGGATAAAGGCTTTACTTAAGGAGCAGTTAAGTCCTCATTAGAAAAGCAAAGTTGACAGAGCTTAAAAACACTTATTTTATGGCTGATAACCATTAATCATCTTTACTGATTTTTTTCTCCCCTGGGATTTTTGAATGTTCCTCTGTAATTACTCATACTTTTAATTTATTTTATTTTTTAGGAAAAAATGTATCTTGCTGTAAAAGAGAAAGATCCTGCTAGATCTGGGACTTAGCTGCAGCTACTACTTGAGGTATATGAGCCATGAGCTAGCAGAAGTCACTTTCCGATTATCGTACATATAAAAAGGGAAAAGGTACAATATGGATCCTCACAAATAGAAAATCCTCTTTTTTTCTACTATTGTTTTCTTTCTTTGAGTTTCCTCTACCTGTCACTTGTTGATCAAGAACCTACTTGTGTGGTTTTTTAAATCTTTAAAGGGCTACACCTGGATCCATCTGTAACTCAAAAGGAAAACTATAATGATCCAGAATACAATAAACCACTCCCATATCTCTGATTTTGCCCTGGTCTAAAATGCTTTAAAAAAAAGAAACTGCTTTATTCAGTTTGCTGCCAATATAACTGGTCTAAACTATATTAAATAATGTGGGATGAGAATAAACATGGTTTGAGAGTAAACATGGTTTGGTAATGATCCCTATCTTTGAGAGGACATCCATAACACTAAGATCAATATTGTTTAAAAGGTTGTGATACTAATTTCTGATGCTGTGGCAGTATCTAAGTTGCCTTCCACTACCTGCTACCTCAAGTTTTCCATCTTAACATATTCTGTTTTTTTCACTGTGTAAAGGAATATTACCTAGAAACAACAGGGGAAGCCTGTTGTTGAAGGCTGAATGAATGTTGAAAGCTGAAGGAAAATCAAAGGAACATTTTATTTTTTCCCCATTTCTTTCATTGACTTGGTGAACTTGAACATAGATAGCACTCACAGAAACCAGTCTAAAAAGATACTACTAAGGTGTTCCTCACTTTTTGCTTAGTAACACAGTTCTTCAAACAATCATTCATTATATGGATAAATCACCTCTCTATTTTAGCTCTACCTGAAAGTTATTTAACCTCTATTTCCCAGAACCTCTCTTAACCATAATACTACAGGGAGTTTGTTGATAAGTAGGTTTCTGTTTCTCCTGATGAAACTTCTTTCTACTTCTAATATTCATATACTCAGTGAGATAGAGAAAGTAAAAAATATTCTATTCCCTGTTTGTTGAAGCAATTTACATGGGAAAAACAAATTCTAATTACCAGACAAATGAATATTTATATATTGCATACAAAGAAAATGTCTGAAGGTGTTATGATTAAGGTACTTGCAGGAAAGGAGAGGAGATGCAGGTTCCAGTGAGATTTGCCTTTTCCTTTGACATGGGAGCTGATTATTTTAATAGCTTTTTAATTGAATGAAATAGGTCTGATTTACTTCTATCAATTCTGTTTATAAAATTGTTTTTGATTTAACTATTTTGTTATTTTAATCTAAATTTCATATTTTTAAAAAAAATGAACTGTTATCACGTATTTACAGCCAGTACATTCAATTAGACACACCTTTCAAACTGCTGACAAGAGCACATAATACAGTTTGAAAGAATTTCTCTGTGTTTCTGGAAACAACTGTAGGTAAAAGCTATTAAGTGACATGCATACTTTAATTTGATAACATTATAGCAGCAGGTGCCACCTTCAAGTTCTGTCTCCACTTACAGTCACTATAAATTTGTTTTAAACAAAGAAGGTCTCAACAGACAAATACTTCATTACTTAGTGCTTTGTGGATAACAAGAAGCCTCCTTTTTTCTAGCACCCCGGAAGCCAGTGCACAAGACACTCTGTAAAGTGCTATTTAATACAGAAAACAAACATGACATGCTAATGTATGGCTATTTCAGTATAGCCTCCACAGAATATATTATAATGCTTTAGTAAGAATACAACATGATCAATCAGGGACAACAGTAATTAGGCCTATACCAGAAAAAGGCAACTTCCCCTTCCTCATAAAGCGTGAATGGAAAACAGTAAGAGGGAGTACTCCAAATATCTAGAAATGAGGAAGGAATAAGACTCCCATATGAATCATTAAATGATTGCCCACAGGCTGTATACATTTAATAGTGAAGGGGCACACATTTGCTCCCTTTAATAAACGACCTATTAAGGAATGTTTTTTTTTTAGTCATCTTTTAACCCATCTGCTAATAAAGTATCATTTAAAGCCTTGATAATATTCCTAGTAATGACCGCAAACACACATTTTGTGTATGTGCATTTTATATCTAAATATTTTGATAGTATTTTCCTCTAGAGTCTCTTTCATTAGCTTCACTCAGAACTTGAAGACACTCATCAAAAGATTTAAAACAAAACAACAAACCACCCCCAAGTCATGAATACCTGATCAAGATCAAAACACAGAAACAGTGTTTCGAGAAGCCTTCGCTGCTTCGTAAGTACTTTTTCCTTGGTATAGAAAGAAGGAAGTGGAAAACAGCCTCATAAAGTACAACAGAAATGGTAAAACTAAATTAGCACAGAAAGAAATCATAGAATGAAGTCTGTAACTGATGAAAAGTAACACTTAAACACTGGAAAAAAAAAAAGGCCCAAAGGAACTTGAACACTTTATAATGATTTTGTAGTAGAACATTCCAGGTTACTTTATTACAGTGCTACCCTATGCTGTGTCTCTTGCGGAAAGGCAAGGGACCAACCATTCCTACAAGTAGCTCAATGAGAAAAGAAATGTAGAAATCTTGGAACTAAAAGGCTAGTATTTGTACAGGAGTTCCCACAAATACACAAAATTGGATCTATTTGCTATACATACATTGCTAACTGACAAATGTTGGTACCACATCCAGTGTTCAAAGTACTATAGTAAAGACAACCTTATTAAATCCATGAGGTTTTTTAAAGCAGGTTTCTGGGGTAGGCTAACTGTAAGAGTTTCACATCAGACTAAACGTATGGCATTCAGCTGGCTCTTTAGCAGTAGCAATAACCTCTAGCAACAGCAATAGCCTGCAATAGACACTCAGCTTTTCCCAGTGCAAGCTATAATTCTAGAAAGCTGATCCTATTTGTGAAGATTTAATCAATCATATACTTTCTGGGGAAACAAACAAACAAAGATTATGTTGCACTACAGTTTTACTTATTTTTTTAATTTCTAAATGAGGCTTAGAGTGTACTACAGAGAAGTACGGAAACACTATTGTACAGTTCAGGGACCACTTGCGGATCTCGATGTGGATTGGATTAATGTAATTAAATGGTTTGTAAGTAGAGGTTGGGTAACACTTGATACTATGAAAATGTTAATTTTTAAACTACAGAACATGATTATTGGGCAGGTTTTTGAAGCATGGTATTCTAAGGGAGATTTAAAAAGGAGAAACCCAAGAGATTCCCTATATAAAAACTTCCCTTTTTAAGTGATAGAAATAAGCAATTATTTCAAGATTCACTTGCATGGAAGTCACACTATTAGGATGAGGAAAATAAAAAATATTTCCCTTAGTGGCTTTTGTACCTCACTGGAGCCCAGCATATTTTGACTTAAGTAAACTGCATGAGAAAATGAGTATGAGGACATTTATATATTTTAAAAGCTTGTTCAGCTTCAAATTGTGTGTACATTTATCCTAATTAATTACAGCATCTTAATATTTATTTAAGATTTTAAAAACCCAAACATGACATAATTCCTTGCAGTGGTATTTTGTGCACATGCTTTAAATTTTCTCTGGTTTTAAAGAGATATAATTTTCAAAAAAGGTGTTTACTAAAGGGGAAAAAAAAGGGAAATTATGGGACAAAAATGCACAAAAAACCCCCCTGTGTATAGCACTATACTGGCTCTTCATCCGCAACATAAAGACAAAATTCTCTCCCACAGTCATCCACAGCTTTCAGACTGGATATGAAGCCACATAGAATCATTACATACTCCTTGGACACCCAATTTTATTTCATAGAAAGAAATCCTCTTCACATTAAAAATTATTTCGAAGCTTTCAGTAACTCCAGTTGTATCAGGATAGATTATTAGTAAGAACAGATGTTAATAATTCCATTGAAAAGAATTGATTAGCTGTACATATTTTTTATGGTACATATAACCATCTTTGTATCTCAGTGAAAAGTCAGAAAAAGTAACTGATGCTACATGGGATGGGGGAACCTTACACATGGTTCCTGTAGTTTAATTTCTACTGATACCAGAACATAGTGGGTTATTTTTTTTTCTAAGTAATTTTCCCTATCCTTTCCCACCTTTTATTCTCCCCATGCCTCCCAGTAATTTCTATTTTTCTAACTGGTTAAACATATGTTCACATATGCCAGAAAACTGCATTACCTGTCTGCTGCGCTAAAAAGGTAACATCAATGATAATCTGATAATTTTCCCCATTATTGTCCTATTAAAATTTATGAGATTAGCTTTCACAAAATGATTAACAAATTCTAGTCTTTCAACTCAAATGCTTCGAAAAGGAAAAGAAAAAAATACTACAAAAATGTAAATATATTTATTTTATCTTCAAGTATTGTACTAAGTGGTGTCTCTTGTGGTCTAGTTATTGGTAAGAAAGAAAAAGGTCAGGTTCTAACAATTCTAACAGCTATGTGTAAAATGAAGTAACTGTGTTTGAACACACAACATATAAATATATAATCCCTACTTAAGTTACATTCACATTATACCTATACATAGAGACTCTTGGATTCATATGAAATTACCTGTCTGGGAGAGTTTACAAATTGTAACTATTTATTTCCATCACAGTGCCTGTGATGTTGTTTCTAATTTTCTTTGCTCCTGTGAAGCAGCACATTCAACTCTTAAGGGATAAGAAAACATACAAATGCTATTACAGTACACATTCCTAAGCAGCAGGAATCCTGTAGTAAGTGTCAGAGATTGATCAGAATTTTATTTCACGTATAAATAGCCACTGTTAGATGTACTGGTGCCAAAGGGTCATGTATGCATCACCCGTGCTATATGTTTAACCACCTCAGCTTTTCAGAAAGTAACAGCACGCTTAAACTACTGAAAACAAAGATTATTGAAATCTTCTCAATGCAACCTTATCTTTAAAACCAGAAGAAAACCAGAAATTGTACTTATTTCCAAAGGAACTGGAATGGCGAGCTGAATAGATGAAAATAGACATGAACTGTTAAAACAAAGGGCTTTTAAACAAACATTAAAAATATTTGTATCCTTTCCCAGATACATAAAAGAAATGCCTATATGCCACAGAATTCAGACATGCAGCAGAGAATTCAAGGGCATGTTTTTAACCGTTAAAATGTATGAGAGTTCTGTAAAAGTGTTTCATTTATAGACTGTCAAAATTGCATGAAAATTCCTAGAAAGTTTCAAAATTTACACTGCAATTATTGTCTATATCTTGATTGTTTTGTATTCAGTACAGAGACTAATTGATTAATAACCACTTTAAGTATGAAAGCACTGAATTTATATGAATGAGGTACACTTCTAAATTATAATTATAAACTCCTTAGTCTGAGTATCAAAACTTCTGAGATCAGCTAGGGATCCTGAACTAAAAAAAAGCCATTTCATGGCACCAGGCTTGTAAGAAGTCACTTCTTTGTACAGAGGAGCTTCACTGCAGAAAATAAGGAATTTAGAGTAATTACAGAATCCTTTTAAGATACTGTGAATTGAAAGGATATGGATATAGCTATTCCACTACATTTTCAACAAAGTCTTTTGAGTCATAGTTTTCTTTTCCTTCAACTCATTTAAACATGTAACTGCATTTGAAAGCACTATCACACGTGCATTGGCTGTTACAAAGACATACTTTTGAGACTGTCTCACAAACCACGTGAGAATTAGTCTTTCTGACAGTGTCTGTGTCACTGACAATTATCTTGATGCCTATCCAATATTCAGAATAACACTAAAATGTCAACATACATACCCTAAAGTGTACAGTTTAAGGAAGAATCGTAAGACGTGAATCATATGATTATATATGTTTTTCAAACAGATGTAAAGCCTAAAGATTTGGTGCATTTGATCTCAATTAGACAGGAAAACAACAGTAAACAAACATGCATAGTCTGCTGTTCGGTAACAGAGAAAGTGCCTCATCACTTAATAAAACAGTAACAAGTTTGCTTTCAGCCAACCTATGGACATCAGTCATAATCATGTTTTGGCTAAACAGCTTTTTAAGCATAAAAATGATTTTGAAGAGTGTCTTTAAACATTAGGATTGTCATTGTGTATATTATTAGACAATGTAGAGAAAAAAATATTTGCCAACCTCTGTGATGTTTTTTTACTACATACAGGCAATCTCAATTTATAACTTAAGTCCCAAATCAATCAACCTTTCCTCAGTCTTTATTCACAGTTAACTAGGTCTGGGTTCTTAAATTATTCTTCTTAAAAACTCCCCTTTATTCAAAAAAGGTAGAAATATTCTTAATTTGCTGTCAATACCATCTTTTAAAGGAATGGGGGATCAGTATACTTGTTTTAGATTTGCATAAACTTTCCTTGTTCTTTTTGGAGAGAAGAACCTGCCTGACGAGAAGAAAAAAAACCAAAACAAAACCACAAGCAAAAAGTGCCAGATAATGGGGCTCTGCTATATAAAAATATTTTAATTATGAAAATTCTGTATAGTTATCTTCTCTCAAATATTCTCAAGGCTCTAATTTTTTTTTCTCAAAAAGAGTTAAACTCAAAAGAAGCATTATCTTCCAGCAACTACTTTTCCCTACTTTAGTAAACAGACAACATAAATTTAACCACACCAAATATTCAGGAGACAGGTTTTAAAAATTATAGTCTTCTCTGCCTGAAGCATGTTCATAATCCCATTAATATGAATGAAAGTTAACCATGCACAGGAGGAAATGAATACATTTGCTGTATGTATACTTGCTCCTTGGAATCTTTGAATATTTCATTTTAATAAATATACTTTGGGAAGATGTCTAGTTTATAAGAACAAAAGCTTTGGTTTCTGTTTTAAAATTACTGAGGCGCAAGATAAGACCAGAAAAGTTCACCCGGCCATGTATATTTTACTGCAAACATGTCATTTTAGACATCTTTCAAAGATGTATCTGGAGCTGAAAAGCAATCCTACTGAGGTATTGTTTGCCACTGCTCATTGACATATTCATGCAATGTAAAATGAATCGAAATCAAAAAGCACTTAAATATAAAACCAAAACTGAAGTAAAGAAGGATAGGAGTTTGCATAATTTTGTTTTTCTACAAGTTCTGTGCTTAGAAATTTTAGTAACAAATTTAATGTTATAATTATGTAAAGATTTAAACTACTACAGCAGCATCAGCTTATAGATTTAACTCATTCATTTGGGAACTCTTTTATTTGGATAGAGTAGTGAGTGAAGCTATTACTAATGGGTAGATGTAGGTAACAGCAAGGAAGAGTATGAACTTGAGAATCACGCCGACTTTCAAAAGGGTGACATGTAAGAGGTCTTCTCTTTCACAAAAGGGATGACTTTCAGGTTTCTAAATATCTTTCGTAACCTAAGGATTACAAAAGCTTTTATGCATTTTCAAAACGATACCTTTACTTTATACTTTCTAACATTTTATATCAATTGCAAACAATCGTTTTATCAAACTGGAAATGACACAATCATGGAATATTTGAGGTTGAAAGGGAAGTCTGGAGGTCATTTGGCCAAGCCTACCTACACAAAGCAGCAACAACTTAGGTCAGTTTGCTGAGGACCAATCGTGAGCGACCACACAACTGGTCAGCCTCTCTGGACAATGCCTCTCTGCTGCAATGCTTGACCATCCTCTTTGTGAAACTGTTTTTCATAATATTTAGCAGGAATTGGCCTTGTTCAAAGCTGTGGTCACTGCCTCTGATCCATTTATGATTGGGAAGATACTTCTGAGAACAACCTGGGTCCAACTTGTCTATATGTGCTTACCGGGTAGGTGAAGATGGCAGTAAGAATCCACGCTTAGCATGATCATGGTATGTAAATGAAAAGTGTGAGCAAAGACAAATATAATTATTTAATATTTGATCTGTTTTAATTAAGCATTCAGATATTTTTGCATACAAATTCTTGCTATAATTGTAATGAATATTTTTAATACAAAGACACCCACATCAGAATTTAAAGTAAAATGCAGCATTTTTAAAACAACTATACAGTTGTAACTTTGATGTGAGACAGAAGGATGATATTTAAAGCAAATATTAGAATTAGAAAAAATACATACAAAAGTGCCAATCAAAGCAGTAAATGATTCAGAACACTTGCAGTGGGGGAGCACCTGAAACTTCATAGCTATCATATCAAAGTTGTATACAGATTTTTATTTTGTTACTTTCTTTTCAAACATTGTTAGCAGATCAAATGCAACAATATTTTGGCAGCCTAAAATTACACTTTTCTGACCTTGACATTAGTATTCAACAGCACTGATGAAAGAATGACAGCTTTTCCATCCTACTGGGTGATCTTGCAAGCTTTTAGCTTCATGACTATGGAGTTTCTGTCAAATATGCTTCCAGCTGAATGATCACATTCTTTTGAATTATGAAGTGGCTGAAAACTGTGCTAATTGGGTCCATATTGATGTCGCTCATAAAGATTAAGTAGTCTTAATACTCCTCAAAGCTATATAAATACTTACAATTTTACTGCATGTTAGCTGTAGCATATATTTGCCTTGAATGAATCATTTGCAATACACCTAAAGAACATTATCATTACTTGATAATTTTTAGTAGGATAAATGTATTAAAATTGGAAAGGTAACATTTCTAAAAGTAAGGAAAAGAACAATTACATAAATTCTTTTTCTAAAATTGATTACAAAAACCATCCATAAGCTGTCACATGTTGTGCTCTGTAATTTAGTAGAATTAGAAATCAGAAAGAATGAAACAATGAACTGCAAAGTGGTATTAGCTTATAGGGAATTTGGGTTCTGGACAATAATTATACTGTTCTTGAGTAGACTGAAGAATTACCCAAGCCATTACTCCTAACTTCACTGAGTTGCATCACCAGCTCTTAGAATTAAGAAAAAAAGTGTTTAATAGAGGAGCACCCAGTTGTGCCATGGACACCTTTAGGCTTCCAAAGCACAGCAAACTGCTTGAACTACTCAGAACCTGAGTTATAAGTATTGCCAAATCCAAAGAAACTGTTATAGAATTAATTACATGGATAAAATAGCCTTTGATAATGAAACAAACTTTCAAAAAGGATAAAATGACCAAATGCATAATTTTTGAGACTGCACTTATCTGTAAGAAGTAACTGCTCAGCCATGCTCTAGTTTGCCCCTGGAGTTTATCCATCTTTTGACATAGCCTGTAAAAATGTTGAGATACGATATTCCTACTTCACTTGCTTAGATGGTGTTTAGCTATTTAGAACAGGCATTTTCAACATCTCATTTCTTTTATACCTTACACGGAGCTTCTTATTTCTCCTTCTCTGCTTTGTGTACAGTCGTGGTCTAGGAACTGGAATATCCCATACTATAGGTGATGTCTGTGTCAATTTTTCTTTTTATCCTTCCAGCTACATATTACTTTTATTACATGGCTTAACACGGTTCTGATTTTAGGTATCTGTGTTTTTTTAAAAAAATGACATGACATCCATAACTTGGGATATAACAGAAGCTATGGCACATACATGATTTATTTTTCCATACTGTATCTGAAAACAGTTTAATCTCTATGGTTGATAGAGACTGAAGATCCTACAGTGCTCATTAAAGTGTATGAATTTGCAGAACAGAGCGAATACACACAAGCAGTTCTAGTCAATTCTACTCAAGTGGCTTAGTCACACCAAGTATCTTACTCCAAAAACAGTAAAGTTAAAATTGTTCTGTTCTGCTTTTGTATGCTTATGTTCCTCTATGACTTTTGCTTTATACAGTACAACAATTTTGAATTTTTTTATCAGTTTTTTTTGCAGGCCCGAAGTTATTAGGACCCACACTAGTCCTATGCCCATTTTAGATTACTGGTTGTATATTCCAAATTGAATTTCTACTATCTGATTTTACATCATATCTCTTTACATTGTAAGAAGAATAAGTAACTTTTTTTCCCCCAATTCCTTCTGGCAATGTTTTTACATAACTTATTATGTAATTTTACTTAACTTCACAATTTATACCATAAAAGGTGAAGAAAAAGTGCATTTTCTTATATAAAAATGTGCAGCCTGTTTTCGGTCAAAATAGAGCAGCTTCATCTGTAAATTTGTTAGCAGTTCGACCAATCTGCTGGGCAAAAAGTTAGGGCAGAAAACTTTCAGTATTTCTGAAAGAGAAGCAAGCAAACTAGTTCAAAAGATGAACTGTTCAATATTTCTGACCCGTGCAGGGAGATTCTCCAGCATCTAAACAGTTCTCAGCATCGCATCAGGTAAGTAAGACTGGAAGCTTTGTTTGTGTTTTTTAAAAAATGAAGAAGGCAGAAATAGAAGAGCTGAAAAGTTACTTAGCTGGGCTCTTCTAGTTCATTTCTAGGATGGCAAATACAAGGGTGTCTCCATTTGTTCACTTTCTTAAAAAAATTACCACCATTTAACATTTACATCAAGGAATGGATCCAACAGTATAATTAGGGGTGCATTAACTACTGCACCCCATGTCTTGTAGACACCTGACTAGAGATGCAATCCAAACTATTAGCAAGATACCTCTGTTCACTTACAAGTTGGATGGACAGACACTTTTGGACAGAATACAACAGAACAGTACATGGAGTGAAGAGGAGGAGAGGTACTTAAAGAAGAGCTGCCGAGAACAAGCCCAGAGGGTAGTTATGGGGACGAGGCCATCCACAACTCCTGCTTCTTGAAGATTTTAGGGACACACATTCAACCACTTGGGATCTAATCTCTCAAATGGTTGTATACCTGCACATAACTTTTAAAGAACTAAACAAGGCTTATTTTCCTCATTTACAATGTGGGTACCTTTACTTGAGGTGCTGACCTTTAGAATAGCAGCTGGAGCATTACTCAAAGTGCAAGAGAAAATTTGAATCCTTGCTGTAACTGAAAGGCCAAAATCTACACATTATATCTCCTTGGAGAGCACCATATCAAGATTTTCAGATGGTTAGGGACAGATTTACGGATAAATGAGAAACAGAAAAAAACTACTAAGATCCCAGCTGAAATGTGCCACCGGGTAACACCCCTCCCTCAAGTAGCTTTCCCAACTCCTTCAGGAGTCATTATACCAGCATGACAGGAAAACCCTAAGACACCTCATGCTTCATTGGCCACGCAGAATCCAAGCATAGAGTCTGTCTGAAAACTGTTCAATGTAACATAGATAGGTAGCCCACAGTGAGGAATCTATGACTCCACTGAAAGTACCTGATTGTATGCCAGAGAAGCTTGTAAATCGTAATAGTAATTGTCAAGAAATAGCAATCTAGGGTTTTTAAATATATAAATGCTAGATTTACATTCTTGTAGTACACCTAAACTCTTGTTCAGGTAACAAAATAGAATCTCTGTGTCTTGCTTTTAAAATCTATTATTAGATATAGCACCTGACTCCCAGCACCACTAAATCTCTAAAGCTTAACTCTATAACTCACTTCAATAACATGCTCTTCCTACCACAGACACATCTCTCTTTTTGTACAATCAGCAGCTTTCAGCTTTTTCTGTATTATCATTATGAGACAGCTTGATAACTTGATAACTTGTTAATGACATAATTGCTTCTTATCTATCAAGTCTACTAACCTTTAATTGTTACTCTCTGCAGCTGCTTTGAAACTGAGCTCAAGAGATTATATTGATTATGGGAAAAGAGCCAGATGTTATTCCCATTGAAATTGCGAGTAGAAAATTACATCGATGAATGACACCTAACTCAACTAATAAAATACGCCAATCGCTCAGTTTATAGAGTCTTTTCTAACTGTATATTTAAATGCAAATTTTCATTTGAATGCAAACAATTAAACATTCTAAAATAGTAGCCCTATGTGTCATAACCCTGAGGTTAATTAGTTTTGTGGCCTTATTGTGGTTTCGGTTTTGTTTGTCATTGTGTTGTTTTTTTAACTAAAAAGATTATTAAGAAGAAAACAGAAAATATCCACTGAAATTGCACAGATCACTTGAAACTGGTTTGAGATGTCAAAATAAATGTCAGCGTTAGCTGGCCTATGCTTATACAAAGGAAACTGGTTACTTATTCTACTAGCAGCTAACTTATATTTCTAATTTTGCTGATAGTATACACTATCTAAATGGCTCAATTCAGTGAACATATCACACACTATTGTGCTATACTCAGCCAATGTCCAGCCACAGTAGGACTTGACATCATGAACTACATTTTTCAGCTCTACAGCTAATGATGAGCTCCATTACAATTCTTTTTCCTTCTAAGTAATATAAATGATAAGATTACTAGTCAAAAAATCTTAATAGTGGTAGCCTTTAGAATAAACTCACATGGTAATTACTGCTGAATTCAAAGGCTTGGTTTTTTTTAATTAAAAAAAAAAGAGAGAAAGAAAAAAAAACTGGCAGGCTTTTATGGGTAGCTGCATTTATATTTTGAAGTAAAATAACAGATGCTGCCAAAGTTTCATAGTACAAAGCTGAATCATGACGTACCTTCAATAATTTTGTAGCAAGAGTCTGCTAGAGTGAATAAACCCACAATTTCTATAACCAAAATCAAATGCTACAGATTGTTTCCTTTTAAAACATTTGAACGCAAATTATTTTAGTTATAAATCAGTTGTATTCTTAAAATAAAGGGAGACTATAAATATTAATGAAAATGTATTTTGATTTTAGTGTAATATATTTATAAATTAGTCACAAATATATAAAGGAACCTGATTCTGGACAGTATTTGGCAGCTAAAATAATACTGAAATTTCAAGTGCCCGCAGGTACAGCGACCTAGGTTTTTTTTAGGCAAACCTTAGTTTGCTATTCACACTCAGTTACTTTAAAAGCACCACTTTGGAATAAAACCTAATATGGTCCAGAAAGAACTTAATATATCCTGAATATAAGTTTCCAAAGAAGAAAATTTTAATTTTAAATACATTTGTCAGTTATTGGAATGAACAGTTGCAAGGCTGTTTTAAGTATTGACTAAAACATTGTCTGCATAACAAAATGGCAAAATAAAGGAGAGGAATACGGACCTAGGATTCATTCATGTCAAAGGTAACTTTTAACCTCTAGTAGAGTCCTCAAGTTAAAACATTTCCTACTCGTTATCTCCTGAAGGCTCTTTATCTGAAGATTTTTAATCCGCTTAAATTCTAATAATCTGTTACAGAACAAATCTGGGTTCTTAACCCTGCAAGTTGACAGTTAGCTGCATAAAGTCAACTATTGCAGTATCTTCTTAAACATTTATTGGATGTGTCTTTAAGTGCTTTAAAAAATACTTTGTTTATGCCTACCTATTGCAGAGCTTCTTCAAAAGTTTGAACTATGAAAACATTCAGCCCAAAAGCATTACTACGTGTCTCATCTGACTTCAAGCACAAACCATTGCAGTTACTCTGTGCTTCCTAATAAAACTATGCTTTCTAGGAATATCTTTCATAATGGTAACTAGTACTGGCTACAGAACTCGTTTTTACCACATTCCTTGATAGTCTGCTAGGGTAGTTCCACCTCTAAAACAATGTTACATTTTTCAAAGGGACTGGTCAAATCATTTTAGTTTGTCAATGTAGCCAAATACTACATTGCTCCCCTAATCAAAAGCATTACATCAGAAATTGGTGTTTGAATTGTTTGTTCATGCTGATACTTAGGGATTTCCTGTGCAATGACTTTAGTATATTGTCCTTCCATCCTAATAGCCACGTGCAGACTCTGGAGCTTCATAGTGGAACAGAAACACCCCTGCAGCCCGTGGAGCTCCATGGTGGAGAAAACAGCCATCTGCCAACACGTAGAACTCCATGGTGGAGCACATAGCCCATGGAAGACCCCATGCCCGAGTGGGTGAGGATGCACCCAACGGAGGCTGTGACCCCGTGGAGAGCCTGTGCTGGAGCAGGCTCCTGGCAGGACTTGTGACACCTGTGAAGAGGACTGCTGGAGCAGTCTGTTCCTGAAGGACTGCGCCCCATGGCAAGGACCCAAGCTGGAGCCATTGGTGGAGGATGGTCTCCCATGTGTGGACTCCAAGCTGGAGCAGGACAAAAGCATGAAGAGGACGGAGCAACAGAGTCAAGATGTGACAAACTGCAAACACTCCTTGTTGCCCAGGGCTCAGTGCTGGGGCTGCTCCTGTTTAACATGTTTATTGATGATTTGGATGAAGGGATAGTGTGCACCCTCAGTAAGTTTGCAGATGACACTAGGATGGGTGGACGTGTCGATCTGCTTGAGGGCAGGAAGGCTCTGCAGAGGGATCTAGACAGGCTTGACCAATGGGCCAAGGCCAGTGGCATGAGTTTCAATAAGGCCAAATGTCGGGTCCTGCACTTTGGCCACAACAACCCCCGGCAGAGCTACAGGCTTGGGGAGGAGTGGCTGGAGAGCTGCCCAGCAGAGAGGGACCTGGGGGTGCTGATTGACAGCTGGCTGAAATGAACTGACAGTGTGCCCAGGTGGCCAAGAAGGCCAACAGCATCCTGGCCTGCATCAGGAATAGTGTGACCAGCAGGACCAGGGAGGTGATCCTGCCCCTCTACTCGGCCTTGGTGAGGCTGCACCTCGAGCACTGTGTGCTGTTTTGGGCACTGCAGTATAGGAAGGACATCGAGGTGTTGGGAGAGGGTGCAGAGAAGGGCAACTAGGCTGATTAGGGGTCTGGAGAACCAGCCCTATGAGGAGAGGCGGAGGGAGCCGGGGCTGTTCAGACTGGAGAAGAGGAGGCTGAGGGGAGACCTCATTGCTCTCTACAGCTACCTGAGAGGAGATTGTAGTGAGGTGGGTGTTGGCCTCTTCTCCCTAGTGACCAGCGATAGGACAAGAGGAAAGGGGGTCAAGTTGCACCAAGGGAGGTTCAGATTGGATATTAAGAAAAAATTTCTTCACAGAAAGAGGGGTGAGGCATTTGAACAGGCTAACCAGGGAGGTGGTACAGGCACCGTCCCTGGGAGGTGTTCAAAAAATGGGTAGATGTGGTGTTTCAGGAGATAGTTTAGTGGTTAGGGCTTGTAGGGCGTATGGTTAGACTTGATGATCTTGAAGGTCTTTTTCAACCTTGATGACTCTGTAATTCGGTGATTCCCTTGTGCCTCTCAGGCAGCAGAGATGGAGAACTGGGGAAGAAAGTTGAACCCAGGAATAAAGGAGCATGGGGTTTTAGATCTGTCTTTATTTCTTATTCTCCAAGTTCATTGTTGATTGGCAATAAATAAATTAATTTCTCCAAGTCCTGCCTGTTTTGCCCTTGAAAGTACTTGCTGAGTTATCTCCCTGCCCTTATCTCCACACCAAGCCTTTCTCTGTGATTTCTCCCCCATCTCCAGCTGAGGAGGGCAGTGATGGAGTGACTGGGTAGTCACCAGAACCCAGCCAACATCAACCCACTGCAGTGTCTTTGCTGGCCATGCTGGAACCCTCGGCATCACTCTCCAGTCATGGTGGTGCACATCGACACCCTGCCACTAGGCTGGGACTGGCTGGTAGCCAGGGAGCCTGCACAAAGCCAGGCAGCACCAAGGCGACGCTGTGATGCAACTGGTGAGGATGGCACATGTTGCAATGAGCCCTGCCCCAGCACACCTGCAAAAGCAGGAAACCAACCCACTCGGCCAGTCCCAACAGGGTCTGGGCCAGGAGCTGCAGGAGCTGCAGCAGGAGCTAGCACCACAAAATTTTCCTGCTCTAATGTGTTCTGAACTATGAATTAGTCTTGTCAAGCTTCAGCTACTTGTTTCCTTAATATCTCAGCATTTTGACACCTCCTAGTAAATTCTTTACAGTTACAGAGATGTATGAACCAAATTCTTCTAGCACAAAATTTCTGATAGCTCTATGGAGTTTGGAGTGAGTTCTACTGGGTTTTATTAACCTACAATTAAAAAAACCCAGTTACACCCAAAGATTTAGAGAATAACTTCTGTTTTATTTTATGTCTACAGAAAAAGAAAGAATGGTATTTCTGGATGCTTCCTGCATTATGTGGGAGGCATTTATGTTTTCAAGTTGAACAAAAAAAATTATAAACACTAATCTTTATTCCAATCAACTAAATAAATGCACAATACACAAATACTGTGTGCTGTCACCTCCTAGACTCAGTGCTAGAGGTCCTGGGTGCTTATTTGTGCTCTCATGAAAATATATCTTGAGCATTACTGAAATACATGGCTTTATCTCTTTGCAGATTATGAAACTACCAGAAAAAAAGACAGCATTTTTTGTTGTTGTTGTTCATAAAAATCAGAAAGAAATGAATTTAACTTGAGCTACAGAAAACCTTTTGAATGAAACCAAAGGAAGACATCATGAGTACCAGCAGTGTCTAATCACAGGATAGCAATGAAATTGAATGCTGAAGAGGAAGAATAGTTTCTTTCACAAGCAAACAATCCTTAATCTGTGCATTCAAACCTTGAATTCCATGCTACAACTTTTTTTTTAAGAAAGGAAAATAAGGCTGAACCAAACCAGAAAAGATTTAAACAACAGAAAAAATAGGTCGTTCCCTGTAGCGACGCAAAGAAACAAGGTTCATTACTTCTCATGTTACTTCAGCTGCTCTTCACTTCAGTCAGGCTACCTCCAGAGTCCAGAAGACTCTCCTTAGGCTAATGAGCACTCTAAGTCCAAAGCATCTACCTTTTCACTCCATCCCAGCAAAAGGGCTACAAAAAACAATCCTTTTTTCCCCCCAACTGTTAGTTTATTTTCTGGCTTTGTTTAAAGGCTTTTCAGTCTCTTGGTTTCACACAAATTTTGATACCAGGTCTTTGTAAGCAAAAGTTATCATTGATATAAAGTTAGGTGAGTAGTGATTACGGCTAAGTGGATTTGTTAATTCAGAAACACTCTAGAATGACTGAACAGGAATAAAATGGTAAATTGCAATTACATTCCTAAGAGAGTACATATAAAATCCATATTAATACCACATTAGTTCATCATGACTAACGTTATTATAGCTAATACTAAATGATAAAATAATGACTACCTACTTATGGAATTACCATTTATAATCTTCCTCCTAGAATGAATATAATTATGGTTTTCTAAAAAGAATGCAAAGTTTTTCCTTTTTAAGTGATTTAGGCACAAAATATAATTAACAGATGACAGCATGCGTAGTCACATGTATGATTTTCTGAGGTAGACAGCACAGATGAGCAAGACACTTATTGAAATTTTGAGGAAGTAATTGTGCTTTTGTTTTAATTTAGAAAGAGGTATTTTCAGTCCATTCTAGCATTTAGGAAAAAAAAAATTAACATGAGCAAAAAATTACTCCATAGATACGATTTATCTTTTAAGTAGAATAGATTTAGCATTTTTATGGTCTTAATTTCTCCCAACAGTGTTGAACATGAACATTTGTAGTATTACAGGGTCTAAAAGTTCTAACAAAACCCAAACAAACAAAGAAACTGAAGAATTAATACAGCAAGGTTAAATAGACCACACATGCAGACCCACATATTTAAAATGTTAGGTTTGGTTTAAAACTTGTATCTGCAGAAGGATGAAAGCGAATGCAGGATTTTTTGAGCCCTGAGGCCAGTGTCTTAATCATAGACTTGGCTTGCTATAATGTTTGCATATTTTACATCACAGAATTGAGATTCTCGTATGAATGATGCCTTTAGTGAAGAGATCTTTTGAGTAATAATAACTCATGATTAAAATGAAACTACGTATAAGAGAAGGGGAAACACAGAAAAAACTACATGATTTTCCTTTGAGTGGGAAACTGCAGTAAAGCTCCGAGTGCTTTTGAGAAGCCTGACACTGAGGTGGCTTTCATAGAAGCATTGGGAGACTATAATTTTGTGTAATTTCTGAGGGAGTAAGTAGAGTGATTAAGAAGAGAGAAAACACAAGAGTAAAAGGTAAATTTAAAACAAGGCACAACTTTTGTCTGAGAAAATTGTTAATCTACAAATTAAAAATGACAACAATGTAACGATCAATCTGTCAATATGACAACCAGCGGTTTCAGCTGGTTTATTTTTCCTGCTAAAGTAGAGATGTTTTTAAATTGTTAAAAAGGAAAATCATCTGAGCTTCACACACCAGTTAATGATTGTGATTTGCTATGTCTTTATATTATATATTTGTTATAAGGACATATTTGGGTCAGGAACACTGAGGAACACAGGCTACTGTTTGATAAACAATTTAAACTAATCCATTCTTCAAAGTTCCACAGGATTCACAATTTCTGAGAAAGGAATTAACAGCATGGTTGACCCATTCTTGAACCTTCATGCCCTTTCAGTGGTGCAGAGTAACAACTGTCAATGTGCACATAAGTTAGGTATGGAGCTTCTGTTACCAGCCTGTATAAGTTTTTTTTTTTTGTTCTGTGTAGTGTCAGGAAAAAAGCCAGAGTCAGCATTTGAATTTTTCACTGTCCACCTGAAGCCAAGAAAGCCTAAAACTCCTGATACAAGAAGCTTGATTCTTACCAGGCCCTTGCATGTGAACTGCCAAACACGATTTTTTTTTTTAACACTATAAATCAAAGGTGTGTTGAAAGCTTTCTACTAAGCCTGCTGGGAAGAAGCCTACTGTACAAGACAAAAATGCAATTAGTTACATTCAAATTAGCATAGATTTTATACATATATGTCTACATATGCATTTAAAAATACGATAGGAGACAATGATAGTCAAAGCTAGTTCCTGTTAAAACAGTACAGGGAATCAAATGAACGCTAAAACACAGAAACAGGTCTTTTAATAATTAGTTTTGTAATTCTTCTTTCCAAAATGTAAAACAGTGGGAAAAAAGGACTAACAGTCAGAGGACTCTTCTATTTGCACAAAAGAGATGCTCTCAAGGTAATGTGTCATTTAAAGCTCCAGACAAGATTTGCTCTTGAGAACTCCCAGGTGGAGAAAACATGGGAAATTTTTCCTCAGGTTGCCTTGACTCTGCTAGTTTTCCTGAACCACCATCTAGATTAAAAACTTCAGCAACTGTTTTTGCAGTAGCTAAGCAATAACAACTGCTGCAAAGAATTTCAGGAGAGATACCAGGAACTGGAATGAAACTTTGCACCCAACACCCCTAACAAATTATTAATTAGAAGGTGCAAACAGAAAGGTGTTGCTCTACTTCCTCTAAAAGAATTAATACCAGCTTACCAGGAGGTGAATACCTCAAAAGGGTAACTCACTCCTCCACTACGTTGCTAAACTTCTGTTGGGGACACTATATGAGCCTTGCTGGCCTTCTGAGATGCATTCTGGCAGTGTTATGTTATGACTGATTTTATCCAGGCTTTTTTTAAGAAAGCTGAATGGCCTTGGAAACTGTTGTGCTCTCAGATCAGCGATAAATGCTCACAGCATGTGCTTTATTTATGTCACCGTTCACTTCACAAATTTTCCAATTATCTGTTACCAAGATGTATCCTCTAATGAATCTCTACTGTATTGACCATTTTCTTAGTATTTTCACTTTATTTTGATAACTGAAAAAAACCAACAACCCACAAACCTAAATAATGTAATGAAAATTAGTACAATGTTTCATTAGTTGAAATACAGGTACTTAAGCTGATTTTAGAAAAGGGCAGGCCCCAACATTTATGCTGAGTGAATTCCATCGACTTTCACACTAATCTCTTGTGAATCAAAAAGATTCTTCTCCCATCTTAAGAATAAATCACTGATCCTTTAACCTTTTCTCACCCGCAATTAAGCCACAAGTTTTACTGATTCTGAGTAGGCAGTTCGTTTACTTAATGTAATAGTTAAATGCTCAGTACTTTGTACTACAGCTACCTGAGATTTTAGAAAGAAGGTCTCAAATTCTTGCTAGGTTGTGCTTAGAGCCTATATATACATGTAGCCCTTGTGAAGCCCCAGGAGACAGTTGCCAAATAGACTTTGCATGTACGTCAACTAGGCGTTTTAATTAGTGTTCCATTGGGGTGATAGCAAAGGCTGATGCACACAAGAACTGGAAAAGGATGAAAGAAAATACAAATACACAAAGTTAAAATGGTCAAAAGATAATGTGAAGACATTTTATGCAGAGCACAGGATAATAAGAGAAAGAAAGCTTTTTTTTCAAGCCGTTAAAATGTTGAAAGATGCAAAGGAGCCTGTAATGAAGCAATTTAATAGTACCAGTGGGAAAACTGTAATTCTACCTTTGCACAGTACTGTGGAATTAGAAGACAGAATGCACCAGTATTAAAGAGATGAGTTCTGATGAAATTAATTTACTTATAGACAGTCCATATTGCTCTCCATCCACAAGAGTGCACATGTACAGCTTTGGAGATTAATAAAAATGGTTGTGAAAAAAATCTAAATAGAAGAGAACCTCAAACTTACATTAATTATAATCAAAGTGAATTTATAAAATCTTTTCCTTATGCTAACACATCTCAAAGACAAAAAGAATCACAGAGCTTTAGAACTACAAACATTAACCAGGCTCTCCAACAGGACCCTTAATAGGAAAGAACAACTGCTAGCTATTCTCAAATGCTATGAACAAGCCAAGTAGCATTATATATAATGGATGCTTATAGCATATTCATAAGGGATTACAAAGATATTAAAGTATACTTTTAGATCTGTTCCTTCTTGCATTTATTGATTAGCAACTAAACAGTTAATCAATTTTGTTTGTCAGTAGTTACTGTAAACGTAAGTTAGAAAATAATGAAAAGAAAGCAAAAGGAATTAGTATTTCAGTTTAGTCACTACCAGAAGTGATTTTTCTGGTCAGAATAGAAGTCCTTATTAAATAGTATCTGTGCAAAGATTGAGTGAATAAACAGAAATAATTTAGTAATAAAGATAAAACCTACATAAGGGATGTAAATTGGTTCCAACAATGAAAGTGCTCAACATCAGAACGTAGAGAGAAATATGACAAGTTAATGTATTCTTTCTAATTGGCTGAACCAAGTATCTGTAAAATGGACTATCAAGGAACTTCTCAAATCCTGAAAGATATGTGGGTAGAAGTTGGGTGACTAAACACCTTGCAGGAGCAAACAGCCTCCATGGGCAATATCTAAATAAAAGTAGGAGGGGAAGGTTGAATTGTTTTTCACCTATCTGTCATCACTTTACTCCCAAGTGGCTGCGTAACCAATTATATGAGAAATCTTTATTCACAGACCCTTCAAGTTTATTCAAATAGGATGATTACTGCTCTATCAGCTGTGAGAAAGTAAAATAACTAGGAAAGACCTGTTTGCTCTTTAAAAAAAAAAAAAAACAACGGAAAAAAGGCCACAAGTTAAAAAGAAAAAAAACCACAAACACAACAAAACCCCAATAAGTAACAAACCATCAAAAAAAAAAAAAAAAAAGAACAAATGTGGTGGATGGGAAGAAACAAGCTTTCATTTCAGATATACAAGGCCCTGCACATGCACTGGGGCAGTCCCAAGCACAAATAAAAGTTGGGCAGAAAATGGATTGAGAGCAGCACTCAGGAAAAGGACCTGGGGGTGTTGGTTGCTGAGAAGCACAATATGAGCCAGAAATATTCACTGGCAGTCCAGAAAGTCCTGGGCTACATCAAAAGAAGTGTGGCCAGCAGGTCGAGGGAGGTGATTCTCCCCCTCTGGTCTCATGAGATACCACCTGGAGTACTGTGTCCAGATCTGGAGCCCCCAGCACTAATAGGACATGGAGCTGTTGGAGCAAGTCCAGAGGAGGTCCATGAAGATGATCAGAGGGCTGGAGCACCTCTCCTCTGAAGACAGGCTGAGAGAGTTGAGGTTGTTCAGGCAGGAGAAGAGAAGGCTCCAAAAAGACCTTATAGCAGTTTTCCAGTACCTGAAGGGGTCTTGCAGGAAACCTAGAGAGGGACTTTTTACAGGGATATGGGGAATGATTTCAAACTGAAAGAGGGGAGATTTAGATTAGACATGAGAAAGAAATTCTTTCCTATGAGGATGTTGAAACGTTGAAACACTGAAACTGTTTCCCCAGAGAAGCTGTGTGGATGCCCCATCCCTGGAGGTGTTCAAGGAGAGATTGAATGGGGCTTTGAGCAACTTGGTCTAGTGGGAGGTGTTCCTGCCCATGGAAGGGGACTGGATCTAGCTGATCTTTAAGGTCCCTTCCAACCCAAAGCATTCTATGATTCTATGAGATGGCTCTTGCCATTTTAATGGTTAAGAATGAAACAATAACAAAGCTTGCTATGTTAATATTGACTCTTCTTCAGAGGCAGTCACAGTGAACCTGAAATTATAAACAGTCTGTATAATTTGAAGGAGGAGATGAATAAAAGGTTTGCAGAGGATGTTAAAAAAGCTCAGATGCAGCACTTAAGCAAGCAGAACAACTAAGGGTGCTCCAGCTGATCAAAGTGGGGAAAACATGCCAAACTGTCTGCTTTGTTTATAGTCATTGCCACTCTCTCGCATCATCTGCCTCTTTGCGTTATCCTACTGTCTACATTTTTTACTTACTGTTGAATGATCAGTGAATCAGATTCCATTATATTTTTCTATGACAGATTCATTTAAATCCACTGAGCTAACGTTTTCTTAGAGCAACTACTATAATCTCTTTATGAATGCTAGTTCCTTTACTCATAACCAGAAGTGGTCAGTAAATAAAGAATAACAAAACTATGAGCTATGAAAAGGACTAGGAGAATTCCATGTCAAAATGGACACAAGCTCCTGGTATTACACTGAAAAGAAAAAAAGGCATGTCTCTCTTTTGGGCAAGGAGAAATAACTTTTCCACCAAATAAATTCATTAGCCTTCCTGACCTCATCATTACTACCTTAAGTTAGACATACCATCAAAGAGAGGAACATGTTTGACAGCCTCACTTTCCAGTTCAGCTTCTTATCAGTTAGTTACTACACTATCAGTTTGAAATTTATTGCTTGAGCACCACCTCGTGGAAATTGCTATTATTGCGAAACCTTGAAATTTACCCATGTGCATAAATTTATACACGAAAAAGACAACAGTGAAATGTAAGTAAATAGCAATTTCTTGTATTACTTTTAAATACCATTGAGATAAAAGATTAATATAAATATTTAGTTTCAAACAGCACATTTTCAGTGATTTTTTAAATACACAATTCTACATTCATGCATTTTATATCATTTTTTCATGAGAAATGTTGTGCTCAAAATGACCAGGCTATATAGTACTTACTAATTTTTCCAAGTAATCCTAATTACTATTAACAAATAAGTTCTATAGTTATTTAATGTTGCCATGTTGACTGTGCACATTAATATGCCTTGTATTTTTATTACAGATAACTAGTCATCTTCTTCTCTACCAATTTTGACAACATCCCCATCACATTTAAAATAAGGACAACTGACAAATTATAATGTTTCCAGAATTTCTGGAGCTTCTATTTATTTCTTTTATTCATTTTTTTAAAATATCTGAACCTCAATCAGGCCAGAACTTACTACTGAAATAATCATGTCATAAAATACTCAGACAACAGCACATCTGAGATAAAGGAGTTTTTAAAGCTCAGGAAAAAACAAACTGGAGGTAAAAATAAAACACTTAGAACGAGAGGGAGATGGAGAGTGTGATCTCTTTCAGGATATATTTTAAAATAATAACTAAAAAATCCTACTTGCATCAATAAAAATATTTTTATATTCAAATGAAGCCAATTTCAATCAAAGAATTAAGAGAAACAGATTCATGCTTTATTTCACAAACGTTGCGATGCAGTGGTTCCTTTTTCACAGACGCTACTAGATTCAATGGTCATGTATTTTTTAAGAAACCTGCTGAACAATTTGGCTTCTAAAGAATAAAGGTAGCTAATAGATTTAATTTTAAGCTTTTTCCATTTACTTTCAAACACTGTTTGTATCTCACTTAAACCCAGAATATGATCAATTGAGGTTGAGCATTAGGAACTCGGCAGTCAGTCCTTCCAGAAAGACTGGTCATAGCATACACAGCTAACTTCTGAGTGGGTTTTTTTTACCACAGGTATTAAGGCAACTTCTGATAGATACATGTACAGTTTTTGACTGGGATAGAGTTAATTATATTCATAGTAGCTGGTATGGGGCTACGGTCTGTATTTGTGCTGAAAACAGTTTTGATAAAGCAGGGATGTTTTAGCTTTTGCTGAGCAGTGCTTACCTAAGTCGAGGCTTTTTCTGCTTCTCCCACTGTCCCACCAGCAAGGAGGCTGGAGGTGCATAAGAAGTTGGGAGGGGACACAGCTGGGACAGTTGATCCCAACTGAACATAGGGATATCCCACACCATATGTCATGTTCAGCAATAAAACTAAGGGGCAGCAATAAAACTGGGAGGAGGGCAGCTGCTTGGGGACTGGCTGAGCACTGGTCAGTTGCTGGTGAGCAATTGCTTTCATTTGCATCACTTGTCTCAGATTTAATTTTTCTCTTTTTTTCCCCCCTCTATTTCTCTATTTCTTACAATTTATTATAATTATTGCTAGTATTTATTTTTAAGTATTAAGCTGTTTTTATCTCGACCCACAAGTTTTCTCACTTTTACCCTTCTGATTCAAGCATGATTTCCCTGACAAAGCTGATCACCCTCTATGACAAAGTAACCTGCTTGGTGATGCGGGGCAAGCAGTGGACATTGTCTACCTGGATTTCTCCAAGGCTTTCATTATCATTTTCCACAGCCTCTTTCTAGAGAAACTCATAGTGTACAGTCTGGACAAGTGGTCTGTGCTGTGGGTGGGGAGCTGGCTGACAGGCCACACCCAGACAGTGGTGGGAAATGGATCCTTTTCAAACTGGCAACCTGTCACAAGTGGGATCCCCCTGGGATCGATATTGGGGCAACACTGTTTAGTATCTTCAGAAGTGATCTGGATGATGGGATAAAGTGCACTTTGATGAAGTTTCCTGATTATAGTAACTGAGTGGGGAAGTGCATGCTTCAGAAGTGAGAACCACCCTGCAGGAAGACCTGTATAGTCTGGAAGAATGGGCTAACAAGAACCTTATGAAAGTCAACAAGGACAAGCGTGAGGTCTTGCACGTGGGAAAACATAAGCCAGGAGTGCAGCACAGGCTGGGATCCATCCAGCTGGGGAGTAGCTCTGAGGAAAGGAGCCTGGGGGTCCCGGTGGACAACAAGCTCAACATGAGTGAACTGTGTGCTCATGTGGCAAAGAAAGCCAATGGGATGCTGGGTTGCATCAACAAGAGCATCACCAGCAGAGATAAAGAAGTCATCATCCCAATCTACTCAGCACTTTTCAAGCCACACTTGGAATACTGTGTTCACTTTTGGTCCCCACTACACAAAAAGAATCTGGACAGGCTGGAGAGTGTCCAGAGAAGTGCCACAAAGATGATCAAACGACTGGGAAGCCTGTCATAAGAGGAAAGACTGAGGGAACTGGGTTTGTTCAGCCTGGAGAAAAGACGGCTTAGGGAAGACCTTATTACCATGTTCTCTTATTTAAAGGGTGGCTACAAACAATCATAGAATGGTTAAGGTTGGAAGGGACCTTAAAGATCATCAGGCTCCAAACCCCTGCTATGAGCAGCGACACCTCACACTAGACCAGGTTGCAGAAAGCCACTCCTTTTTTTACAAGGAGTCAGGTGGAAAAAATGAGGGGTAAGGGGTACAAGTTACTCCTGGGGAGATTCCAATTGGACACAAGAGGAAAATTTTTCACAATGAGAACAATCAGCCATCAGGGGGCGGTGGATTCCACAACATCGTGCACTTTCAGCTGGACAGGAGTATGGATCGTCCAGCTCCTAGTTCATAAACAAGTTTCAGTAATATCTAGTGCACACAGGTGACTCACAGGGAGTTGTAAAAGTGACCCAGTCTTGGATCACCTTGAGGTCCTGTCTCTGCAGAGACAACCCATGGGGAGCTGTGTGATAGCTCAGCCCTCGGCTGTGCTTTAGCCATAGACCAAACAGGGCAGTGCTGCAGCATTCAAACACCCAAAACCTGAGTTGAGCCTTGAAATTCCTCAACAAATAATACGCCCGAGTCTCAATCCAAACCACTGTTCAGTTGCCTGAGAAAGTAAGATAAAGAGAAGCCAAGGGGTTTTAATTCTGTCTTCAGCTGACAACCTCGTGTACCCAGATGATCAAAACATCAGCAAAAGTGAGATAAAAAGTAGAGCACACCAAAGTTAACCTTCCCCCTTCATGAAAAAAGGCAAGTGGAAGCTCCACCATACCACTACATGATAACAGTATAATCCACTCAGGCATAGTCCCTCCCACCATTACAGTAAATCAGAGGACAAAACCCCTAAGATTCGGGTTGGGAATCAGGAGTCCCTTCCCCAACTATACAGCTGACCTGTGTGGAGACCCTTCTTTCTTGATTGGGAAACCAGTTAAGGTCACCTTCCTGGGAGTGAAAGCCCTTACCTGGAGGGTTAAGCAAGTATGTTGCATGCTGTAAGTTTGTAACTGTAGGCGATTAACTAACACAGGTATAGCATTTAGCACGCTTTATAGGTTGCAATAGTGTGTTCTTACTTTTAAATTGTAACAGTGGCCTCTTCCATTGTATCTGCGAAAACCTGCAATAGTGGCATAATAAATCTGAGTGCAGTTCAAATAAATTGTTTGCTTGACCCTTGCAGTTAAACCTGTAAGCAAAGTTCAAATAAATTGTTTGCTTGAACAGTACAGTCAGTTCTCTTTTTGTTACAACAGGGTGCTAGGCAATCTTGTCTAGATGCCTCTGCCATCCAGAGGGACTATAACAGGCTTGATAGGCGGGCCCATACCAACCTCATGAAGTTCAAAAAAGGCTAAGTGCAAGGTCCTGCACCTGGGTTGGTGGCAATCCCAAGCACAAATAAAGGTTCAGTGGAGAATGGATTGAGAACAGCCTTCAGAAGGACCTGGGGGTGTTGGTTGATGAAAACCTTAACGTGAGCCGGCAATGTGCACTGGCAGCCCAGAAAGCCAACCATATCCTAGGCTGTATCAAAGGAAGTGTGGCCAACGGGACGAGGGAGGTGACTCTGCCCCTCTACACTGCACTTGTGAGACCTACCCTGGAGCACAGTGTCCAGTTCTGGAGCCCCCAACAGAGGAAGGACATAGCACTCTTGGAGTGAGGCCAGAGGAAGACCACGAAGATGCTCAGAGAGCTGGAGCACCTCTGCTCTGAAGACAGGCTGAGAGAGTTAGGGTTGTTCAGCCTGGAGAAGAGAAGGCTCCAAGAAGACCTTATAGCAGTTTTCCAGTACCTGAAGGGGGCCTACAGGAAAGCTGGGGAGGGACATTTACCAGGGCACGTAGTGATAGGATGAGGGGTAACAGTTTTAAGCAGGAAGAGGGTAGATTTAGGTTAGACATTAGGAAGAAATTCTTTAGTGTGAGGGTGGTGAGACATTAGCACAGGTTGCCCAGGGAGGTTGTGGATGCCCCCTGCCTGGAAGTGTTCAATGGCAGGTTGGACGGGGCTTTGAGCAACCTGGTCTAGTGGGAGGGACAACATCCCGGCCCATGCAGATGATCTTTAAGGTTCCTTCCAACTCAAACCACTCTATGATTCTATTATTCTAGATCGTGCTTTTGCCAGGAAATGTTGGACCATATAATCCTTGAGGTCCCTTCCAATCTGGTATTCTATGATTCTATGATTATTGAAGTAATCTGGAATCAATTTATTAAAGAAGCAATCAACAGCACAGACACATGTAATTTTACAGCACTGCTGACCTGGTCAGCAGTATTTACATAAGTAAATACAGTAACCCTATTACTGGCTTTGCAGCTATTTCACATGCTGATCAAAGTCGTAAGTCAGACAGACATTCTAATGACTAGATCAAAGACACTGTTAATAAAGGTTCTTGAATAACACACTTCAAAAACATCTTCCAACTTCCAGGAACTGTAGCTATAGGCAATAAACAATACATAGACACTGTTAAATTAGTTCAGTAAGCAACAGCTTAAGTCAAAGTAATGATAATGTATTCTGTGTTTTAAGCTTATGCTACCTAGTTTTCCAGGCTTTATTCCATGTGGATGGACTGTATCTTTTGTAAAACATTTCCCTAAGATATTTGGGCTTTAAAACTAATAAAATAATAAAACTGCTGGTCAGCAACTACCTTTAAAGTTAGTTTTAAATACTCTGAAATCCTAAACTGTGTTTGCGGAAAAGAAGAAAAACCATTAGAGACTGGTTTGTCTGTATCCACAACCACACGATGTTGTAATATATTAAAATAAATTTGAAGCTTCTTCCAATTTCACTTCTTTTGTTTCTCAACAATAGACACAAATACTGACTCTCCATAAAGGCCAGACAGTACCCATTATAAGGTACTGGATGAAATGCAAAGTGACCTAGAAACATTGGTATCGGTGACCTTCCTTGAACACGTGGCAGATGTTTTTGTCCTTTGTTCTGAAAGGACAAGCATGTTTCCAGGCACTTTCTGCAGACGTTCAGTTCTTCCGGGTGAGTGGTCATGTCTTTGATTCCTCACTGCACCTAGCAGGAGCAAATTTCCCCCTGCATGATGACAGGTAGGCTCAGAGTCATGTTAAGGATTGAGAGATTTGATTTCGTGGCTCTTTCTTGGATTGGTACAGATGGACACTGTGTTTTGATCCACCTGTAAATGACCATTTGAGTTGAATATTCAAAACTGGCTTCATGTGACAACTGTCATAGCCCTTATTTGATAACACTGGCTAGGGAAATTATTTCTGATCAACCTAACTGTTCTGTGACTTTGCAGATTGTATATACTCAAGACAAGATGACACTACTTGAATTCTGTGAAATTTTAAAGCACAGATGTCTCCTCATGTTCTTTCAGCCCACTAACTAGTTTGACCTATTAATATTTTTAGGCTGAGAGAAAAGCGTATTTTTGACTCTTGTCACCTTCAACAAGGAATGGATTCTAGCAGGCAGGAATACACTACACACCTGCTAACTTATCTGCTACAAATTGTATAGGCATCACACAACTTTATGCAAAAAATAATTTTATCCATCATGTTCTAATCAGTATCCATCAATGTTGCAATTGACTTGCTATGCACTGCCAGTTCATCAGCATACACACTTCTGTTGTAAGTGCTAAATCTAGATAATAATCTATTTACCGTCATCTCTAAGATACCTGCCACAGTTTCTCTTTTATACTGGAGAAGAAACAGTTTTCTAGATTAGTAGAAATTATTATGTTGTAAGGAAGTATGGTCAGTTTAAAGTACTACATTTGAGGGCTAATATATTTTTTCTTTTAGTGTCTTTCTCTAAACTATAGATGCTTTTGGAGAGCTATCCCTAAACAAGTGCCACTTCTGGGTGTCTACCTAGCTGCAGTGACCCCTCGTTCTGCTTTTGTAGCAAATACTTGAAACTGAATGAGGTTTATTGTTATTAAAGATAAATCTTTATATGTGAAGTAAGGGTTGGCTGTAGCAGATATAGCACTGGCTCCTGCTGGACTGAACAATCATGAAACGCTTTATCATCCATGCTGTTTTGAATTAATTGAGAATAAAGTATGTGGATCCAGATCAGTGCTACAGAGATCATTAGCACACCTGTAATTAAGTGCAGCTTCTGTTGGTAACTCAAAGTTACTAAGAGCTAGGATAAATCGGCATGTAAACTTTATTATTTCCAATCAGAAAATGTTTGGATTGCACAAGTTATAAAGTCCTAATACTATGCCATCTATCTGACTTTTAGCTAAAGGTCCTGTTTTCCAGTTTTACAGGCAATAAATTCAAACTGCTATGCAGAATAGGATCTTAATATTTTTATGTTTTTAAACATAATCTGAGAAAAGTATATGGTACCAGTGGAAAAAATATTTTTTATAAAATCCAAACAGTTCAAATTGAAGAGAAGGGCTGCTGATTCTTCTTTCTAAGCCTGATGAATTTTAAAAACCCTACAACCTTGGTTGCATTAGTTTCAACACAGTATTCTCTTCAAGACTTCAATTTCAGATCAAATAGTTATGTTACATGCCTTTACATGGTTATTGTTGCAGACACTTAAATAGGTTTGCCTGCTTTCTTTTGTCTTGGTCCAATACAAATTTTCCCACAGTAATGATTGGATGTGTATTTCTCATCGTGCTAAAAAAATGATTTAGCCTACAGTGTTAGACATTAAGGAAGTTTTTTTGCTGTAACGTCTTCGTGAAGCTCTTGTCATCCTGCTCACATCTGAATGAGCTTGCAACTTAACCCATCTGGGAATGCCTCTGCAAATAAGCTATGTATTACTTTGGTCTTCTTCAGTCTCTGATGATCCCCGTGTATCTGAGAAAGATCCCAGGATTCCCATCTCCCACAAAAAGAAGGTGAAAGATTGGCTAGGTATAGTTGTGTCCACTGCTCTAGCTTTCTTTTCACACTTCGTTCAGGACTGCCTAAGAATATTTCCAATTAGGCTTGGCTGGCAAATAGGTTCCTCACCCTGATGCCTCTAAACTGCTTGGGAGCAGTAGTTTAAATCTAACCTCCAAGTCATATCTAACAGAAATTCTTTGCTAAAAATAGTAAAGAAACTATATATATTTATGTATATATATATATAACTATACTGTTTCTACTCAAGTACTAATTCATTAAGCTAAACTTCAGGCAATCCTCTCCAAGTACAGATGTCATCCATTCTAAGCTTTGTAGGATCACCTTGCTTTAACAAGAATATTCTAGCTGTGAACACATTATGATTTATCCAAAATGGCACTGAACTGACGAAACCTGACATCTTCACAGCCTACCAATGAATGCCCTAATGTCAGGATTTAGACAGAAAAGAAAGAAAGATCAGTAACCTTATTAATGGGTGCTAAGATGCAGAGAGTTTTGTTTCACTGTATAGGACTTACAAATATTTGTAACCTTACGGTGCTAATAAGAAATAAATGCACTGGGACAATACTAAGATGAGCAAAAACTGCCATCCAGCTTAGCTAAAAATAAATAAAAGAAGCAAGTGTACAAGTGCTAATGTGAACCAAAATCATATGCTTAATTGGTGTGCAAAAAACTTCATAGGATTTTTTTCAAAAACTACCATAGATTTAAAGAGGAGATGCTCTTCCCTGTTAGTTATTTGCTAGAGTTAAATTAGTATAAACTGTACCTACGTGAGCATAAGAATGAAGTCTGTGCACATTCACAATACGGTGCTGGAGGTAAATTGAACAGACTCGCATGTTTTATAAAATTATGTACCTGAGTTGTGTTTTTAAGACATATATATATCAATGAGCAGTAACTTCACGATTAAAATTAATTCCTATTTAAGAAAAAAGTGTTGCCTTTAAGATAATCCATCTCACTATGAATAATAATTGAATGTCATTGTTCTTGGCTAGAAGCTAGTTGCATTTTTAGTTTGCAGCTGCCTGACACTTCTGCATGCTCCACATAACGACAAAAGATGCAAAATATCTAGACACAATAGGATGACAAAACTCACAAAATCCAATTCCTAGAGCATTTTTCAAGAGTGCTCCAACTATGCATAAGAAATTAATTAGAAGTGTACCAGCAAATAGTGCTTATGAGTATGTATATATTCCGTATTTATTGTAGTACTATTACGTTATCACCGAGGGAAATTACAGAGTGATGAACACCTGTTTTACACAGGGAGCCACTAAGCTCTGCAGTTATCTGTCCCAAGTTTCTTCTCAGAGAAAAACCCGTTTGAAGAGACAATACCTTAACCCTTTTTTGTAAGCTCTATGTAAAAGAGCTTTGTTAAATGTTTTCAGGAGACACATAAGTGTTGCCTGCAAATTACACCCATAGAAACAAGCCAAAGAACAGAACTGAAGAACCTTACTGAATACTTAGTTTTATTCCCTGGCAGTAAGTAAAGTTTGGGAGCAAAGGTGCATGCAAGGGTGGCAATTTTTTCTTAACATCACCTTTTCCCCTTCTGGAAAAGCCTTCTGAAACAAAGTCCTAGCAAAGCTTTAATGTTAGACAGAATTATTTTGTCTTTATTAGGAAAATTAATGAAAGATTAGCATATTTTCCATTAAAAACAGTCATGTACTCTTTTATTTCCCTTCCACTTTTCAACAAATGTTGGCAGAGAAGATTACAATAATTTTAAATATGATAATTTTAAAACTGGGTCCACATCCTTGCCACCTCTAGGCTACAGTGCATAATATAATTGGAATATCTAAAAGCTACAGTGGTAGCAGAATAATAATAGAAAATTACTAATGAAATTCTACTGCAGTATAATTTTTCATAACTTTTCACACAAAACAATATTTTTTAGATTTGATATGTTTTAAATATAGCTACAAGTGGACTGTATCTTTGATAAAAAATTCAGTTGTGAAATAGAAAAATAGCAAATGTTTTTACACAAATAATTCCAAGACAAGTCATAACAAGCTAAGGCAAAACTGGAAACTTTCTTGGCTATAATATAGATTTTATTACTCACAGATTACCCAAAAGTACACATTCCTCTCCTCAGTAGCTGCTCTACTGCTAGCTAGAGAGCAGGTTTTCTTAAGAAACCATCCCATGAAGCTAACTAAAAGCACATGCTGAATTTATTCTCTATAAATGAATAACAAATAAAATGTATTTGTCTAGCTACTTTGGCTAGCTATATTCCTTTGCCAAGTATTGATGTTAGTAGTATAAGAAAACATAGTTTAGCTATTTCAAATTAGCAGCAGGGGTTTTGGGGTTGTTTTTTGGGTTTTGTTTTGGTTGGGTTTTTTTTTGGAGTCTCTCTTCCTGTTCACTGCTTTATAAAATTGCAATGAAGGGCTATACAGTGGTTGCTTCCAGATGTTGAAGTGCAAAAATTGCATTGTATCTGGTACTACTACTCTTCATCTTAAATAAATATTTAAAAATCATCTAGGTTTTACATCTTACATATATTTAGAAGCTGCAGGGCTGCCAAAATTTATCAGCTAATAAATAATTTATGTGTACATTGTCACTAGATTTCTTTAATTTCTTAGTTTTTTCATTGAATAAATAAAGAGAAGGAAACCACTTCCAAAGTGTGGACATTTTCTAGAGGCGTGGACTTAAAACAAATCTATGTAAGATCAAGCTGCCAGGGCATTTCAGCTAAGTTGAAATGAGGACAGAATCCATCACCTACCCTGTATTCCTCACAATATATGGTCAGGAAGGCAGGCATTGCAAATAGGTTTGCCCTAAGCTCCTGTAATCATTAAAAATGCTACTGCCAGTATTTATTTCTTAAAACTATGATACATTTGGTGTTATCCACATTTCAACTCCCACAATCACTATAATCATACTCAAAATCGAATAAAAGGAGAGGCATACTTCTACATTGACAAAGAAAATTACCATGTCAGAAGTACCAGAAAATGTCCATATATAAGAATAGTTCTGTCTCTGGTAGCCAATCAAGTCTGGAATGGAGATTCATGGGGAAAACAAAATAAGCCTGCCACATTTCAAAGATGATGCATGATGGCCTTTTAAAAAAATGCAATAATAATAATAAATGGTCTAGCTGTTTAACATGGATGTAGAGTTAATAACAAGAAAGTAGAAAACAGACTAAAAAAAGTATATTACTGTAAATAGGTATTACTTTTGGTTTTGCTTACAGAATGTCAAGATAATGTCAAGATGTCCTCATGGGTCGGTACTTGGACCAGTGTTATTTAACATCTTTGTCGGCAACATGGACAGTGGAATCAGGTTTGCTGATGACACCAAACTGTGTGGTGAAGTCAACACGCTGGAGGGAAGGGATGCCATCCAGAGGGACCTTGACAGGCTTGAGAAGTGGACTCATGCAAACTGCATGAAGTTCAACAAGGCCAAGTGCAAGGTTCTGTAGCTGGGTTGAGGCAATCCCATGCACAAATACAGTAAGGATTGAGGACAGCCCAGAGGAGAAGGACTTGGGGGTAGTGGTCGATCAGAAGTTTAACATGAGCTATCAATGTACACTTGCAGCCCAGAAAGCCAACTGTATCCTGGGCTGCATCAAAAGAAGCATAGCCAGCAGGTCGAGAGAGGTGCTTCTCCCCCTCTACTCTGCTCTGGTGAGACACCCCCTGCAGTACTGTGTCCAATTCTGGAGTCCCCAGCATAAGAAGGACATAGAACTCCTCAGGCGTGTCCAGAGGAGAGCCACAAAGATGACCAGAGGACCGGAGCACCTCCCCTATGAAGATCAGCTAAGGAAGTTGGGGTTGTTTAGCCTAGAGAAGAGGAGGCTCCAGGGTGACCTTATAGCAGCTTTCCAGTATCTGAAGGGGGCCTACAAGAAAGCTGGGGTAGGGCTTTTTACACGGATGTGTATTGAGAGGACAGGGGACAATGGTTTGAAACTTAAAGAGGGGAAATTTAAGCTAGACATTAGGAAGAAGTTCTTTCCTGTGAGGGTGGTGAGATGCTGGAACAATTTGCCCAGGGAGGTTGTGGATGCTCCCTTCCTGGAGGTGTTCAAGGCCAGACTGGATGAGGCCTTAAGCAACCTGGTCTAGTGGGAGGTGTTCCTGCCCATGCAGCAGGATTGGAACTAGATGATCTTTAAGGTCCCTTCCAACTCTAGCCATTCTATGATTCCATGATAATAGGAGTATATTATTTATTATTATGTTATCAAAATATGAAGTCAATGAAGACTTAAGGGAAGGATAAGAGAGGAGGTCATATAGACTGCCTAGCACTATGGAAATTAAAGACACAAAAAATGGAGGAAGAAACAAAACAGAAAGTGAATTAATATTGCATTCTTGTGTGTATTTGAAGCAAACATATATATAAAAAAAGAACAAATACAGAGTTGCACTTACAAAAGGGACATAAGTTTGGAAAAGAATGAGAAGTACCTTGCTACAACAATAAAAATGCAAATATTCATTAATGTTTTATTTTTCTTTGAACTGTCTTAAGGAATTGGTCAAATTATTGAAGTAATTTTGAAGCTTGATTAAATCTTAATTATGTCTCTTTGTAGATATAATAATGATTGATAAAATTCAAGTTTTTTAGTATTGCAGAAGTTTTGATAATATTTTCCAGTGCAGGTATTAAATTCCCAGTAGAGAGGCTCAATGTATTATCCTAAAGGTTAAAGAAAAAACAAATCTTCTGCTTGCTACGTATAGTTTAGAAACTCTTCAGTCAAGCTAATTGTACCTAGCAGCTGGGTGGATCAGTGGCAATATGCAACCAATTTCTAAAATAATGAACAAGACTGTCCAGGCACCTGATGCATTTACATAAAACATAATACTTAAGGGAACAGCAATGCTAGTGAAGGAAAATAGTTGGCTATGATGAAAACAGGGAACACTACTGTGTTCTCATTACCTTAGCATGCTTGTATTCCTGAAATTAAAACAGGTATTTCCACAGACTATCGCAAAACTTCAATCTCTGCAAGTATTAATATAGACAAGTAGTAATGCCCCCCTTCACAGGCACACTTCAGGAGACAAAGTGCCTACTTTTAATGTTTCACAAAGACAGTATGTAACTGTGTCTCTGTATTCTAAGCCCCAAAAGATGCTTCTGATTCCTTTATTGGTAGAAGGACTGCATAACAGCATCTCCTAAATGAGACTGATCTCCGTAGGAACAGCAGATGGAGTTAAGGCAGTTTTTCAATAGCAGTAATGCCTCCTACATATTGAAACATTAATACCAAATATTAATCACTGTTAACATAAAAGCTAGCAGGCTCATAATTTTCCCAGCAATACCCCATGCTGTTAGCAGGTGCTTATCCTGCTGAGAAGAGGTTAAGTGGGTACTGCTGATTCACTGAGGCAGGTGGATTGTTACCTCTGTTGCATGAAAGGGAGCAAGAGTGGCTCCCTAGGGAACAACAGGATTTTAAGATTAGAACAACCATTCCTACCAGAGAAGCACAGGTACAGTCTGGCCCAGGAAAAGTCTTCAGATGCGTTTTCTTGATAATCTGTTAATAGCGACTAATCTCTAGGAAGAGATTTTACACTACAAACTTTGCTGGTTTTGCTTTTGAGTTTGCTCACACAATTAGGTAATAGCCATTGGAAAAATAAGTACATCTCACAAAAAAAAAAAAAAGAAAAAAAAGAGTTTACAGGAGGAAAAATAAACATCTAGACCTTCAGGCTTCATAGTTTAATATAATTTCAGCTCCTCTCTATTTGAAAAATAACTACACGCATGAATCCTATGACTGACGTAATACTTGTAGTCCCTGAGCTCTAATGATATATTATGACAGTATGGAAAACAAAAGATGAACAGGTGTGAACAAAAAATAGGAGGAAAGGTCTCAAGCTTTGTCTCTGTTTGAGTTAGCATGTATGGCCCTACAGATGCAGGCATAAAGTCTGGCCTTTTTCTAGTTATCTTGGTAGCAAGCACCGAGAAAAGGTGGCAGCACAGGATACAGCACACTGTCCCAGCACGGATGCTCAGTATTGAAAGACAGCTGGAACCCTGTGCTGTAGCCTACATGGTGTGAATTAACTAGCAAAAGATTAGCTTGATTATGCCTACTCATGCTATAACAGCATACTAACTGTATGTAGATGTATTTTTAGTTGCTAACCTATCAGAAAATGTGGGAGAGGACAGGTAAGCAGCAAGTCTCATAACATCCACTAAAACCTTGAAAAGACAAATACAATTAATGCATCATCCCTTACCAACAATGGCAAATATACCTCTGGCACGCTGAAAAAAACAATATCATATGAAGCACGCAAAAAATGAAAATAGCCTTCATAAAATGGTGCATAGTTACAGATAGCAGTGCTCCCAATAATGGTATTATAAACATTATATTTATGTATTTTTGTTGATTCAGAAAGGCTAGGATACATGTTTAGGAAAAGACAAGCAGGTTATGAATGGGCTAACTCGAAAGGCCATTAAATGATAGGCTTTATAAAACATGCATACAGTAAGAAATAATTTTTCCTACATTTATTTATTTCAGTGGTATAGTAATAACATGTAGGCAAAAACTGGAAAACTAATTATGAGGGAACTTTTTTTGCTACTGTTACATTTTGTCATTCACCTGCTTTGCACAAACAGTATACAAGGAAGTACCATACAATAAATGCTCAACAGCTCTTGGCCTTGAACAGCTTATTCATCTAATTGTGCATCCCTTGTGGATTTTTCATAATACTTTACAGATCTAATTTAAATACTCTTACAGATTCATCAAATACATTCTCTGAGGCACATTTATTCAGCTTCCTTTAAAAACTTCTAATGAATTCTCTCGATATGTAATTCTATATTCAGCATCATGATTTGAATTAAGTATTACTGAACAAGGTGTTCATTATTGGATATGAATTATAATTAGAGCAATAGTAACCTTTACTATGATAACTGCCTTAAATGTAAGGGAGAGATTAAGCTTTATCAGTCCCAACTGCACAGAAAGTAGAACTAAAATATTAGATCTTTCCTTGAAAAGCTAAACACATCGTCCTGCTATTGTGCCACCAAACAGTGGCTAATTTACTACAAACAATATAATACATGCTAATACTATGATGGGACCTAGATTTTCAAGGTATCACATACTAATGATTGCTCTACTGATACATTTATCATCAGCTTTGAACAGAGAAATCCGTCCCTGGAAAGACTATGAAGCACATCCTCTTGGAATCCATTTCTAAATGCATGAAGTACAAGAAGATAACTGGGAACAGTCAACATATATTTGATCAAAGGCATGTCACATATCGCCAACTCAATTGCCTCCTATGGTGAAATGATTGGCTATATGGATGGTAGGGGAGCCACATAAGTAATATGCTTTGACTTCTGTTAAACTTCTGATGCTGTGGCAACAGCATTCTCATTAGGTAGTTGAGGAACTATGAACTGGAGGAAGAGGCAGTTAGACACATTGAAAAATGGCTGAACTACCAGGGTTTGCATTGTGTTGGCAGCCAACACAAAGTAGGGCACCCCAGCAGTTGATCCTGGACATTATTTTCCAGGATCTTTATAGATGACCTGAATGATAAAACAAAATGTACCTTGACCAATTTCTCCAAATGGTACCGAATTAGGAAAAGTGGTTGATAGCTAGCAGAAGAATCTAAATCCAGAGGAGTTAACAGGAACTAAGCTAACAGAAACACCTTGAAATTCTGCAAGAAGTGAAAAATTCTGCACCTGTGAAGAAATACACAGCCTTGCGTACTGGTATAAGTAGGGCTAAGAGAGACTGAGTAGCAGCCCTGGACCAACCAACCAACCAACCCCAAACACCATAATCAAACAAAAAAAATCATGGCCATCAGATACTGGCAGGTTGAGCAAAGTTATTAAACTCCTCTGGTGGGGTTACACCCAAAATGCCATGTCCAGGTTTGGACCCCAGTGTTCAAGACAGATGCAGAGAAAATGGAGGAGTTCGAGGCTTAGAGAACATGACTTCTAAAGGGAGAGGGAGGGAGAGGGAACTTGCCTTGTTCAGTCAGTTGAACAGAAGGCTGAGGGACAACCTAACAATTTTCCACAAGTACTTGAAGGATGTATACAAAGACGTTGAAGCTAAAATCTTCACAGTAGCAACAAAAAATAAAGGACAATAGCCACAGCACCTAAGGAAATTAGGAAAGCTTTCTTCCACGACACAATGACTCTTTCCTAGGATGGCATCAGATTGCTGGAGGTTGAGAAATCTCCACCCTTAAGGATTTTACAGAGTTGATTAGACAAAACCACAGCTCATCTGGCCTAGTGTTGGTCAGACTACTCCCAGTATGAGGCTGTGAAAAATGATTTACATTCTCTTACAACCAACACTGCTAAAGATGTTCTGAAGTAACTGTAACAACATCTCTGCATATGGTAACCTTCAGAAATATGGGTGTATATGTACCAATAATGGTACACAAATACAAGCCATCTTATTCAGTGCTCATACTAGATACTTCTTATTTCTGCTTGTGTACAAAAAAAGCATAAAATACAACAATGCAGCTAAGAAAAAAACCCATCTGCTTTAAACTGCTGCCATCCAACTCTTAGACTATGGTGCATCTCCTGTTTCTTTCAGGCAATGAAATATATTGTTTATATGTCCAACCCACAATAATTTACAGAAAACCCCTTGTATAATTAGTGTATTGCCACTTGTTTGATTTCTGTTCTTAAACAAGGTTAATGGCCCCAAACACTTCTAGGTCATCTGAAAACCTTAACTGACAAACTACACACAGTTTGCAGCAAGGTTTAGAAACTATTGCACTACAACTTTGTGCCTTACAGTTACCCACCTTTAAGATTCTCCAAATGCTGCTATGCCTGATACAGGGGCAGTACATAGAGACTGCACCATTTGGCTAACTTCTAGATGGTAGAAAAGACAATTCTATTTCAGATACATAAAAATGTAATAATTTGTGGCCTAATTGGAGCTTTATAACAAGGCTGACACCAACTTCTCACCCATCAAAAAACTACCCAGAACAAACACCACCACCACCCAGGATGGAACACTCACGTTGGAAATACCAAGGGAGAAACCAAAACTCATTGCTTTTTACTCCCAAGAGCAATCAAGTTACATATCAAAACTTGATTTTTAAAACCAATTTATTATTAGAGTAGCACTTTATGTTTTTAAATTAACCTAGAGCTCAAAAAGCAACAAACTGGGAGATAGAATAATATCCTGTTTATCCTCCAAATAGGAGTCGCACAGACAACGCTAACATTCAATTACTATGCTGATGAGAAGCACAACAGCTACTTGCAAAAAGAAAATTCATTTAAGTGCCCTAGGGGCACAGTTTAGGCTATTGGCATATTTTAGGCATATTCTGAAGGCTGAGCTTTTAGAAGCAACATGACTGCCTTGTATCACTTCTATTTAGATCATTTGGTCTAAGAATTTACAACATGCTAGATTTGAAAAGGGCCAATTTTAAATTACTTTTAAATTTAAATTATTTTTAGTTCCTTAGCTCACTGAAGACATTAATTGTAACTCCCCAGAAAGAATAATGACTTTGGGAAGATGCACCAGGTTTGCCTTGGAAAATAAAGACTGCAGCACAACCAGAAAGGGTTTGCAACCTAGGTTCTGAGGTAAAAGGTCCTTGCATGCCCTGCACATATGTATAATCCACATTACTTTTAAATGAAATTTTTAAGACGTATTTTACACACAAGACAGGTGTGTTTTTAGACACCTGATTCCAGAACTTGGTTCCAGAACCTGATTCTTAGTTTATTCACTGAAAGTTCTGATCACACTACTTCAGAAACAGTTAATGGACACCTATTTCAAATTCTTCAAAATTTCATTTCATTTTAATATTGACATAAATCAAGAGGAGAAAAATTTTTTGTTCCACTTTTAATTTATGTATGATTTTATACCATACATCAATTCCGATAGTTGTCTTATTTGTAAACAGTTACTCCTTTTTAAGACTTATTTTGTTACATGTCCAAAACCTATATTTTATTCTTTTAAGATACAAAAGATGGAGGAGGGAAAAACACAGTAACTGAGGCATAGTCATTTTTCATAGTCCACACACTGAAGAACTAGTCATAAATAGCAAGCCTTTGAAGCTAAAAACTACAGGTCTTGTGTGCCATACTGCTGCAAAAGCTAATCTCAACTAAAACTAGAGATCCTGTGCTGAGTCTCAAGGCAACTTGCTGGAAACGTTTCAACCAAATGGGGAATCAGAATGTGGAATCTATGATATGGATAAGAATAATCTAATTCCAGTACTTTTTTTTTTTGTTGTTTTTTTGCTTGTTTTTTTGGCAAAGATTAACAACAAAAATGAAAGCCATGCTCACCTCAGTACCAGTCCAGCTTACATCCCAGGTGGAGTATTTTAACAATGGGTTTTTCAGAAGTAGCTGAGATTGCAAGCTTATTGTCTTTCATGCATTTGAAAAATTTAGCTTGTCCTAAAGCACAAAATCTCTTTTCCTTCTTTATTTTTAGTGGGGATGGAAGGAGAGAAGTGGGTTTCACATCACAGAAAGCATTTCCTGCTCAAGTCTGTCTTGAGAAAAGTTCAAAAACTTACTTTCTTGTACAAAAGTCTGTAAGCTTACCCAAAAGTTTGCAGTGCTGTTCTGAATGGTCATGTCAGGAAAGAAGAATAAAATTAAAGACTATTTGTAAATGATTGTTATTACAATTTATGTCATAAAGCATAATTAGTAAATTTTCTTAGTTTTCAGTTTGGTATAGATTTCTATTTATAACTTTTAATGACAACTCAGTAGCATTAAGAAGACTAATATATAATAAGGTAATAATTAGATTTTGTTTACCTAATCAATTTAATTAACAGGCAGAATTACAGCAATAGTTCTGCATGACCCTTTTTTCACCTTAGCAGTACTGTTATACTGCATTGATACCTTCATGTTCTGGAATCACAGTTTGGTTTTTCCCTGTCTTTATGTTCAACTCTGCAAACCCTAACCTTTACAGAAACACAGTTTCCTCAAAGTGAATGAATAAACTACTTTTAATCTGTTGAAGAAATGAGAAATTATCCTATCAGTGGTCTGTATAATTATGTCTTTTAGGTGAAAATTATTAATGAAAAATATTTTTATAGTAATCCTAATTCTTCCTTTGTATTTGACAGCTGACCATTCTTTATTTGCTCTTCTCTACATCATAAGCCCTGCACATTTTTAACACTCTATAGAGAAGTACTATGCAAAAATATTAACCACTATTATTCCTAACTGGGTCATAGTAACATGAGCTGCAACATGCTGGTTTATATTCATACACTCTACTCCTAAGGTCAAAAGAATTATCAACTTCACTTTAAACCATGATTATGTAACATTACACACAGTGGAAATCTTTCTAAAACAGAGCTCCATGGAGGATAGTACTTCGACAGAAACTAAAATGTTCTGTGCTCTTAAACATCTACTAACCTTCTAATGAGCCCAAGCAAAAGCTTAGAATCAGGCACTACAGTTCACAAACATTCATTTACCTCAGCTACTTCCTACTAATAACTAAGTTGGAAAATGAGTCAAACAGAAATGGAAAGCTGAACAATTAAGATTCTCCCCATAAGCCCATCTCTATCATTTTATTAAAGGCACCCGGGAAAACCCTACTGAACAACTAATTCAAAATTATATTTGTAGAAAACAAATTAATGTAATAATTTTCTTTCTGAAATTAATTTAAATCTCTGTGGATGCTCCAGCAAATTCACTCTTTACTATGCATACAAAAAGTTATGAAAAGCCTTACTGCACTGCTTTAGGCAGATTCATTACTTCATTGTTGCCTGTAATGGCTATTCCCATCCAGCAGACTTGCTTTAAAGGAAATACATTTTTGCTCATACATTTATATCAGAAACTCTGAATATTGCTCTGCTGTCTTGCTAGACTATAAAATGAGTTAATTTCTAAGCGTAATTAACAAGCATGGTTAAATCATTTATGAAGTTCCGGTTTTGTGCCTTTTACAATCTGTTTCCAGTTTTCTCCATCAAATAGCTGGCTCTTAAAATTTCCTACTTTATCATATGTTTTTAAGGACTAAATTTTTCCAACCACTTTAAAGATGTAAAAGAAGATATCCACTTTAAGCAATTAATAAACCAAGCTGGGAAATATATTATGTAATACAGAATCTTTATATAGTATGGAATAAATATTTTATCACAAAGTAGTCTTCAGCTTGCTTCTGTACCTACTTCAGCCTTCCCTGAAGGCACTGGTCACGATGCTGTTCTCTGCTCATGCACATTTCTTAAATACCAATAGTTTTTTGAGTTGTCTTGGTGTTTGTATTCTGACTTCACATTTGTTGTCATAAGAATTAATGTTCCACATACTTGCAGACACTAGGTTATTTCTTGTTTATGTTTTTCCAAAGTTTCTTCTTGAAAGGTCTCTATATCGCTATATAAATTGCACTGAAAGAAGTTAAATCTGTTTCTAATAGCAAAAAGTTATTAACTAAGACTTTTGCAGATAATGGAATTCACTTGCTTTATGCCATCCAATCTCTGAAGCAAAATACAGAACTTTTATATTATTTTCTTACCATGGTTAAGGAAGTTCTGAGTTCTGCACGGCTGATGGATAATGCAACCTGAAGGTACTTGGTGCTTTACAAGAACAAGGATTATTCTATAGACATTAGTCCTTATGGCCATATATCACTAATACATATTCAAAGTATTTAAGCAAGGCAACACTGACAGCAGTTTAATTTCTAACCTGATGTTTACTTAAAATTTGTAACCTAGTGTGTCTTGAGTCTACATGTCTATATCCCTGCAAAAAAACCCTTCTAAGCAGTAAATTGCAAAATTCACTCTTCTACATAACCTACTGTGTGTTATGTGTTTCAAATGCTATCACCTACAAATAGAAGGGAATGAGCAATTAAAAACAACTCTTCTATGGATAGAAAAAAGATGCAGATGACACAAAACCAAGACTCATCTAGTGTGATACATGAAGCAAAAGTATATACTTCATGAGACCAAAGTTACGAAAAAAATATAGATCCATTATCCGCCAATATATGAATTTGCATTATTAAATACGACTTGTTAGTGTAAACACAAGTATTCCTCAATTCCTCTTGAATTAGGAGGTAAGGTACTATGAAACATGCATTTTTCATTGTGAGACTGGGAATTATCTTGAGCAGTGAAAAATAACTTTCCAAATAATTAATAAATTAAAATTACCACGATGTAATTATGTATTAACCTGATATAAAACAGCTAGTGTGGATGACAGGTGCTGATTATCTACCATTAAACTGAATCTTCTAAATATATCAGACTTTTAAAATGGGTCTAAATCTAAAGTATGTCTCGAATTATAGGCTCAATTTGAATAGATAAATGTGGCATGTAAAGAAATAAGTGGTTATGTGATTAATCTGAACACTAACAATCCTGCTAATATGTCAGTGGGGAGAACGGTCTGTCTTCTCCACCCTGCAAGCTTATATATAAAGTTTATTTCAAGTTAGCTTAAAGCTGATAAAGTCAGATTATTTTGTTAATATTAACAGTAGCTTTTTAAAAAAATATTCAAATCAAGCCTACATGCTGATATTCATTCAGATGGGAAAAGTGATAATATAAAAATAGAAGGTTCAAATAAGAAATAATCACCCTTTGAAGGTAGAGAGGTGTCTTTTTGAGGTGTGCAAGGCTTACTTCAGCTTAAAAGAATTAGGTTTTTGATAAAGGTGAAAAACAATAGTGACACCCAAACTGCCCCTTCTGAGATCCTTCTAGTCACAGATTCATAGAAACATAGAACGGTTTGGGTTGGGAGGAACCTTAAAGATCATCTAGATCCAACCCCCCCCTGCATGGGCCGGGATGTTGTCCCTCCCACTAGACCAGGTTGCTCAAAGCCCCGTCCAACCTGCCATTGAACACTTCCAGGTAGGAGGCATCCACAACCTCCCTGGGCAACCTGTGCTAATGTCTCACCACCCTCACACTAAAGAATTTCTTCCTAATGTCTAACCTAAATCTACCCTCTTCCTGCTTAAAACTGTTACCCCTCATCCTATCACTATGCACCCTGGTAAATGTCCCTCCCCAGCTTTCCTGTAGGCCCCCTTCAGGTACTGGAAAACTGCTATAAGGTCTTCTTGGAGCCTTCTCTTCTCCAGGCTGAACAACCCTAACTCTCTCAGCCTGTCTTCAGAGCAGAGGTGCTCCAGCTCTCTGAGCATCTTCGTGGTCTTCCTCTGGCCTCACTCCAAGAGCGCTACGTCCTTCCTCTGTTGGGGGCTCCAGAACTGGACACTGTGCTCCAGGGTAGGGTCTCACAAGTGCAGTGTAGAGGGGCAGAATCACCTCCCTCATCCCATTGGCCACACTTCCTTCGATATTTCTGATAGTAATAACTTTTAAAGTTACTTCTAAATACGAAATACACCCATATATAATGCTGCTTTTAGCTATTAGGTGCTTATTAACAGATTAAAAATGTATGAATAAAAAGGCAGACACTAGTTAAATTCTACAAACTTGGAGATGAAGCCAAATTGCAAACTATTTTTATTGAGGTCAATACCCATTTGTCTACTACAAGCTTGTTTGTGGGTTTTTTGATCCTTTCCAAGTTGAAAATACTAAGCTTACCTCATGAATCAGAATGAACCATATTAATTTCTTCTGCCATTAAAATTACTTCTTTGTGCCACTTTATTAGGCAATAATTCAGAAAACTATTCAATGACATCTACCCCCTCACCCCATTCTTAGACTTCAATAAATAGAATAATTTTGAGTAAAATATTTTGAGTGTTCTTGAAGAGGCACCCGTTAGTATGATTATGTGGATTAATCAACACACAGATTGAAAAGGGAAAGAAATTAAAAGACAAACAGTGAAAGTATCAAAGTATTAAATACTTTTTTCTAGCATTCTTTTTCACACTGGATTGATTTAGACTTGGGAAGAATCAGGAGCGTAGATACAGACTTCAACTTACTCTTGTTAAGTCATGCCTTATAGAAGCTTTGCATTTGAGAAATGTTATGGGTCATTTGGGTTCTAAACTCTTAAGTAACAATGTAATGAATAACCCCAAATTCTCTTAATCACATCTCCTATAAATGCAGCTAGTACTGTGTATGTACTCTCCTTGCTGGACTTCACTGTGTTCATCTCCTTGCTATGTATCTCAGAGACATTGCACACGATGTGGCAAACTATGAGAACTTCTGTTTAACCGTAAGTAAGACAAACTGTTTTCTGTAACTTCAGAATGGACTTTATTTAATTAGTCAATTAGAATCTGAAGTTTGAAAAAAAATACAATTACTTCTTGAGAAGATGAAATTATAAGATTTAGCAAATATGTATGAGCTTTTACACTGTGCTCACCATAGCTCACATCCATTCATATTTCTGAGATTTTACGGCAAGTGCATTCGGGGACTCAAAAAGTAATTAAATTTGCTCCAATGTGCAACATTAAAAGGTTCTTATTGAGTTAATCTACAGAAAGATTTGCTGTTTTTTGGTTTTCTACTGCGAGTAGCCTCTGTTTTCCTGCTTGCTCTTTGCAAGTCCAGCAGAGAGCCACCAAGATGATTAGGTGGCTGGAGTAAAACATAAAAGGAGAGGCTGAGAGGACTGGGTTTGTTTAGCCTTAGGGAAAAAAAGCTAAGGAGGAACCTTATTTGGCCTTGAGCTACCCAACGGATCAGTATAAAAAAGAAAAACTTAGTGAAGTGCACTCTGGAAAGGGCATGTAGCCCTCAGGGATAGAACATATGTTTTTTCCCCAGGGTACAGTGTAAGTTACTCATTTTAACTTGGTATTGAGTAAGACACAATGTGACTGGGTTTTGTGCCCGTAAGGGTACATTTCTAATTCCTTAGCATGAGTAACAGACTTCAAACAGAGGAAAGCACGTGCAGTGCCCTTGCTCTATACACCATTTCTCTATTAACTGGGCAAAAGAAGAACAAAGAACTTATTTCTTTTCTACCTTGATGACAAGTAATGGTAAATAAAAAATAATAGACATTAGCTTTTTAACCAGAGAAAGTAGCTACCCAGCTCTCCTAATACAGCAGATGTTATACTGAGGCTTTTCTTTGTTACATCCTTTCAGGTATTTCCCCTACTTCCTCAAAGACTGGATTTATGTAGTGCTAGCACACACAGGCTTCACAATATTAAATCAATTCTATAAGCAATAGCAGAACAATAAAGATTTTGGTTCAGAGACCTTAAAGCCTAAGCAGAAGACAGCAAAGAAAATTGCCTTTGCTTTTCTATCACTAATCTTATTTATTCTGGGAACGAAATCCAGCGCACTGTACAGTAAACCCTTAAACAGACTGTTGGTGGGAATAGAGAAAAATACACCTTATTTAGCTCTTTCTCTGCACACACTAGGAAAAGAGAGAGCTTGATGCCCTGCCCCAGAAACCAAAAGGCTTCAATATGTCTCTCCATGCATAAACTTGATATCATGAAGTTGTATGTACGAGCTTAATTTTTGCACATGGCAACCCACAGTAAGGTCAAAAGTACTTCTCTGAATGCCAAATTGATGCTCTGCCTGCACAGCTGGATATCACATCCTTCTTAATTTTGTATTTGTCCCAAGCTTTAGGACCAATTAAACTCTAACTTTGTTTAAATATCACTGCAGAAATCAAAAGCAGCTATCTCATTTTTTTTTTTTTTTTTAATAACATTAATATTGCCTTCTGAAATCTGTCCCAGCAAGATCAGGTTCACACAACATCCAGATTTACTGTTACCTTTCACAGACTTCAGTGTTTAGTACGGAAACAAGTGATTGTGTTTTAGAGGTTTAATGCTACAGGAACTACCAGCAAACCAAACCTTTAGCTGTAATAACCAGATTAGTGGACATCAGAACTTGTTAAAAATGGAAATAAGCGTATTTATTATGTTGATAAAATATTTTAGCAAGAATTCAGTATTCTTCATGTTAGACTGCCCACTATACATATTCTTTTTTGCACAGTGTTTTTAATTCATATTATAGTTTTCATAATAGCAGAAGAGATAACAGACAATTATTTAACTAAAATGCAAAAAAGCATTCAGAAAGCATTCAGCCTGTTCTATCAGAGGAAAGATTATATTTTTCCAATATTGTATTATGCATGACAAATTCTTCAGGGCTGAAGCTCTTTACTACAGAGAGCTGTCCTTATGTGTTATGTATGAACAGAGTAAAACAATATTTTTTTTTTAACCTTCAAGGATTAGAGGTTCCAAAAAATGTTCTCTTGCCTTACAGTGCATTTTACAGGGAAAAAAACCAGCCAGGATGTTTGCTCACTGGAATTTGTGATGCAGCAGAACAGTTTCAGTTAATATGAAATTCCATTTTCCATTTTTGCACGACAGTTTTACAATAGTTTCCTAGATCCTGGATTGACGCCTGAAGCCCTGATTTGTGAACAGCAAATTCTATTACATATACATGAACAGATGAATCCATCTGAGTATGTGCTTCATATTGTTTATTACACTTGTGTACAGCAACCTTCCCCATGTCACACAAACACCCCTGTACACCTATTATTGACAGCCCAAACAGCTCACAAAGGCTTTGTAAATTTTTAATTAAGGCAAATGAACAGACTTACAATAACAGTCCATTTTAGCATGTCAGAATTCTGCATTTAAGCAGTTAGAGTTGTAAAATTTACTCATATCTACACCAACCTACAAAGCAGTGTTTTAGTATCTAACTTGGTGGACATGCTAATGGAAGGTGAGAAAACTTGCTGTGCAAAAATGGTGACAACAAAATTAAAATACTACTCAAAGTATAAAGTTCAAAATATGTTATAACATAGGAGTTTCAGATTATTGCGTACTAAAACATGAATAAAGCCTAATGACAAGAATTAAACACAATTTTAAAACAGTGTTTTCTGCCTAGAAAGATGTGAGGTTGTTTTATGATTCCAGACCCCTGCATGGATTGTATGCACAATTTCATGGACCACTCCTCCTCTCAAAGAAACCAGCACTACTCTTTAATGATAAAAAATATATTGCACCTACAAGACACATGAAAGGTGTTGGTTTAGAGTGTCAGCCTAAGATCACAGAATAGCTAGGGTTGGAAGGGACCTTTAAGATCATCAGGGTCCAATCTCCCTGCAAAGAGCAGGGACACCTCACACTAGACCAGGCTGCACAAGGGCTCATCCAACCTGGCCTTAAACACCTCCAGGGAGGAGGCTTCCACAACCTCCCTGGGCAACGTATTCCAGCACCTTACTACTCTCATGGTGAAGAATATCTTCCTGATGTCTAACCTAAATCTCCCCTCTTTCAGTTTAAAACCATTACCCCTTGTCCTATCACTGCCCTCTCTGGTGAAAAGCCCCTCCCCAGCTTTCTTGTAGTCCCTTCACGTACTGGAAGGCTGCTATAAGGTCTCCCTGGAGCCTTCTCTTCTCCAGGCTGAACAGTCCCAAGTCTGTCAGCCTGTCTTCAGAGCAGAAGTGCTCCAGCCCTTTGGTCATCAGGACGAGATAATATCCTACCTACATTTATTTTGACATACTACACAGACTTCAGGACATACACTATTTATTCTGAGATGGAGTTGGCAGTAGGAAGTGCCGTTTCCATCAAGTGAAAAAATTAGCAATAACAAAAATATAATATAATAGTACTTATGAAGTTGGGCTGATTATGCATATTTATTTTTAAATAATGGCTTCAAAGATGTTTTAATTTGAATGGCTTGTAGGATGGAGTTTCACAATTCCACAGAACATTAAGGAGCCTCTAACCTTTTGCTGAAAGATTTAGTCATGGCCTTTTATTTTGAAGAGCCAAAACTGAAAAATCCTCATTGATTTTTGTTCACCAATGACACAGAATTAGCAACAAAAGAGTATTTTCCACAATTGAAGGTTTTCAGGATTAATTACAATTTTTTATTTAAAGATGTCAAATACCAGCAGTCAAGAAAGAAACAAAAAAAAAAAATTAAAAAGTCATTATTTTACTTACTTTAAGAATGTTGGAAAAACATTTAGTACTACATTAAAATGTGTCCTAAATACTTTATTCCATGTAAGAATCATATAGCTGGATTCAGGATCTCCATTTCTGGAGCAGAAAATTATAATTTACGAATACGTGTAACCGTTTTGAGGGGAATTAGAAATAATTTTAAAAGCTACAAGAATTCTTTGTACAGGAACCAAAGAACTGAAAATGTTATAAATTGATGAGGAAAGCAGTTTTTACTAAGGATAAAATCCTACAGCTTACACTATAGTGACCTTAGATAGAATTCTACACAAAATTTCCTAGTACATTGTCCTTTTAGAAACACCTTGTAGGATTTTAGTCTTGGAGACCTAAATGCAATTAACCGAACTGCTCATGACGGTGTGCAGTAAATTCTACCCACTTATGTAAAGGAAAAGATATCCAACTGGACACATTACTTTGAAATAAAATAGATCTGGGAAACAATCTCATGTCTGTCACTTGCTCAGTTAAAGCCCTGAAAATAAACCCCAAGCCTAATGAAAAGTGCATTTCAGCCATGAGGGAGAGCTTGAGCACTTTTGTGTGAGGAAGGTTCAGAAGGGTCACTAAATGGAATCTGGGGCTCTGGTGTTCAGAACAGACAATCAGAAAACTAATATTCACTCCTCACTGTCAGCTGCTGAACCTCTTTGTGAAGAAGTCTGAATCTTAGCATGGGGAAAATTAAACACCAGTGTTCATCTCAATTTCTTTTACATGTTTTCCAGACGTGAGGGGAGAGTGATTCAGGAGCCAAAAGGTGCAATGCACTAGCCATGATATTATGCAGGTTTGAAAAGAAGCAATTGCTTTTCCATTGTTCTATTTTTTTTAATACAGTTTACTATTTTAGACATTTATCTCATGGTCAGGATTACAGTCGGTAAGGCAACTGATGTACCAGGCAAGCAATTCTGTATTTATGAGATATGCCCTCAATTAAAAACTAAAATACTGAAGAAAAACTATGAAGAATGTAGTTAAATTATTAAAAACAGGTACTGAATAATGAAAGAGCTAAATTAGCACAGTTCTCAATTAAAAATCAATACTGTGTAATGCATGCTTTTCCTTTCCCTATTTTAAAACAAAAAATAACATTTTATGAAGCCTTGATTAAATTTCTAAGAAAATTTAACATGATTTGTGAATTTGCCTTAGATTTGGTGAGTCTCAATACAGAATGACAAATGACAATACAAAACAATGTCTAGAAGAAAAACAACCCTAGCAGTAAAAAATTAAAGTTGCTTTCTATAATACCAAAATACACTCTAGCTGGGAATGGACATATACAGAACAAATATTAATTATCAAACACTAAGGAAATGAAAGAATAAAGAGAAAAGGAAAAGCTATAGCTAAATGTCTTACACACCGTCAAACCTGTCTGGAAGCTAAATATCTCTAACAGTAAGCACATTAAATTAATTACTTTAATAATTTAATAATTAATTTAATTAAATTAATTAAATAACTTTAACAAAAACAGAAGAAAATGACACTAATTTTAAATTACTTAAATAAAGTTTATATAACAAATTGTATGTGTAGACTTAAGATAATTTACCAAGTTTATCTATTGCATTTCTTTTGATATATTGGTGAAATGGAAAAGTAATAATATTTTCTGTGAGCTTTTTTGCTTTTGTTTCCCCTTGAATTTACTGATGTTTGACCTATCTTTCTACAGTGTTAGCCTTACAGAGAAAAACTTAAACTGCATTAGCAGCCAGTGAACCTAATTACAGTACAGGTGGAAGATGAAGGGAGGTTAGAATTTGATAAATTATGGTTAGATTTACCCTTAGAACTGGAAACAAAATTTGACTTCCCATTCTCTTGAGCTACCAGAGAATACTGGAATATCTTTTAGTCATTTAAATATGCTTTACAGGGGTGGTTGTTTTTCGGTATTTGTGGTTGTTTTTTTTTGTTGTTGTTTTTTTTTTGTTTGGTTGGTTTTTTTGTATTACAAATGTCATCACCAAATGACAGGACCATATAGAAACAGAAAACTGGACCAGAAGGGATTATAAGAAGTCAATTGGGTAACCTACATCCCTTCTAAAGGCAGATACTATCTAACTTAGAAGACAGGTTCTAGCTAACCTTTCTGAAAACATCTCATTTCCCGAAGAGTTTTGCACCTACCTCACCTTGGTTTTATCTAAACTACCATCTAGCTTGCTTATGGGAACCTCATTTGAGACAGTATCACAGCTTCAATAAATTTAAGATATTTGACATCCACCACTATGTTTCAGTCAACAAAGCCCATTATTCTGTAGGAAATTCAACACCAATTGCTTTGGTATGATTTATTCTTGATAAAGCTATTCTGGCTGTTATTCATAACTGTTTTCTAACAATGCACAACATCTGAAGTATTTTTCCCCAATTATTTAATTAAAACTGACTGATTTGTAATTGCATTTTCCTCACTTTTAAAACCTTCCATTCTGTTACTTTCAGAAATATCATCCATCTTCTCTAAATTATAGACCACTAACACTTCCCTCACATATATTATGTTTTAATTTAAGAGAGGCTTCTTTTCACACATGACCTTTTTTCAATTTATCTATTCATCATGAATTTTGAAAGAAAAAATTGGGCTCAATAAGAATAAATAATGTGAAGGTTCTTTGGGCCTTTTACATTGTTTGGGAGCTGGACCAAAAATCCATTATTTGCACAGCTTGAGTCATGCATCTTTGTATATATTTTTATACGTGTCTGTGTATACAAAATGCAGCAAATAAAAATTAATATTGCTGTGACTTTCATTACAGACTGAGGAAGAATTATAATTGGTGGCATTTTTCTCAGAAAAGTGTTTGAATTAATATTTTCCTTTTAGACAGTCTCTCTCCAAGGGTTTTTAAAATAATATTGGTGGTACAGAAGGATGCAATTATTACGGACCTGATTTCCAGGGTGCTAAACATGCGTAGCTCCAGTAAAAGTCCATAGGAGCTTTAGATGATAAACAGCTCTGGAAAAAAGGGACTTTTTTTTTTTTTTTTTCAGTTAGCACAAAGCCTTGACTAGTAAAATTTTATTTGGGGGAAAGAGTATGATTAAAAAAAAACGGGGTGAGAATAAAATGCATTTCCTTCTAGAATATCTGAAATATGCAATCTATTCTCCTTTGTTTCCTTCATTTACAAATGCAAATAAAGAACTCATGCCCCTTAACCACAATTTTCTATAGATTAACTTGTAATTTACAGATGGTAAGTTTACCTACCGCAGACCTTAATGCTGAAAGTAAACTGTGATTCTGATGAAATGCTATGGTCATATTTCATGCTGAGATCTCTTCTGCAGCTGTTCTACGTCCCTTCTGTTTACTCTTGCTTAGCAGGTAATCCAATATTACCAACATACAGAGGAACACTTATAAGATTTCTTGTACTCTGAAAATTTTTTTTGCTGTGATATCAAATACCACTCAAGGTTACTGTTTGCACTATACATAACCATGCATCATTTACTTGGAATGAAACAAAATACTTTGCCTGCAGTTTTTGTAAATGGCAGAAGAAAATTCAGCTTCTTTCTGAGAATATCAGTAGTACAGTGGTAAGGGCAAAATATATTTTCTTTTTCAGGGCAGTGGAAATGAGGAATTAATCTGTGTTAAGCATTGCAAACATAAACCCAGGGACTGGTGTCAATTCAAATCACTATCCAGTAAAAGCAGTGGGCTCTTTAAAAAAGAGGTTGGAGAATGAAGTGAATTGAAATCTGAGCTTTCCCCCAGATATATCTGCATGTGTCCACTGCAGTCAGCATTGTGGCTACGCTTTAAGCAGACCCAGTACAGTCAGAACCATCTAGAATACAATTCATACTACAGCTACACTGGTACACATGTAAACTGTTACTCAAAAGGCAATCTCAGAAGGTTTTCCCATATGCTTCCCTCCTCTGCATTAGCACCATACCTTTCCTAAACGAGTCCCACTTTGGGAATTTAAACAAAAAAAAACTATTCCCCCCTCCCTTCTGTTTCTCTTTATTGTTCTCTTTCTACTTTTTTTGTTTTGCTGTTGATTTGACTCACAGATTCAGCTAATATAGATGCAGAGTGCACCAGCGCAAGAAAAGCATGAAGCTGCAGGCAGGAGTGGAGTGGTTGTATAATGTTTTAGTGGCTGTTATTAACTGAGTCAGCTTAGTGATATGTCAGTTCTTTAGTCTGCACTTTCAAGTTCAAGTCAGCAATGTAATTAAACATAGAGTCAAGATAAACTACCCGTTTATTTGCTGTTCCTTAGCTAGATTTTGTAGCTTATGAATTCAGTAATTTTGTAGCTGGCAAATGCCTGTAAATAATTTTTAATTAACTACATTGTCATTTCAATGAATTTACTGTACATGCATTTTCTGCGTTTGAAAGGTGTGCCTTCAACACCTACCCCCGAATAGGTCCAGACACTGTTATAACAATGTGCAGATATTTTAGCCCCACATATCACAACTTCCCATCAGAGCACAGGAAGATTTTTGTTTTTGTTGTTGTTTTGGCTTTTGATGACCTTTATTTTGGATATCGTAGAATAACTTTATTTCAATATTGGATGGTACAGGTTCCAAAACACCTCACCCCAAAACATGTTCCAGGTACTAAGGTCAATGATCTCGATAAAACATGGGCCTACTGCATCTACCTTTCAAATGATATTAAAACAAATTTGTTATTCTGGATTGCTATTATTGTCTCAGTTACAAATGCTTTCACTGATTTATGCACATGCTCAGCCCTTGAAACATTTTAAGTTCATGATTAATCCTCTAATCACTGAAAAAAGTTTTCAGATCTGCAGATACACACAGTACCGTTGCTCCTCCTATGTTGATACCTGGAACAGCACCGTTTCCTTCAAAGCAGGCCCTGAAGGGGAACGATGGAAAAGTAAACAGGGTGTTTTTGCCCAAGGCACCAAAGTTTGGGAAATTTGAACAGAGTTTGTTTTATTTGACCAGCTACAGCTCTCTTTGCTGTGTTCCAAGATGCCTCAGGACTTCACACTTTGAAACTGTGTCACAGTTTCATGACACGGGCAGGAAGCAGGATGCCTCAGGGTAGCCTTGAAGCAGAACAAAGCCAGTTGTGGATAAATGAACATAACAGACACAGACTAATAGCAAGTGAGTTGTGGGCTGAAGACAGCAAGGTGATTCTTAATGGTGTCAGAGAAAACACTTGCCTGGATAGGGCAGAATTGGGACTTGCCTGCAGAAATGTCTAATCTGAGGCCATCCTGAGCCTGACTGCTGTAACATTCCACTTCTCAAGTACAGAGCTTAAATCAATTTATCTTTCAATATGCCACCAAACGCTGAGTTTTTCCTTCCCACCTTAAGGTACCTTTATCTACAACAGACTGCACTTAAACTGAGGTTATGCTAAAAGTTGTTTTGTCCAATTCACTAGTGAATTTATTTAGGATTTCACCAGTGAAATCTTAAACAGTTCTTGACTGGACTGTTCAAAGCTGCCTCCTGCAAACACCACTCCGAAGACTGGTTGCCTTCCTCTTGAGAGCCAAACCACCCATATCCAGCAGTTGGACAACCTCTCCTCATACTCACATGGTTCTGTACCCAGAAGTCCCTCTCTCTAGGTTAATCAAACCTAATTCTCTGTAGCTTAGTTCTCTACACAAAACCTGCCGATATTTCTGGCAATATTGTAGAATTATGTCAAAATGTCCAAAGACCTTGCACCAATAAGAGAAACCATAATCTCTGAAATTAAGTAAAAGATAGCACTAAAAGATGGCAGCATTGAAATAATAGTTAATGAATTGTGCTGCTCCAAGATTTAATATCGTGCATCAAACTATTGGTTGTTAAGCTTTCTAGCTACAGCACTGACCTAGGTTGTTGCTTTCCTTAACACACTGTATCAAGTCACAAAAGTAGAAGTGGAAGAAATCTCTCACAGCTATTGAAAAAAGACAAAAGCAAGTGATAAGATCACAGTAATTACACAGTCCAGCTAAAGAAAAGCATAGGGAACCAACAGTAAAGAGCCTTTGCAAACATTAATGTAAAACTCCTATCACCCAGCTAGGCAAAGCAGCAGCTACAGCTGAGTCTCAAGGTACCATCATATGGCTGATATTAATTGCCTGGTCGGTGAGTTTGTATGGTTCATAGAGCATCTTTGTCTCCACAGTAGCAACTGGCATTAGCTCTGACACCCCAAGTGGATCAGGGGAGCAGAGCCTCCCCAAGGAAACCCTCTGGCAGATTAGAGATACTAGAAGTTGTGGCTGATGAGATACACTAAATGCAGGATCTTGTGATTTGAGATGTGATTCAAGCAGTTATTGCCATATTCTGATTTTCCAGGAGAAAGGCAGCCTGTTAGATTTTTCACATACAGATCTTGCACAGGGCACAGTGAAGTGCAGGAGAAAGGCAGCACTCATCTCTCTGAGGTCTTCAATAGCTCAGGGCAAGACCAGAGCACACATAGCTCTCTATAGAGGTGCTGTGACATGTATGTTATGGTGGAAAAAAGAGGCTTTGTCTAATCTACTAACTCCGAATAGTGACTACAGCTAGTCATAAGCACGGAACAGGGAACTAAGGAACTCTGTTGCCATCCAGGCTCCATCCCCACAGATGGCACGGATGGAAATACAAACTGTAAAAACTCAAAGACATAAGAGAAAGTTAATTCTTGTTACTGAGAGAAGACTTCAAAGAATAGAGGAAAATAAACAGAGGAAAAAAACTAAGCATATGGGAACAAAATAATGTGAAGATAACATTTCAAAATTTGTATTTTCTAATTGGGTGCTACCATTTTGTGTGTGTATATCTACATATACATCTGTATTAACTTAGAAATTGGGAGGACTGCATGAAAAAGTCATTCTGAAGGTGTGCAACTCATTTAGCGTGGAATGGAGAAGAGAAGTGAGTCAGCACTGCAAGTGAAGGGAACAAAACCAGAAAGACTATCATGGTACAAGGGTGGTTTGAAGGAAGGCTGAGTCAAAGCCCCCAACTTTAATGAAACCTTCCATACAAGGATCTCTCAATTTCTTTATCCATTAATTGGAATAATTGAATTTAAGTTTTTAAACATTTGTACATAAACCATGGAACCATTAATGGCAAACTCAAGTGTACAAATAGAACCTCCAAGAGAATATCTATTTAACTGTGTGTATGATACTTCATCACTTAATGACTATGAATACCACTATATACACTGCAAAAAAAACCACAAACGCATGTAAGTATACATGCAAATATATATAAAAATGTGGAGGGTAGCACAAAAGGCTGAAAGACAAGTTCAATTCTAAAGAAGACATGTAGACTGCATGTGAAAATACATTTGGAGAAAAAGAAACAATATATATAAAAATATATATATGCGCCCTCCTTAGGTATGACAAGAACTGTGACATTCAAGGCAGTTGTTTCTACTTCTATACCGACTTCATCCAACATTCCTTAGACAAAAATGTTCCTGTCACAAAAAGTACTATAAATACAACAAGAAAAATCATATTACTAGTCAATATGGACAAGTGGTTAGAGCAAAATAATAAGTTTTACAAGATTGTGAAAAGAATGCGAAGTGTTTTAGATGTGTATAATTTGCACCTATTTCAGACATATGAACATTTGTATTTATAATATATCAGTTTTTTTTGTATGCAGATCATATCCATTTAGTATTTTATCAGCTGTAACCTCTTGCAGGCAGGGACTCTGCCTTACTGATTGTTTGCCAAGAGCAATGCATGCTGTTTGTATAGTGATAATTACTAATATGACTTAGTAATTGAGCTTGCTATTTCAGTAATTTACATCTTGAGATGAAACACTACAGGTTTTGGTCAAGCATACACTCAGACAGAGATAAAAGAAAGTCTGCTCACCAGCTGCAAATAACCAGTGTAGCTATCAGAAATCAATATGCACTGACTATGGACTGTTAATTCACTTTTTTTTTTTTAAGAAAGTGATGAACCACACCCCAAAAAGTCACAAAATAAAAGTAGAACTCACACTTTCTAGCTAAAAATATTCAAATAACTAAGAGTCTGCTCAAAACACACGTTAAAAAAAAAAGTACAAGATTTTTCTCAGTTTGTATTAGGAAAAAAAAAGGTGTTTTTTGTGTTACTGGCTGCAAGGAACAGAATAGATAATGCTAATGCTTATAAAAGGAAGTGCTAGAAAAGAAACACTAGGTCCTGGAGAATATAGAGGTTTCATCCCAAATCTGCAGAAATCACCAGGGAACTCTCCATACAGCAAAATGTTCTTTGGCACATCCAAAGAACATCCTACACAGGACACCAAGTGTATTCACATCACTAAATGTAGTGATGTAAAAGTGTATTTACAACATGAAACACAGCAAATCAAAACTGCTTTTGTGAAAGAAAGACACATATAGCAGTACAGTAACACGGTAATTCAGCAACTGAATTTGCTACTTGCTGAGGTTTTTTTTTGCCTGCAGGGATTTGACCCTAAATATCTATTAGAAGACAGTATTATTCCCAGCAGCAAAAGAAGCACAAAACAATCAACAGAAAAACACCTTCATCTGCTGGGAACTTCTAAAGCCTATCCAAATCTCACAAGGTGGAAAAAAACCAATTTTATTTTCTTCTTTGAAACCTATTCCAGATTTAAGTGCCATCATGGTGTTAAGGGGGCTTATTAGCTACTACAGAGGCAAAAGCAATTTATTCCACATATTTGTGATGATTATACTTTAAATGAAACTTCCCCCTAAGACTGAAAAAGTAGTAACTATATGCTTATATGAAGGAATTTCTTATTCAAAGACCAGTTTGGGTTTTTTTTATTCTGAAGTTGAGATCTCTCACTGGTTATCTATAGTTTTATTGTCAATAAGGAAAGAAACATTAAAAGATAGCACATAGGAAACTTGCAATTTCTCATTAATTAAGATGGTATCATAAGGTTTCTAGGAGCAAATGTAATGTTAAAAACATTTAAGTCCATTTTCACTGTCAGCTTTCATAGAATCATTCTGTTTGGAATAGACCTTTAAGATAGTTGATTCCATTCATAACTAAACTCTCCAAACCATTAAACTAACTCTACCAAGTCTAGTTAGTGCTTAAAGCATGTCACTAAGCACATCTATAAAACTTTTAAACACCTCCAGGGATGGTGATTCAACCACCTCCCTGGGCAGCCTGTTCCACTGTTTAATTACCTTTCCAGTGAAGGAGTTTCTTCTAATATCCAATCTAAACCTCCCCTGGTGCAACTTCATCCCATCTCCTCTTGTCCTGTTGCTTATTACTTGGAAGAAGGGATCAACCCCCACCTCACTACAACCTCCTTTCAGATAGCTGTAGAGTGTGATAACGTCTCCCCTCAGGTTTCTTTTCTCCCGACTAAACAGCTCAGCTGCTTCTCACAGGGCTTGCGCTCTAGACCCTTCACCAGCTTTGTCTACCTTCTCTGGACACGCTCAAGCACCTCAATGTGTTTCTTGTAGTGAGGGGCCTAAAACTGAATACAGTACTTGAGGTGGGGCCTCACCAATGCCGAGTACAGGGGGAAAAACAACACAGCTGAAAAACAACACAACACATACAGCTTCCCAATACATCTTTTCCCCTAGGAAGGATTAAACCTCATAATGGTGAGGGAGCCAACCAGGGAGGGTGCAGTTCTGGACTTGCTGCTCTTGAACTGAGAAGGACTCGTGGGGGAAGTAACAGTTGGAGGAAGTCTAGGGCATAGTGACCATGAGTTTTCAATTCTTGGAAAAGTAAGGAGGGTCAGTAAAACTGCCGCCTTGAACTTCCAGAGGACAGACTTCAATCTGTTCAGGAGACTAAATGACAAAGTCCTTTGGGAGACTGTCATGAAGGGTAGAGGAGTCCAGGAAGGCTGGACATACTTCAAGAAGGAAGTCTTAAAGGCCCAGGAGCAGGCTGTCACCATGTACTGAAAGATGAAGTGTCAGAGAGACCAGCCTGGCTGAATAGAAAGGTTTGGCTGGAGCTCAGGAAGAAAAGGAGAGTTTATGGCCTCTGGAAGAGAGGAAAGTACTTCCATGAGGAATACAGAGATGTAGTAAGGCAATGCAGGGAGAAAATTAGGAGGGCCGAAGCCCAACTTGAACTCAGCTCGGCTACTGCTGTCAAAGACAATAAAAAAATCCTTCTTTAAATACATGAACAACAAAAGAAGGACTAGGGAGAATCCCCATCCTTTATTGGATGCAGGGGGAAACATTATGACAAAGGACGAGGAAAAGGCAAAGGTGCTAAATGCCTTCTTTGCCTCAGTCTTTAGCTGTCAAACTGGTTGTTCCCTAGACACCCAGTCCCCTGTGCTGGAAAACAGGGAGATGGGGCAGACTGAGACCTTCCTAATCCAAAAGGAAATTGTCAGTGAGCTGCTACACCACCTAAACATCTGTAAGTCTATGAAGCCTGTCACAGGCTGACGGCAACGGTTGTGGGCCGCCGGCAGTTGGGAAGCTGCACCCCCCTGCCCCCACGAGCCTGCTTGCCGGAAAAGGAGCTGCAAACTCACACCGAGACCTCATGGGAGGGTAACAAAACTGTGCACCCTATCACTTAAATCCCTGGCCTCACCGTGGTCCCTGCCCTCATACTTGTACACATCTCATGACCTCTGAAAGAGGATTTTCATAGGGCTCACCCTCCTCCCTTTTACGCCATTGATCCTTGCACCCCTCCCTTGGACTATGCATTTTAATAAGGTCATATTACTTTTGAAGTATTTCCCTGATATATCCAGTCTACCTTTCCTGAACCCTTGGTCCCTTAGTTTGGATTTTCACTTAATAAACTGGTAAATTTGTAAATTTAATTTGGTGTCAGTAAAAATTTGTGGGTGTGGTGAGGGTGGCATCTTTCTTTCTGCTCTAAAATACAGTCCCAAAGTGGGTAAGTGTTCCTCTGTGCGAGGCGAACGCTGCGCGCAGCCCTCGGTCTCTTTTAAAAATCCCTCTCAATTAGAGAGGAAGTCACAGAAGCATCCTGACTGCTGGTGGCCCGCTACCTCTGCCATCGGCCCATGACAGAGCCAGATGGGTTGCACCCAAGAGTACTTGAAGGAGTTGGCAGATGAACTCACCAAGCCTCTTTCCCTCCTCTACCAGCAGTCCTGGTTTACTGGGGAGGGTCCCAGTGCACTGGAAGGTAGCAAATGTGGTGCCCATCCACAAAAAAGGCTAAAAGGAGGATCCAGGGAACTACAGACCTCTCAGTCTGACCTCAGTGCCACGGAATGTCACAAAGCAGATCATCTTGAGTGCCATTACAGAGGTGATGAGGTCCAGTCAGCACGTGTTTATGAAAGGAAGGTCCTGCTTGATGAACCTGATCTCTTTCTATGACAAGATGACCTGCCTGCTGGATGAGGGAAAGGCTGTGGATGTTGTCTACCTGGACATCTGTAAGGCCTTTGACACTGTCTCCCACTGCATTCTGATGAAAAAACTGGCTGCTCATGGCTTGGATGGGTGCATGCTCTGCTGGGTAAAGCACTGGCTGGATGGCTGGGCCCAGAGAGTGGTGGTGAATGGGGTTAAATTCAGCTGGCAGCCAGTCACAAGTGGGGTTCCTCAGGGCTCAGTATTGGGACCTCTTCTTTTTAACATCTTTATCAACGATCTTGATGAGGAGATAGATTGCACTCTCAGTAAGTTTGCAGATGACACCAAGTTGGAAGGGAGTGTTGATCTGCCTGAGGGTAAGGAGGCTCTACAGAGAGACTTGGCCAGACTAGATTGATGGGCTGAGGTCAATTATGTGAAGTTCAACAAGGCAAGTGCTGGGTCCTGCACTTGGGCCACAACAACCCGATGCAATGCTACAGGCTTGAGGAAGAGTGGCTGGAAAGCTGCCCAGCAGAAAGGGACCTGCAGGTTCTGATGGATAGGTGGCTGAATATGAGCCAGCAGTGTGCCCAGGTGGACAAGATGGCAAATGGTATCCTGGCCTGTACTAGAAATAGTGTGGCAAGCTGGACCAGGGAGGTGATCGTCCCTCTGTACTCAGCATTGGTGAGGCCACACCTCGAATACTGTGTCCAGTTTTGGGCACCTCAATACAAGAAGGACATTGAGGTGCTGGAGTGTGTCCAAAGCAGGGCACCAAAGCTGGTGAAGGGCCTTGAGAAGAAGTCTTATGAGGAGTGGCTGAGGGAACTGGGGCTATTTAGTCTGAAGAAAAGGAGGCTGAAGGGAGACCTCACCACCCACTACAACTACCTGAAAGGACATTGTAAAGAGGTTGGTGCTGGTCTCTTCTCACAAGTAAATAGTGATAGAACAAGAGGAAATGGCATCAAGCTGCACCAGGGGAGGCTCAGGCTGGACATCAGGAAGAACTTTTTCACTGAAAGGGTTCTCAGACACTGGAACAGGCTGCCCAGAGAGGTGGTTGAGTCACCATCCCTGGAGATGTTAAAAAGTCATCTAGATGTGGCGCTTGGGAATATGGCTTAGTGCTGGACTTGTTAGAATAGGGTTAATGGCTGGACTCCATCTTAAACGTCTTTTCCAACCTAACTGATTCCATGATCAATAAGAGAACTACCAAATAGATACATATCTTTAACTGAATTTATCTCATCAGTTGTTTTGTGGTAACTCTCCTGGCTCAACCTATGCTCTTTGGCCCTTTTATTTTCTTACAATACTATGTTATTTACTAATGATTCCTGCATGCCAAAATTTATTCCATTATATTAATTCAGTCTTCCATTTACTCCCTGGAATCAACGTAAGCTTAAAAAAAAGGAAAGACCTAAGATAGAGGTACGGCCTTTTAACATAATGAGACACGATCTCCAAATACAGGTGGCCAACAAATATTTTAAAGTAAATACAAAGTTTCAAATTTCATGCTCAAAAACTGAGACTAAAACGTTCCTGAAAAAGACATCTAAAAATATGAATTTCAGACTGAAATCTATCCCATGTTCTGATTAGAAAACTTGTCAGAAAATGCACTTGTAAAATCTTTGGGAACAATTTCTCTACATTATTTGGGTTAGATAGTCACAAATTCTGACACAAGTGAAAAGAAGTGTCAGAAATATTTCATATACAAGCCATTTTAGCTAAATACAGCAGTTTTACATTTTAAACTCAGAGCACCTCAGTGAACAAGTTAAAATTTCTTTTTACAATTCAAACTGTTTATGACACTTTGCCTATGGGAGTCTAATGGCATCCTGAACTTTTGACCCAACACCAAGTATCATCAACTAACAATACAACTTGCATAGCCTCTCAATCAACCCCCTTAAAAATTATTTTATGTACTCCATTGTTACAAAATAAAATACTTACCTATAGTCAATGGAAGATTTTGTCAATTTTGCTAAACCTTTTTTAAATCTGATGGACCATTTGAAATGTACTGATACAAACCCCAGGCCTTTCCCTCATAGGTTGCTTATTTAGTCTTGGAGATTTCTAAAGCAGCTATAAAATCCTTGTGACCTCTCATAACAACAGCCAACGTTTTACAATGCTGGACATGATTAGCTGGGTGGGATGTTTGCTTCAAAACACAAAGGAAACCTCAGACAAGACTTTGCAAGGATTTCTAAAATTTCAAAATACCAAAACCAGTTGATCTTTAATAGCATGGTACAAAAGACAAAATCCGCTTGCTGCTTTTATTATATATAGGAGTTCTTTTTGTTCTCTAGCATCCAAATATATCTCACAAATTCCTGTCACTTTTGATCTTCCCATAAAAGGAAGGATCATTAATAAGCTGGCTTGCTCAGCGTGTTAGCTGGAAGAAAAAACACAGCACCTCTCAGAAGAAACCCTCAGAACTCCTGCTCACCATTTGATACAAGCAATCATAAAAAAGTTCAGAGTGTTAATGATGCCTCTTTCAGCAAGGATCAGCTCCACCATGGTACTACAGAAGATGGGGCAATGATGAGCTTTTTTGCTACCACTGATTGTATCTCTAGTGCTTCCCCCCCGCCTGCTTTGCCTTTTAAGACCAGCATCAGGTTTACATATTGAGCTGTTCTGTCTTCACATACTGATTAATCAGACTGCAGAAATGAGTCTAGCAGAGCTCGCAAACTTATTACATTTGGTAAGGATAGCTTCCTCCTGGCACACAAGACAATTCCAAGCTGCAAACAGTTTTTCGAACATGCTTAGAAAAATGCACTTAAGGCTGTTGGGAAGGTGAGAGTAATGGCAAAAAAAAAAAATCTCTGCAGAAGCCTATTTATTTATAGCCGGTCTTCTCAGTTCTGTCTAAAATGCTTCATCAAAACACAACTTTATTTTTAAAAGAGAAACTTTAAGAAAGAAAGAAAAAGAAAATCTTAACTTTTTTTTTTTTTTTTTACAGGGTTAAATGTAGAAAAGAGACTGCAAAACACCTGATGAAATAAACTAGGAAGAACTAGACTCTTAAAACTAAGCATTATTCTGAACTTTGAAATAAACGTCCTGTGATTACATAAAGATAACCTTTCATTATGGAAGGATGATGGTGCAGTCGATAAAAGAAAATAGAAAGCCAGTATCATGCCTTAATGGAGAACCAAACAGAAGACACATCCAATTTCATCAACCTCTAAATTTCAGCTAAAGTTTACATTTGCAGTTTCTTCATATGCATTGCAAGCTTACAGACATATGAGAGGATTTTATGGAATGAGTAGTATAAAATAATGTTAATATTCTTGGTCACTTCCAAACTACTGTTAATAATCAGTTTTGCTAGCAATTTTGAATTGTTTTTTTCTGCATTGTAATATGAGAATTTCCTTTCAATAACACTTCCCGTAATTTTTCTGATACTGTTTTAATCTTCAGTCACATATGTTGCCATATCATGATCCTCCTTTTTCATAATGGACTGGTTTCTATTTAATTAAACAGACTGGAGGTTATTTAAGGAAATTACTGCAAGGAAATATTCTTACATAAAAGAAATGACTCACTGGTATTTGTAGATTTTGAATATAAAATATTGGATAAATAATTTGTATCATTACATCATATTCCAAATAACTAACTAGCAAATGGCTTCTTACTGAAGAACAAGAATTTTCTAGCATTGTGATAGTTCAGTTTGAAATGTCTAAGAGGGAAGTTATAAATTTTGAAAGGATTAGATTTAGCATTAGCAGTCTTTGGAAAGCCTTCCTGATAAGATAAAAATACATGTCCATATTTTTTGCAGGTGAGAAAGTTTGTTTAGGTGTATGCCTCTCCCTCTGTCTCCCTACAGACAAACCTGACAAATCATTATCCTGGTTTGAGCCAGGGTGAAGCAAACTTTCTCTTTGCTGATTTTTTTTTTTTCTTTCAGTGAACTTTTTAGCAGTACCTGTGGACTGATAACAACCAAGGTCACTTCTGAGTGTCTGCAGCCTCCCCCCCCCCATGGGGAAGCAGATTAGACCAAAGGCAGGATCAGCAAATCAGAATATTCCCTTCTCATAATATTTTCTCAATTTGTTTCAGTATAGGTTAAGACATCACAGAAGTCAAGCCTTTGGTTTCCTTTCTCTCTCTCTCTTTTTTTTTTTTCTTCATTTTCTTCTTCCCAGCCGACACCCGAGGAGCCCGTCCGTGTGCCCGGACACTCCCCCCTTCAGCTGGGAGTCACCAGGGAGAAGAGTTGCTGTGAGAGTCGCTGGGGGAGGAGGGAGGGGATCGGGTGTTGCACATCCCTTTGTAAATATATATATATTCCCTTATCACTAATAATTAAAATCAATCTGTTTCACTTTTCAACCCAGAAAGCCTCTCTTTCTCATTTTTTCTCCCTCTTTCCCTACCTTGGGGGAGGGGGGTGGGACTGAGAGCATTATTGTTATTGGTTTGACTGCCAACCCAGAGCCAAACTGTGACAATCCTATTTGAACTTTACTCAAAGAAGGCAATCATGCTTTAAAATAGCCACATAGAATTTGTCAATACCTAAGTTTCATAGAAAACAATGCATCAAAAGTCTACTTCATGCTTGTAGAAGGGGCTAAAGCATAGCTCATTTTAAAATAATATAAACACAGTTAAAATGAAAACACCTGTAAAGTTTCAAACTGGGCTGAGTCTGGATATTAAGAATTTTCTTTGCTTGGGGTTTTTGAACACCTTCTTGGCCCTTAATTCCATATTTCTGCCAGTTTCTACCTTGATTTTTTCCTCTATATTACAAGACCTTTCTTTACAAGGTGCTATATATCAACTGTCTAAACCAACCTTTTCCATTCCAAAGCTAAAGACACTGATACATAATTTTGATGCCTGGGATCCTAACCTTTCCCATTATAAAATGCCCCTTTTTGCTTAATACGTATAAATTTATAGATAAGCTACCAATGAAATTCCTGTGAAATATTAACAAGCATAGGATAAGCTCAATGCTGCTTCTAACAAGATAACTGATGGACTAACATATGACCTTTTTAGTGGCAAAATATTACTTCAGCTGAATCTTAAGATAAAAAGGTAAAAGACTAAGTTTACATAAGAAATTGCTAGGAAAAAGAAAGGAGATATTTTGCCTTTCCTCTTTAAAGAAATAAGGTTTGGTTGAAATATATTACATTTGCATTATTCTGCATAACCATCAACTGTGATATGAATTTTTGTGTTAGTCTTATTTTTGTGATCTCTACAAACAACATGTTTTCTAAACTAAATGTTAGCAGAAGTTATACTGGAGCATCCTTTGAGATAGAAGAAAATGCCTCCTTTAAAAATAATCTCAGGAATAAGGATTAAAAAGATAACGTAAAGCTTCATTTCTTTTATCTTATCACATCTTTGCTCCCTCATAGGAAATAAAATGATAACTACTGAAAAAAAGAGAAACACACTACTGACAGATTTCAAAGCTGCACCGTTAGGTCAGCTGATGGAGATCCAGAAAGGAGGAACCATATTTTCTCTGTTTTTAACTACTGTGTTTCCCCCGATAAAAATGCTTATAAGACCATAGTATTAGAATGCAAAATATTATACAGAATCCTATAAAGAGGGGCAATGAATTTTGGTAAGAGGTACATATAGAACACATAAGATGTCAGAAGCTGAGGCTGAAACTGGACAAACAAGCACTAATAACCATTTTTTTGACCGGTGCTCAAAGAACTTGTGAAAAAATATATGGTATGCATCAACAGCAGGGGGGTGACTGATTCAGACACGTGAGTCTAGTCGTATGTCAGAGGAGGTGCCCCTGGGACATACTTAAGTTCCACAGTGCAGTGCGCAGCTTCATTTACTCAATATAATTTTTTTCAGTGTTTGGTATTTATACAGAATAAATTAATAATATTCCTACATATTTCATTTAATTACAGCCACATTATATTTTGGATTAAAATGGTTACCATAACGTATTGGTAATTTTCTGTCAATAATTTTATTACTGAGATACCTGGTAACGTTTGTTTCAACTGTTCCAAAGTTGGGCCAGTTTGGGGGCCATGCCCTGTTAGTCTCTTCATATTGAATAGTAGATTAGTAAAATGTAATTACCTGTGAAGTGTTCATCAATACAAAGCAAGGGTTCCACAAGCGAATAATTTACAAAAAGAAAGCTGCACAGTTTTTACTGCAGCTGTATCTATTTTGTGCTCTGGAAACTATTCTAAACTGCTAATAAAACCGATTTCTGATATCTTGCAAAATAGAGAGCACACTGCATTTAACATTCTTTGAAAGTTAAATTAATTTAATTGACAGATAACCCAAATTTTGTATGTCTGACACAATAATCTAGTTAGTATTTCAGTACAGAACTAAAATAATTGCAGAGGCAAAATGTAACAGCAAATAGTAATGAATACCAAAAGATACAACTAAATAGTTTTTAGCTGTCCTGCTGGACAAGTTGAATGTGAGCCAGCAAGGTGCCCTTTCCTCAATGAAGGTGAATATTATCCTGAGATGCATTAGATGAGGTATTGCCAGCAGTTCAAGGGAGGTGATTCTTCCCCTCTACTCAACACTGCTTTAGTCACACCTTGAGAGATGGGTCCAGTTTTGGCCCCCCAGCACGAGGGATACTGGACCAGTGGGCCACTCATAGGCTCCCGAGGTAATTAAAGATACTTCTACTGTAAGGAAAGGCTGAGAGAGCTGGGACTTCAGCCTGAAGACAATACTCAGGGGGGAATTCACCAGTGTATACGAACACCTGAAGGGAGGGTATAAATAGGACAGAGACAGGCTCTTCTCAGTGGTGCCAGTGACAGAACAAGAGGCAATGGGTACAGACAGAAACACCAAAGAATCTCTGTGAACGTGAGGAAACACTTTTTACCTGTCAGGGTGACTGAGTACTGGAACAGATTGCTCAGCATAAAGGTTGCAGAGTCTCCATCCTTGGAGATCTAAAACTGTCTGGACATGGGCCTGGGCAACCTGCTCTAGGTGGCCCTGCTTGACTAAGAGTGTAGAAGCAGATGACCTCCAGAGCTCCTTGCCAACCTCAACCATTCTCCAATTCTGTACTACTACCTTCACAAATGAAAGTCATAAGTTTAGTCATCTAAGATCTAAAAAGCTCATTTAGTTATTAATGGGTTAGCGAAACCTGTCAAGAGGAACCCTATCGACCATGGAAGTTAGGATTTAACTCCTTATCAGCAAAGGTTGATCAGAATTTTAGGAGCGAAAAAACCCTTTTAACATATTTTCTAAAGACATAACTGAGTTTACCTTCATTTATAGTATCTATTTTTCCCTTTTTGCAGGTACCTATTCATATTGGCCTATGCATGAATTCACAATAGCTAAGGCTTTGGCAAGTCTGTAGTTGTCATTAAGCAAACAAAAGAAACAAAAAGTAACTAGGAATAGCAGCATAACAAACAGTACAAAACAACAGTGCCATTCTTACAGCTTGCAAGATTTGTTTAGAGCTTTTACAGATGACTAAAATTTGTGGTCATAAATATTTTGTTAATAAGCTTCTGTAAAAAGTAAACCGGGTTCTGATCCTGAAAAGAATTGTATTTTTATTGAATATGAAGCATAGGAATAATCTGCCTAAAAGCAAAATAATCAAATTAAGAATATATAAATGCATATACACATGTATTAAGCATATAGAGGAGACATAGCCATTTATTAAGCAACTGTTGACATCTCTCAGGACTCAGGTCTGTATTTTTCACTGCAAACTGTTAAAATCAATCAACTTACCTTAAACATCTCACTTCTATTTGCACCTTGTAATACTGCTACTCCTCACACGTGCACATTACACTTGAAGGAGGGTCAGTTGAAAGGGAAACAATGTTTCCTTTGCAGCTAAAATTCACACACATACTCTAAAGCATCTATTTGAAACCATGCTTCAAAAAATGAATTCTATCACTCAAATAGTACACACACAATTTTTGTACACAAACCCCCTTACAGTCCCCTTTATAATGAGAAATTTAAAAAGTCATTTTAATACTTTCATTTTTGCATTAGAGGCTGTGTCCCTATATATAGTCCTATATAGTATTTATAATTTGATAACAAATTAAAATTATCCTTAGCTTTGAAATTTCAGTATTTTTTGAGTGGCTTTACCTCTTAAAAGAATAAAGAAAACGCCAAACCAGAACAACTGTTGTCTGACAGGCAGGATTTTCCAGTATCTTACTGCTTTAAGTTTGAAATGTATATATTTTTCTTAAACAACAACAGCAAACTCCATAAAAACAGCAAACAAAAAAGCATATTTACAGAGATATAATATACAAATAGATTTGGAAAATAAATTAAGGATAAGAAATAGAGCAATAAAATATAACTGGATTAAATTCTTCTGTCTGTAAAATGACTTTCTGTCTCTAAGTATTAAGTACTATACCAAGAATTCTAAATTATATCAAAGGAAAAAATATCAAAGACAAACACACGCAGTGCTTATTTTCCTGTCTCCTTTTAGGCATATGATTATTTACCACCCAACAGGTAATTATCCACTTTTCCTTTATTCTAAGCATCTACTCACTCCTCTAGAGAATGTGATTTGCATAAAGGTGATCTCCTGGGAGTTTTGGCTCTATCTGAAAAATCACGATCAATTTCTGTGTAATCCAGCTGGATATGAAGTGAGATATGGCACATAGACGAATGGAAATGCAAGACGCACCAAAGCGTGAAAGAAAGTCACCTTGAAGGGCTGATACTGCAGCATATTTTGCCTAAAGTTTTGTAGCTACATTACACATGCATACTCAACATTTGTACTAAGCATAAACTATATGAACAAGCACCTAATAGAGCATCTAAATGTTACAACAATGTACAATTCTAGCAAGGTTAGGGACTAAGTAAATTATGACTTGCTGATAATTTGTTTTTTCTCCAATTAAGTTCACAAATAAACTCCTGCAGATGGCTTAGACAGATCTGGATAAAAACTTTCAGCAAAGAGCATCTATCCCATTTGCCATACAAAGACTACAGCGTATGGACCATCTTTCTGAACCAAGAAGTAAAGGTACAAGGTTATCACTTATTAATTAATAACTTTAAATCTCATGATGTTGTTATCCTCGAATGTGAATTTTCCAATTCTGGGCAGAAATGTTATCCCAGCACTTTGTTACATCCCTCCTGCCCCACTCTCTCCCCAAGGCCTGGGAGGTCAGTCCATTCTGATAATAGATTATTAGATTATTTCTTTAAAAACATTTTTCTCAGAAAAAATCGGTACATTCAGATTACAATTTCACTTAAAAGACAAAAAAACCCACAACTCCAATGAACTAAGTTCCATATGCTCCCTTTAGACCTACGCAGCTGCAAAATACCTTTACATCCTTATGAGTAGTACATTCCAGAAACTTACTTAGTCTTCAGGGAACTGAGTATTTAAATCCATTCATTGCCAGCAGGGAGGAAGAAGAGGAGGTTGCAATCTTAATGTAGGTCTTTTTACTGAGACAGCAACTCACACCTAATGATGAGAGAAGGTAGGAAGCTCCCAGCATCTAAAGGAAAACCCTAATCCTTCTGATGGCTAACCGTGGTACAATACATGTCAATACAAATTTAATAGCTTCAACAGGTTTTAGCATTTCTTATGAAAGCATATTGATGACAGTAAAAATAAAGATATGTATAACTATCAAAAATGGCTACATTTAATTTTACATTAACCTTAGTCATGTGAATGTTTAGTGAGAATCATATTATGAGGTTACTTAATTGCTTTTAAAGTAAGACGCAAATAGAATAGCATATAAGGTTGTGTCAAAAATCTTCCACAGTTTGATAAAAAGAATTATTCACACTTAGCAGAAGCTAGAAGCAGCCAATTAGAAAAACTTCCAAGTGATAAATGTAATTTGCTTAGTTCAATATAATTCTAATAATTCTAAGACTTAACCTAGACAGAAAACAAGGTGGATGTAGAGGTAAGTAGGTGTTTTTTTCCATAAGCGCATAAAATATTAGAAAAGTATTTACACATATTGAACCAAGATTTGAAAGCAGTATTTGTGCTTCACAGCACTATCCAGATCTCCATGCATTAAACTATAACTTATTGTATTTTAATAATCACTCTATTATTTATTTCAGAATTTGAAAGCTAAAAACAGCCATTTAATTAGGGTTATTGTCTTACTATGACATATGAAGGAAGAAATCAGTCTATTGCCTCAGCCAAGTACTACCCACCCACCCGTTTCTAGATTTATTCCAGAGCAATGAACACTTCCCACATAAAGTATATCTAGGCTAAAATAAATGCACCAAAATTTTCAAACTTGAGTGCAGAAAAGTTAGCTTTTCAGCATAGCTCCGCACCTATACAAGTAGACTTTTGGTTTTCTCCTTCCTTCACAGATATGCTCAGCCCTCTGAGACAATTTATGTGAATAACATTCAAGAATATCATGCTAAGAATGCCTCAGAAAACAAAAGCATGTTGGACTACAGATTTCTTCAGCATTGAACATCAATCCAAACGAGAAGTCGTATGTTGCTAGCAATTTAGTCATTGGGATTAGCAGAATAAAAGAACAGAATTTAAAAGATTACTGTTGAATGAGATAAAATGTGAAATTTAAAAGCCCTTTAAATAATGAGCTTCTTGCTGTTAAAATTTGCCACAGCTAGATAGCAAAACAATTACTTTGTGACAGATTGTGGGGAAAATGGTAACTTTATTTAAAGGGCAGACAAATTTAATACATTTATTTCTCTTTTTATTTTTTCCTTTGTATTGTCGCGCTGAGTGAGTGGCTGTCAGGGACTTCTATGGATGATAACAATACAGTAACAAGGGACTACAAACCAGCGTTTCTCTAAGTGAACTACCAGCGAACATGCACAATGGTTCTGCTTCTTTTATAAAAGTCCCGTTAAGAGTTGGTTGGGAAATAACATTTCTCCTTTTGAAAAGAAATAAAAATCACCAGTGATTCAGTGGCTTTTATAAGGGTGCACCAGCCTCCTTCCTTTCTTCCTACCTGTGCAATGGTAGCTAGGGATTTGTGTCTTCTCAGAAATACTAGTCAACGCTTTATGAAACCCTTGTCTAATTTTAAAAAATGTTAGGTAAAGACAGTTTGATGGGTTTAATATTATTTAATGGCTAATAACACCTGGCTCTATCTCTTGGAAGTTAACTCCTTGTTTGCCCAAATGTGTTGCAACAGTAACGTGTGTAAATTTTCTTTCCTGCTGAAACCACAGGGATTTCTAGCACGTTTGCTGCAAAACACAATAGGTTTGCAATGATCCAGCTGAATTAGAGTGGTAATAAGTTTCTTCTTGTGTGTGTGGTTTGTTTTCTGTTTTTGTTGTTTTGTTTTTCGAATTCAACTGGAAACCTCACATGAGACTCATGAAATTTAGGTGACATTCCTGTCCTGTAGGTGTTCTTACAAAAATCAGCATGAAGGTATGCTAGCTGTCACTACTAAATAAAATTTTAAAATATTTTTACTAATACAAGGAAGGAGCTTCAGAAGGGGAAAGCAGAAGAATGCCAGCTATGCATGCAGTGCGCAGAAGGAACTTTTTGCTTGGCTGAGGAGACTGTGAAGTGGCATTTGGCTGAGCAGCTTGAGGGAGCTTTACCAGGCCCAAGAACTCAAGCTTGCATTAACCTGAAAACTCTTCCTTTCCCTTTCTTATGACTAGAAAGCAGAGGTCTCAGCTACACACAAACAGTCATCTATTATAGAAAGAGGAACTATTCAGCTATAAAACTATGCATAAAATGTTATTCTAGTACCTGCTTTTCTGTATTTATCTCCTGGAAATACACATGTGGTAAAACTAGATATAGTTGAAGTCAGGCTACATCACAGCCTTGTAGATAACCCAAAGCAGTGTGTGGTCTTGCATATGCAGGATGCATGAATCGTAGAAAAGTGAATAATTAGCAACAAAAAAATATACCAAAATACAACATTTCTGTATGTCAGGAGAGCAGTATCAATACAAAAAGAAAAAAACAGTTAGAAAATCATAAACAAAACAAGACCTGAAGGGTCTGAAGTACTTTCAGGAGTTGCACATTTGTGTCCAGAACTATTTTAAGAATTTCAAAAGTTCATGAATTCTAGAAAACTGGGAGTGCATTACGGTAGCCTAGTAGCTGTAACTGCTTTGAAGAAACTGGTTGAAATCAGATTTAGTAGGTGTAGTAAAGGAATCATCCTTCCCTCTCTGCTCTTGTGAGACACAACCTGGAGTACTGTGTCCAGTTCTGAAGCCCCCAACATTGGACGTGGAGCTGTTAGAGCAAGTTCAGAGGAGGGCCACAAAGCTGATCCGAGGGCTGGAGCACCTTTCCTATGAAGACAGGCAGAGAGAATCGGGGTTGTTCAGCCTGGAGAAGAGAAGGCTCCAGGGAGACCTTAGAGTACCTTCCAGTACCTGAATGGGGGCTACAAGAAGCTGTGGAAGGATTTCTTACCAGGGCATGTAGTGATAGGACAAGAGCTAATGGCTTTACACTAGAAGAGGGTACATTTAGGTTAGACATTAGGAAGAAATTCTTTCCTGTGAGGATGGTGAAACACTGGAACAGGTTGCCCAGAGAAGCTGTGGATGCCCCTCCCTGGAAGTGTTCAAGGCTAGGCTAGATGGGGGCTTTGAGCAACCTGGTCTAGTGGGAGGTTTCACTGCCCATAGCAGGGAGGGTTAGAACTAGATGATTTTTAAGGTCCCTTTCAACCCAAACCATTCTGTGATTCTGTGAATGAAGTGGGGACTAGCTCCCACTAGAAATCAGTTGATGAGCCCTAGAAGAAACACAAAAGGCAAGATGACAACCAACTAGCCATAACACAGTATTGTCAAGGGCTACATTTGCCATATCCATAAGGAATAGAAGTGGCACTGTGTAGGATGCCACATGGTCATGGGTGATTCAACTACATTGATAGAAAGGCCATAGTTTTCATAAAAAAGCAAATATTCGGGATAAGGATGTATTTTTGGATGGAAGAACTCAAACCAACCTCAATTAATTGTTCCAGGAACAGGCTAGATAGTGATATTGTAAGTAGTACGGAAACCTTTGGAAGTCATGCCTGCCAGGTAGTCACCTACAATATTGAATAATAATTATATGTTGAATAAAATACTATATTGTTCATTTCTTATCTTTAATTGCACTCTGAATTGTCAGGTACCAGAATTAAACTATATTTTGACAAAAAAACAATAACAGAACAAAACCTGTTATTTGCAGCTCTGCAAAGTTCATTGGACAATTCAAAAGGATTTTGACAAATGTCAGAACATCAACTGCATTACTTGAGAATCCTTGTATTAGAAGGAAGACACCAGGCAAGGTTCAATGGCACAAAGTTGAAGCTAGATAAAAAGCAGACTAATAGTAAAGTATACTCTACTGTGAGAATTTCTAATATTTCTCATTATCCATCTTGAATTACTATGAGGTCTCTCTAAGTCTGTATCAGGTAACTTTCCAAAATAGATTCTCCCACAGAACTCTGAACCTTACAGAAGCATAATTTACTGTAATTTAGAAGCCTTTACTTAAATGCTATTTATACCAAGAACATTTACTGTAATTTATTTGCCTTTAAATGCTATTTATAGCACACAAGTGGTGTCACCTTCTGTGGTTATTTCAGACCCTGATTTTGTCATGTTGTTTGGGGTTTATTTTTTACATAAGCTCACTCTTATACTGCTTAATATTTACTATGTACTATGACCAGTTTTGGACTCACCAGTATAAGATAGACACGCAAAGTCTACCAAGATTATTAGAGGCACAACATGTAAGAAGCCAAGAGAAATACATTTGTTCCATCTTAAAGCTAGGAAGAAAACCTGTTGATGTTGACAACTACATAGAAAAGATAAAGTCAAGCCCTTCTCAGAGATGCACAGCAGAAGCACGAGAAACAATGGATACAAGATAGAACATGGAAAATTGTAACTCAATAAAGGAAAACAGCTTATTCACAGTGAGGGCAGTTAGTGTTGGAACAGTCACTCAAGATGATTGTATGACATCCATCCTTGGAGATATCTGAAAACCCTATTGTGCAAAGCCCTGAGCAATCTGCCACAATTAGCCCTACTATGGGCATAAAGTCAGAATACAGGACATCCATAGGTCTCTTTCAACCTATATGATTTTATGATTCTAGGCTTCTAACTAGGCTCACTGAAAATGTTGCCACACATCTAATGGAGCTTACTGATAATATTGCAATCCAAAGGGAGAGTTCAATTCATAAGCCTTTCATAAGATGATTTTCAAGAAAGCAGTAATATGAACTTTAGGCTATGTAAAATCCTTAATATGAATCAGCTCAATTAAGGCTTTGCTATTTGTTACATTTTACTTGTATAGATTACTTTTCTAAAGGCTGAGATGTCTTTGTCAAACTTCTTGAAAACTTGGAAGTACAGAGCTGATGAGGTTGGTAGAGCATGGAAAAGAAATAAACTTTTATTCCTTTCTAGGAAATAGTTTATATATAAATGATCCACGTAAAGAGAAGGATAATTTTCAATGAAATAATTTGTAACATATGATGTTTAAGTAGTAAACTATTTGAGTTACAAAGGTAGCTTCAAGAAATTTATTAAATCTTCTCTTAGCTTATGTAGGAAAGATTAGAAAACTCATATTTGTAATAGGCAATAATCTGACTCGAGAGGCTGATGCAAATTAAATTTGAAGTTTTTTATAGCTTCGTTTACTATTCATACATCCAGGCAAGAGTTCAGCAAGCAATCAACGTATGAAATATAAAGTGAAAGTACTAGAAATAATTCATTTAAGGACTACTCTAGACAGCAAAAACACCTTAGGAAGAAACTGGGAGTACCTCCGAAAATCTCAAAAATTACATCTTAAAAGCTAGAAAATTACCATATGATAAGGTCAAGAGTGGTAAAGTAGATAACACGTGTTTCATGAGAAGTGTGGTTAATGTGCAGCTGAGTTTTTGACAATTCTTTAAAGTATAAGATACAGAGTAAGAATTCTTCTGACATTGGGGTGCTTAGTTCCCTTCTAAACATTACATAGTAATCGATTTAGAGTTGATTTGAGGGCAGATACACAGTGCTTAAATTATTTACTAGAATGAATCCCTGAGTAAAAAGCTTGCATATAACAATTTTATGATTCCTTTTTTTGCTAAAGAAATATAAATTACTGAGCTTCTTTAAAAATCTGCATTATTTCATTTTAATTATATATGTATAATATTTCTTTCTCTCCACTTAGTAGCTTTCTCATCTTCCTATCTCTTCAAATAATGTTTCAATTTCTATGTAGACATCTATCTCAGGTGGTTCATAGCACCCCTAATTGTCCATGAAAACAAAACTGAAAAGTATTTGAAAGAAGCTTATTTCTGTATTTTTTGTGTCTCCAGTAGTTTGGCAACATGCACATTCACAAATAACAGATGATTTCTTATTAAAACAAGTGTCATGAAGTGGCAGGCTGTGGCCATCTATTTTTATCCAACAGCAGTTGGGCCAGCTGCTGACTCTTGATTTGGAAAAGCTCTGCAGAAAATCCACATCAGAACAACAGGAAAGAGGGAAACATTTTAAAATATTTATATTAATAATTTTTTAAAATTATATTTCATCCTAGGTAAGTAGAACACAAAGTTCTTGTTGCTGTGAGAAGTCAACTGCATGTAAGAATGGTTGCTGAAAGCAAAGGAGATACAGGATAAAGGCAGAAAAGGACCATATTATTAGGAGTGTGGTGGGAACAGAGAAGATGGATTAGCAATAGTATGCATGTCTGAAAAGCACACCTCTTCATCTGGTTGTATGAACTAATTTTCATTCCTGGGGAACTCCTTTCCTCTTCAAAAGGGTCTGCAATTTGAAGCCTGGAAGCTGTCACCCTCCAAGAGTCAATCTTAGGTAGCCTGAGTGAGACTAGAAATGCTGTAACAGTGAAGCACTTAGGATTGTTTGCTGAGCCAATGCAGAGCCATCCAAATGGCACAGTGCAAAATGAAGCACAGAATGGTTTGGGCTGGAAAGAACCTTAACCCCCCTGCTTGGGCAGGGACACCTCCCACTAGACCCTCTTAATATAGCCCAGCATAGGCCCCCTGTTGCCTTCTATCTTCTGGACTGCCGGTATTGAAAATCAGGAAATAAAAGCAGGCAACATATGCACTTTTAGGCTTGTCTTGGCCAGTGACCCAGCCACTGCTGAGCCACAACCTCCAGAAGAAACACACCTCCTTGTTTGTAAGCAATGCATTTAAAAGGAAACAAGGCATGTAACAGCTATAGAAAAAACCCTCAATATATCTCAATGTAAAGAAATGGGCTTTTTCAAGTACTAATTTCTGTCAATCACAAACTCCCCATTTTACATTAACTAGGACAATAAATCTTATAGATCCATTTTAATCTGAAGGCCCTAACAAACTAATGATGTTTTCCATTCCTGATATTAAGCCTTAGACACTGCTCAACATTCACCTTAATGTTCACATTCCCCAAATCAAGGAGGTTGTACTCTTGCTGAACAAAATAGTCGCATGTAATAACATCGATCACATAAAGACACAAAGTGGCAAAGGGAGGCGGAAACACAACCTCAACCTTTTATTTGATTAATTGCCATTAACCCCATAAAAAGTTTCAAGAGATTGGGACTGCAGCTGGGGTAAGTCTTCCATTTAAGGTATACAACAGAACAGCAGCAAAAGGGTGTCCTAAAAAGCCAATACTCTTATTAAATCACCTAAAGCACTAAATGAGACAGAAGGGAAAATACTACTTGATTGTGTAATTAAACATGTGCAGTTTTGACAAAAGCAACACAAACTCCACTGCTTCTACTTAGTTACCTCTTGAGCTGTTTCTGGCCAAAAACAGAAAACAAAGACAGGATTTAGAAGAAATTACGTTCCCTCCTTCTTTCCTAAATGGGATCGACACTTCACAGCATATATCATTCAGAAGCAGCACATAAGGCGGGAGTGTTACTTTTTGGCAAAATGACTTAAAAAGCATTGCTCACTTTTTAAATGCTGCCCACACCCAGAGGAAAGAGTAGTTACAGAGCACTAAGAAAATTAATCCCTAGATGGCATCGTTACTCTGTCATTTTTACTGTGAAAATGCTCCCTCTGCCAGGGAAGGAAGAGTGCTGGTGGTTTTCCAGTACAATTTCTTAATGGATCTGTGGCAAGCATCACATGGATTATTTGAATGTCCCTATAGCTTTAACTATTCAGTTATAGATATATTCCTCTCATCTTTCGCTCGGGTTGCTTGTGTCCTTTATTGTCGTATTTTTCACAAAACCAGTGCATGTGTGACAATGGTTTGTATTTTACAAGAATTCTTCAGCACTGCTGGCTGCAAAAGAAAACTGAACTATAGTGTTCACAATTTGCTAATACTTAGAACTAAGCATAGCTTTATAACCTAACTTAAAGATGCTCCGAAGAATAAAACCTCCCGCAGCCCAGAAAGCAAACCAAATTATTCCTAAACATTATTTTTCATTTCACTTTGAGACTCTCTCAACTACTAGACTGCATTTCAGCACCACCTACTGACAATTACAAAAATAGCAGCAGAGCAAGTCGATACTAGACATTCATGGCTTCCCGTTCTGCTTGCCATACGTTTTTCTCTTCTTGAAACACGGAAAAGCAATGTTTTTTTTTGGTGGGTTTTGTTGTGGGGTTTTTTTTGTTTGTTTGTTTTCTCCTGGCCAGTGTTTAAAAGTTTAATTTGCAAGAAAAGCTGGTACTGCTTCTAGCACAGCAGTTTTCTACTTTAGAAGTGTCTCATTGGAATTACTTTGCTTCTGGACACAGGAGGGAGTGTTGAAGAGCAGACAAACTGCAAAGTTGAAATTTAAAGGGATAAGGGCAGATGAAAAATTGAAGATAACTATCTGAATTAGGATTAAGAATGAGAAACTTTATTTTCGCTACAGTTTATGTGAATATTTGGTCACTTGGTAATTCTAAACAGCATCAGGTACTTCTGTGTTTGGCAAAACAACAGCATAAGCATCAAAAAACTCAACAGCAGAATAAAGGGCAGCACTCATTATATTAGAGCATATCCTGTAAAATAGGATTGACAACTGTATAACAAATTCTAACCTTGCAGGATCTACCTTTCATTAATGTTTGTCAGTAACACAAAAGGAGAACAGATGAATAAATCCAAAACACGTTGTCATATAGCATCCTAACATGATGAAGCTGTAAATTCATGTAATACTTTTGATGTTATATTTATTCTCATACCTCAGACAGATAATCACCATATCACTAATTTGAATTTTTTGTCTTCCCCCCATTTTATATTTGAAAACAGAAGTAGAAAAAAGTCCATAATTAAAAGTTTTTAGAAATTTCTCGTAAGCAACATATACATTAGTATTGCTTACCTTAACACACCAGCTTAAACATTATATGGGGGGAGGGGGCTGTGTTTGTGTGTAGATTTCAGAGGGGGTTTTACTTGTGTGGGTTTTGTTTGTTTTGTTTTGGCTTTAAAGTGCAGAATTTTTCAGCCTTTCCTGCAGCTATTCATTCTCATCCTCCATAAGCTTTGTTACTAAGAGTAGTTTAAAACTAAAAGGGCCTTTTAGAAAACTCAGTCTCCATGGCAAATACAAATCCCATAATTTTTAAACTACATAAAAGCACTAAATGTAAACTACATCTACACTGAATGTATTTTGCTTTCCTGATACTCTTATGCCTCAGGGTTCATCAAGTCAAAAGCTGTTATATAATATTTAAGAAAACCATTAAAGAGAAACATTTCTAAGACTACTACCTAATAGCCAGCAGTAATAGTATATGGCTTAACATCTGCAACCCATCTGCATCATTCCTTAGCTTTTTCTTTGTTAGAATGAATCATCAAGTCTAGTATTTACATAGAATAAAATGTTTTACGTTGCAGAATTTGAAAACACAGAATTTTTCAGGTGCTACTGCTCACAAAACATATACACTTGTTTTGTCATTATTGAAAAAAACAAATACATTTTCAATAAATTAATATTTCAAAAATGTTCCTGTATTTCTAAAAGGTGCAGAATCTTCCCCCTTGTAAGGTAATCTTGAAGTTGTATCATATGCTTTCAAAATGAAAAGACAATGTCTTAAGGTTATGCAAGTTTCCACAGAAAGCTGTGACACAGATGATATCAATCTTCAAATAAAAATTTTCACTTTGAGGAAGAATTCCAAAAAGGCCAAGCAATTGCAAAGCCAGTTCCAGTAATAAACAGGAAGAGTGCTTCCCATAGTGTACCTATGGTGTGGCTGTGCTCCATCAAGCAAACTGAAATAGCTGAAGTTCAAAACAGAAAATAAAAGTGGCTACAGAGCACACACGTAGGCATTTACCATATAAAGGAGTTTGATCTTAAGTGCTTATTATAATCCATTAATGAATGTGAAGGTTTAGACATTGCTCTTTTAATTTAGGAGTTAGTTTCAAGGAATATAGGATTAGCAAGCAACTACAAATATCCATCCCAAGTCAATTAAGACAGTTTTGATTATTTTTTAATCTGAAGCACTCTGAAAAGCATTGCATGTTCAGATACATAAAACAGTTTTGGAGTAACAGTACACACATTCCTGTTTTCTAGAAATTGATCAGAGATAAGTTCTATTTATCTGGGCAATACTCAGAAGAATTTCTCATTTTCCATTTGGCAGATCAACTACTTGAAAACACTTGCAGACTTGAAATTAATCAGGTTTTGTAACTAGGCTTTATTTACTATTCATCAACTTGTCACATGCCATGTTAAGGTTACAAGCTGCTGTTCTAATTTCTATTACTTTTATGCACGGTAAATTGACTTGGTGTATGCTTTGATTTCACTAGTATTAATCTTGCTATGTCATAACCATGTAAAAGCAGAAACACGATCACATCAAATAATACATAGCCATACATTTTCTGTTGTTTTTAAAGCCATTCAAATAATCATTGCTTATACTTTGAGGCAAGTAAAAAAAAAAATGGGAGAGAAAAATCTGAAATGGGAAGTAAAAAAAAGGATGTTTAAAATGCAGAACTGCAGAGGCAACACTACAAAAGTGTGGTCTCTTCATCATCTAGCTTCTGAAATTAAGCTTCAGACAATTATATTAGACATTAAATCTCAGTATATTTTGTTGTAAACAGCATTTCATATAGAATAGTGATCAAAATAAAAAAGTAACACCTTCAGCTATCACACACAGTATACCATACTAAGAATGAAAAAGTGAAGTCAAGGACAAAGGAAGGACAGACAAATGCCTCAACAAGCCAGTGAAACATGGATAGATAGATACAGATATATACACAGACACACCTGCCTTGCTCTGTATAAAGCAGGACAGTCAGCTAGATGACTCTGGGACACGAATCACCCAGCTGACACACAGCAATGCATTTCTCATCAGCTGCATTTTATAAAGCTTTCCTGCTCCTAGAGTAAATCATCATCCCTGGTTATATTGAAAAGATGTGTAGACGTGGTGCTTAGGGACATGGTTTAGCGGTTGACTTCACAGTGCTCCATTAGCAGTTGGACTTGATCATCTTAAACATCTTTTCCAACCAAAACAGTTCTTTGATTCTACAGACCCAATGGGTTGGAAAGACTGGATACCAGTAAGTTTTCATATTGTAATAACAGCCTACTTCTCCACACTAGATAGTAACAGCAGGTGGGTGAACGACATTTCTCAACACCTGAAGATTTCCAACAACTGTATAGAGACTTTATTGCAGAATTACCAATAGATTAATCAAAGTTTTTTACTTAGACAATGCTGTATCATCTGACATTATTTATGCCCCATTTCCCAGGCCTTTCTGTTCACACATCACCTCTGAAATCATATCCCTATTCATAATTAGCGTAGGCATAGGGCTGTGCTGACACAGCTATTTGTTTTTGGTTCTGGGAGACAGTTGATATCTTAACAAATACTTCTCATGCTGCTTCTACCCTTTAACCACACACCCACAGACTGCAAAATACTGATTTAATGTTAACTTGCTTCATATGAATTCTGCTCACACCGACATTCGACACCATGCTATTATATAAATCAGAAGATAACTTTGTTTGGTTGCTGCTGGATTTCAAACTGAAGGGGTGTTGTAAGAAAAAAAAAAAAATCCTTCAGAAGTTCCCACCATGCAGAAGATCTAAGAAAAAGAGAGAACGCTTCCCTGTAGTAAGTTAAAAAATGTAATTCCAAAGTTATTATTAAATGAGAAAGAGCTGTTTTCTTTTCATATGTTACCCCTAGGAAATAAGATCACACAGGTTTAAATAAATTCTACCAGAGCTCCTCGTAAGGCAACTGAGACAAACATATAAATTACGGTTACTAATTTGATGCCACACAGTACTAGTGAAGCTTTTTAGCCTAGATGCTAACATGCTAGTTTTGGTCTAGAGACCTGGGAGCTCTGCAGGCTATAGAGGACTGCCCAGGCTTCCCTGGGCTGTCATGGACACAAGTTGTCCATTTTTAACAATATTGTGACATTAAAAACATCCCACCAAGTGCAGCATTTTATTTGGTCATATTAAAACAAACAAATAACAATGTAAGAAAGGATATAGATGGTGGAAAATAATTAACCCATATACAGTTTTCTACATTTAAAAAATTGCTGAATTTTGTTCTAGATGGCACAGCATTTTGCAAGATGATTTATAAATCTCAATGTATATGCTGTCACCAAGTCTGTAGATTCTTTACTTTCAGGAACTCGTACGATCCTTTAAAACCTAAAAATACCTCTTCCATTTTGTCTGCATCACTGCTGCTCCCTGCGTAATAAAAAATTTAGCTTTGCCACCACAGCAGCAAATTTTATGGCAAGAGTACGATAATCCAAAGAGTAATACACAATATAGCAATCAAAGTGCAAATAATTAGTACCATGTCCATCATGTCGAAGATGATCCATATTTGGATTTCATTCTCATTCAAATATGCTCTTCTCAGAGACTAATCTCTTAATCAGCCAAATCACCACCACTGTGAAATATAGCTAGGGGAAAAGAATCTAAAAAGTATTTTATGTATTTTTACTGATATTCTACTTGAGTGATTGAAAATAACATGCAAAATATACTGTCATTAAATAAAATCTGTTCCAATATAACACAGATTTAGTCCTATCCTTAAAAAATACTTCAAAAACATAGTAAAGCAAACAAACAAATCAAATAGCTTTTCTAAAGCTAAAAGTTTAAAAGAGAAAGATACTGACTTGCTTGGATACAAAACATGATTTCTCTTTCTCCATGTATAGATACTACAGAAGCAAACCCCAAGATCCAGTGTATCCATACTGAGACAACTGATTTAATGTGGAATAACACTATGCTGTTTTCACATAACTGGATGTCTTCCTTGCTGAATACAGCAACAATATGTACTTCATTTTATTTTCTCCCACTCTAATCACATTACTCCCATGAGCTCTGTGTGTTGCAAGGAGTTTTATGCTGGCTATGGAGGACTGACAAACACAGCTTCCTCTGCTGGGTATCTTTATTGTCCTCAGCCAAATAAAAATGAGAACTGATTGAGATCAGTGGGGCTTAATTGCCAATTTAAGTAAATCATTTTTGCTTCTGTTCCCTAATTATAGCAAAGCTGTTTGATTTACACTAAGATTCAGTAAAATTGATTTTTAAAAAACATTTTTAGATGTTCTTTTTTTGTGTCTTAATATTCACCAGAAAAGGTTGCTAAAGAAAGAGTACCAGAGGGGTGAAGAGAAGCAAGAAAAAAAAGGAAACAAAGAATAACTGTATATAGTCATATGTTAACTTGCATTTTATTATGCAATGGTTCTTACAGTTAAAACTGCTCTTTAAATCCAATCCGTATTTTTCAAGTGTTCGGCAAACATCAGCCTAGCTTTATATGCTGATGCTCATTAAATATTTAAAATTGGTCCCTCATTACTAGCAATATTTAATACTTTTATCCTATCCAAATAAACTTGGACAGAATATTAAATTTTATCTGTGAATAGTGTTACGATATCCATCAAGTTTTCCAACGCTCCTCCATTAAATGGAGCCCCTAAGGCCTTACAAAGATTTTAAACATAGCATTTAGAATCTACAGTTCCACGTAAATATCAAGAAATTGGATAAAAATTAAGACAATTCTTCTGCTTTTCAGTACATATATGCCTGGGGTAATGGACTGAATGGAGAATTCAAGAAGGTTTTTCTCATTTAATATAGGTGATTTGTAATAAATAATATATGCTTGAGTACTTTTGCCCTATCAGTTCCTCTCAAGATTCCACAAGGCATAAGGAGTCTATATATTGAATTTCTGCAGAAAGTTAACTTTCCCAAGTTAATTTTTAAAAAGTTCTTCTCATCTAACTCTGTAGGGGAAACATCTTTCTGATTACAGCCAAATGTACTTACAGTGAAATAAGGGAAAAGTTTCACTAATGCTGAGGGGTCATTGAAACTGAAGAAAACCACAGCATAATTCAGTAAGGCAAGTCAAGACTTCAATTTTTAACTAAAATTAAATTTCATATAAATCCTTTTACAATAGTACTACACATCATTTATCCAAAAGCAAACCATGAACTCTGCTTTTTGTATTGTAGACCTTTATTCCTCAAGGTATTATACATGAGTCCACTGAGGTTTGTGTCCAATTAGGGAATTCTCTCTCCCATTCAGCTATAATGTAATCTGCTCAGTTGGGTTTACAAGCTGAAGCCTTGGAATAAAGTGAGAATGTAAGTTACAAACAGCAATGTGAGTGGATCAGTCTGGTAAAAATCTGATAAAAAATTCCTTGTGTAAGATCCATGAACAGGAAAAACTTTAATAGAAGTAATTATTTATCACTATAGAAATCCAACTATTACCAAACTTATTTCAGTGTCAAGTCATGACTATTCAGACACATGTAATCTAGACAGAAAAATGTACTGAACTGATGTATCTAGACAAATGGTGAACTATCACAAGTTCACCTGATATATAAAATATAGACTCACAATTGTTAGAATATTTGCTGATACACAGCAGAATAATAACTTTGGCTAGCTTTTCAGGACCAGATGATAGAGTAAGGCTACTGGGCTATTGGGTTTTGGGGCAGGTTTCTTTGGTTTGGTTTGGGTTTTTTTAAATTTTGTTTTGCTTGTTTCTTTTTTGTTTGTTTTGTTGTTTGCTGTTTATTTTTTTCTTTTTAATATGCTTTTAAGAATATGGGACATCTCTAGATTTTCTATGGGTTTGTTTTATTGGTTTATTGTTGGGGTTTTTTTAACCATTAGAAAGATGCAAGGAGTTGCAAAGAGTAGGTGCCAAGGACTGTAGTGGAATGAGCCAAACTAGAAGATACAGCAGATTGTCTTGTACAGACACCATTCTTGAGCAGTATTAGAATGTGAATTAGATTCAATGAACAATACTGTTCAAGTATTCTACACACAGGTGATGCATGTCCAAAGTTTAATGAAGACATGTTCTTAATCAATTGCTGGTTCTTCAAAGTGAGTAATTTATCACAATGATTTAAAAAAATATCTTAATAAGTGTGAATTAGTACATTATTGTTCTGGGAGATGTTAAGCCTCTGCACAGTTTTTGAGAATTCAAGTATGCTTATTAAGTTGCATTACCTCTCACTTCAGGACTTTTTATTCTGAACAAAAATGTTGACAAGTGCCTCAAGAAAAGCATACCTGAAAAACACTCCAGAGGTAAAGGTCATGAGGTATTGGATTTCAATAAAATATGTAAAAACTGCATGCACAAATCTGACCTGAGCTATCTGCCCAATTCAATATTATCTAAAATTATCTTCCGCACCAGTTGTGAATCACAGTTGTGAAAAAGTACAGAGATCAAAGAAAGTAGCCTTTGCATTTCAGCCATCATATTTAGAGCAGAAGCTGAGATAGAAGTTAACTGTACCATCTCCTAATATAGGATAAAAACTTTTCAAACAACTCTGTTTACTTCTGAGACAGTCTCCAGGACAGTGACCTTTTTGAGTATTCTGATTCTTCATTTGTTGCTACCCAATTAGAACAATTAACTGCTTCTTTATGTTCAATAAGTCAGCATGCCACTAACTCTTGTTTTTCTGCTATGTTTTTGCTTCTCAAAAATCTGAGATGAGAGACTTTACCCACTACACCTCACTACATTTCAGTGACTAAGCTCATGTGCAAAATACTTGATGCTCCTTGCATCTTTATAAATCAGTGCATTTTCTAGACTCACATTTTTAAATGGCTATTAACTTTTTCTCAATTTTTTTGCAATTAATTTTAAATATAATGCAGTATACAGTAACTTCCCCCTCTTTTTTTGCTCTGTAATTCATAGAATCTTGCTGTATCTTTAGAAATAGATTATGAAATAAGATTTCCTGTATTTCAAGCAATCATCTCTGCTGAAATAGTTGACTTATGATGATACACTCAAATTGAAAGGCTCAGCTGTTCAGCACAGTATATGTGTTTAGGCTATTTATTAGGCCAATTTACAGAATCACAGAATCACCCTGGTTGGAAAAGACCTTGAAGATCATCAAGTCCAACCATAACCTAAATCGACCCACCATAACCTTTATCTACCTGTTAATGTTTAAATCATGTCCCTAATTTAGACTTATTTTAGGTTTATTTTGTCCACATATTTAGGAGGACAGAAAAATATCACAACTGAAACAGGATATTCTGCTTTTCTTTTAGCATGTATTAATCAGTAAAATACAACTAAATTGTGGAGGATTTTCAACTTTTCCATCATTCCCAGGTGCTATAAAAAATGTTGGAAATGTATTGGATTAAAAATTTTCCAATTTGCAGTTCTAGACTAATTTTTTGCTTATTGCATCTGCACAGAAGCAATTTCTATTTGCAATTCCATATTGTCTGTACTTAAACCTCCTTGAAACTTATGCTTAGTCAGTAACCATAGAAAATTAGTTTTAAAGTAAGTGGCACCTAACTGCAATGGTGTGTGTATAACTTAGCCCCTTGTGGCTGGTTTTACATTTAGAGAAATCAGTATCTTTTATATCAGCAACTGAGCTAGCTCACAAGTCATGAGCAGCTGAGTGCTCAATGATTTGAGTTCAAGCACCATGACCAGAGACAGAGGGTAAATATAATTTAAACGTGCAGGTAGCGCCCTGTGTGGGTATCTACGTAGGTGGAACAATATTCTCTTCTAGGAAACAATTTTCTCTTTTAAATGTACATTCTTAATGTTTCATGAAACAAGTTCAACGATGCACCAAACACGTAAGTTCAAGTACTCACATGCTGGGAAAGAGAAGCTGTAATGGGAAATTAGGTCACATAAGTTATTCCCCTCCCCAGTATCTATTTTGTTTTTGGAAACCAAGAAGAAAATTACAGAAATTGAGTTCCTTGCTAATTATTTTGCTGACCCTATACTACAGCCTTGTCAATTCAACTGTTTCTGTGTGCCAAACACCGCATAGCAAACCATGACTTGAAAATTACCCAACTCCCTTATTTTCCTCACACTTGTTTCAGTGTCGTTTGACTACCTATTCTAACCTTTCTAGGTGAAGGATTCATTGCATCAGCCAACAAAACGGTCTCTCCCAGCCTCGCATATTTCCAATCTCATTTTCTCTCAACTGTCCCAGATCTTGAGAGAGAGTGTCTCAAATTTTATTTCTGCTTATTAAACACGACCAGTATAATACCTCTGTACCAAATCCTTCATGGACACAACATGGATCAGTGTTTAGGGTCAGCATATACTCTGGCTGACCACATGCTGTGACAGAATGAAGCATTCTGGACTGATCTGTGGAAGAGCGCTTGCGCAAACGACTCAGCAGTAGGATTTAAAAGTATTTTTAGTGACAAGTTCTCAGTCCCATTGCTGTCCCAGCAGCATGCCCACAGAACACGTTCAGACTATGATTTTCTTTCACAAGGCTTACAGCAACAAAATGGCAAGACACACAACCTGGCACAAATCCCAGCACTGTGCTAACTTTTAAGTACCTACTAAATCACAGTGACCACAGACGGTTGCAAAGAAAATGTCATCAGATTTTTCAGATGTGCAAAATCAGCAGTTTTCCTTAGCTATGTTCTTAGAAATGACTAAGCTGTTCCTCTCTGTTAACACAAACAAATAGGAAAAAAATCAACCTGTGCCTGACATCAAGCACAGCAAGTCTTCACCTCTAATCACCTACACTTGCTTCAGGATGGTATCCAAGAAAAGTTGAAAAGTTTTACTTACAAATGCAACTACTTTAATATTAATAGAAAAAAATGTTTCATCTTAAATGTTTCATCAGATACCAAATATCTTAACTACATTAAAGTCCAAAGAAGGTACACAAGCTTTAATGAACCTTGTAATTTAAAGTGACACACTTTGATATTTGGCAGCATTTTTTTTTTTTTAATGTTTATAAGTGTTCTATCCCATTTTAGCAAGCAATATATCAGAGGACTTACCTAAGTGAATGCTTTTCAATTTAAAAGTTTAAAAGAAAAGCTGAAAATAAAATTGTATCAAAGACATTTTTACTCAACATACGGAACAATAAAATGCCATGCTTCATGTGTTTTTTAAAAAAGTAGCTTTTTAATCATAGCACACTGATACTGAATAGGATTATAGTATAGGATCAAGTCAACGTGGCTACAGAATGTAGTGAGCGAAGAGGTAAAATTTTTTACACAAAACACTGAATATATTCCGCACTAATAAAAATCAGATGTTCACTAAAACAAGAGTCAGCTCCACAGTTCTTTACAAAATTATGTCCTATGAGGAGATTCTTGCCTCCTTCTAAATGAAAAGCTTATTTTTAAAAAACCTCCGTGTATAAAGTATTTATATTACTTACTCTATTAATTCTGTTGTATAACTCTAGCCATTTTGACAAGAAAGAATTTTGTATATACTTAAGGAAGGATTATCAAACTTGGTCTCAGAAAAAAGCTGAAAAATACATTCAATCAATCTTAGAAACAGATTTTAGAAAGCAAAATAAGTTTTCTTTTCTGAGTGAAATACAGCTGTGCATATTGAAACAAGCTGTAAGCTTCAAACAGCTAAGGAAAAAGTAAATTTACTCCTCAAAATATGTTGAATTGAGATTGGCTTTTTATATGCTAGATATATTTATATTGGTTGTTTATATTTCTGAAAAATAACTCTGCTAACACACATTCCTTGAATCCAGCACTGTGCTTTGTGCTTGATGCATGGGGAACTAAATTATGTTCTGCACTTTCCCTGCTGGGGGCAATATGACTCCACTTGTATTCAATGAATGACCAGAAAATACACAGAAGTGTGATAACTCAAAGGATTTTAAAGTACAAGGCTGAATCCCCGATGTAGAAGAGGGCGTTGGCACCAAAAATGTCTTAATCAAACTCATCAGGAACTGTAAATGTGAAGTGTCACTTGAAGTGGCTGGAGAAGGCTGGGTAGATGCTTTCATGGCTTTTTCTATGTTACTTGTGTCATGGAACAGAAGAAACAAAACAAAAAATAAAAATCACCATTCTAATCAGCTAAAAGAGTCAAGGGTTGTGCATATCAGCTATGATTTATAGAAAACAATGTCCCAGTCTCACAAAATAATAATGATTTATGTGCTCCAAATCCTTTGTAAAACTGATGTTTGTGAACTTCTTGTGAGATTATACTGATAAAAAAGAAAAATATGAAAGTGAGATAGGAATAGACAAATAAGAACTAACATGAATAGGTACTTCAAATTAAAAGTAGGAACCATAAAACCTTTAAGCCGCATTAGTAATTGCCAGACAATTTATTAGTGTTTTTTCTTAAATATGTTGCAGTCAAATGTAGTTTTACTTAATTAAATACAAGGGTTTTTTTGTAAAGCAGTTACAATTTATAATTTAACCTGCTGAAAGATACAACTAAATGCCTAAACTACATTTCGCTAGATACAATTCAGATACACTTGCTTATTATAAATTATGCTTATGTGTATATATGTAACTCCTGGAAGATTCTGATACCATCTAATTAATTGTGTATTATCCTCTTCAAAAGCTGGTAAATTTGTGTCTTACCTTATTTTTTTTCCCTCCTGTCTGCAGATGCTTATAAACTTTGCCAAACTTTAATCTTTAGTCTTGAAGTTTTCTACACTACTATCAGCCTTCACACTTTTCTGAACAAAACAGAGCACTCCAGATTATTTCCAGAAATATTTAGCTGTGGGGAGGAGAGCTATGGCTTATTATTTAAAATTAAACAACCTTGGAAAAGGACCATGGAGTGTCCACCTGCTTTGCAATTAGACTTATTTGCTTGAAGTCCACACAAAACTGAAAGAAGGAAATCCATCTTAGGAACCCAGTTCTTTAGGGGAAAATTAACTAGTGCTTTGCCTGTATAAAGCAACGAAAGGTAGATACCTTCTGTCCTTGCAAAATACAGACTTCCAGTTGCATTTGACTCTTTGGAGGGGTTGCTTTTGATTAACTATAGATAACTCACAGTATCCGCTCCATGAAATTGTGAATAATTTTTGGTAAAAGCAATACCACTGAACAATTTTAAAATAAATCTATTGTAACATTTTTATAAGGAAAGCAAGGACATAGCTTTACTGACAAGAGTCCAACGCTACTGAAAGAGTAGCACCTCAGTTATCTCCTCTCATCTCTTCTTTGGGCCATGCAAGTTTGCCTTGTGATAGCTCCATTGGAACTTGCCTTGAACTGATCTCTGCTTTCCAAAACAAACATGCAATTTTGTGTTGCCAAAAGGTATTGCCCCTCGCCCCCTCTCTGCCCACTCCTATTCTGCTCCTTCTTTCTTTCTTCTTTGCCATATCTAAGCTTGTTTCATTCCTTTTGCCTTTTCTGGCACTAACTGGATCTCTTCTAACAGCTGATTTCACCAGGCAGAATAGCTCAAAATTTTCCCCAAACTATAAGCAGTTGTATGCAGTAATAGTGAGTTATTTTCCTCATTTTCTGAAGGCAGCCCAAAACAGACATGGGTTAGAGTATAATCTCAAATCAAGATGGCAGAGGGAAGGGAAGAGGAATTTTCCCTTTTATGGAGAAGTAGTTGCTAGAATATACAGTTTCAAAATCATTTTCCAACTCAACACAGAAAGATAAAACCTCTCAACCAGTTATTTCAGCTCAGATGTCAGATGGCAGCTTAAAGACCAATGATAGTGTATAGAGAACTTGGGCATCTTCTCTCCTTCCACAGCCCAACATTTCTAGTTAACATCGTTGCTTATGGCTCTGAAGTTAACAGAAGCATCTTCTCTACAACGCTAACATCTCAGGGTACCTTGTTAGATATTCCAATGGCTTTCTAAAAGAAAACCTGCATATATGGGACTCATTCCCTTCCACTTCCTGACAGAGAGAGCAACATAAAAACAAGTGCATGAACATTTACAGAAACGAGCTAACTGCCTACTGAAGTCTTGAAGACTCAAGTCTTCAGAATGCTCTGACAAGTCGTAAACATTAAATAATAAGGTCCACTGAAGAGTTAAATTAACTTCTAAAATAACTGAGTCATTTATTCCTATGCAAGCAGACTCGTCTCCTCCCTTACTTCCCCCCAAAAATGCTCAGAACCTTAAAAGCTTCCTGTGAAAGTAAGACTCATTAGATGTTTCCATTTTAATGAAATAAATATTATGCATAACTTCGCCTTTTTTTTTTTTTTTTGGTCTGTTTGGCAAAAGAATACCAGGATTTCTGTGTAAAAAGATTAACCTGTGGAGAATATATTATAAAACTGAAAGGAAGAAGTTTATTCAAAGGCTCCTTGGAAGGTAAGAAGAATTTTTGTAGTAGTCTTACATGTTACTTAACTTTCTAGTTAAGTGACCAAAAAGTTCTAAGGAAGAAAAAATACCAGACTTAATTAAGTATGTTGAAAGAAAAAAAATAAAACTGTAAATGTAGATAGCAATATATAAAACTGAGACAGAATGATGATTTAGGGCTCAGTATGTTAAAGAAAAAAAAAAAAAAAGACCTAAAATGTCTCCACTGCTGAAAGTGCTGAAAGACAGATGCCTGTCTGTCCCATTTCTCACCTACTCTTGCTGCTATCCCTACAGTTCAGTTTGTTCCCTGGTATTTGCATAATTAAACTCTCAGAATCTTCTTCCTGCTGAGCATATGTGGAGGGGAAAAAAAAATTTTAGATCTCCACTGTGAAGGTCTGGATAACAGCAACTGATAGGGCAAGGATGCAAGTGAAAATAGCATGTGAAAGGAATACCCAGAACTGCCTATGAGTGAATTTGCCCCAAAATGATAATGCTAGAGAAGACTACAACCCTTGGTCAGATTAAACACTAACCAGGAGAATTACCAAGAGTGTAAATGAATACTTGTAATAGCAGGGACAGAGCAGAAAATACTTGAGTAGAGGACAAATCCTGGTTTGAATCCTGTTAAAACCAGAAATCACCAACCTTGACAAGTAGGGACACACAAAACCACTCACATCTCCAACATAAAGCATGTCTAAAAAGGGGAAACCTCAATCCCAGAAGAGGTGGTGTGTTGTGACCCACACATGGTGTGAGGGAAGAAGATGCACACCGCTCTGGGGGTTGTTGGAAAAGTTGCACCTGAGTAGGATTATGAACTGCTTCAATCCCAATTTGATGGAAACCATGGGAATGGAGAAGTTCTAGTGTTTTGGGGGAGTGTTAGTGGTGGGATGTTGGGGTTGGGCAAGGTTTTGTTTGTTGTTTTTTTTTTTTCCTGCAGCACCCCACCTAAGAGAGACAAACATGTTCAGACCTGTAAATTACTTTGACATCTAAAACTTGGACTTAGGTTGCAGTTCCACTGCAGCCTGACAGTGATATGGCAGCTGCCAGAATCCCATCCTGTCCATTAATGCATTCCAACTTGGAACTGGTACCAGTTTCCAGTGGCATGATGAACCATTTCCTAAACAATTTCAGTGGCAGACATTAAACCAAGCCCTCCTGGAGTGCGCAGGTACATTGAGTGGGCCTGAACATGCAGACAAAACTGAGTTGACCCAAGCCCTTGTTCATTTAAATCTATAAAGTCTTCCATGACCTGGATGACAGGTAAGGCACACCATTTTAAAAGAAGATGAACCCTCTAACTTTCCTTCAGACTTCAGCTGCTATCAGTTTGTTTGAAAACCACACCCAATAACTTGATGTTACCATTTTTTAATAGTTATCAGCTATGACAATCAATTTGCACACACCACTTCTGGTCCAGTTCCCTACTTCTGCTGAGATTTGAGCCTCTATCTCTAATCCTAACCATGCATTTAGCTCATTTTAGGAAAGGCAGTCACTGTTGATCACAATTCTCTAACCAAAGTTACAGAATCACAGAGTGGTAGGGTTGGAAGGGATCTCTGAAGATCATCTAGCTCAACCTCTCTCCTAGAGCAGGATCACCTAGAGCAGATCACACAGGAACATGTCCAGATGGGCTTTGAATGTCTCCACAGACGGAGACTGTCTTACAGCATTAGTTTTACACTGTGTTGCAGTGAAGAAAAGCCAGTATTTGCTGGGTAAGAAATAAAAAAAAGTGTACCCATGATCCATTCCCTTGCACAAGGATTTCTTCCTGACTTTTGCATTAAGCAGCCAGTGAAACAGCAATTAAACTCATAGAACAGATTTGTGCCACCTGATCCAACTACTGGTGATTCTCATACAAAGAAAGTTCTGTGTTGCTGTCCAACACTACCATCTGCTTCCCCACCAATCCTGCTCTACATCCAGCCTAAAGATAAGCCACAAAGGAGCATCTGCTAAATTAGCAATTGTTCTGTTCCACAGCTTTCTAACAGTGTTTACAGACAGCAATACAGGAAGATACTGAAAACATTTCAAGGACATGACATATATATATATTTCAATCAAGATTCCTCAATAACGTTTCTCCATAAGTACAATTACTGTAAGAGATAATATTCAGGAACACTAATCATAACTAAGAAGTCAGCCTTCCTAGGAGATCTCTGTAACTGAGGGAGAGAAAATGTCTCCTCTATACCTAGCACGACACCAGATGAATGCATTCACAGCTTGTGCTGAAGACACCACACCCACACTACAGGCATTTCAGGAGGGTTTACTCCAGGCCAGCTGAGCCTGGTGCTCTGTGTGAATGCCCGGGAATGGCTAGAGCCATGGAAGGCACCTTTTGATTCAGTTTCACATGTGAGGAATTCAGCTGTGCCTTCTAAGATTGCTCTGGGATACAAACTGAGATGTCTGGAGTGAGTAGATCCACAAGTACACACCTCACTGCACGGAAATGCTGGTGTAGACACACCCCTAGACATAGTCTTAGATCATCATATTTAGAAGTCGCAGTTTATGTCTCCATATATGCTTATTATCAGATTCTCTAAACAATGAACAAGTTATAAATATTTTCTTAAGACACAAAGTAGCAGAGCTGATGAAGGTAAATGATGCTATGATACACAGAAACCAAGAAAAATTTCATGAGGAAAATTAGTGTTACATGAAAAAAACTAATACATGAAACAATCTCATTAAAAAAATAAAAAAACCGACCCCCAAACCCCACCCCAAACAAACAAACAAAAAAAACAAACAAGAAAATTTGCCCAGAAAGCAATACTTTGGTGATAAATTAAACAGATGAAAAAAAAACCCTCTTATAATATTCAGATCAACTGCATCATGAAAGTGTGAAAAATATATAAATCAGTCAGCTCAGTAATGAAATTCCTAGAACTGCTATATCCCAAGTTTTTACCAACTCATTTGCATAATACTAAGGTTTTTGTATTTTGTTATACTGCATCTGTCATGAGTGTCTCCTTAGTACTTTGATCTTGAAATGAGGACTTTTGTCCTACTTAAAAGGATTTTTTTATATCTATCTTCTACTCCCTGCACTAAAACAAAACTTACATTCACAGATACAGTTACAAAGCATAATCAAATAACTAGTTACGAAGTTTAATTACTTTGAATGTTTCAATTACAAAGTATCTAAAGTGAACATAGGTATAAATGTAAAAATAACTATGAATGAGTGAAGTGTTTCCCACAGCATGTCTCCTTATCCACTAGCAACCACTGAAAATAATCATTGCTGTTTAAAAATCTTTCAGTTATCTAAATGCACTGTCGTTTCATGGTTTCTGCTAAGAAAATTTCAAGTTAAAAGCAAAAATTTGTTTAGGACAGCTTTGTAAAAATATTACCATTAAAATCTACCAAAACATGTTGTAAACTCATTCTTGCTGTCACCAAGTTATTTTGCTTGAATCATTGCAAATCCTTTTGGCAGATCTTGCTAAGGATAAATATCAAGCAACATTTAAGTACAACTTACTAGAAGTACTGCATCCACATAATAGACTAGTACTGAGTATTTTAGAAGTCCTGCCATCCACATTTATCATGCAAATTACTCTATCTGTCCTTTGCTCCATGAAGATAAGTAAGCAGTTGAAGAACAGAACCAAACTAGAAAATTACGGAAACAAAAAATAAGTGTACAAACTAAAAAAAGTTTTTCAGGTTGATTTGTCCAATTTCTCTAACAGTTAGAACTATAGCCAGAATTTAGAAACTGATAGGTATTATTAGTAGCAATGTACACATCTAGAAAAGGATCAATTCTTGCAAAAGCAATGCTTTAAAAATGACTTAATTTATTCACCTAACACACTATATATGCTGCTCTTAGTTTTACAACTCCAAAAATTATTTTGCCTTTTTTCCCCCAAATATCTGAACCGGTCTACAGACCTTTACAAAAGAAATTGGTTTTCATACAAGAAATTCTGCTAAGACTCTGAAATAGCCTCAACATGGGGTAGCTATTAGAGTGTGCTAGAGATTCCAGTCTATTAAAGGTTTTCAAGATTCTGCCTCTAACGTGACATTTTGTCTCTAAAATATACATATAACTAGGCGATTCCAATAGTGAAAGATAAATACATATATTTAAAAAATACATTTTAATGACATTCTTAACCTCGTGAAGAAGAACTAGCTGTATCTCACTTGGAAAATATGGGCCTTACTACTTTAGAGCAGAGATCTTTAACCCGTGGAAGTGAGTCTTCTGCAATGATTTTATTTTAATTCCTCCATAACTCTTTTGAATCACTTGCTTGTTTTTAATAAATACTAAATATTTTTATATTCAATTTCCCACATCACCAGCTGAACAGACACAGTCCCTACTGAGGGAGGTGCTTGAGAGTTACCTCTGGTGCTTAGATTGCTGGTTAGTCTAGGTAGGGTCCCAAAGCAGCTTAAGAATGTTTTCCCTTCTTGTTGTGAAGGAGTAAGGGAATTAGCTAAACATGCTGTCAAGTTTAGAAAGAGCAAGGGTAGGATGCTGAAGGTACTGTAAACAAGTGAAGTCTAAGGAGTTTGAGAGATTTTGGAAAGATCTGGCCTTACTTCAGCACATGCTTCTGCATGTAACCAAAAGGAAAACAGTAGTCTTCAATAATAGAAGATTTTAACCATGCCATAATGTATGCTGAAGGTAAACTTGGTTCCTGAAGCCTCCGGAGAACAAAACCACATTACAGATAAATCCATTTTTTTCCTAGCTATGTTTCCAAGAATTCCTGTCCCAAACCTGACTGAAATTACTTTTTTTTTTTTTCCCAAGCTCCTCTAGAGAAAAGCAGATCAGAACTGAAGGACAATCATGACCTCTTATACATTAGTGTTCACAATGTCTCTATGCAGAGACACTCCTGCACTGCTTGTAGCCTACTGTATACAAAGACTGCTTTCTTCATCTAAGGACTTGTGTTTAAAAAAGCTTATATGAAGAATAACCAAGCAGTAGGTAATATATACTTAAAACATTATCTAACGTTTCCTTAATAGTCTGCAGTAGATAATGACTACACTTTTCATCAGACAGTTTTAAGTGCTGTTAATAAGCAACAAAACAATCTCAGATATTCAAAACCTGACATAATACACATTTGTAAGGGGTGCTTTAGGGGGTGCATTTCCTCTACTATGTTCTCACTCTAGGAATTACATCTAAGTTTCTAGAGTTGGCAGGTGAAAGGACCATGTCCCCCTTCCCACCTCCCCAGTGTATGAATCTTGCTTTGAAAAAAAAAAAAGGTATTTGCTGGTAAAAAAAAAAAAAAAAGAAGCTTTTCAGAAAAAAAAAAAATCGCTTCTTTTGTTGTTCACCTTACAATGTGCTCAAATTAACATGCAAACTAACCCCCCTCAACCCCAAAAAAACCCAAAAAACAAATGAAACAAAACAAAAAAAAACCCAACAACACAAAAACAAACAACTCCAAGATACTACACTTTGAACCAGGTTACTGGTCAATCTTAAAATACAGCTCTGCACACAAGATGTGGTTCGACAACAATCTATGCTGCTTTCTGCCCTACTGTCCTCCCCTCTCTTCCTCTTCTGCATTAAGGGTTGTTGGCTGCTCAGAACAGGCTAATTCAACACAACTATTACCAACAGAAGTAATAAAATAAATAATTTAAAAGCCTGCTTAGCATAGGTTTTTAATATATCTGCCAACTCAGTGCCCTAAAGCAGCTAAGGCTAAGCACAGGTGCAGAAAAGCATTCATAGAGGACACATACAACTCCCATTCATCTCTGGTAAGAAGGCTGAAGGCAGACATCAGTCATGTCAGCTGCCACGAACCAGTAGCTACAAAGCAGCTACATAGCCATTACTAAAACAGCAGGTTAGGTATACGAGTTTGAGTGAGAACAAGTTGAAACATTTAGAAGGATGATCTTTAATGCCTACTTCATCACTGGGGGGGAGGCGGGGAAAAATAATTCGGTAGAACCATTCTCTATGGTCAAAGAGCAATGGCCAATGGGAAGAAGAGACTAAAGTTCTTCTGAAACGGCCATAAAATTAAGGTGACATAAGCAGAAATGGTGTCATACATGTATCTTAGAAGTAAAGCCAAATCATGTAAAAGCAGTTGAAATATTAGTAACCTGTAAAATACAGGTTATTCAGCAGCATTATAGTGAGTCATTTTTTATGGTAAAGTTCACCTGTTGTGCTTAGCTACTGCTGGGGCTGAGCAAGGTAAAGGTTAGCACTAGTAGGATGAGTAGGAGAAAAAGAGAACTGGGGCTACCTAGGTTTGGTGAGATCATGTGCAAAACTCAGCAGAAACAGATGTTGCAAATGTGATGAAATTTCTAGTTTTTCAAAGGCCACGCATATACTCTTCTCTCTCAAGAATGCTGTCCATTATTAAATCAAATGTTTTCTCTTTTAGAAGACTTGTTTCAACCCGTATCTTTTCATTAAGCAATAGTGAGTGGGCAGACACATGAAAATGTAAGCTGACATTATTTAGAAAACAGAGTATTTGTTTTTCAAACCAGCTTCTAACTTGTTGTGCTGCGTTTTTCAGTTGACATTCAACTACCTTCCAGCTTGAAGGAGATTTTTAGTCAATAAGAATGTGAACCTTTGAGAAATTATTCATATGAAAGGTGACAAGGGGTTAAAAAGAAAAAGTTGTAGAATATGCTGTACAACTCCTGGTGTCTGTAAAGTGGGGATTAAATTAAAAGATCTTCAAAGTTTTCCTGAAAAATATTTTCCAGTTGAATTGAATGAATGTGCACTGTGAACTGCTGTTCTTGAAGAAAGCAAGCTTTAGAAAGTGCTAAAAAAACCCTCTGCAAACAGACAAAGTTGCTGCAACTGGTGAGGAAGAAAAGAATTTGGAGAGGTAGAAAATTCATTGCTTCATTTTACTTTGTGGTTTCAGACTTCAGGACGAACTAAACATTCAAACTCTTCCCTGAAAACAAGCTTTCTGCCTTTTATACGGGTTGCACTGACAGCTGGGGTAAAGGGAGTTGTTTGAATTAAAACTACTCTCAGGAAGATGGTGTAGAACTAGCATCTGTGGCTGGCCTGAGCATCTCTAGTAAACAAACAGACAGGGTGTTTAAGTACAAGCATCAGCAGTGTCGTGGATTACAAAAAGCCATTTTGCTGGTATTTCTGAATAGAAAGCAGTACAATTTCTAACAAATCTGTATCTAAAATGCAACTATTTAAGGAAAAAAACAACTAAAGTGAAAGCTGCTCTACCTCTGTACTTGTTGAAAATATTTTTAATTGTACAGGTATAGTTTATTCATCTGTATCTCCTAGCACATCTGATTCATACCAACATCAGGTTTAATAAACAGTTACAGAAAACCAAATGTGAACACATTTTTCTGAGGTTAAAACAGTACTTGGAAACACTAGAACTTTTTGTCGGCTTGAAGTATTCCTAAGTGAGATCTAGCATTTAGTTAAAAAAAGAATCCTCCAGTTTAGACCACAATGAGACTGTTGTATTAAAAAAGACACGCAGATATATTCCAACATATCATTAAATGGCCCATCTTGGAAAAAAAATAAAAGGGAAAATAATGAGTCACTTACACATTCTACCACAGGTAGTTACCTTCATGTAATACCAATTTCATAGTAGTAGTTGTGTCTTAAATAGTATTTAATCTTTTCTACTCAATCTTGAGCGACTGATGTTCTTGGGAATTTGCATTTTCAGTAAGGTTCAGTTCATAATTATCATACTTCATTATTTGATGCAATTTTTGCAACCTCTCAGAGAGTATTTTTTTTGAACACCAATATAAAGTGTTGCCCAATATAAAGAATTACAAGCCACTTGCCAGCTAAGAGCCTTGATAACACACACTGACCAATATAGATAAATTCAGCAATATTACATGGAGTGTGCCCCTCAAGAGGCCCAAGGATCTATACGGGTAAAATCTGATTACAGAATCTGAGCCTCAAAGTAGGAAAACACAGCAGTGTAGCATCTTCAGGCTCCAAGACAGAAACCATCTGGCTTAATACACAATCAGTAGAAAGCAGAGCACCAGAAAAATATCCTAATAGTATAGAAACATCACAGCATGTTCAGGATTCAAAAAAAATGGGCTTGGTTTTAAGGGTTTTTTTTTGTTTGGGGGGCTTTTTTTTTTTGTGGTGTTTTGTTTTGGTTGGTTTGGGTTTTTTGTCTGTTTGGGGTGTTGTTGTTTTGGTTTACAGGTTTTTTTTAAGTCTAAAAGCAGTAAAGGAGTAAAAGGTAAAAGCAAAAAGTAAAAGGTAGTTCAATCATGCTGGGATTCAAATACTTTTGGTTTTCAACATCAGCACACCATTTAAGAGAAGTATTTGATAAATATGCTGTATCTGGTTCCTGTAGCTATTTATGCAGAATTCAAGAGCACCATGGCTCTCAACCATGTTCTTATCACTATAGCCTTTATTTGTTCAAAGATCATTAGGGATAAGGCACACTGTAAGTGATATCCTGTGCTTAAAATTCCACACAAGGATTTCATAAAACATTAAGGAACCTACATATTGTGTTTATTTGTTCATACCAGAACTTATGTGAAACAGGTGTGATGTGATTAGACTATAAAGGTTGCTGGTAGATTAATAGAGACATGCTTGCCATATCAGAAAGTCTTAAGATTTTCCCCACTGTTATTGATGCTGCAAAACATGAGCTTCATTATGTTGAAGACCATTTGACCTCAAAGTTCACAACAAACATTGTTCTAATCAGAAAGATTCACTGACAAATGCTGCTTTGTCATATATTTTATTTCTCCCAAACCTTTTTTTTCTTCCATTAATGTAAACACAAGACGTTCGGGTGTATATGTTTGCTTGCAGTAATAATGTTCCAATAAAGTAGTAGTAAAATTATCATTTTTACTAATATTTTCAAAGGTCTGCCTCCAGGATTTTTCCTTTTTTTTTTTTGGTCTACCACTGCACTGCTTTAGACTGAGAAATTATTCCTTAAATACAGGTATTTATGAATGTAGTACCTGTGGTTCAGTACAAACATTTTTCCTCTTTTGTTTAATAGTGTTTTTTCCACTTGTGTCTAAATAAGAATATTATCCACTTTGAAAGGTACTCAAGATTATTTATTGAAGGGTAAAGTTACCTCCCAATTTACCATAAATATGTTTCATCGTCCCTGCCAAACTGTTTTTTTTTTCCTCATTCAGCTTTGGAATGGAGGCACTGCAATGAAAAAGTCATCATAGCTTTCTATGGATATAGCTTTAGTAGACAGTATTTTATATTATATATAAACCCCCACCACTAACAAGTATATCCTAACTTTATATATTTATGACCTCTAGCACAAACTGGAAATATGTAACACTGATATCTACTGTAGGTCTTTTAATCAAAGAGCATGTTATGACACCAAATAAGATGACTATATCTAATTTTATACAGTGAAAGACAAAATGTTTCTATAAATAAGTTCCCATTTAATGCACAGTTTGTCATTTAAAAAGTCAGCTGCTTATACCTTACATTTTCTTTTTATTTAATCTTATTTCATGTTATCAGTTGTACATCACAGCTTTCCAAAGCTCCCATACTTGGTCATGAAACCTTAACTGTGACAATTTTAAAGAAGATTCTCGCTTTGTAAAAAAAACACACTAAGGAAATAAGAAATACACGTACTAGCCTTTTACCTTTCAGTCAAAATGCAGAAGTAATTTGCCCTAAGTAAGACCAATAGGAAAGTACAAAAAGCTAATCAAACACAAGTAGTTTCCCAGCATAACAAGAACTGGGCTAGTTGCAACTTGGTAGCAAGCAGACATTTCTGACCATATATATTCCAAAATTCTGTCCAAATGAAACCTCTCTTATCACCTATTAGTATTGGCCTAAATGCTGCATCTCATTAGGCTATTATGATTTGATCTAGTGTCAGCATCCATACTGGTAAGCGGAAATCCAAGTCTCTAAATATAAAATGGTAGTTTATCTTTGAAGCAAAGGAATATTTAATTTCTTTGACTTGGGAAAGTGAAGTATTTGGGAGGGAAAAAAAGAGGAGTGTCTTCATACAACTGTCTCTGAAATACTGCATAAAAAGCCTGAGTTACTGTATTCTGTGGTTTTGAGTTTTGCTTGTTTTAATGAATTTATGTAGTACACAAATGCAAACTTGGTCATTTAAGCTTGTCTTCACCAAGGACCTGCTTTTATACCAATTGACTTCTTACAGACAGGGAATGCATGGCTGCTTATCGGCATTATTAACTATTTCTCATCAAGAAAATAGATCAACATAGTACTTTTATATTTTAGTTTGCAAAACCAGTATTTCTGCAATTTGCATAACCATTAAGAAATATATCCATGTAGATTAAAGAGTAAGAATATATGAAAATATGAAAATACTCCTGAATAGATGTTTCTGTAGAACTTGTTATACTGTTAAAGACTCAACCTAAGCTCATTCTGCACAGCTAAGTTATGAAGGAGAGTTCATATTGTTCCTTGGATTTTGGAAGGTAATGAGGACTAGCTTGACCTCCCAATTTCTGCCAATGCAGAATCTGTGCCTTTTTATAAAAATCTGCATGTGAATCACTTAGAAATATTCACTTTCATTTAATCTGACAGTTGAATAATTTATGTTGATTGTTCTCACTTCGAAAACAAGGAATTTAGCGAAACCTCACTGCTCCTACTTACATATTCTTACTGTAACAAACTTAACACAAAATAAAAAACTGAATTGGATTTAAATGTAAGTCAAAATAAGTTTTAAGACAGTGATCTGAAAATCTGAAAAACTTTTCATCAGGTGAACAACATAGGGGAACATATTAATGAAGAGAATTTTCAAGCTTACCTTCCTTGCAAAGCATCACAAATTTTGAAATACAGTATAGACCTTCAAGAGTTGCATAAATTTCCAAAAGTCATTTTATCTTGTGTAATAACTTATCTTCAGTATGTTCAATCTCCTTTGGTTTCTGTATACACAACCTCTGAAAACCTTCCTCACCAAATATCAAATAGTGAGCTTTTTCATATTTCATGTTTTATCAGCAAACTCTATAACGGAAAAGACCACCCTTCTGTAAATCCCAGAAGTTCTCAATCAACAGAGCTGCTGCATAGCTGAGAGCCATAAGTGGAAGGGGAATCCTCTAGGTTGGGTTGAGATACCCATCTCAAGTCTTGGAGTAATCTACAGCCTAAAACCAGCCCAAGAGTAAAAAGGGGAGCTGGAAAAAACAGACTTCAGTAAATTCTGAATAGTGATAGATGGAAGACCAGTGGCAGAGCTGGTACACAATGAAAGAGACTGAATAAAACCATGTAATTTTTTTTCTTCTTCAGCCAGGTTGCAACACATTCATACCAGCACTAACCATTAGTCAGCTGTAGCCAGAGAACATACAAACCAAATTCCTGAACAAAGCCAGCCTCTGCTTTAATACTATGATTCTTTACATAGATTTGTGTGAAATTTCTCCGACAAAAATGCTTTTTTAGATAATGGATTTTTTTGCCAGTTCCTTTTGTATTCCTTAGAATGTTTACAAAGTAACTGTAGGATTCTAAAATTATAAATTTCCCTCCCCCCATTCACCTACAGATCATATTTTCACAAAGTTCACCAGATACCAAAAAGGATATTAAAAGGAAGAGAAAACTACAATACTATACAAAGTATTAATTCATATGAGCTGTCTTTTTAGTGGTGCAAGCTTGGAATCTTTCAAGACAACACAAAAAAGTTGAAATCTTGTACCCAAAACACACCAGTAAGAGAGCAGAAATTTAATTTACCTGTACTTACATATTTTTTCCACAGGAAAGGCCACTTTGACAATAAACTATGAAGAGCAGTATGATTCTTGGGGAATTTGTGAAATAATTTAGATTTGAGACAGCAACTATTTATGAACATGTGCCTCATTGCTCCTTGAATAATTTCTAACAGTATATAATTGACATTGAATGCCTAGAGCACGCTAGCTGATAAAGAAAAAAACATCTGCCCATGAGAAAAAAACATTACATTGTATCATACCTCTTAGTTTTCTCAGCTGAATGTAGTTTCAAACTGTCCTGGAAAACATTTCTTCTCCTGCCTGTTCGAATATGATACATTGCAAGACCTGCTTCTAATTAAAGTGGAGTGCCATAGTGAGACCTCACCTAGAGTACTGCATCCCGTTCTGGGCTCCCCAGTTCAAGAGGGACAGGGAGCTACTTGAGAGAGTCCATTGAAGGGCTACAAGGATGATTAAGGGATTGGAACACCTGGAAGATATCTATGTTGCATCTGCAGTAACCTTTACAATCCTTACCTAACAGGATTTTGAGTCTAGGTGAAAGTGTATTGCTTCCTGTCATTATAGGTGCAAGTACCTGATTTTGCAGCTTTTCTCACACTGAGTAATAACCACACATCCTGCTACAGTTTCTTCAGGTGCTAGATTTGCCAGTCTGGAAATTTGAAAAGCTTTTAAAGAAACTTAATTCAAATTTCAGCCACTGCTTTCTTTTCAAATTGGCTTTAAAGAAAAAGTACATTTGAATAGTAGAAATAAGTAACTTTTGTAATTTCTCAATTTTGAGTTGAACTAGAAGTCTATACACACCAAAAGAAAAGTCATTGTGGGAAATTATACTTTGTGTATATATGTTATAACTAACTAACTAAAATCTATTTAAACTGACATTTCATTCATCACAAATCTCAACCCAGTAGGCTGTGTAAGTCTTAATCTTAAGCATTTTTGTAAGGTCCAACCCAAGAGAACTGGAAGTCGAAAGACGTACTCAGGAACATTTCAGCAGGGATTCAAATCACAGTTGAAGCAATTTCAGCACAATTTTGCTGGTTGATCCTTCATGATCATGCAAGCTGGTACAATAACTAGTACTGGACATCAACAGCTAAAAGAACAAATATGAAAATAAGGACAACTCCCAGTTAAGAGCTGATAACCACCAACAGGAGTGGCTTCCCTTCAGATTCTACTATCATCCTGAGATGGCCTTTGTCTGTATAAATCCACTGCCTTGCCAAACCACAGTGCCACCTTGTTTACCATACGGAAGGAGAAACAAGTTGCTCTATACATTACTCAAATGCCTAGACATGTCTACTTAAATTGTTGAAAAAATACTGACAAGAGTTTCTTGACAACTTCGCTGTATTTTTACAAATTTGTTGTATTGTAAACATCAGTCTCCTCATAAATAGGTTTTAGATTAGAGATGTAGAAGCGATCAGTCTTCCTGTGCAGCAGACCAATTCACCAGAAAGATACACGAAAGAAAGATAACTTCCATGGATGTCTAATGGAACTTGTAATAGTCAAAATGAAACACACATCACTTTTTGCTTTATCTGAAGGAGACTCATTTCATTCTATTGTACATAGCATTTGTTTGGTTTGTTGTTTGATTTTTTTTTCCAGTAAGCCTTTAAATCTTTTAAACTAGATGATAAATTTCAAGTGCACATTTCATTCAGAATATAAATCAGATGACTGTCAAAATGAAGCATTTTCTATTTGCAAAAGAAAAGCTAGGCAGTTTGCTAACCTTTTCACTTCCCTGTGAACTGTACCAGCTCATAGGATCAAATTACCCTGTGACAGGGACCTCATATTTCAGCAGGCTTCATATTTAGCTTAGCACTTCATGCAAAGAACCTATACTATTTCTTTGTTTTTTAGTTCCATCAGTGGAGCTTATTTAAACTGGGACATTGAAATCAGCCTTCATCCTTAGACAGGAATGAAAGCCTATATAAAAATATCTTCCCAGTTTACATTCATGTTTTGATAAGTATTGAAACAGTTGACACTGCCTCAATCATCTGCTTTTTACATTAATTCTCCATAGAGTTCCATACACTTGGGGTGAAAATCTTGTCTTTAGCAACATGTTTGTCTCCTGAGACCATTTCCCTCCCCACCTGACAATTAGCTTTTCCTTCTGTGAAGCTGAAGTAGCTTTCTGTTCTTAGTAATTCCTGTTGTTTGCACTGTTAGTGGTTTTCCCACTTGGATAGTATTTTTAAGTAATTCGGTATACGTGGATCCTCTTCACCTCAGAAAGAGGAGAAACAGCTTATTGCTCAACATCCAAAGTAATGAAAGGTCATGGATACCAAGCGGACAGTTGTATCACAAAAGCATATGTTAGGCACTGCGTTGCTGGTATCTCATTTCCACAAAGACAGAAATACTGGTAGAAAGTAGGCTGACACAAATCCATCGGCATGAAGTAACAAAAGTCAGAAACTTTGTCTACTTAACCCATTCCACAAAGTTTAATTTTCAAAATACCATACCAGAGGTCATATTAATTTATATTATTTTATTATTTTTATGTTATATTATTTATTAATTTATATTATATTATTTATATTATATTATTTAGGCTGGACTTGATGATCTTAAAGGTCTTTTCCAGCCTTGGTGATTCTGTGATATTTATACATCTATCTTAGGATAAATGTACGCAACACACTTTAGACACCAATCCAATTGTTCTTTAGAAGATTAATGTATTCAAAACTGATCCAACACACAAACGGTGGCCAGATGTTTAGAAAAAATCCAAACAACAACAAGAACCAAAACCCAACAAAACAAACCTAAGACACAAGGTGAATTTGGATCAACAGATAAGTTTATTCATAATGCTAAAACTGAAATTATTCTATCACTTCATGTCCTGGGTAAATATTGATGCAGTCATTACCTAGTTACAAAAGGGAAAGCTTTGTTGTGTCAAAGCTGCTTATATCTAACCTGGCATATTCTGAGTAAACCAGCTTAGAGTGAGTTCAGGCTAGTTTAGCATGGTTAAAGTAAGTGTCAATTGGCAGAAATACTGGAAAAAGAAAAGTCAAAATTACTCTCTCTACATATATTTTAGAAGGTTGTCAGCATTCTGTAAGCTACTTTTCTGATACTTTTCTTAAGACACTTGATTTCTTTAACTCTAAAACCGAAATGCAAGCTAAGAAACAAGCATTTGAAGATTATGTATATTAATAAATACACTATTTTAGATAACCTACCATCTAGTGTTACCTCTGTAGAAACATTCAGGTATTGTGAGTTATAAACCATTATTAAACTAAACACATTACTGTAGTGTAACCCCAAACCCAGCTATTAACTGTTAGAGAAGACACACTGCCTGATTTAAACCACAACCAAGTTGTGGACAAAGAGCCAGTACCACCCACCAGCTCCATAATGTAAGGTCATTCTAATTACCTTCTCCACACTTCATTTTCCCCTCTGTGGCCCTAGTAATCATGAGGGCTCTTTGAATAGCTGATGCAGCATTATAGGAATTCATTTTGAAATATGCTATATGTAATACTAGTCGGTGGGATGCATACTGGATATTTGCTGAGGTTATCTTTAAAATTATTAGGCCACATACGCTGAACAAGGGGAACCCACACATTTGAATGCTACATAGGCATTATTTCCTGTTACAGCAGAGAAAGACATAAATGGATTCTAAAAATTCCAGCTGTTGGATTAATTTGTTAAATACGTAAGTCAGCTTTTAGTGACCACAGGGGTTTTACTTGTTCTTCCTAGTGAAGTTAAGGACCCCAGTGCAGAATAAGTGCTAGGAGCCCTCCAGGCAAAGCCACTGTTTTTTACTTCCCATTTCGTGCTTTGTGCTACACAGTGTCAAGTCAACTAGCTTTTATGATACCCTGGTTTGATAGGCTTCTCCATCCATTTGACACAAAAGAAGTCCCTTCTACACTGAAGAGTAAAGTACACTCCACCAGATGTCATAAAAATATTCCCCACTTAGAAACAAAGGGGAAAAATTATAGACTATTCAGTATACACCTACTTGGATTCTTGAGGGAAAGCACTGTCAGATGATCTGGAAAGACCAAAATCTCATAATTTAACTTAATATTGTGGCTAATGGCTGAGCATTAGAAATTACAGCACACACTGTAGCAACATTCCCATAATTGCCACTCTATAACAAAGGGCTTCCAGAAGGGAAGCAGCAATTAAAACGAATTTTTACTACAGCAATCTGAAATGATGGGGTTTAATTTTTTTTTCATGGTGATATCCATGTGCAGTGAATCAAAGGTCTGCCTTGCCCAGGAAATTATCCCCCCACCCCAAAAATTTGGGCCAAAGTAGATGCCTGATAAGTGCATAACAGAAAATATGCATCATTCTTGCTTTCCCACCAGCCATTTTCATTTAAAGCCTTTCCTGAGCTGGAAATGCTGTGGGGTTTGGGGTTGGTTTTTTTTTTTGTGTTAATTACCTCACCATTCTAAAAGCAAAGTTTTTTTTATGCTAATCAGCACTTGGTAATGGAAGCAGAAGTTGATGTTAATTTCAAATTTTATAGTTAATATTGCAAGTGTAATACATTTGCATCCCATTCAATTTTGCAGCCAGCAGTGGCTTTTATGGTACAACATTCAGTGCTCCCTACAACAGCATCTTTTGAAAGTTTCCACTGATTTATATGTTCAAGTCTCCATTTCTATGACAAGAGGAGGCTCATATTTTATGCTAAATGAGAATGAATTCATTGGTAATAGCAAATCCCTTTTATATATAATGCTATGAGCAAGAACATTCAAAATATGACTTATTATTTACATACATGGTTTAGAGACCAGTCCTTTTTCCTCCTGCTTTATTTCTATTAAAGCTCTAGTCACTAGCTATTTTTATCTGCTATGAAGAAGCTCTGTTGTAGCTTAATTCCATCTTATTTCAAGATAAAAAGCCAAATTAATTATATTTCACTTCTATTTGACACAGATTTCCATTTAATGGAGCAGCTCATTTCCCCCTAATCAGGAAAAGTTTCCCTTGCTAGGAGAGTGACCATCTGCTCAGCTGTAGTCAGGGCATAGGCATACAGCATCCCTCAGAGGCATTTTAAAACCTCAAGTCTGACCCCTAATCTCCTATGTGACCAGAAAGGCAGCTGTAATAATCAAAGCTCAAGACAACTCTTACACAGGCCATTCATGCCTAAGGGGCTGGCATCTGCCCCAAGTCACATGCAGAAAGTCAGTTGCATGACTAGTTAAATGTGTATATTCATGAGAACATAGAAAGATACAGAAGTGCTTGCACAGCAGACTGTTTCACTTACAGAATGGACTTACTTTTCATCAAATGAAAAAAGTGGCAAGGCCTTAGAAAAGAATGAGCTACAAGAACAATTGCTCTCATCTCTCATTCATCCCCTGGCTATTTGAAATAATTTTAAAGAAAGAAAAAAAAGGAGACAATGAACGGTCTATGTGTTAACAGATCCAATTCAGTCTTCAGGCCGTAGATGGTCACTATCTAAACTAGAAGCACCCACACCTGGAAACCTTTTAAGTTACTGTTCATACAAAAATGCATGTTGTGACTGATCTGTCCAACTGCACTATTAGTAAACAGGCAGGTATTATCTCACTTTCTACAGCTATCTTACGCCAAAGTTTATTTGCAAATTTATATCACATAAGTGCATTTTAGACATGCCAGATACAATCCTCAATGTTTGCTTTACCTTTTCTAGAGCTAACTGAAAAAAAGTAGAAGATAGTCAGCTAAAAATTTTATTCCAGTTAGAACATGAACTCAATTGATTCTCCTAAGACTGATAACACTTTATTCTCAAACAATGATATAAGTCCCTTCTCATAAGCTTGAATACTCACTATCCCATTAAATTCCAGGTACCAAATGAGCAACGTTTTGAAGGAAACAATACTAGTGGCTAAAATAATCAAGGTATACATGAAAGTGGTAAATCAGAGGAGAATAAGATAGAAAAGGTATTACTACAATTCTGATATTTAGGCCAACTGATCTTCTAAGAGTATCTTTTATGTTTTCATTTTCTTTGATCTGCCAACAGAAGCTTTTTGTTTGTTCTTCTAGTTTAATGTGTTCCGTGCTAGTTGAAGAGCTTTTAGTTATGACCCTCATTTGTGAAAGTTACCCTTGAAAGCATGTCTCCCAGACTATCATCATCATTTTGATTCCATGCTAACAATGCTTCTTTTATGCAAAAAAAGCTAAAACCCCCAAATCTACACACAACGCACGCTTATCTCAAAGCTCATCTGGTTGAATAGCATGAAAGCCTTTTTCAGTTATTGCTCTACTGAAGTCTCATCTAGCACACTAATTATTTTACATCCAAAAGTAAATTAAAAAGTTATGTCTCCAAAATGACTTAATTTACCATGATTTAGAAAGTTTGTATTTAAATGAGGCAACATTCTTTTTAAGGACCTGGACTTCTGCCCTCTGGGCCTGCCTGAAACAACAGGTTTTTGAACATGCAAGCACCATAAATAGACAGGTTACTCTGGAAGAAAGAGGAAAAAGGCATCCTTTAGAAATAGACAACTACTGGATTGTCCAGTTGCCTAACATATTAGAGATGTAAAGTAATGCAACAATGGTGGATGGCACCTTCAGTGCAAATTCTGTCTTTGCACATTTCCCTTTCTAGGGGACTTTCTAGTGAATTTGTCTATGGTATTAAAACTTCTGTCAGTACTATCCTCACATTGATCAAAATTCCAAGAAGGTAGCTAGACCAACTTATTTTTAGATATTCCCTTCATATTTGAATATAAGCCTACTAAGTCAACCAAACCCAACGGTATCGTGTAAAACACTGAGAATGCAACATCCCTTCAGTAATTAGCTTTCTCCAGTGAAACAAGTATGCGTAAGATATGATCTAAAGAGATAATCAGATAATGGGCTCTCTGCTGTTCGTCTCCTTCAAGTCATGGGGTACTCCTAAACAGGTAAGAAATACAGCTGAACACAGAAAACACAAATAAAAGTTACCCTACTCAGGGGAGAAATTCTCAAAGGTTCTCTTTAAACAACATTTATTAGAACAGCTAAGCTTTCAGGATGAACTATGCTTGGGCCTCAAGATGTACTAAGAATTGAGGAAAGAAGAGGGTACAGAGTTCCTTTCCTGTCTATTGCTTTGGTCTATGTGTTTGACATCAGAATGTATTTCTGAAAGTCACCTAAAAATATTTATGAATATTTATATGAATAGAACTTCTTTTTAAATACCAAAATTCTTTACTGATAGTGAAGCAAGCATATTTCAGCATCATGCTTAAGAAAGTAATGCAGTCCTCCCTTTTTACCCAAGTGATAGAACTGCAAGTGATTAAGAAGAAAATTTATCTTCCTATCCAAGATAAAATCCTGGTTCTTAAGCAACTCCCATGAACCTTTACAATCAATTTGCATCTATGTTGGAACAAAATATGATCTCTACATAAGCTGATATTCTTTAACATTTCTTCACTGCTTAGTTTAGAAGTAATATGCCTTGCCTCAATAATATCATACCACTTGGGGACAAACATATTGTCCAGACAAAAATAAAAGCTAGTATTCAAAGAAAAAAATAATTACAGTTTACCACAAAGCTCTAAAATCAAAGTCTAGTTCTTCTTAATAATTTTTCTGCAACTCAAGTCCCCAAGTCCCAGGTTTTCTGAAGAAAAGACTCAACTGCTTGAGCAAACAGAGTCACGGTAGATTTTCATGAACCCACCCACCCACCCTCAGTCTCTTCTCTTAAAAAGAAAACCTGAACACCCCAAGCATACTTAAAAAAAATAACTACCACGTGACGCAGAAAGACCATTCTTCCCCACAGAAGCAACACTACCATCAGGAAGCAAGTTTAAACAAGTTTGTGATGATCAGGAGAGATGCCGTTTGCAGTTAGGTAAGTATTTATAGAGAATCTTTCAAAAGTTCTCTACAGCTTTCAAGAACAACAGACCACTAGCAATAAATAAAAAAGCTCTACAAAAAACTCCTATAAAAAGAAAATTATGCAGAAAATGTTGTGCAGTGTTTCCTAAGATGCTGCATCCTACATCAGCCCAAGCTTTTCATGTTGCAAATTACAGTTAATTTCCACCTCACTCCCCTCCCAGCCAACATCACTGACTCTTCCTTTACTTAAAAGAACAGTGAAAAACTGACTTAACATCTGTTCCAATTTATACATAGACCAAAATTTCTGAAGGTAACTTGATTTAAGAATACTCAGTATACCTCTTTATTAAAAGACTTATTTAGATTTCTATCTAAATTCATTACACCACAACTTGTGGAAATGGAAGATTAGTGTAATCGTTTTTGATAACTCACTGGTAGAGATTAATGTATGAACAGAGGTAGAGACTTAATATTAAGTTCAAAAACAAATAACCAAAAATACTCTAAAAGTACAGTTTTGCAACAACGATTGTTATAGACCCCTCCAAACACCACAGGGCTTATTCCTATGATCTTGCCCAGACATTGCCCCAAGCTACGATGTCCTGAGGCCAGAAACACCCTCTAACAGCATCACACTCTGCTTCTCAGTGCAAGACTGTCTCCCTCCCTCCAGAAATCCTGCTTCAATGTCTAATGAAAACTGAAGACAAACTGGAAGCTAATAAAAGATCTAGGCTTCCCAAATCAATCCCTTGGGTATAAACACAGCAACTGGTGTGCATTTACTTTTATATTCAATTGTACAGCAGGTATGTGTTTAAAATTAATTTACAAAGGATATGAAGTCTTAACATACACAGAAATATCACATTGTGATGTTTTGCAAAAAGACTGTTCAAAATCTCTAAGAAAAATGTCTAAATGAGAGACAATGAAGACTTCTTAAAATGACTGTTGATGATATGTCCAGTTTTATTTTTAACCTTAGCTGCAAAACCCAAATGCAAAAACCTGGAAATCGCTTATTGAGAACCAGTTTTGTACCTTTTAGTCATTCAGAACACTGACATATTCTACTTCTAACAATTTTCTTCTTTCCAGGTTTCCTGTTACCCATTAAAACATCTTGTAAAGATATAGTAATTTTCCACTTTAATTTTGAACAAACTAATTATTTTTTTTTTCATAAACACCATTATGGCATTAAATGAAAACACAGAATTGAAGTTAACTGAAATAGAAGCCTTTACTCCATTTTGGTTTTCCTTTTTGTGAAAGAGAACTAAATGTTCTGAACAAGAACCATCCGATTCACTGAGAGACTGCCACTTGTAGCATTTCAGCATCAGCCATAGCTGGCAGTCACAATGGCCTTCCAGAACATTTATAGTGAACACATTATATAGACTCATAAAACACTTTTTTTTTTAATGGAGTTATAACACACACAAACACTTACTGTTACTTCCTTGCTGTAGAATCCATGTTCTCAATGAAATCATGAATATACAGTTTGAAGTTATTGCCTGTTAAAAAAGTCAAAACAATGTGAATGTTAATTTAATATAGAATAAAATTTTAATTGTAACAGCTAATAAGAATATTTTCAAACCATAAGTAATATACCCTTAGTAATGCCTACTTTTGTGTGGTTTTGTCCACACATTAAGAATTACAAATGCAGGACAAGTGGAAATTAGGTCTTAATAGTGACAGTGTCACAGAATGAGATAAACGCTGCCTTGGGACCATACAAAAAATGTTCACAATATGCATAAATAATCTGATGAACTTTAAACCAAGCTCTAACTCATTCTAGTACTCCAGCAGTACATACAAATTGTTACAATAAGGACACATTATCTTATTACTGGCAAAGTAAAATTTGTAAAATTAGGACCAGATAATGCAGTACACATTGGACATAACTCAGACTTCTTAAAACATTCAGACCAAGGTGATGATACTGCTCCAGTTTATCATTAGCCACATCAGATCTGAGCAAAACGTAAACCTGATCATATTGCCAATACCAGTTCTCTCACATCTAGAAATGACAATTAAACAGCACAAAAATAGGTTATCTTATATTGCTATATTCAAATTTTGACATATAAAGTTGCATTGCTACATCAGAAAGAAAAAAAGAAAATCAAAACAAAAAGCATTTTGTATCATTTGCTTATTTTGCTGGTAATCCTACTTGTATTTTTCTTTCCTTATACAAAAATACCGATTTCTAGTAACTGAATTAGCAAATGACAAACTGTATTACACATTGACCACAGATAACTGTTCTAATGCATAAAGTGTCTCTGAATTCTTAACATGATCCCTTATATGCTTGAGTAATGTGAAAAAAGCACATCCAAGTGCCCTCAGCTGTTGAGATCCTAAAATTATAGAAGCAATATAAAAATAAAAGTGGTCATTCTGGACCAAAGTGATCTTTCAAAGTAAATACATATTCACATCCACTGAAACATCTTAGTTACAAGTACTGTTCCATTTCTCCCCCTCCACAGGCAAGTTTTAGGCTTAAGTAGAATGATGTTTTATTTAAAATTCCACTAGTATGTTACATAGTTCATATAAGACAAAAGCTAAGATTTAATACAAAAGCTAAGACAAGCTTATCCTGCAGCAGAAACTTTATTCACAGGTTTATCAAGAACATAATTGAGTTAGAACTTCATATTTCATTTTATCTGGCCTCCAGATCAAAATGGGGAAAAAAGTAAATTATACCGGGAGAGCTTTGGATAAAAGACTGCACCTGAATTTAGACCAGCAGAACTTTGGACAAGTGTGAGAATAATTACATGATAAGTAATAAATGAAAGTCAGAAATTGCTGAGCAATAAAGCAATGACATTAAAAAGAGCATTTTCTTTTAACAGTTTCCACTTCAAGAAAACCTAGAAACACTTTCCAAAGTGAAAGCGCATTTTGCACATCTCAAATGCTAGGATTATGAGGAATTAATCTTCTAAAACACAGAATTGAAGTACATTTTCTTGTACAGGTTCAAAAACACATATGTAATAACTCACACATGATACCCAGTATTTTTGTTCAATATTACTCAGTAATATTAATTCAGATCACGAAAATTAGATAAAGACTACTGTTTTCAGATCTACTAGGCCATTAAAACACAGGTACAGGCTGAGATGCCCAAGTGCAAGATAAACACTTTCTGTTTCTCAAACTTTAGCATTTTAGTTTAGTCTTTTAGGGTTCCCCCCCCCCCTTTATTATTCTCATTTAACTAGGTTAAACATTGTTTTGAAGCAAGAACCAGATTTAATTCAACATATGAATTAACAAAGGATAGCCTTAGTTCTTTTTAATATTAGCATTACCTGTTACACAAATCCTTGGTTTCTCTCAAGTCTCTCACTTCCATTGCTGAAGATACATTTGCTTACCTGCATTTTAATTAACAAGTCTTCTCTAACAAAATATGAACAATGAAGCCTAGAAACTAGGCACTGATACACTCCTAAAACAATCTTTTCAGTTTTTAAATAGTTTTGTTATTCTACTTAATAGAACTTGTATAAAGGTTAAATCTGTACCCAACAGAATAGGGTTAATAGCTACTGGAATAATTAACCCAGAAGATTCTTCATCCATCTGGAGCTTACATCAAGATGAGATCTTTTCTCAAAGCTATGCTTCAATTCAGTCTCAGTGTTAGGATTTCACGTGGGCATTACTCAAGGAACTCTGTCCTGATAATCAGACAGGCCATTTTGTCAGTACTTAACACAGCTCTGCAAATAATGACAGGTGTCACCACAAGACAGTTCTGCATAGAACTGTAAAAATAAAACCCCAAATCCCAGAACTCCTCACCTGCAATTCAGTGTCAAAATCTGCAAAATCAATAGTACTAGCACATTTCCAGTTTGTTTTCCTTTGCCTCCAAAACCCTTTGCTTGGGCCTCAAGTCCATCTCAACTCTTCCACTTCAGTTTCTAGAAGATGTGGAAGTTCTGGTTTGCTCTCAGTGGTTTTCGAAGGCCATTTTTGTACTCCCCGGAACACAAATATGCACATAAGCGTGTATGTAAAACAAGAGTCTTCAGTTGCTCTGATACCATGTCTGGGCTCCTGTTTTTCCCCTTACGAAGAAAAATTGAGTTCTACACCAAGGGCAGTATTAAATCAACAAACGTTCATTTTTAAAACACTTAACATTATGGAGCAGAGGCACAATTTCTTCTCTTGCACATAGATGCGTGAACTAACCATTTAGCAACCAGAGCCACAAAGTCTAAGCTTAGCTCCAATAACATGCAGTAAACATGAGGATCTGTACATAGATTACAGAATCACAGGTAATATAATTTTTTCCATTATAAATGCATGCTTAAGAAATACATCCTAAATTGAAAATACCTAGATCACTTGTAGGCTCAATTTTTGAAGCAGCTGTGTTTAAAAGATGGGTGGATCATAAAGCTGTAATTTTATTTTTTTATCCTACAGTAACTGCTAGCTCTTCACACCATTCACTGTGAATATTATTTTTCTCCTTTTCTCTTTAGGAAAAAAAAAAGATAATGGTAAACTCATCAAAAAGTTTGTTGCTAGGCTGAGGGCATCTTCTAAAAATCTATTAAAGTAGAAATGCTCCACTTACTTAATTGCTTGAATTATTTTTCATAAAGTTTATAAATCTTTCTGTTTAAACTGAAAAGATAATCATCAGAACATTCTATTCCTAGGGTACCATCTTTTTTTTTTGCTTTACTAAATAAGCTGGTGCAAGTGGTTGCTTTTCTTTTTGGTCAGGTGAAAGGCAAAGTGTAACAAAAAATGTATACATATTTGAGATGTGGGCAAAATTTAAGATCGAACTAAGTTATTTGACTTCAGAGCTAAATTTTTTTTATACCAAATCAAAACTGACATGGTACAAATCTTACAGTGCAATGCATATGTGTATTTGATCACTATAACTCACTAGCAGTTGTAAAAACTACAACACAAAAAAGTTCACATGCAGTTTCACGTGTTTTCTCCAAAAACTAAGCTATCATCAAACAAAAAAGCAAAGCAAAACATATAAAATTAGAGGCTGAACTGTATGAATTTACAGCCCAAACCCTCCAAATTCACTGCTTTTCCCAACTAGTGACAATGGAATCTCTGCAACAGAAAACACTGTGAATACTGAAGCTCTGCCTGCTGTGAAGAAATAGGTTGGAGGCCAAGTATACCAAAGTAGTTATTAAACACCAGATCTGGTCAGTAATAAGCTACATTTATTATTTTTGAACCTTTGTATCACAAATTGTTCATATACACCTTAATATAGAATACAAAGTAAAACATACAACTAGCAACGTGCTGGTAGAGATGCAGCAAGAAACATTTACTGACTTAGGCCCACTAACCTATTTTAAATCATATTAAAAAGTAAGACTCATTTTACCTTAACATGGCTTGAGTTAAACTAAACCCACAACCACCACATTAATATCTGGATGTTACAATCACTTGCAGATTATAGCAAGTGAGCATATTAAAGAGTGTCCTACCTGTCAAGTACACCTTCCAAATTTTTGCACCCACTTATTTCAGAGTCCCTCAGCAACAGTTATTTCAGTCACAAAAGCTCAAACACAGGGACAGTGAGAAGCTGGGTAAAAATGCATTGAATACTTTCAAAAATATTAACATTGGTAAAGGGAAGCAACTAAATATGACTAAACAAAACCAATAAAATATTACACAATTGTATATTTTTTGAAGACAAATATTATCTAGAAAAAGCCTTGGAACTGCAAACATATCCTCAGTACAACACAGAGTACCGCAGATACACATATCTGCTGGAGGTTACCAACTCTGAATTTATATGTTACCATAGAAATACCAGTACAGATCTGCACCTGAACTACAAAATCCTACACTTGGGGGGCCAGGCTTCTTTCACTGCATACCTATCACATCACTAAGGCGGATGTATCAGCATTATCAATATAATCACACTGCACTGCACAGGATCACCAAGATGCAGGAACTCAGGCCAGCTCTGATGCACATGTCCACACTACCTTCCACTCAACAGGGTCAACGTATCCTTATCCAGTGTCGGGCTTTTTGTTGTTGTTTTTTTTAGAACCTGGTACAATACCATCCAAACTCACTTGTACCACTTAATACACATTAACCACAACACATTGGTCACCCCATTATTCCCTTTCCATCACATCTGTTACTGAGAACACATGACCTACGGTCAGGACCAAGCTTATTGCTTGTTTTTTCCCAGATTTTTGTATTTCCACCATTTCCCAGACAGAGTCCTGAAAAGACAGCAGACTTCAACAATTGTAAAAGAAAAGAACATGTTCAGCCCTAAAGTCAGGAACCATTAAAGTGCAAGAGATGTGTTAAAAAAACCACACACCAGTACCTTGAAAAAAAGCTTTAAATAAATTATACTTCTGAAAAAAAGCTTCTACCGTATATGTCAGAGATCTATAGTGTCTCATTTAAAATAGGGTTACAAGAAGCAGTGTTATGGCTAGTGATAATTAGCAGGAAATTGATGTGAGAAGAAAGTTCATCTTTTAAAAGCACCAAAAGAGAATACATAAAGAAAATTCTCTTTCACTTCTCATGCATCTGACATTTCCAAAAGTGTCCCTATGCCTTGGAAAGTTTATTTTTTATTTATTTTTTTAATAGGAAGTCTGAAGCAAGCTTTCTTATCAAGAAAGACTAATTGGAGTGACCCAGCTTCCTATGGTTACCAGTTGTTCTAATAACTTCTAAAATAACAGACATAACAGTGAATTGATATTTAATTTTGTCACTGAAGTTGCTTTTAAAAATCCTATTTACAGTTAGCTTTCTAATTCACACTTTCAGGTGTTCCCCATATTTCAACATCCATCCCACCAGACAAACATTTGTCATTAGGCTGAGGCCTCAACTTAATCTGCAATTTCCATATGGACACCTGCAGTTAGGAATTTTGCCCACCAAAAATTACTTCAGGTTAAAAATACCAGCTTCTTGCAAGCTTTTACACAGATGTGTTTGCTTAGGTTTGACTATGTTGTGAACCAGCCTGTCTTTAACATTTCATACCTAAGTGAATCACAACCACAAAACATGGTTTGACGCTTTGTTTTAGCAACTAGTAATTAGAGGAAAGACCTTTAGAAGGGAATCAGCAAAGTATTTTCTTTTTCTTCTTATCTTACAAACTCCTTGAGAGATACATAATGAGAACAGAAAACAAGATGAGATGTGGGAAAACAGGACCAGAAAGTGACACAAAGAGGGAACTGGAAAGAGCTGGAAGCAAAAATCAAAGGTGATAAAGAAAGGTGCACAAAGAGGAAACTATCAAAAAAGTATGACAATTAAAAAATATAGGTGAAGAACAGGATAGAAAACCAAGTAGATTAAAATTCAGCTGGCAAGAATGACCAATGCAACAGGTCACAACATAATGCAGATCAAGAATAAAAGAATGCATGCTAGGAACAATACTTCAAGCAGCAAGCAAGCAAAAACAGCAACGCTCCTCATACTTCAGCTACTTGTTAAGGCTGAGAGCTTGCTATAGCAGGAGAGGGGAACCATTTCACAGAGCTGCCCAGCCTGGGAAGGACTCCTGTAATCTCACTCTCACAGCTATGTTTATTAATTTAAATCTACTGCACCGAGCAGCTCAGCACAAGCTGCAGAAATTAGCTCCCACAACTGACCCAGTAGCACATCTACCTTTGGTAGTTGTTGTTTATAGTACTCGTGGTATTCCAAAGCTATTTGTTATTTTAGCAGAAAGAGCTTGCAAACAGTTACTAGAACACAGAAGAAAGCAGGACATCTTAACAGCACCCCACTCACCTTCACCTGCATGCTGATTTTCCTTCTTTGCCATGCCTGCTATTTCAGTGCAAATCCCCATTGCCTGCTTCACACCAAGCACAGCTAGGAAGCTGTTAAGAGTCTGAGCCATTTCTACTTGGAATGCCTCACTTAGCAGCACACTGATCTTTCTGTCAAGGTGTCCAACAGTTTTGACAGGCAGAATCTTCCTGTGGGGCAGGACTAGTTGGGGGACACAGGATAAAATGAGGATGCAAGGAAGGATGCAGTCCTTCCTCCAGGATTCTCCAGTATTTGTATACCATCACAGCATCAGCTACTTCATTCACAGTTTGAGACTGTTTTCAAACACCTGGGTTTATCACCTAGGCCCACACCTACCTAGTTCCAGAATCAAACAGGATCTCCTTGGTCTTCTGCTCCCCACACTGCAAGAATGCTGCTGCTAACATGCCATCTTCTGCCCATCCATAATGCACTGATGATTTTTGCTGACCTTACAGGAGGAACATCCAGGCTTGATGCAGTTTCTCCCCAGTCACAAATACCTACTCTTACATGTTTTTCATTAGCAGACTATGGCACTATCTACATATTTCTTTCAACTCTTTTTTGAAATTTCCCCTCATTTTTCTTCCTTGCTATTTCAGCTTCTTCTCCATTTTGCAGCAACCTCCACACCAATGACCTATAACTGTGTTATCTATCTGATCTCCTAGAGAAGGCCAGTACTTAGCTTCATAGGCTTTCAGAATATAGCAAACCTCATTTTAAAAACAAAACCTCTCAAAAATAATTAAAACAGCCATACCCTCCAGCTAATAAAGACAAAAAACCCCAGAAACACACTTTCCTCAAAGCAAGCCCTCAGTGATCTCCTGAGGTGTGCTGGGAAGTAGTCTTCCCAGGTGTGCTCAATCAGCCTTCACAGCCATCACCTGCTTGCTCTCCCATTCTCACCTCTTTGTCTTTCATTTGCTCCTCTTCCCCTGCTCCAAACTTCTCAGCTTGCCCAATAATGCAACCCACCTGCCTGACCCAACCTCCCCTTTGCTGCAACACCAATCCACCTGCTCAGGTGCAACAGGTCTGAGACTTTGTGCACTAAAAAATGCACCCCACAAATAAACTAAAGCAAGACTTTATGCTAGATATGCTTTGCAAGGGCTAAAAATAGAAAATATGTTGTTACTGTTACAATAAGCATTTTAATGTTGTGAGCCTGTTTTCTGTAGCAGAATAATAGTTTTCCTAATCTACTGGGAAAGGTAGTCTGAGGGGGATCAGCTGCAGAGTGCAGCCATCAGAAGCAGCTGCAGAGATGGCTTCTGCAGTTACTACGGTGTTATTAGACAGTGCTTTTTGCACTGATCTACTGCTAGCTGGAAATTTTGAACAATGCTCCTCATCATCCTTTTTGCCCAAACTTACACTTTTTAATTTTTTTTTTTTCTTCTCACATCTTTTTCTTCTTACATCTTTTAGTTACCTTCTAAATCATCTTTTCATCATGCTTCTTCCGTTTTGTGGGGTTTTTTTTCTGTATGCAGTACTTAATCTAAAATACCTTATGAAGTAAAAAAATAATCAAAATTGCAGTATATGAAAATAATAACTCCATTAATTATTCTTTTTGTTTTAGCAATCTTTTTTCACCTGGGTATTTACACAGTCAAGCTCTTAGTATCTTGTTATATAGCAGACTGGAGCCCTGATCTTCACTAGAGTGCAACAGCAGCAGAATTATAATAATGAATAGTTATGTGCTGCCTCTTTTCTGCAGTTATTATTACCAGAGAAATACTATTACGTGTCTTTCTCCAGATGCTTTTCTGAGAAAATGGAAATAATAATGTGAAGTATGGCTTACCACTAAACAAAGTGAAAATGTATTGTTGGGAAAGAATTACAGTAATGACAGGGAAAGCTGTTCATCACATATATGAAAAAGAGAATTTCTTTTACTTTAGATATAGAGAACTTGGGGTTTCAGACAATTACTGGAGTTACCAATGGGGGAATTGGGAGAACCTTGATGTACAGACAACACTAAGGAAGCGTGTTCAGTAACCTGGAAAACTGCTCAAGATGTAAGGTTTGTGTTGTTGTGCATTATTCATGGACACAAACTCCATCAAAGAAGAATACATATCTGTTCATGTAAGCATGCTATATTATTGTAAATTAAAGGAACTGACTTCTGTTCATAATTTCCCAAAACAAAATTAAACTTTGGAAATAATTCAAACCTATAAAATTTTAACTACTTGTTGTGATTGTTAGGAATAAAATGGAAAAAAAAAAAAAGAAAAAGAAAAAGAAAAAAAAACAACAAAGGCTTTGCTTCCTTGACATAGTAAAGTATGCAGCTATATAAAACTTTCCTTTTCCTGAAGCATTCAAAATGGATTCCTACTTTTTCCTCCCTGTGAGCTCCAAAGTAAAATGAAAAATATTTTCTTCAGATTGCTTGGGTTCAGAATTTATTCAAGCTTTAATCTTGATGAAAAGAACTGTAATTGCAAATGTCAGTATGATACAAAAAATGGGTTCAAATGGTTTTACATTTTGTAACATAGTTGTCTTACTGATCAAACAGTTCTTACTATTCATGGGAAGCTTTTTGTCTTTGTAGGTAATAGTGATAGCAAGGATAGGCATTCATAAAATATATGCCAAAAATATTTCAGCTGAACAGGGAAATGTATTTGAACAGAAAAAAAAAAAGGGGGGGGAGACAAAAATACAATTCTAACTATCTCTAGATACATGATGACTACACATAAAACACGACACCGTACAGTCTGCCATCAGTTGTGCTTTTCCCTCATGTTGTGACCTTGGCTTTTATATTTACACACTAGTACGGATACACTACTAGACAGAGAGGTTTAAATAGGTTATCACATAATCTATGCTTATTACTTTGATCATGTCCAGGTCCTCTTGACTACATTACACATTTCCTATGAAATTAATCTTACCTAACTTTATAATATTCCATTATAATTAGAAAATTCAACTTAGGTTACTCTTGCAAGCAGATTTAATTAAAAAAAAAAAAAAAAATCTGTGTATGTTTTCTAAAGTAGTTTCTATGAACATTTCTGAATAGCAGTTCCAGTAAACACTAGCCAATGTTGGGAGAAAAGAAAGAATGAATATTGCCTCTCTCTTTTACTAGAAAAAAAATCTGTTGAAAAGTAGCATTACATTTCAGATTTAAAAAAATATATACCTAATGTAGTCTCTATCCTTTGGTGTAAGTTGCTGGGAATAATGCTGGCTGAGCATTCCCTTGCATTAATACCTCCTCTAAACCAGATGGCACTATTTTACTTCACACCCATAACCTTTCGAATTAAGCAGCTTTGTTCAAGGCACTCTATTTATCATACTCGCAAGGTATGAAAAGCTAGATCAAATACACTCTACTTCTCTATTTTTAAATGGCTTAATTATTAACTTGAAAGGAACTTTTATGTTCAAAGACTCTGAAAGGTTGTAAGGAGCCTTTCTAGTTAACATCAGCTTCTTAAAAACAGAGGTCATGTCTGGAGAGCCATTCAATTTAGGTATCTAATCCTGGACGCAGACACAACACATCAACTAAGTGCTGCCACATCAGTAGATTAATAGGTACCTGGCCCATCAGTATTGTCAAAGAACAGAAAAGATTCTGGTAAACTAAAAATAATTGTTCCTTTGCTCATCAGATTTTTTTACCTTATGTATTAAGACAGTTATCAAGATAGGTAAGATAGGTACCAGGAAGACACCTGTATGATCAAAGGCTTTGAGCAGTTTGATCTAGTGAAAGATATCCCTGCCAGGGAGGTTGGACTAGATGATCTTTAAAAGGTTCCAACCTAAACCATTTTATGATTCTATGATAGTGAAAATACAATCATCTTCCTAATACCCAGAATGTGAAAATGGGAGATATATGCCTCCCAAAATCTACCACTGCATTTAAAAAAAAAATACTACTATTGTATAAAAATTGGGTATCCCTCATTGTCCAAAATGTGTGGATGGGGTCCTTTAAAAAAAACCAAGACAGTCCAGATGCATCCATCTGCTTGGTAATCATTCTAATGTTGTCTTAACTCTGCTTCCTCTACTGACTTCCTCCTAAGTAGTGCAGCTTAGTTAGAGTCACTGATATTCAGTGCTTTCACAAAAGCAAAACAGTATCAGTCCATTTTACTCCTTCTCAATGCATGACAAAACAATGTGAAAGAAAACCAGTCTGCTGAAATGATTCAACAGAGAATTAATTTGGATTTAGTACACATCCAACAAAATCTTACTGTCCCTAGTGTTTATCCATACCCATCAAATCTGTTAACATCTTCCATTTGTTCCCAAAAGAGGAATACATCTCAACTGTCCCCTAGCCCCTTCTTCAGAACACTCCTCTACTGACAGCAGGATTCAAAGTCTTGCTTAGGACTCAGAGGCCTGGTAAGTAAAGCCTGTCTACACTGGTCAATGCATTTCTTGCAGTAGAATGATACAGCTTGGCCCATGTCCATATTGCTATAGTTAGCTCTCTGAAGCAGCCTGGCACACCCACACAATACAATGCTTGAGCAAGCTGCATTGGTGGTGGCAGTGGCCTTGTGTGCACCCTGTTGGTGCACCAGTATGGACCTAAGACATAAATATGCTTTTGTGTTCACCTTTTCAGTTCAGGTTGCCTGAAGAGTGTAAAGGCAGCACTGCAATCTACTTTAGTGTTATTTCTGTAACATAAAAACGTAAGGCTGAATAGAGAAATGGGCACTACTGTGGCTTCCTTGCAATAGATGTCATTAAACCTATCCCAGAATGGGAAAGTAAGTCATGGTCCTAGCTGAATCCTATCTCTTGTGTCAATTTATCCATACCTAAGCTGCTTTGACTTAATAAAATACTTTTCCTATGCATATCCACTTTATTCCAGGCAGGGAATATTTTCTGTAACCAGGCAAACTCTGACAAGGGTTCAGGCCTCTTCTGGGCTACAGGTTAGATTCTTACCTGTACAAACTCAAAAACTTGTGAATACGTGGCTCTGCTCTTTTTCCTTTTTGGGTCTGCTGAGGTTTTTGTTGTTTTGTCTTTTTTTTACAATCTTTCTGAATGTGCCTATGTTTTCATTTCAAATACAGAAGCAACTAAGGGAAAGAACCCTGTTATCCTGGGCATGCGAGTGAACATCCACAGATGTAGTGAAAATATTCCTGTTTATGATTATTCAGCCTGTTCAGTGTGGTGGTAGATCTTTCTATAAAGGGTCTGTTTCACTTAGAAATGGACTGGGATAGAGCATTTCAGTTCAAATAGATAGACTACTCTAAAGGATAATGTATAAAATCTATTAGCAAAGTAAAAACAAGGATAAGAAAAAGTCCACAATTACCAACACAAAAGAAATCAAGAGAGAAACTAGTATTTAACAAACTCAAACATCTCAATTATACTAGATTTTTCTAAAGAAAGGATATAGATATTATCCTCTTGATTCTGAGTTCAGACTTTGCTCTGTGCCAATGATCACTTTGGGAGGGAAGAAGAAAAAAGGAATATTTTTCCAAATCTATCAGCAAACTCTCAGATTTAAAGTTTTTGTTAGGAAGGGCTCAGAATACAAAAATACTTGCATTATCTTTCTTATTTAAGAAAACTGGTGGGAACTTGCAGACTTGTATGTCCATAAAATTACCAATAAATTTATTTCTGATCCTCTAACTACTTAAAGAAGTTGAGGTAATTCTTTCCTTTTTCAAAAGTAATATGCAAATAGTGGTGTGTGTGTTTACACATTCATTTAGAAACAAATATACATAACACACATGCCTTTGAATGTTTCTATTTCCTTACTTTTCCAAGAACTGTAGGACACAAAGAAATGAAAAGCCACTTTTTCATCTTATAATTATCTGTGACCTCACAAGTTCTGTTTGTCCTTTTCTTATATGAGGTACTACATGAAAGAAAATAGAGAATAATGAGAAGCAGAAAAATAAAACAGTGAGGACAGTAAAGAAAAGAAGAAACAGAAATAAAATAAGAGTAAATAAAATAAAGTAAGATAGGAAATGAAGTAAAAGTCAAATAAGAATCAACAGGAAAAAATTGAGAATGGATGAAATAAAACAAAGTATGAGAATATAATGCAAAGCTATAAAACAGGAATGGTGAGTGGTAGGAATTAGCCTAAAAGAAATTTGTAGAACTAAAAATGGAGATAGTATGTCACTACTTTTGAAGTGAGATTAGAAGAAGTAAAATCAGGACAACTTGACTGAAGCTGATCTTGGAAATAATTGCCAGGAATCCTTTGGTGCTCCCATTTCTAACATTCACTTGTTCTCCTTTGATAGTTTCCCACAAATGGAACAGATGATACAGTATTTCAAAAGCCAATAAAATACTATAGGGCCAGAAATAAGCTATCTTAACTAGTGTAGGAAAGGCTGAAGCAATTATGATAATAACTCGTCATTAAAATTATTCTTCTTTTCTAAAGTGGTCATAGCTCCAAACAGCTTATGATTATGAGAAAGTAGCCAGTCCTACAAAAGAAAGGGCAAAAGTATTTTTTGTTTAAGAAGTCAATTGACTGCTCATTGTGCCTTTCACCATCACCCTTTTCCTACCTCAGAAGGGTTTCTTCCTCCTTTGTCACCTCATTTATATTTCATGGTATAAGGTTCATTGATTACAATCAGGAGAAAAACCTCATAATGGAGTGAATTATAAGTTTTATTCACAAAGGTCTGTAGACTTGCAGTAAAAGTTGCAGATAATATCCCTAAGGCTTCTGAGATACAGCATGGCAGAAAATTGCTTTATATTGCTTAATTTTGAAACATTAACATAATAGAAGACAATCAATAGGCTCTAATAATTACAGCAAAACCACACAATTCCCACAAGTAAACATGTGCTCTATGTGGTATACAAATTGCTATCCTGTAAAATGCATAATTACACTCTCTGTAAAGCAATTCATCAGAAAACACAACTATCTTGCTATGCTCGAGAGTATTTCAAAACTTCTTTCCATAATACCAGCAGTATCAGATAAAACAAAGCCTAAGAGCAAAGAATACCAAGCAGAAGCAGTGACAGTTCCCTCTTCAGGTATCTGAATACAAAAAACAAACAAGACAGGAACAGAATTCCTAAACCCTCTTCTATCTGTAATCAACAGAAAGAGAAAAAAATAATTTTAGAGAGAAAGCTTGAGCTTCACACCTCCCCACTTGGCACTGATGGATGGCTTGAGGAGATGTCTCCTGAGTGAAGGGAAGATGGTTCCTCATGTCATTAAAAAACAGTGAAAGATCTAGAAATACCATTCTGGGAACAGGCTTAGAGTGTCACAGATGAGTAATAAATGATCCAGCTTTTTTCTCTTAATGTAAAACCTTTGCTTCTCCCATATTCTTCTTGCAGGCAGTACAGACACAGTGGTTTTATGTACTATGAACTTTTACTCGATTATAAAAATACTGCTGGAATGATCTAGAGACAATAAAAAGATGCACTCACTGCAATACCCCTAATTTTGATGAATTGCAGTTCATCAAAAGTTACAATGTAGCTAAAAATAGAGTGCTGTGTTTTATTCTTAGTATGTGAGCTGAATGCAGAAGCCCTTCTGCACATAAATGTACAAGCCTGACTAGATTCAGGACATATTAAGAAAGGAGATACAGGAAAAGAATTAGCATTTTTGCTTACAAGCACATATGGCAGAAGTGCTTCTTCCAGGCTGGGATGAAACCTTTTAAATCCATAAGAATACTCACAGGTTAAATATTTTTGCATAACCAAGACCCATGTATCTTAGCTGGAGGCTTTCTCACAGCTTATAAAGTAGCTGCTAACAGTGTTGATCTGTGATTTAGTCAGTCATCTGCCTTATTGACAGAAGTTCTGTGTCATCCATACTCTGTCAGCTATCACAACATAATTAGATCTACAGATGCGGAATAGCCTTTCTTTAAAGTACAGGTAAGGTAAAGTACAAATTAATGTGTATTACATCTGACTCACGAGAGAAAATCTGAGGTTTAAAATGGCAACAATTTCCCAATATTAAAACTGATTGCGCAGTTTTCCTTTGAGTCACTTTCCTGCTGCATTTTTCTATAGCTTACAATTATCTGATCTGAAAACAACTTTGTTCAGGATTTCCTGGTCTGCAGTGTAGTAAGCATAGTCTTGACCGCAGCTAACATATATGCACATGGGCTACCCAATTCCTAGCAACTTCCTAACCTCAAAGTTCTCAACTTTGATCTTGAAATCACGTAAAAATAAATAACATGCTCATTTTTTAATAGGAAAAATAAGGAAATGCCCTAGAAATGTAACCTTCTGACTATACTTAACCCTCACCAATTATAAAGAAGACTGGAACCTTTAGATTTGCATCCCTTCGTGCTGCTGTTTGAACTAACCTTTAAACTAAAAACTGCAAAGTTTTTGTTTGTTTGTTTTTGTTTTTGTTTTTTTCAGGAACCAATCACTAATGGCAGAAGAAACACAACTATACCAGAAATTATGAAATTAGAGGGTATCCTGGCTTTGGTTTCTATGCAGGTAATGGTCTGTAAGAGTTTACAGACTGTTTTTCAAAAGTCCAGTCCATGTGCCCTGCTCAAATACATATTTCTGCTCTACTCTGGGTATTTTGCATCATGTTTTCTTTACCCAACCCCAAGTACTTCTCCACTGCATCCTGTTCCGTTCCTCCCCTCCATGCCTCTCTCTCCTAATTCTACTAGTGTGCTAGTGCTACATCTTCTAGTGTGCTAGTGGTGCTCTCCTGCCCCTGTCCTGCCCAAAATTTCTATTCTCTACTGTCCCTTACGCCTTTGCCATTCTTCTCTGCCCTTTTTGCCACTTCCCCAGCTTTGTTTCACTTTTTTCTGCTCTTATTCTCCTTGTGCAGCCTTTTGGCTCTGTTTCTCCTCCTTTACTCTGGGCTGACATTGTAGTGCTTTCTAAGAGAAACTGCACGTCTTGCTAAGCCTATGTCACTCTGGATACATGGCAGACAGAGGTTACCATGCTGAAGGTATGATGAAATGAAACAAACCCAGGATACACATATTTTGGAAATAATCAAACTGAAATAAAGTTGTGTTGTACATATGTGTGCAAAGATCGTTTCCAAAGTGGGGAGTTTTCCAAACTCTAGTTTTCCAAACGTGGGAGTTTTTATGAGGTTGCAAACCACAAGGGCATTAACATGAGGCAACTTGTCCACAATTAAGCAATGCTCTGAAACATGTAGGCATGCAAGTTACATGACATGTTGTTTTTACAAAGAGTCTGTATATTTTCTCCTACTAGAGAATATCTCAATTAGGAAAAAAAAAAAAGTTAAAAACACAATCTAAGGAAGACATTGCAACTTGAAAATATAATCCCAAATAGTTCGACAAGCTTTGTACAGAATGGTTCAAAAACAGAAAAAACAAGTTATGCAAACAAAAATATACTTGACAACTCAAACCACACTAACCAAAAGCAAACTTAACTTTTTAACTAACTTTACTCTTATTGGCGTACAGCTAAATGGTGCAGCACATTCAGGTACAATCAGGGTAACAAGAGAAGATGAGAACTAGTTAGTGGAAGACCGAAGTTCTTACTTGATAAACGGGTGAGGACAAGCAACCACCCAGTGTATACCCTAATGCTTGACCTGTTCCACTACAGTGCACTGCTACAGATTTCATAGAAAAATGCTTGGATATGGACAGGGAAATGCCTAATCCTTTGTTTGTATGGCTTTTCATAGGACTTATCTGATAGATAATAGAAATGAAACTGATTTGGATTGTAGTATGATTTTCCCCTATTCACTGTTTTTCCTCACTACCCAATTTATCTCTATAAAACGATAATAAAAACAACCACCACCACCACCACCAATAATACTTAGCTTTTACACACCCTGCTGTTCTTACTGTGGTGAAATTCCATTTGAACTCAATGGGAGTTTTGTCTGAGCCAGCACTACAGGATTCTCTTCTTGATTTATAAAGAACAATTCACCACAGCATCTAGATGCTATTTCAAAAAATTAAAAATAGATTACACGAAGCTACTAACAATGAATTCAGTTTAACAGACTACTATTTCCACTAAACTATATTGAAAATCTTGGAGCTGGTGGCAGCAGGAGCATTTGATTTTTCTATTTTTATGATTAACCTCAGTAGGGAATATTTTGCCTTTTTTCTTGCGTATGTCTATTTTACAGGCTCCTCCTAAGTTAACAAGCCTGTTACTGAAGAGTGATCTCTATAGGTTTATTCTTCAAAGCACAGTAAAATTTAATTTAATCACAGCTTCAAAATATCATACAATAAAACTAATTTAATTACACTTAGCAATGGCCACTAGTCTCATTAAAATGCTAATGAAGCTTATAATTATTAAATTGCTTAATGATTGTTAATAGAAATAAATTACAAAATAAAGCTTAAGCAGAAAGTCAGAATGCCCTCAGGTAATTTTTCTTAGTGGCAGTTTCACAGGATACAGTTTCTTTGCAATAATCAGAAAAAAAAAGGCAGATTAAAGTTAGAGATAAGAGGACACACAAGGGAAAAATGCAGTTGGACAGCCAATCCATTGTCTCCTCTTAAAATATTGCCTTGTCCAGAATATTTTAGAATATTTGTTTTCATATCATCTACCAACTATGGAAAAACTTAATGTCTATCTAAAACTCATGAAGAATCCAATTCACAAGAAACATTTTTCTGGTGGTATTTTAAAGCAGTATCATACTATAAGCATCAGTATGAAAACCACCATAACAGAGAATAAAAATAGGACCCTTAAACACTCAGAGACAGAGCTAAAGATTGTTATGTATTATTTTAAAAAAGTTTTAATGGATACAAGTATTGATTGTAAAATCCATTCCCATGGCCAGAAGGAAAAGGAATTCAGCCACTGAGAAAAGGAGAGCAATAATCTTTGTGTCTTCCTTATGTCTAGTAATATTTACATGAAAATCACAAAGCATGCTGGTTTTTCAAGGTAAAATGTTAATGGAAGTGGAGTGACTTTGACAAAACTTATGCTAGGGTATAAGGTGAGAGGGAGATTTTGTTTTGGAAATGAGAAAAAAATGACTCAAATGAAAAGCAGCATTTGCACACACAATTTGCAACCTCCTCAAAAGATGCTTTTCATGTCCTAAAATGAAAACACATTTCAAATCCCCTGAAAGCAGCCTTTGCCATTTGGCCAAATGTAGAACAGCCTCCCCTCTTCTCCCATTTTGACAGCTATTCTGTGGCTCCAGGAGTGCCAGGCAGAGCAATGTGAGCAGCTCCAGCTCAGAAACAGAAAGTACCACTGAGTATGACTGTGGTAGATCACTGTGTTAGCAGCGAGGGATTCCCTGAGCTCTTATTAAGGGGAGTTTCAGAGCCAGCAGGCAGCCAGGGAACTTCTCCCGGAGGCTTATGAATAGTGACAAGGAAGGAAACTTAGATTTACAATCCTAAACCATTCTACCCTGTCCTCCAATCTGTTATTTTTCTTATCTGTTACATCTGTAACACCTCCTATGTCAAAGTTCACTTGACATCAAAAAGTAACACTGAATGTCATTTTAATCTCAGAGGTGAATGTAGTCATTTCGCATATGCCTTGGCATATGCCTGTTCCGTATTGTATTTTTGAAAGAATGGAAATTAAATGTTTCTGGGTACATGTCTAGTCAGACGCTACCAGAATCCATTTTGATTATGCTAGAAACCAAACAGAGTTTTATTCTCTTGGGGAAAAGTATTAGTTAATGAAGACTTTTCAAGGATATCCTTCAGGACTGGGAATACTTCACTCACTAACTTTATTCATTTATAACAGACAGCAACTGGAATTGCTGTGCTGTCCCTTTAGCAATTCATCTGCAAAGAAAATTCATAAACATAGATTTATTCATTTGGCTAGAGGTTATCAGTAGCTTTCAGATACTTGGAGTTTTGCTCCTCAAGGCAAATGCTAAGGAACAGTTTGGAGCACATTGCAAATAGTACATTGCAGTAATACTAAATAAACATGACTTAGCCAGTCATATTTAGGCAGCGGCCAAATAAAAATTGAAGTTTTGACAAATAATTTCTGTCTGGTTCACAACAGAACAGAGGAATCAGTCAAGATGTAGGGTTTTCCTTTTGTTAAATTTCTGAAGTTAATGTGTTATTTCATATATTTTCTGAAACTGGAAAAAAAAAGAAGAAAAAGTAATTTCCCAGTTGGATCTTAGCAATTGCAACAACTTAGCATCATTGAAATAACATGGGAGGATCGAGAATGGATAACCAGGAAATCTATGAAAAGGACAAAGAAGAATCAGTGTGAAGACAGGACTATGGTGAAAATTTATGTGCAGTACAAAGGGGAATAGAAACATTGATACCTAAAATGTTCTAACTTGTGGAGATTCTGAGTTGGTCACGTGACAAATGCATATGTTTATAGCAAGGAAAATTGTGTTCTTCTGGAATAAAATACTACGTGTTGGACAAAAGCAAATGAAAACCTTCCTTGTGAAAAGAAAATTCACAATTCTGTTCTTCTTTCTCCATACTGAGGGGAGTATTTCTTGCTATCTCCATCTTGGTGGTTTGTTTCATCACCCAAAAGCCTTGGAAACCCATTCTGAGTACACTGGTCTACCACTTAGTGACTGATCAGAAATCAGACTGGGCTATATGCTGTGTTAAATGAGCTGAGAATATATATTTATGGATCAAAGAAGACCTTCTGTTGTATTTCCAGTGGAAAGGTGTTTTTCTGTAATAGTCCTACTTAGCAATGGTAAAATAGTTTGCTGCCTGTAGACAATTCTTTATCCAGCTTTTCTGTCTGATATATAAAGGACTGAAAAGATTTAAGTTTTCAGGAACCTTTTTCACTGAGATCTGGAAATATGGGGCCGAGAGAATTGCTTTACACAAGTGCAGTGACTCTGAGCTATTGCACCAAGCTGGTTGTCCACTTTGGATATTCTGTATTGATGGAAAATGTTATCTGCAGTCCTGAGATTATAAACTCAGTAGAGAAAAAACTGTTACAGCCTGGTATTCAAACTACAGTACAGTTTATTTTCCTAAATCAGAATGATTGAAAGAGAACTGTGGTAGTTAATTATTTTTTTTCCCCCAAAGAATTTATATTTCCATTAAAATCATTACTAAAAGTGTATTGGAATGTTTTCCTGAAGAAAAAAAATATTTTGCTTCATATTGTCAATTCTTAGGCTGACAAATACAAAAGAGTTGATGATGATAGCTTATTCTCTGGTTCCTTGTTTTAATGAAATCAACATCTGTTGAGATTAAACTTGACAAAGGTAAACCTGATGAGGTAAAGGTAATTTAAGGCCAGTTTATGGAGGTATTTACACTGTTCTTTATGTCTGAATTAATCAGATGCAGACAAGACTATATCAACACAGGAAACAGTAAAAAAAACATAACAAAATACAAAATATTTAGGAGAATAAGAAGAGGGTTTTCAAGAAGGTGGTTTGGGAAATCCAGGTCATAGATATGATATCTAATGCTTAGGATGGCCCCAAAAACTGTATACATTTTCCTAGCTAGTTCCAAAAGGAAGTTCAGTTATTAAAACCACTTGAGAATAGTTAACAGATTAATTAGACAACTGTTTATTCACCTACAGCAGAAGCCCAGACATAGAGTGATGGCTTCTGTCTCTGTAGGAAGAAATCAGTCGGGATGCTGTTCCCAGAAACAGGAAGGAAGGTTGGATTTAGGAGGTCCAAAATAGAACATATAAAACAGCACAGCTTGAGATAAAGTGAAGATGAAAAGGTGAAATCTTTTTTAAAACTTATTAGCTCAAAAATATAAAATTAGGAAACTATGTTTGTTTTAGAAATTCTAATTGTGATTAAATTATTCCTTGAGGGAAAAAAAAAAAGAAGCTTGAAATGGGTCAGGGGATGGATCATCTCATAGCCAAGGGCCTTAGCTACTTAAAGCCAATATAAGCATCATTCTAGCATCTTGATTCCTACAGAATCATAGAATCATAGAATCCTAGGGGTTGGAAGGGACCTCGAAAGATCATCTAGTCCAACCCCCCCTGCCAGAGCAGGGTCACCTAGAGCACATCACACAGGAACGCATCCAGGCGGGTTTTGAATGCCTCCAGTGAAGGAGACTCCACAACCTCTCTGGGCAGCCTGTTCCAGTGCTCTGTCACTCTTACAGTAAAAAAATTTAGCTTCTGCTAGGGCCAAATAATATTTAATCGTGTGACATAATTTTCAGGAACCCAAACACTTTGTCTTAGAATTTCTCAAAAACCTATTTATGTATGAAATCACCCCAGGTATTCTAAATCCTGTCTTACTGTCAATTTATTTTGCTTCAGAGACCTACTCTAACAGCCTTGTCTTTGGAAGTTCAGTAGCACGGAGAGCCTAGCATAGGTCCTTCATGTGGTGAGAGGAGAAGCACACATACTGATTTAATTCTAAAAATAGACTTGGCAAAACTGAGAGATAACATACTGCCAAGTAATTGCATTCTGAGTAAAATTATGCAGGTAAATCACACTCACTTATGTGCAGAAAGCTTGCATAGTAATTATGACTCATCTGAAAACCTGTTTAAATAATTTGTTTTAAATCTTAGATGAGGCATAAGTGATGCACATTCCTTTGCATTCCCCAAGTGCAGTTCTTTCAAAGGATCCAATTTTATTCTGAATTCAGAGGAGTGGGCAACAAACAAGCTGTTGCAAATTCTGTCAACAAGTACAAAAAATAACTTCTGATGGCCATTTGCAGGGGGAAGGAAAGAACAGATATTTTATTTTGATGTTTTGAAATAAAGAAGCCAAATACACTAAGTATTTGACATAGACAGTAGATACTGGTCTCTCTAGATCCCACATTTATAGGAGATTCCAAGATTTACAGCATGTAGATTGTGAGTTCTTAAATACATTTTCCTTGTAGATGTGACTTAAAACTAGTAAAACAAGACTAGATTTTAAAAAATTAAGGTCTTAGAAGCAGAAGAAGATTAGAAGAATAATGTGTTGAAAGCAAAAAATAGAGAAGGTAAAAGGTTAGGTAAAAATCAGATAAATATTTTTAGTTCCTACTGAAAAAAAGTCAAGTAAGAAAGATGTGAAAATGAAAAAATTAGAAAAAAATGTAATTGCTAACATTTCTTTCTCTTAGTCTAACATAATTCTTATAATTATTGCTTTTTCTAGTCAATACCAAAGGAATTCATGAATTCAATTCACATTCTGCACAGTTTGCAATATTCTATAACAAAGATAAGAAATGTATTAAACTGAAGAGTAGATCCAGAAGAATCTCCAAAAGACACTGTATAATCTGCAGTTCTGTTTATGAATGCCTTTTACCCAGTAGCATGCACTCTACTTGTAAAGACAAGCACTAGAAGAATATAGCAAAAATGCCCAGCATGAAGTGGTTTTACTAGCATTTTATTAGGACAAGGCAAAGCAAAAGGCTAAAGCAAGACTATGAAGTGTAAGAAAACAATAATATCCTATTAATAGACGTGATGTTAGTCAGTGCTTTCAAGACATCAGCAGCCTAATCATTGTCAAATAAACAGTACTGTGGATATTTATAGAAAAGTTGTCCCATGTAAGAAAGCATGGAATTGATGGTTTGAAAATGTCACAGAAGGTGACAGAAGCTGGCATCATGACGTATTATTTCTTTTTTGTAATATACCACTCGAGTGTGGCACAGACCCTTCAGTTCTCAGTGGCCCAGCTAGTGCAACATTCCATGACACTACTTCAGCCTGGAAGCAGCATGCCTGTATCGCTGTATTTCAGCTTGTAAATCCTCTTTCTTTCCTGTGAACATGAATGTTTTCTCTTTTGATCTAAACTGTTGCTGCCAAAGAGCTGTGCCTATCCACTCACTGAACTCCCTATTCCTTCCAGCACCAAGTTTCCAGTTAACTTGGAATTTACTAGCAGCAAATATCCACAAGGTCCATTTGCTGCAATTATAAATCTGTTTTCCATTCCATGTATTAGAACCCCCTAGATGAAACAAATCCAATTAGAAACTCTGCCAGTTTACTTCTCTTCAGTGTAAGTTAAAAAATCTGTAGTGTTGTCTTGCCCTTTCTTTTGCTCAAAACTGTATCCACATTACAGTAACTTTAACTTCTACTAATTTATCAACTGACACTTTCATTGTATTCAGTAAGAGGACACTACATTAAATGCTTTGTTGAAGACCAGACTGATAAGATCTATCTTTCTTGTTTCATCTAGAAATGGGATCAAATAAATGTTGAGTATACAGATGCGTGCATAATTTCATTTTATTGCAAGTTATTGATGGGTCTCTAGGTCTAAACCCAGAAATAGATGAAAGCACGATTCTTTTTCATTTTAAAATTGTATTTTGCGTGTCTCACATTTCAGTGGTTTTATAGCAGTACATAAACCAATACAACTGGTTGATACCACAGAATGCAGTAATGAAAAACATGCAAGTGCAATTTCATGCATCTGTGTGTGTATATACATACTTATTTTATGATTCATATTTTAAAATTCATGGATCTTTTAGGATATCCAAAGAGGCAACACTTATTTTAAGAGTTGCTACAATGCATATAAATTCCTGCCTAGTAGCACTAACATGCGGGAAATGATGATGAGAGCAGAGAAGATGGGTTTTACTCATCTAGCTTAAAAAAATGTATCCAAATAAAAAGTATCCATAACAAAATCTGACTCAGAATTGTAGGCTTCTGTAAAACACAGTGCAGGTCATAATGCAGAAATTCCATACTGACTAGGATTATGCCCAGGTTCCCAACCTCTTATGAATAGTGGGCTTTTTTTTCATCCAGAACAAGGGTATAAAAAAAAGCTTTGATTGGATTGCAAGTTTGAAGCTATTACCTGAAGAACATATGCATTTTTACCAGGGCATCTTGAAGATGCCACAGTCAAACAAGACAATGACATTTGAAAAAGATACAGCTGAACTTTTTGCACTTTAACTTCAGAACTTTCAATGTTACTTCTGCTCAAATACTTCACTCAATACCTCAGTGGATGTAAGCTTGGATTTAGCCAATAAATGAAAATGTAATATGTAATAGTTTAAGAAAGCACAATAGCAATAAGCCAATTCCTATATTTTTTCCTCCTGCGAATACGGAAAACAATGTTTTATTTTCACACTCTGAACTTCCCTCTTCTGAATTTAAGGTCAGCTTTAGGACAAAGCAGAAATAAAAACATCACTATGTTCCTCATTCACTGACATATTGAATACAGTTTTACGTGAGTAGTTTCATTCAAGTTAATGTGTTTATGCCAATTTAAAAAGGAATATTATATATATGTGTGTGTTACTGAATAAGCCAGCATCTTCTGCCAAGTAAGTTGTGAAAATTTATCAACATTGTTCCCATAAAAAATCAATGGCTTGCGTTTGGTGTTTTGTTTTGTTTCAAGGGGTGTGGCTGTTTGCTGTGGAATAAGCACTTAATCACAAGCACGTGTGATTCAATGAATATGGTAATTTTCTTGGTATCCCAGGAGCTGTTTCAGAATAAACTGAGCAGTATAAAATACTTTCTATGTAGGCCCTGTAGATTCATACTTCCAAAGTGAAACTAGTTTTCACTTTTTACATCTGGGTTGTGTGTTTTTTGTTCATTTTTTCTTTAAAAATTTGAAAGTAGCCATGGTATGTAAGATGCTACAGATTGAAAAACTAAATTTTCTGGGATTTGGTGTTTGCACATAGCACATTTAATGTCAAATAAGACATGAATAGGAGAAATCTAATTTAGTATGAAGGATTATTCAGTACTATCCTTCAGTGGCATGGATAAAAGTCATAAATTCTAACCCATCCTGCTAAAGAAATAAATTTTCTATGAGTTGGTCAGAAATACAGATGAAAGGAGATGATAATGTCACTCTAAGTTCCTAAAAGCTAGGAGCAAGCAAGAGTATATCTCTTCCTTATGAGTTGCCTTAATGAATAGACAGGACAGAATAAGGGCAGAAACTAAACTACAAAGTCATTCTTTTAAGTGATCCTTGAAAAGCTTGAACACAATACTAAGAGTAAAGAAACTTGCACTACCAATTCTTTTACTATATTTATAGAGTCTGATTTGACAGTGGGAGTCTATCAATAGATCCAATGACAGCTATGTCAGACTCTGAAGACAGATAATATCATAAGGTAGATTTTAATACCTCCTTTCTACCCAGACTGATTCACTAATATCATTATTTTTTTAGAACCACAAGCCAGATGTGAAACTCCAGCTTATTGGTTGCAGATAAAATAGAGGAGTAGTTCCTAAAGACCAGCCCAAGGATACGCTCACATAGATAAATTAATAATGTTAATATGATAATTTACCTTCATCAAAATGACTTTTCTCATACCTGAAATATACTTTAGCAATCATCCTTGATATAACTACAAAAGAAGAAATTTAAATAATACTTTCCCCTCCCACATGTTCTAGCCTATTCGGACTGAGAGCTGCTTTAGCAAACTCGGATTATTATTCTCTGATTGTACAAGTTCTAGTGCTGGGGGTTGATCTTAATGTGAACCTTTTAGATTTTATTGGAATATAAACAGCAATATTATAAATTAATTTTTCATAGCTTTGCATCATAATGCAGTGTAACTAATCAACTCTTCTCACTCATCTGTGCCCCATCTAAAACGGAGATTGCTTTGAACACAACTTCAGTATGACATTTGTCATCACTTTGTTGCTCATAAAAGTCATATCAATCTAATCAAATTACAAACCCTTCACTAAAAACAGCTATACAAGTAGGCTTACTCTTAAATGTATGGATCTTTAATATAAACCAGCTGAGACTAGTTTGCTATTTTGAAGTCAGTATTTCTCTAAAAGGAAACCCTTTTTCAAATTCATCAATCAAATTGTCTGCAGAATTGCATTGTTTACGGAATCTATAAATTTCGGAACGTATTCTATAAAGAGTTGAGAATTACCTAGATTTTCAGAGGATAAATTGTTAATGAAAAGTCTACCCTGAAAAAGTAGCCAATTTCTTGTTGACTACATGATGGTCATTCATTGGCAACAAGAGGTGACTCATGAAGATAGCTTTTGACTGTGATGGACAAACACTTCAATGTATATAGTCCAAGATTATAAAGAGCAAAGAGACAAAGACATATTTTGCTATACCAGTGGTTTAGCTTAGGTTAGCATAAGCCTAAATTCTAAGATGAGCTTCTTCAAGTCTGAAGATGACAAAACAACATGGTGGAGCTTGTGGTTTTTCCCCATGGCAATTTTTTTCCGTTCTGTCTCTTTATAAATTCATAAACAGCACAAGAGAAAGAATTTCTGTGTCTTTCTCCTCTGTGGAAGCTAAAATTATAATTTTTACAGAATTAAGAACATTAAATTCTTTATATGTCCCCTGTCCTCTCCATATTGTTGTGTTAACTAAAGAATTCAAAGAGTCTCATAAATAGTTGTGTTTGTTTTGCTCTCAATTACAGCTGAGGATTAGGTGGAGCTCACATAATTACTTTATTAGATTTATTATAAAGTATTACTCAGCTTCTTTTTTTTTAATCACTATTCCTATTTCTACGCCTTCCAAACTTTTGTTTATTTACAAGTTTAATTTCACCTCTCCCCCAAGAGGTTCCACTGTCTGATTCAAAGGCTTTTGATACAGTCCAGCTGCATAACCTTGGCTCAGGGAAAATAACGTAATTATGTGGAAGAACTTCGAGAAAGTCCACAGAAAGCATCCACAAATGGTACGAAAGGTAAAACTGCAGAGGTGAAACTGTTAAGATAGGGATAGCTGCCCAAAAAATTGAAGAAAAATACTGATAGCGAAAGGTATGAGAACCTGAAGTAAAGTAAGAGTTGCAAGACAACAATTCAGCAGTATCAAAGTTCAGTCTGAGTAAACATAGACACACAACCTCATGTGGGCGTTGGCGAGTATATTGATACTTATCCTAGGGACTCATTAATCCTAGCTAGATACTGTATATATCCTGCTAGCATAGTTTCTTTGCAAATGGGAAAAAAAAAAGTATCCATATAGCAAAAACCAAACAAACTACTGAACTAAAAGCCCCAAACTTAGTTTCTAAGCATGTAATTAGAAAGAACAGAAAAAGAAAAAAAACCTTAAAAAGTTTAGACCTCACCCAAACACTTCATGGAGCATGTAAATGATTTGGCAGGGCATACTTGCCAATGGTTTGACCATTAGCACACTATCTCAAAGGCCTTTGTTTAGAAGATGCCTCTTAGGCTGTGATTTCCATATTAGGTTTTAGGGAAATAAGTATATCATGGCAATCATTCTTTCTTAAGGAATTTTATTTAAGTGAGGTGGTATATCAGAAACCAGGTATACCTGGTTATGCACTCTTTTAGTTTAACCAATACTTTAAATTACAGCCTTGAAATAAAAAGTCTGCACTGCAGTGACATGAACAGATTTTACAAGTTACTTTAGGTCTACTGCAGAAACAACAGAAAAAGGTCAAGAGTTTAGGGCTTTTTATGTGCTTGTGAAAGAGAGATTTATTTATTTATTTTGAAATAATTATATTTGTTTTAGAAGTGTAGTAATATCATTGCTACAATGTTGTTCTAAGAGATAATCAAATTATGCTACCATAATACAATACTTAGGCTGTGGTCTTATAATTTAGCCACTTGGAAATCAGATTATTTTCATGTAAACAGAGGTGCAATTATGTTACTATTCTTGTATAGGAAGTTATTACTGAAATCTGGTGATGAACATGGAATAATTAAGTGGATCTTTGATTTACCTTTCCATCCTCCAATTTTTGGCCTTTTCTCAGCTTGAAATGTTTTTTGGTAGCATTCAGATGATTCACAGTTTCTAAGTTATGGCAGCCTCTGTCAGGATTTCGTTGAGCAGTCAGAATTGTTACAGCAATATGTATTGCTTTAAGCTCTAAAAAACTGTCTCCTGCTGGGCTAGTAGAAAGTGGTAGTTTAATTGACAAAGACAAATTCACTACAGCCTCAGTGCTAGGAGTACTCTTGACAGGCTGCTGGTAGGCTACAACCGTAGCAAACAGGAATACCTTTCAAATGTGTTCAGCCCCCAGTTCTTCCACTAGGGGAACCTGACCACATGTGCACCACCATAGGTACATTACAGAGCTATAAGATAGGGTTTACAACGAACTTCATATTGAAAATCATAATTAAAATATTTTAAAAAAACTAATAGTAATGCACTAAGATTCAAAAAGGGTGATATAGGGAAGGAACTAATTTCCCAAATTGTAACTTAGAATATTGCCACTATTTCTCTTGTTGTATTTTATGCTATGTAATAATGAATGCTATAGTCCTGTAAATCAAGTAGACAAGCATTGACTGACATGGATAAAATACATCTCTTGCTGGTGAACAGCTGCCTAGTCATATATTGAACAAATGTATTTTCAGAATTAAAAAAATACAATTAATATTGAAGGAAGATATTTTAGATTTGCTAAATTGCTGATAAAATAAAGTATACTTTTGAATTAACAGCACAACATACATTGACTTAAAGGATATTGCTCAGGAATTTACTGTTCTATGTGAGTTTGCACAAAATGTGAGAAAAATTGCACTGAGCAAAAGAATAGCATTCGAAGTATCTTTACTCATCTCACTTTCCTGCAACCTCAAGCACTTCTTGCCTCTAGAAACACTGATTGATACAGATCACTTGTTCCAGACAAGTTCAGCAAATTTTATATGGCAAAGAAACACCTGTCAAACATGTAGTCTGTAAAAGTTTACTTTTAATCTCAAACACTGTATTGAATAAATGAAATTGGCAAATGGAGCTCTGGACACACCTCAAAAAAAGAAGAAACAAAACTCTTCTGGTTACATTGTAAAAATGTACTGTCCTGGGACAGGCACAGTGGACTGTGGTGATCAGTTTAGACCTCTTGATTACTAACACAACCTAATCCCTTCATCAGTGTTTTGAGAAATGTGATGATTTTTTAATGTAAAGGAACTAAATAGAATTATTATTTGTGACAAAAAGGTGAACCAACTGAATACTCAACTGCAAGATCAGCTGGTACAAGTTTCATCCTTGTTACAACTGACTCTTCCATGACTTTATTTCAAGCATAAGGTCACTCTAGAGTTAGGTAGCTCTCAACTTCATACTGCATCATAAGCCCCAAGAATTGCAAAACCCTTCAATTTAGAGTAATTAAAAACTCTAGTCCAAAATGTAAACCTAAGATCAATTTAGGTACCTCCAAAGGTAGGTGAGACAAAGGATTTCTGGGTTGCTTTTGGTCTTAAATCTCCAAATCTCACCTAAAATATGAAGTAGTTACAGAAGCTCTTCCTAACTGGTTTGTGGAAACATGCTTTGATGGTGCAGTACTCTGGCTCCTCATCCATAGAACATTTCATCTTCAAAACTACACCAGAATCTAGTCCTTAGGTTACAGTAAATCCCAATATGTATCTACACACATATGACAGTACGTAAATGCTAAACTCTCCATATAAGAATAGACGTTTCTTTTTCAACAATACCAGTTTACCTCTCCTTACATTCATGAAGCAGCTCAGGATTTAAAAAGTAAATGCTGAGGATTCCCTGTAGCCACAGTTCTCCTTCCCTCTGTGGAAATCTGTTTCTAAAATAACTCACATTCAATTACATAGGTCACTTGTGATGGTGACTTTTCTTGGTGAGCCTGAAGAAAAGTCTGCAGTATCTGAACCATGAAAAATTATGCACAGTATTTCATTTTAAAGATGTGCCAGATTAACAGAAGGTAATTGGGGTAGATTGTGAATGGTAACAGCTGCTTATTTGTGAATGCTACAGACACCACTTCTTTTTGCTTAGAATTTCTAGCAACTTTCCTAACAACTTCTATAGCTTATTTTTATCTACGTCACCACAAGCCAATATTCCTTACTGACTTTTGTTGTTGCTTTTTCTTTCATCAGCTTAACTCATCACTTTTACTACTATGTTTACATCTACAACTGCAACAGTACTACTACTATTTTATGTAAGCAAAGGAGAAACATTAAAAAATGAGAGATGCTTTAAAATTACATTTCTCTTTGCAATATTTTTCCCAGATTTGGAATCTGCATTATTTTAGTATAATCAAGTGTATCTGGGTTAAATTTTAACAAAACTGTATGACAAAATAAATAATTAAAACCTTACACGGAGTGATGTTATGGAGGACTCCACAGGCAACCCTCCCTCCCAAACAAACACCTTGATATTATTTGCAGAACTACTTGGAAGTTACTATTCTAATATTAGTTTCAGATCAGAATCAGCACATGACCAGAACGATGATGAGCAACATTCTATTTTTCTTATATATATATATATGTGTGTAAAAAGATGAAAAATGGGTACTATTTTGAACATTGTCAGGAATTTATTTAGACAGTTCACACACAAGTGAACTTTCTGGCCTCACATTAGATGTCTTTTAAAAAAACTGATTCTATTTGACGACATCGTGAAGATGCCACATTGTTTACTACATCTAAGGACATGCACCACACCACATCGAATGTCAACATCCTTTTGTTCTATTGATCAAAAGGAACATTTTCAGAGGACTTTCCCACTTTCCCCTCTTTTGTATTGAAAGTTGTTTTAAACCTGTTATCTGAGCAGATTCCCAAAACTCTAAATTATGACTCTTCCTTGATTATTTCAAAGATTTTTATTTAATATGAAGACATGCCATAGGAAATAAGATGTCCTGTAATATTATATAAAATATGCAATTTGCAGTAACATTCCTTTATTAAAAATGCCAATTATAATTTCACATAAAATTTAATTGAGGTCGTTACCCCCCTGACAAGTTATTTCTAAACTCTCTTCTAATAAGATTTGTTATTTTAACATTTTCCACATCGATGCTTCTTTCACATCTGTATACTTCTTACCTACTTACAAAGACAACAGAAATTACCCATAATTTGGTTGTATCGTTGTGCTATTAATAAGAAAGCTATCTATTTAACTGCTTATTTGGGAGATGAAATTATAATTTCTGTTTAAATGTGTAAATGTGATCTTATTAAAACCATAATTTATTACAACAAAATTATAGTAGTTAAAATATTAGTAAATATAAGTAAAATAAGTAAAAATAAGGCTAAAGTGATGTATTAATTTTTAAGATTCTTTTCTTTTGTAGTCTTGATTAAAATGCTCAGGAAATGTATAATCTTAAAAAATAAAATTAATTTTTTCATTGGGCTTACTGCATCATTGTCATGTACTTCTCAAAGTTAAAGATGGCTTCCCAATTGATTATGTAGGCAAACAAGGGAGGTCGTATTATTCACTAAGAGATCTTAACTACCTTTTCCTATTTTATTCAGAAATAAAATATTGGCCAGGACAACTAAGATTATTACCTTGGAGGTTTCCTAAGCCTCATGGGATGCTTTACTTTATGCAAATGCATGCGGTGGAGGGTACCTTGGCTGAAGGGCATAAAGGTTTCTTTTTTCACAATAAACTTGCCTTAGGTATGTTTGGCATTGACACTCAAGCAGTCAGATATTCAACACACAATTAATTCTGGTTTTGGTCCTTCAGATATTTAATACAGTTGGGAAGGTCATTTATGCTGAGGTTTAGTATAAACCCAGCTCGGCACTGAAAAAAAAATATTCTACCTTCTGTCAAACTAAACAAAATATATTCATTTGTATTATATTATTACGCCATTTAAACCTCAGGGAAATTAAAAAGACTGAGTTATTTTTTTCTATATTTTACTAATAATAGGCATATCAAACTAGGTAACAAGGAAAAATTTGTTCTTATTCAATAACATCTTATCTTGTGCATTTCCCATATTGTGAGCAAGTCACACCTTAGTGTACACACAACTAGTGGAAACCACTGCTTTAGTGTAAAAAAGAAATTGGAGACAATTATTTGAGCAGTGATTTGTATTGCATAGCTAAGTACTTCCACTTTCAACACAGAAACAAAGTGCTGCTGCTGTTACACCATCCATGATAAAAGGGGCAGTGGATCTCCTCTAGTATGTGTGCATTGCCTCACACAAAACTAGTTGTTTCTTCAGTACAGGACAACCTAATTTTATCCTCGTGCTGGTGATACCTGAGTGAACAAAGTAATGGGGTTTTAAGTGGACGAAGTGGAGCGTATAATTGAAATTAACATCACTTTTGAAAGTTGCACTTACCTATAATTAAGATCTTAGTATGCAAATAGCAGCTTATGACCCAGTATTTCCTATGTGTCACTTTCCTGATTTCTGTTAAAAAAACTGTTTCTTTTCCAGTACAGGCCAGAGACTGAAAATGAATTATTCTGTCCTGACAGGATCCCACAAAGCAGGATGAATGTACAGAAGGATAGTGTGCTAGAGCTTGCAACTTGCCTGGCTAGGGCTGGATTAGTTTACTCCCTGGTTAGCGATCACCCAAAAACCCAATGCCAATGTAAAGTACCAAAGAATCAGAAACATTTCTGTGAAGTACAAAATAAATGCACTGATTCATGATAAACATAATAATTACATGAGGACCTGCTTCATTTGCGTAATAATCTCTCTTGAGAACTCTGCTCTTGCTCAAAGCTCGCTTACTAGGTTTAAGGTTCCTCCTTCTATGCTCCAGTGATACCACTCTGCCCTTTCAAGGATATGAGTTCTAAGAAAAAAAATTTAAAAAGGAAAATAAAAGTCAAGATATTCAGCATGTTTATTTACAAATACCTCATTGCCTCTAAGTTATACAGTGTTAGTCAAAACAGATAAGATGTAAAACTTGACTTTGAACGTACCATACATGCCAGATCTGAGGAGCAAATGTGCTAAGGATGGTTTGCTGCATCATGTGACTTGCTTTTTAATACCTTTTGAATTTCTGTCAGTTAAGCTCCTGTTTCTACTTATTTTTCTCTTTCAGCCTCCACCCCCACCATAACGTGGTTAGGAACTGGGGTATTTTAGGCTGGAGAAAAGGAGGCTGAGAGGAGACCTTAATGCTCTCTACAACTACCTAAAAGGAGGTAGTAGCAAGGTGGGAGTTGGTCTCTTCTCCCAAGTATCAAGCTATAGGTCAAGAGTAAATGGGCTCAAGTTGCACCAGAGAAGGTTTCTATTAGATATTAGAAAAGTTTTTTCACTGAAAGGGTAATTAAACCGTGGAACAGGCTGCCCAGGGAGGTGGATGGATCGCCATCCCTGGAGGTGTTTAAGAGACATGTAGATGTGGTGCTTGGGAACATGGTTTAAGCATTGGACTTGGTAGAGTTAGGTTGATGGTTGGTAGAGTTCAGTTATGGTTAGATTCAATGATCTTAAAGGTTTTTTTCCAACCAGAACGATTCTGTGATTCTGTGGCATTAGGATTGTGTGAAACATTTCTGCAGAACTTTGAGCCCACCCATACTTAACTGGAGGACAGAAGCTAGCCCAGGAGGAAGAACATGTGTTATACCATAAAACCAGGGAAGAAGCCTAAAGACCTAGTAAACAAAGAAAGGATTTAGCATATAATGCTTTAGGAACACTTTTGGACACTGTATTCTGCTTGTGGTAGCAACATAGTAATAAATGTAATTATTGCAGGACAAATAAACAGCTTCCCCTCGAACATACCGATATTGCACATTGCTCTCAGAAGTCTTAAGCTTAGATTTTGCATTCAGGTTCACCACAGGATTTTTCACTTTATTTTTTAAAAACTTGTTTCTTGAAAGTGTACGTATTTGTATACTAACCTTTTAAAAGGGGATTTATTAATGTATAACAACACCAGATTCAGAATAGCATACATTTAAATACTGGATTTTTCTACTCAGTGCTCTCACTCTTTTTTTGTACACTGTGTATGTGTTTATTTTGCAGTTATTCCTGTTGTCATATTAGCAGTGAGATTTCTGGTAAAATTCCAAGCTTAAATTATTTTTTAGAAAAAAGGGAAAACATGCCATGAGTTCAACTATCAAATGATGATACTTAGGCATTAGCAGGTATGAAGCATAGCATATTTTTGGAAAAGACGTGGAAACCATGGTGTAGTTATAAAGCCTAGTGGCTCTTGGCTGCAGATTTATTTCCTCCAGACTATGTCAGTTACTTATAATCAGTAAGTCAGTAACTTACAGTCATTTCTTTGGTAGACTCAAACTAATCATGGGGATTCTACCATGTTTTTCACAGGAAAATGGAAATATGACTTCAGAAACACATAATAGAGAAAGACTGGAAGAAAAAAAAAAAAGGCATTCTGTTGCCTTAATGGCTTCATACACTTATTGGTATCGGCACGACATGTACTCACAGAAAAGTGAAATAACTGTATTTTAAAACATACTGAGTCTTCCTGGGAAGCAGTTGTAAAGTAAACACACCTTAAAAAAAAAATGGCTTAAATAAATGTTGTTATATTCTTTTTGCCTGAAACTGATGTAACTGCAACTGCCTGCCTTCGGGTGTTTTCATGGAAAAGGTTTGAGGAATTAAAGAATTATAGCCTTAGGTCATTTTTTACCTATGCATTTATAATTTTGGCGTAAGATTTTATTTTTATCTTTCTAGTAGTTTTTTATTATCTTAATTTCTTATGTTTACCTTTAAATATTTGTTCACCAAGAATAAAATATACCTGGCATTTGCTTCATGGTTTATTTCTTGTTAGAAAGTAAGGTCTCATCCTGAATGAAAGAATACCTACAAACTGAAAACTGAACTGTATTCAGCCACATTCTGTTACTTCTTTACGTAATTATCCTGGTAGTAGTTCTGTGAAGAGTGCCTGAACTGTAATTGTTTCCAAACTAGGGTTGTACATTATCTAGGAAGATTAAACTTTGAATTGCTAACATCTCCAGTGATAGGAGTATTCAATGTCCGTATGTTAGATTTTCCAGAGCAACCATTATATCTTATAATCTAATTAGCTATCTCTATTTCATATACATCTAAAATACTTACATGAGGATTACTGCACTTTAAAAAACTCTGATACTTTTTTCATTCAGTGACTGTATTAATTCTAACAGATAATTTTGTATCTTTTAAAATACTTTTTATAGAAGGATAGAAATTGCAGAACAGAAGAAGAATGGGAGAGATTACTATTTTGCATGTTAACGCTTTTGTTCATAAGAAAACACAGTACAGAAATTTATGCAGTTACAGTGAAAATCCCTTTGCCAAATGCCATTTAGATGACCACAGTTTTTGTTTATATAAATGTTTTCTAGAGGAATAGGATTTCATTACTATAAATAAATAAAAAATAGTCATTGATGGCGTATTGATCCACAGCAGTCAAACAGGGAGGATCACACAGATACGTACATGAAACAGCTGCTCAGATGTCAGTGAATTTATGAAAACACCATTTTTGCAAGTATTTAACTAGATCTAGCTTTGGTAACAGTTATAATTCTCTATTTTGAAACTGTGAACCAGTCTTCTTAATAATCTATTGACTTTCAGATGTATCACACAGTGAAGGAAAAAAAAAAACAACTATCATTTGTGAACTGTCTCAACTTGATCAAGCATCTCCTAACTGATAATGACAGAAACTTGCATGATCTGTTAGGTACGGAACATAAAACCTATGTTCACTTCAGCTACTCTGCGAAGCCTCATAAAATTTAGAAAGTTACACTAAGCTAATAATATACTGCTGCATTGAGCCAAAAAATACACATAAAACTGTTCCTTTTAGATGCTCGAAAGCCTCCTGAAGGGAGAGAAGGGCAAAGGAACCAGGAGAAAGATTTTTCAGTGTAGCCTAAGTAGTGAGGTCAGAAGGGCTTTGTGCAAACACTAGTACTTGCTTTCTGAGAAGACAGCTAACATAATGTGAATATCAGAAATTAATAATGATTGAGTGTCACAAACTAGTGTTTTTAATAACTGACTTTAAAAAAGAACACCTGAACATAAGACATCTGCCTTACTCCATTGTATTATTTTATAAACATGCCTCGATATTGTATTCAGTTTTGCTACTAGAGGATTATGAGGAGCAACTTTGCGAGGAAGATGATGATATATCACTGCTAAATTGCCAAACAGACTGATTCCCAACTCTATTCATGCATGGAAGGTATTATTTCAATACAGAATATAACAAAGCAATGAAGTATATAACCTATGCATCAAAATAGGTATTATTCAACTAGCTGAATATACAACTCCTTTTTGTCAAAAAATACTTTCACGCTAATAAATCTATATTTGTTTTTATATTAATTTAAAAACAGTTAATAACTTCACAAACTCAGTTACTCAAATTATTTTATAAAATTAAAAATATTCACTGAAGTTGTGAGGTTCACCTCATAATAATTCTCTGAGAAGCAAGTAAAAACATGCAAGCTAAATGACTTGCCTATGGGGAGCCATCCTATGTCAGATAACTCCTTCAGGTGAAAAATCCCTATCCACCCTGGGTGCTCAAATCACTAAAATCTATTTCATGCACAAACTGTAAGTGAACAGTCTCCAGGTCGTTTTTGGTGTAATCTTTGAACTTCATCCTAAAACACAGTATTCAGAAAAGAAGGGACTTACCTACCCTAAACTTCCTCAGTATTTTATACTACCAAACAGTATTGCTAAGAGAGCTTATGTAGATAAAATCTTGATGATAGTGTAACTGACCGACTTGTCTAGACCTTGTATTTTCCAAAACTCACATAAGCTGCAGACAAATGATCGAGCCTGTACTCTTCAGTGGTCTTTCTTCCAGGAATATAGGACACGATATCTAACCTCCAGTCATGGTTACTCTTCCTCCATCTTTCATTTTCAGGAAACAGTGATTTAGAGTATACCTCAGCACACAGTGGAGGCACAGTGAATTAACACTGTCTGGCTTCCCCATGTCCCTCAGCTCCAGCTGGAGACTTGTCTCCCAGAGCTTTGCATTGCATCCAGTATTATACAGCTGCCAGGACTGATGGTACCATTGGAACAGGTTCTTGTGAGGCAAAATGCAGCAGGCTAATGATGATCATGATATCTCAGCAATTCTAGCTTAAATGAGTTTCCTGGTCCCACAGCTGAGACACACTGATGGCAAGTAGCTCCTCACATTCTATATATTCCTGGATAAGATTTAAGCCAGGATATTATTCTGGGCAGATCAGATAAGCCTCAAAAACCAACAGGTGATTTTAGACTGATCCTGTGCAAAACAGACCATGTGCTGGCTGTTGTGATAGCCTGGCTTCAGCCTGAAACCCTCCCATAAGTATCAGCCAGTGTGTCCGGGATCAGCTCCATGTTTCTCCATCATGGGAGAGCTCAGCTGCTGGTAGACCCTGCTGGTGGCTGCTTCCCAGTGGAACAGCTGCTGACAAAGATGTATTAGCAAAGGAGCATGTAGAGTGCCAAAAATAATAATTGTCCCAAAACAGCTGCCCTGACAAACTGGACATTGTGCTCGGGTGGGGGCCTCATTCGATAACCACCTGGACCCTGTTCTCCGCAAGGAGAGCCCCTTGTTTGGTAACCGCCCTGATAAAGTGGACACTGTCCTTGAAAGGGGAGCCCCTCCTCTGGCAGCCACCCTGATAAATGGAACACTGTCCCTACTTGATAAAGAGCAGTGGCCAGCAAGAGGAGCCCCATGGAGGCACAGTGCCATCTTGCAAAAGACCACCGTCCTGTTGAAGGACAAAGCATATGTGTGACAATAAAGGTCATTGCTCGGTCAACCAAGATTGGGGGGGGGGGGGGAAGTGATCACCTGGACCCCCGTGCCCCACCGACTCATTTCCAGAACAATCCCAAATCCAACACTGAGTCTGCACAAAGCAGGCTGAGCCTCACCAGGAGAGCTGGGGCCAGGTGCCATAAAAGAGGCAGACTCAGAATGCTCGGGGCGTGTGCCCACCATCCAAGGACCACAATGTCATGCCGAAATCATTGCTGGATCTAAGGGTGGTGATATCTTTCCTATCTGCTCTTTCTTCATCTCTGTCTCTGTCTCTCTCTCTCTCTGTCTCTCTCTCTGTCTCTCTGTCTCCATCTCTCTTCATCTCTCTCTCTCTCTCTGTTTCTAACCTTATTCTCAGCACATAGGGGTAACATCATTTCTAATTTGCAAAGTTTTTCCAGTTGTAACCTGTTGTTTTCAGAGTGCCATTTTGCTAAGTTCTGCTAGTTGTAATCTGTTGCTTTGAGAGTGATACTGTTGTGTGTTTCCTTTTGACAAGCCTTATAATCTTACTCAAATTTAAGTAAAGCTGTGTTTTGTGAAAGCCTCCTGGGTAATGTCCTTACTCCTAGAGTACCATGCAGAAAATTGCCGAGCCTAATCTCACCGAATGGGTTGTTAGGAGAGATACTGACATTTAGCTTTAGCCCCCATCTCTGGGGAGCCATACCCACTTTGTGGGATGTGATAATGCCGTACCCAGCTTGTGGGACATGATAGAGCCTTGCCCACTTTGTGGGACGTGACAGTGTCATACGCACCTTGTGGGATGTGACAGAGCACCCAAGGACAAGACCGGGCTGTCCCCTGCCCCCAACTGTGGTTGTGAGTCCTTCAGATACTTAGCTAAATAAGGGTAAAACAGAAGCTTCAGATCCAGCTTTCTGGTAAATTTTGCATTACACTACCATTGAAGTAAACCAAATAGCTATATACACAAAAAACAGCCCCTCCAAAACTAGTACAGATATTTATTATCTTTCCAACTGAGTTAGGTAAGAATCAGGTTCCAAATTGCTTCTTCTCTTTCTGATCCATAAATTTGTTTTCTTGCATAAGCTTCAGCAAGAAGAAAGAATACTCCTTGGTATTCCCCTGCGATTTGGATTCAGTCTGCTTTGGGCTATGAAGTAGTCAAAGCTCAGGTCTTCATGCCAGGTTGTTCTGCTTCAGATGGTTGGTTATTATTCCAAAGACATGAACACAACTCCTGTCTCATTCTCAAAGGCTGTTTAAATTAAGCCAGGCAAAAGCTTGACATTTGCTACCTCCACTTACTTCCAGCGGAAAAGCAAGACACTTTCAGTGGTACCTTATTTCAGAACAAATTAGAGAAGCAAAGCATTTAAATTTGGGTGGACCCAATTCTTCTGATAAGGTTTCTGATAGGTTTTCTATTTTTTTTTTTTTTTCTATTTTTTTTTCTGGTTGGAAAAGACCTCGGAGATCATCAAGTCCAACCACGACCTAAATCCACCCACCATAACCTAATCTACCCGTTCAACGCTTAAATCATGTCCCTAAGCACCACATCTATATTTCTTTTAAACACTTCCAGGGATGGTGACTCCACCACCTCCCTGGGCAGCCTGTTCCACTGTCCAACCACTCTTTCAGTAAAGAAATTCTTTCTAATATCTAGCCTAAACCTCCCCTGGAGCAACTTCTGGCCATTCCCTCTTGTCCTGTAATTATTCACTTGAGAGAAGAGACCAACTCCCACCTCCCTACAACCTCCTTTCAGGTAGTTGTAGAGAGCAATGAGGTCACCCCTCAGCCTCCTTTTCTTGAAACTAAACAACCCCAGTTCCCTCAGCCTCTCCTTGTAGGACTTGTCCTCCAGGCCTTTCACCAGCCTGGTAGCTTTTCTCTGGACATGGTCCAGCAACTCGACATCCTTCTTGTAGTGAGGGGCCCAGAACTGCACACAGTATTCAAGGTGTGGCCTCACTAATGCCAAGTAGAGAGGCACAGTCACCTCTCTACTGCAGCTGGCCACACCATTCTTGATGCAGGCCAGGATGCCATTGGCCTCCTTGGCCGCCTGGGCATACTGCTGGCTCATGTTAAGTTGGCTGTCAACCAGCACCCCCAGGTCCTTCACCATGCAGCTTTCCAGCCACTCATCCCCAAGCCTGGAGCTTTGCATGGGGTTATTGTGACTGAAGAGCAGGACCCGGCACCTGGCCTTGTTAAACCTCATACAATTGGCCTCAGCCCATCGATGCAGCCTGTCCAGGTCTCTCTGCAGAGCCTTCCTACCCTCAAGCAAATCAACATTCCCCCCCAGCTTAGTGTCATCTGCAAACTTACTCAGGAAGGACTCAGTTCCCTCATCTAGATCATTAATAAATATATTAAGCAGGACTGGATCCAAAACTGAGCCCTGGGGGACACCACTGGTGACCGACCACCAACTGGATCCAACCCCATTCACTACAACTCTCTGGGCTTGGCCAGCCAGCCAGTTTTTTACCCAGCAGAGAGTGTACCTGTCTACTCCATGGGCCTCCAGCTTCTCCAGGAGAATGCTGTGGGAGACAGTGTCAAAGGCTTTACCAAAGTCTAGATAGACAACATCAACAGCTCCTCCCTCATCCACCAGGCAGGTCAACTGATCATAGAAGGAGATCAGGTTAGTCAAGCAGGACCTGCCTTTCCTGAACCCATGCTGGCTGGGCTTGATCTCTTGGCTCTTTTGCACTTGCCACATGAGCGCATTCAAGATGAGCCTCTCCATGATTTTCCCTGGTACTGAGGTCAGGCTGACAGGCCAGTAGTTCCCAGGATCCTCCTTCAGGCCCTTCTTGTAGATAGGCGTCACGCTGGCAAACCTCCAGTCATCTGGGACCTCCCCTGTTATCCAGGACTGTTGGTAGATGATGGAAAAAGGCTTGGCAATCTCCTCTGCCAGCTCCCTCAGTACCTTTGGGTGAATGCCATCTGGCCCCATAGACTTTTGAGTGTCTAGGTGCTGCAGCAGGTCTCTAACTGCATCCTCCTGGATTATGGGGTGGTTGTTCTGCTCTGCATCCTTATATTCTGGCTCAGGAGGCCGAGTATCCTGAGGGCAGCCAGTCTGACTATTAAAGACGCAGGCGAAGAAGGGATTAAATATTTCAACCTTTTCTTTGTCCTTGGTTGCCATGTTCCCCCCCCTCATCCAACAAGGGATGGAGATTCTCCCTATTTCTCTTTTTGCTGTTATCGTATTGGTAAAACCTTTTTTTATTGTCCTTTATAGCAGTGGCCAGATTGAGCTCCAGCTGGGCTTTTGCCCTTCTAATTTTCTCACTGTATGTCTTCACAAGCTCCCTGTACTCCTCTTGAGTTGCCAATGGTCTGTTTTTTCCTCTATTAACTAGGTAAGGAGTTGAAGCAGATTGCAAACCATGCAGCTGCTGTACATACTGTGTATGTACCTCTGTCAGGAGAGTCTGACCCTGGTTTTGACATTCCAGTGAAGTGCTGCCTGTATTAGATGGAGAGTATTTCACCCATGATGGTCAGAGTTATGTACAGGCCTGGAATATCACTTACAATGATGCTTTCACTTATCACAATAAAAAGGTAACATTTTAAGAAAATGTTATTAATGAGCTAAGAGTTGAGAAGTGAGTTGGCTGTCATTGTCAGTTTTCAACCAGACTCACTCTGAAGTATGAATAATGCTCTTACATATTTTTATCTTATCCTTTAAAATAGTGTTCCAAAGAGAAGAGGGGGGGAATGCACATTTTGTATTTAACTCTGAGATGACATTTCCTATGAATTTGGTTTCTAGTTTGGAGAAGCAATCTACTTTGGAGAAACCATGAATGGAGAAACAATCTTCTATCTGTAATTTTATCCAGCAAAGCTCTTAACCATCAGCAGATGTCTGTGTCAGACAAAAAACATGCTTTAAAGTAGAAATATATCTTTAGGCTGAAGGGGCATGGCTGAGCCTAAAAACAAAACAAACAAAATCAGAAAAAAGTTAGAGGAGCCTGTTTTTTTCCTGCTTCAAATGTTATCGCAAGTCATGTCATCTCTCTTGTGCTCATGTCTAAACCTGTGAATAATATTTCGCTACTTCACAAACAGAAGTTGAATTAATGAAGTAATTGAATTGGAGTAGTCTGTCGATGTTTAACTTTGTTATATTGCTTCAGAGCGAAAAAAAAGCAGAAACAGCAGCTACTGCAACAGCAACAACAGCACACACAACAGATGCGAAAACACAAAAGCAATTAAACAGATTTTGGAAGTAAATTGTAAGGGCCGGTTTTATGTACTTCATATATTTTCTGTTTTGATGGTAATAGGAATGTCAGCTATGTAACTGAGATTATATCTGGAGCAGGTGAGTGCCATCTGAGAGAAAAAAAAGAAATACAATGAAGCTTAATGAACTTTTGAGGAAACAGAGTCTGGGGGAGGGCAGACACTTGTCAGCCTGCTATGCTTGAGTCTCAGCTTTTTAACAGCTCAGAGGCAACCTGGATATACAAGAAGTACTATCAAGGAGACAGATGCCTTCCTGTTCAGACAGTACAGGCATCTGGGTGGTATGGAAACCTGAAAGATCTGTATCTGGTCATGAAACATTCATACAACATCCTGCTTACAATTTAGACTTCAACAACACAACAGTATAACTGAATGGATGACTCCGAGACAGCAAAGTGCTGTCCTCCTCCTAATCAGGTTTTACTTGCCTCCATAATTATATTTCAATTTATATTTTATTTAGTTAAGTCAAATTTGGTATTAGAAGAAAAACCCTGATCCAGGAAATTCCTCCTTTACATAAGCAATTTTTTCCTATTCAAAATATAATCTTGTCATGGTTTAGGCCCAGCTGGTAACAATCAGGCCTCTGCTCATTCATCCCCACCCCTCACTGAGAGATAGGGAGGAGAAAATCCAACTAAAAGCTTGTGAATTCAGACAAGGACAGGGAGGTATTCACTTGACAATTATGGTCATGGGCAAAACAGACAGACTCAACTTGGGAAGAAAACACCAAAAAAATAAATTAAGTTATCAGAACAGAACAAAGAGAGAACAAGACCCAATCTTAAATATCTTCCCCCCACCCCCTTCTTCCTGGGCCCAAATTACTTCACTCCTGACTCCCACTCAGGGGCAAAGATAGACAAAGAATAAGGGTTTAAGATCAGTTCATCACACCTTGATTCTGCCACATCTTCCTCCTCAGGTGGTGGACTCCTCACAGCCTTCCCCTGATCCATCACGAGGTCCATCCCATGTGAGAGAGAGTCCTTCATGAACCCCTGCAACGAGTCCCTCCCATAAGGTGCAGTCCCTCAGGAACCGACTGCTTCAGCACAGGCTGCCCACAGAGTCATGGCCTGCTTTGGGAACAGCCACCTCCCCTGGCGCAGGGTCCTCCATGGCTACAGATCCACATCTACCCTACTTTAAGCCTTCACAGGCTGCAGATCCCTGTCTGCCCCACTGTGGTCCCCTGTGAGCCTCTATGGGCTGCAGGGGGACTGCTGCCATCTCACCACGGGCTGCAGGGAAATCTCTGCTCAGGCACATCCTTCCCCTTCTTCCTCACTGACCTTGGTATGTCTGCTCAGGTATTGCTCTCACCTCCCCCTCTCCTCTGCCCCACCAGTCTTTTTGCAGTCTTGTTTCTCCTTCTTGAATATATTACTCACAGAGGCACACCCTGCTTCCCTAATCAGCTCAGCCTTGGCCAGTGGCAGGGCCAGAAATGGAGCTGGGGAGCTTCCAGCAACTTCTCATGGAGCCATCCCATGGGCCGCTCCCCCACTACCAAAACCCTGCCACATTAACCCAAAACCAGATTTTTATTCATATTAATAAATGAGGAAAAAATCAATTAATATGACAACATCTGGAAGCTAAACTATGTATCTTACAAGCTTATGGAAAGGAACATGTGCAGTAGCTCAAATATTTGTTCTACAGAACCATTCGCCATATTACTCTAGAGGTAGACACTAGTGATCAGTGAGGCAGAAAGAAGTATGATTGTTCCAAAAGTAGATATAGCTCACTTTATTTGAAAAACTGGAGGGTGAAAGCAAACCCACAGATTTTCTTTCATTTTCAAAAGATAGTACTTACACTATTAATAAAAAATGAAAAATAAAAGTACATATAGAAGTAGATGTACTAGGACCACAGGCCTCTTTTTATTCCTCATGGGACTAAAAAAGAGAGAAAGAAGGAAGGCTGCCAGTACATAAAAGTAAATATAAGATAAGAAAATCCTAGTCAATATATTTTTTCATTCAGTCAAGTTATTTTTATACATACAGTCCTGTCTCTTTCTAGGAGACATATGTTATTGGAAAGATTAGTTTTGCAGTACCTATTGCTTCTGCCAGCCTGCTTCGAAGTGAATTTAGAGATGTGCTGACAGTCTAATACCTGCTATCAGGTTCTACCTGTAGATAAGAGGTGAAAAAACATCTGTTGAAGGCCACCCTTAAAAAAGTTCTAGTTTTTTGGATTCCAGTAAGTTTCTAAAAACTCAGTCTGTTGAGCAATTTCTTCTAATAGTCAAATGCTACTGTGAGGAATATTAAGAATAAAAATAAAAATAATAAAATCCACCTTCTTATTTTAACATAGTGATAATTTCTGATATTATCTCCCATCCATTAACTTATAATGCAATGTAAAATATGAGTAACTGATACACTGTCCAAAACTAAAGAAATACACTTGCATAAGTCTGATTTGGGAGATTCCCATCCTTAAAGGTGGCTGAATTGAAAGCAGCAGACATAAGCAAGAAAAGAAAAACAGTAGAGGATGAGTATGCAAAATCCCCACTATCTCAGATGTGCTCAATTCTGACTTTTCCTTGCAAAAATCAAAGGATCAAAAACTTTTTTTCTCCTTTTCAGTTTCGTATCAAAGTAAATTAGCAAAAATTACTGACACTTCTCCCATTTCTGTTCTTCAGAAAAAAACATGGGGCCTATTTTGCCCATTTCTCAAACCAGACTTTTAAAAAGAGCCTTCAAAACATCAAGGGAAGACCCTCATGCAATATATGAACAAGTGTGCATCCAAACACACAGAGCAAACTCCTCTTTTCTTTCCAGTTTGGAACCTGTAATTCTCCAAAGGATGGTGAAAGAACAACACATGGGGTATCACACAGCTGTGTTCAAGCACTTCCTCTGCATTTCTCAGTTCAGTTAAAATCTTTCATCAAGTATGTAGTATTTTGAGAAGGAAGTCAAGAACTGCTGAGAGAAGCTGTGGATGCCCCAAAATTGGACGGTTCAAGGTCAAGTTGGATGGGGCTTTGAGCAACTGATCTAGTGAAAGATGTCCTTGCCCATGGCAGTGGGACTGTACACAAAAAATGGCTAAGACATCAAATACGACATCTCGTACATTTAATCCAACTTCAGCAAGTTGTACAGAAATAGTTCCACCAGTTCATAAAAGCATATTAGTTGTTGAAGAGATGCCTGAGACCAATAATGACTGAAGAAAAACAGAAGAGTTTAAGGACTACTGTGCACTCTATGAAGAGAGAAAGACAGTTTCAGCAATGCCTCAAATGTCTCAAGGCCAGTGGAAACTGATTTTCAGCATCAGAAAGAGACACCACATTGAAGCTGCTATCAAGAAATTAAGGAAATTGACTTTGCTTTTCTTTTTTACATGGAAGCTATAACCAACCTATCAGTAACACTTAGGTTTCATGGACTGCCCCTCTTGAAACAGCTGAAAGTCAAGGCAGCAATAATTATTTGAGAATTCTTCTCATCCAGACAAAGAACTGTGATCTGAGAAATAGAAACTTTTTGTGAAGTCATCCATTATTGAAGAAAAGTGTTGGCAGTACAAAACATCAGGTTGGTAAAAATACTTTATTAATTTATTGTAGAAATTTGCTTTACCAGTCACTTTCACAGAGTTTCAGGACAGTATAGTTTAAACACTAAGGACTGGAAGTAAATTTTATTGTTGGACATGATAATCTCCTTTTTTATGTTTAGCCTTTAATTATGTTTAATTAGAAGGGATGCTTCTTAGTTGCAGGGCAGTATGATACTTTCTGATAATAATTTTTAAATTAATTTTCTTTTCACTCTAATTTTCATTAAGCTCCAGTTCCTATAATAATATTTCTTTATCCAATATTTACTGTCAGAATGATGCAAAGCTTCTAAAAATAAAAACTTGATTTTTACCAAATTATTTTCATCATTAAAATATCTTTTTTTTGGATTTGGTTTGACCTAAATCTGTGTAGTTCTTAACTCAACAGTAAGCATCCTTTAGACTTTTTGGCAAGACAAGGTAATGCCTTCTGAAGAGTCAGTTTAGCTCCCTTGACTAGGAATGTTCCTGCCTGTACCAGCTCAGATGTTACGGAAAATGCAGAACTTCCTGATTCTAATTGGAATTGCTATGTCCAATTTCTAATTGGATGTACTGAGGGAGGGAAGGGAGGGAAGGAGGGAGGGGAGGGAGGGGAGGGAAGGGAGGGAGGGAGGGAAGAAATACAGATGGCTTTCTGGATCACAAATAGACCTATAGACACCACTTACTAGAAGATATTACATTAACATAACACTTATGTGTGTTTTTTTCCATATATATTTTTGCTTTTCTCTCATACATATGTATGTCCTTACCCTCAGAGTTTGTTTTATGATCAATATAAAATTGTCACTAGTTTATTACATGAAGAGTGGAGGCTCTCACAGTTATGCTGTGAAGAAACAAGTTTAAACAGATTAACTAGAACACACCAAGATAAGAAGTAATATTTTCATTTCAATCAAGAATGTCAAATAATATCTGAAAAATACAGGATAATATCTGAGAAGCAAATACTGCAAGAACACTGCTTGTAATAAGGAACAGTCTCATGTTTTATGAGCTTTGAAAAGCAACTCTTTTCATCTTTACTTAAACATTTGGAAAGTGACTTGAAAATAATATCCAGAAATTCACCTTCTCCAGCACAAGACCAAACCAATCTCCTGAGAAGAACACATTAGCATTTCCATATATTCAAAGCAAGTTCTCTCCAATAATACAGAGCTAGACATGAAGCTATTATTCTTCTCTATAAAGTATTTTTGAGTCTGCATCTGGAGTACTATGTTCAGTTTGGGGGTGCTCAGTAGAAGAGAGTGACTGCCAAACTGGGTCCAGTCCAGTGAAGAGCGACCAGCCTGGTCAGGAGGCTGGAGCACATGATGTAGAATGACAAGCCAGGGGACCTACATTTTTTCAGCCTAGGTAAAAGATAAGAAGGGGCTCGAACAGCTGTCTTCATCTGTCTTCTGGGTGGTTATAGAGGACATGAAGCCAGATTCTGTTCAGTGCACAGTGAAATAACACAAGGCAGTGGTCATGAGTCGCAGCAAAGGAAATCCTGACTAGATAAAAGGAAACAAAATACATCCATAAGGCTCATTAAGCATGGAATGAACCAGGTCCCTGAGAGGCCATGTAACCTCTGCCCATTGAGACATTAATTACTGGGAAAGACCCTGAGCTACTTGACCAAAAACCGACATTGGCCCCGCTCTAAATAGTGTCTCAAAGTTCACTTCCAGCCCAAACTATCCTACATTTCTGTGATTCTAATGTTGAAGGAAGAGGTGGATTCAGGTTGTAGGCTATGCTTATTAATGTAAATACCCAGGAAGTGAGCTGCGTAAAGCTCTCACCCGCCATTTAAGTGGAAACTGGTAGGTGTACCAGAGGTTTCACTGACTAGCATCCCTCCCAGTGAGAATCTGGAAGGTTCCTGTATTTTCTACATCCCTATGAAAGTTCAAATCAGAAGAGTAACCTTCAAAGCCCATTCAAGGTCAGTATAGCCATCAAAACCAGAGAGAAAATTTGAAACTTGCCATCCTCCCTCTCATGAACTGTATGAATTATGAATGAAACAGAAGATGCATTATGTATTTTCAACATGAAGCAAAAATAACTGATCTATTTACAGAATTCGCACTGATTCAGCATCACCCAGGGAGGTGACTTAAAGCAATTGAAAGAGTTCAGAAAAAAAGCCCTGGGAATTCTGCTAAGAGTTTTTCGGTACATTAGGATAACTGTAAAGACAAAAAGGCTCGTCTATTACTGATAATTTTCTTACCAGATATAGTCTTAAGCACAGAATTAACGATTTCACAGTATCTTAATTTATGATTTTATATTGTTTTTATTCATGTGCTTACTCCTGGAAGAAACAGAATGTTCCTTAAAACATCTAGGTTTACAATGGAGACTGAATGGCTTTATTATTACAGTATTTATAAACACATAGATGTAATGTAAGCTTCCATATACCACCCTACTAATGTGCTGTAAGCTGTATTTTAAAGAGTTGGGCTTCAGGACATTTAGTATTTTATGTCAATTTAATAAACTATAAAAAATACCTCTCATAAATCAGATGGAGACACTCCCCAACAAGACAGAAAGGTTGGCCACTGGCTCACTTAAGAGAAATAGGAGTAGAATTACGTAACCATAATTTGGTTGAGATTGGCATGAGATGATTAATAGATTAAGTTAAAATCTTCATATAATAAGATAAAATATGTTGGTTTCATTTATATATGAAATATCTATACATAAAATACTTATATATATATATAACTAGTAAGTTTCATACTCTAGGCCTAAGTTATGTTAAGGAATTATCATCCTTTAATAATGCACATGAAGCCACATTGCTTTGTAGGTATGATACTATTTATCCTGAAATGTAGAGAAGACAGAATAATCAACTTTTTTTAGAAAGGAATTCTACTATTAGTATTTATTTTAGATATTTTTTCCCATTTCCCCTTAAATAATGAAATAAATGTTCTTAACTTTCAAATAAGATTGAAATGAGACTTGCTAAGGGAAGTAAAAAAACTGATTTCATTAGACATGAAAGTTTTCTTTGTGGATAGTATTGTCTAGCTATGAATATATAAAAATGATCGCAAATGTGCTATCATAATTGTTATCACTATTATGCATCTGCAATGTGGAATGGTGGAATTGTCAAAAATGTGCATAGCAGTAACAAAAAGTTTGTAACTTTTTCTTTTCTTGATGGAAATCAAAGTGACAAAATATTCACGGAAGGCTGGAATTATCTCACTCTGGATGGAGTTTTTCTTGTGTAAATATTCTCTTGATCAGTACTAGGAATCAAAAATGAAAGCTGTTGAATCCAAGCTTACTATATAATGTAATGAAAATATGATTGGTTTGTGAAGACCTCCATCTACACCACAGATCATCCAAAACATATTCTGGATAAAAACTCCAGTAATATTAAGCATATACAGCTTTGAGGAAATATCTACAAAAAAGTACCAAATTAAAGCTATAAAATGTATCCCAAAGAAAAAGTAGTCCGGGGACTAGAATATAGCCAACAAACTCTCTTTATCTATGTTTCTAGCTCTTTTATATTAGTTCTAAAGTATTTTCTTTAAAACTGCAATGTGACTTTTTTTTCACTATTACTTCTGGAGTCAAAGTTAAAACAATGAACACAGAACTAGGTAATTCAATTGAAACATGAAGTTATAACATGAGGAAAAACATCTTTACTGTGAGGGTGACAGAACACTGAAAAAGGCTGCCCAGGGAGGTTGTGGAGTCTCTTTTTCTGAAGATATTCAAAACCCGACTGGATGCGATCCTGTGTAACATGCTGTAGGTGAACCTGCTTTAGCAGGGGGGTTGGACTAGATGATCTCTAGAGGTCTCTTCCAACCCTGATGAGTGTGTGATAATGGTTGTCCATGAAACTTTTTGGTACAAACAGTCAAAAATGTAGGTGGCTTGACAGAACAAGAGGTGCTTGTTATCATACACTATCTCAGTGTTTTGTACTTATTTTTTGTGAGTTCATAGATGGGTCTGAGTAAGAAAAAAAAGAAGGACGAGTCTTATCTGTTTATATTGATTAGGCTTCAAGATTTTCATAATACATGTTTCTGAGCAAACCTTGCTTGGAGCAAGAGCAGAAGTTATTTTCTGCTGTAAGTAGTAAGTCCCAAAATCTTTGAAAGCATTTTTGCAGGTTTACAGACTTTGGAATTACCTTCGTGTATCACCTGAAAACCATCTATTCTCATTTTCATCCAAATTCCAGAGTTCTATACATACTGCGCAAGTCTGTGGCTGTGTCTCCTGGATACTGTATTCAACAGTGTAGATATACAAAATGTATGTATGTACTTTGCAGTGTTGGTAACTACACACTTCTCATAACTATAGTCAAGTAAACATCAGATAAACTGTTAAAACAAGTATCGTCCATCTGTAACATATTGGTTTGAAACCCAACATAAAATGTAAAAACTAAATAGGAATGTGAGATTCAAAATAAAGAAAATCAGTAAAAGCACATTTAATCTTCTTATTATCACAAAAATAACAGTTTAAAAAAAAAATGCTGTTGACTCTTCTGCCTTGTAAGAATACTGAGAGTTATCAATTAATCAATATGAACAGGAGTGTAGTAGTATATTATGAGTAGCATCTTATAGTCTTCCAGTCCTTTCAGTGGCTGATAAATGAACAAAATGCATATTGGCTGAGAGATGGATAAGCTATTTGGTCAAATGTTCTCTTTAGCAGAACTAGTGCAATTTCACTGAAATGGATGGCGTTGCCATGAATTACACAAGTGGAAAAATCTAGCCATTTTCTCCTTTTTTGTACTTAAAGTGCAGGGAAAAATATATTTTACATTGATCTTTCCTCCAGAGTTAATTATTTTTAAAATAAAAATAATAAAATATGAATTTATGAAAATCTAAAGGCTGTTCTGAAACAGGATAAAATTGGTGGCATTTACATTTAATTTTCCTGTTCACCTAATGAAAACAGACTAGATAAAATTCAAAATTTCTCAGCTAGCCTACTTCTCTTATAAAACTAACTGAGGTGAAAAATGTAAATGTATGCTCTAAAACTAAAACCTCCATGGCTCCAACAAGAGAAGAACTAGTAATATCATCTCGCATACTTCCACTTTCAAGATACGTGTTTAAATGAGGTTTTTTCTATATCAGGAATTTCCTCCCTATTTTCCATTGAGACAATGCCCAGAGTGACCATTTTTATCTTAACTTTGATTAAAATACTGCAGTCCAGGTTGCTGTTTAAGGTAATCATCACAACAGGTTTAAATTAATACAGTACAAAGAAACCTGTAAAAAGTAAAGATAAACATACTTTTTAAAATCCCTTTGGCTAAGCTGTTCAAACTTCAGGATCAAATCTGTTGAAGTTAGAAAAAGCTTGAGTCCTGCTCACCTTAGAAGATCTTTAGCTTTCAAAACTCTTGACCTAGCTCTGAGTTAAAGACAAAGGAGTCTGACAGGTACACTTAGATTCTAGTTTGGGTAATATTATTGGCCTGCTAGAGCTTCAGTTACTCAGAAGATACTAAGTATATAAACTAATAAAATGTACATAATAATAATACATTTCACATCTCATTTTCAAAATAAGAGGCACCCTCAAAGCCGTAAATGTTTTTTTTCTGTTGTATTTTTTTGCAATGAAAGCACAGTGTACCATATGTATGCTGAAGGCATTCCCAGCCAATTTGACCATACCTCAGAGTATTTATGGGTGGGGGTGGGGAGAACACACCAGAGTTATCATTTAGAATTTCCCATGGCCTAAATTCTGTGCCAACACTGTGTCAACAAGAAGGGATTTATTCTATTGGACCTTTCCGTTGAGCTATGCATTTCCTGTTAATTAGATCAATACCTGTGTCTATTAGGAGCTAGCTTAATATTCTTAATGAAGGTTCACTTAAGGTTCATTCTGGTTACAAAGAAGGTCTTTTCTGATCTTTTTTTGAGACCAATTTTTAGACTTAGTATTCATTTATAGGTTGTAAGAGATCTTCATTTAAGTTTTGTTCGAAAACAGGAGCAGTTGCACCACTAATTATGAACACAATGAATTAATAATAATAATGCTCAAAGAAATTTTATTTTTCTTTTATCCTCCTAAGATGCATATGCACTTTCATTTCTTGCCAGCATTGGCGTAACTTCCTGGGCTTCCATGGATATAAACTTACCATTATTGCAAATCCTTCTCTCTTAAAACTTGTCCCTTTCTTTGGATATACATTCTGTTATCCACTTGGAAAAGCAGGAAGCATCTTACAACGTGAAAGTAGGACAAGTCACCTGAAGACATCAACACATTTAAACACCTAACTATCAACAAATAGGACTACAGAAATCACTATCAATTCCTATGAAGTCAACCTGGTGCTAAAAAATTTCAGCAATCAATTTTGGGTTAAAAAGTTAATTATGGACTTTGTTCTGACTTATAAAGTTAAAATTTAGCTATTCTGTATTTAGCAAAAAACCAGTACATTTTGTAGCCAGACTATTGTTCAAGTGACATAGAGTTAAGTATCAGTAGTTAGGTCATAGACATACAGCTGTCATTATCTATCACAGATTAATCCAAACTACTGCAAAAATTGCATCCCAAAAGTAGCTTTTCTAGTAGAACAAAAAAATGCATTCATAGTGGTTTTCTTTTCCTTAACTGTCATTATAAACTACCATGATGTCCTCTGAAGCTAAATAAAATCCATCAAACTACTTCCTGTAAAGAGATCAGTTAAACTTCCAGTTTAAGGGCTGGTCTTTTGATTACTGGTATCAATCCTGTGAAGTTAGCTTTGGTAAATATTCTAGACTCAGTAGATACCATGTATTAGTTGATGAAATAAAATAGCCCGAAGTTTCACAATTCTAATTGCATTATGCAGAAAAAAATCACCTGGAAGAAAAAACTGCAGTAAAGACACTACCTAGAAAATGTGTTTTGGAGGAAGCAAGCCTTCACATCAACTTACATGGACTCTGTATTTTGATTCTTTCTGTTTAGCCGGGGACAGGGGACGGGAGGCTTGAGGAAGCCTGAGGACTACGACTGAGATACTTTCGTATTCCAAGAGATTCTCTGGTCCCTATCAAGAAGGAGCACATTGCTGTAGCGTAATTTTAGTAATATTTTGAGTCTTCAAATTCTTTATTTCAATAGGCATTAGTTAAAGTAGTCATAGCTAACTTAACTAGTGCATTTCTGTTTGTTGAGAGGGGCCGCTTCCTGGTTTCATATTTGGACATTAAACATGGGTTGTGGAAATCCCTGACTGGAATTCATTTAATCTTAGTGTCTAAACGTGACTTTGATCCCTCAAGGCACAATAACACCTACCTTTTTAATAAAAACCCCACATTTTTATATATATATGTGAATCAAGACAGAGAAAGTATTTCTGCAGATTACTACTTAGGAAGACACATATACATTTTGACTGTTACTTATTCAGTATATTAAATTATTTCTCACAGAACTGAATGTATTCCTAACATGTATCAGTTCACATGAGAAAGACTACCCAAATTTATCAGTCAATATAAAATATTTAAAGAATCCAAAGGTAAAAATATGTTTTACCTAATCTACCTAGTTTTCCCAATCTTTTTTTTCTGTAATCCTTTCTGCGTTTTAGAACAAGATTTGTTATTGTGTCCTACGTACAATTCCCACAGCAGAAAAGTAAAGATGTAAGTATAACATGGTTTAAGTAACATAAAATCAGACTTGAAATGTGCCAAACATGAGAATCCTTGTCCTGTTACCATTCATCCAAAAAGCAAACAAGAGAAAGTAGCAATTAAGCAATTCCCCACTGCATTAAGAGGAAATAAATTTAAGTGGAACATCCTATCTCCTACAGAATTCCACATTGCAGCCTGAACTGAAGTAAAGCATGCTGATGATAAACTCAAATGCATAATGTGATTTTCTTTCTAACAATATTTCCACTCCTTTCTGAAGGATAAAATAATGCTGTGTAAATAAGTCTTTACTTGCAGATAAAAACTAGCATGCAATAATTTTCTGACTTCCAGATCACAGCAGATAAATGCATTTACGGCACTTCAACAAGTTGGTTTCAAATCAAAGCCTGCTCTTCCTCTAACTACAGTACACTTACCAACTTCAGCACAGCTATTGTGATCTCTAGAAAACAAACTGTTTCTCCACCTTCATTCCCTAATTCTTGTATATGAAAATACTAAAAAGTTTGTATTTTTCCACAATGAAATAATGCAGTTACTGTTTTCTACATTACTCCTAACAGCCTTAGAAACCAGCATCTCTTCTGCCTAGACATTTTAACAGTAAAAAGACTCATACGTAAAATATATGTGATATATTACTTATTCTTCATATTTCATAGCTTTTAGACTACTAGCTAGTTCTAAATAAAATAATGACTGGAAAGAAATATAACAGGGTGTCTATAAGAAACACATATATTGCAAATGGATTGCAAATTTAACTGTCCCCTAATATTGACAGTGTTTTTCTCTACAGCTACAATTTTTCATCCAATTTGTTTTACAAGAAATAATAAGCAGTCTTTAAGAATTTGGGAGAATGATTTAATTTTTCTAATTAACATTAGGTATATCGTGGCACTTTGCACTCCTGAAAGAAAGGCATCTAAAAACTCCTAAACTTAGTTTCCTTTATTTTAGTCATAAAATTATTTTCCAGAAAACCTAGCCTCAAGACCTAAAATCAGTTTACTGGACAGAGTTAATTGCTTATGAGAATAGCTTACTGTCTTGGATAACTTCCATTTATTACTTGCATTTAATTTAGAATTTAATTTAATTTTAATGAAATTATTCCTACATGTTGAAAAGACCTATATCTAACTGCAGTCAGCTTCACAAATGATTTTACACCAACAACCAATTTATCAGTTTTTTCCACAGGGATTGTATGTACAGCATGAATACACAAAGGCAAAAGGAGAAAGTAAGACAAAATCCATTCAGCAATACTGTGACACACAAAGGGAGAAAATGTTAACCTGTTTAATCACCTAATATAAAGGTAAATTTATGACACTAGCTTATAAACATACTGGTTTTTATTATTATACTATATATTATTATTATTTAATAATACTGTTGAAACACCAGTGGGTAATACATTCACAAGCCAAAGAAATATTAATATTTATTACATTTAGCTTTATTAATTAACATTATTGATCCTCAAAACCTTTGATTTGTGGGTACTCTCCAAGAAAACTCCCTATTCTAAAATGTGGGTGACAGCATCACAGTGCAGTTGAACAAATGAACCATGCAAGGCAGCCAAAGAAGAGAAAATGTAAGGGAACATTAGGGTGCATGTTTCTCTTAGATCATCAACAATTCTTCTCACAACTTACCAATTGCTATCATAATGTTAGAAGTTAAAGTATAAGCATTGGCAGAAACAGTCTGAAGTTTAGAAAATTAGAATCATCATGCTCTAAGCTTTTATTGGTTAAATCTCCCAAACATCAAGTCAGATAGAAAAAGGTTAGAAAAGTGTGATTCAGATTTACACTGCTTAAATTCCACCTCTACCATTCTGCTTAGTTTTCTATTTTCTTGTCATCATACAGGTTTGAGCTAAATTAATTACTGCCATAAGTATTTACCTAAATCAGAACTTTTTGATAGAAAGATGACACAACTGATAATTAAATCAGAGAATATAAAAAGCTGAGGAGAACCTTGCAGTGAGAATGATGTCCCAGCAGTACAATGTCCCAGCTCTAGCAAGGTTTATAAAGTAAAGGCTTGAAATAATTACCGTATGAGGAGATGGAGGAGAGTTGTTATAATAACTAAAGGTGTTTCCAAGTCAACAGGAACTAACTTTACCAATTGCATTTTTAAATGCCTCTGAAGCAGGAGCCGGAGGCCAGACAATATCCAAGGAATTTTAAATGGCATTAGTCAGCTACATTTTGACAACTGAATCCTACACTCTTTTATTTACATATTCTCTTTCTACCTTCACCTCATAGTGTTTAGTGTTTTGACAAGCATTCCTAGTAGATAGAAAAGGCATAAAAGTAGATTCAAAAGTAATATTTTTTCCTATTTCTCTTCCAGAAACCCCAACATTACACATTAATTTCCACTCTGTTTTTTTCCAAATTTATTTAGGTACCTGAGAAATAAAAGAATTTTCTGAAGTACATTTTAGGTAGCCTATAAGCATGTAGAAGAACATCTCTTGCTTTCTTCCTTGGAACTGTTCATCACAGTCTCACCTGAGGTTCTGGGTACTTTGCAAAGTAGGTGAGCAAAGCCCTTGAACAGGGGCCAGTCAGCAAAGAAGGGGAAAGAAGGCTGACTATACTGCAAGTTCAGCTATGGGGGACACTGGAGACACAAACTGTCTAAGTCAACAGATCAGTGCAGCTACAAGACAAAATAATGCAACCAGTTTCCCTCTTACATTGAGCAAAATAAATGCAGACATAATACTAGGAACAAAAGAGTCTTTCCGAAGTACTGTAGAAAAGTCCCATTTCCAAATCAGAAGTCATTGACTTGTGACAAGGAAATATAGATCTGGTGGAAGAGGATTGGTGGCAGGTCCTTCTCAAAAGATGACTATGTGTCCTCTTGAACAAAGCATAGCTCTGCTGAGCTAGGGAACCCATGTGAAAGGAGGAGGCTGACTGATGAATCACTTGACTCTTAGATATATAGGTTGGTTTGTCATCATACAGAGAAATTCACGTGACATGGTTGTGACTGCAAAACAAGAACACTACACAAAGTGTCTGAATTGGTTTGTAGAAAATCCCAGTCTCGTGGTCCATGGTCCTGTGTTACAGGAAAAAGGAAACTAGAACCTACAGAAGCAAAATTAGCCTGGGCTGCGTAGGAAGCTGAAAAGAGGATCTCTGTGCTCGTATTCTTGAAACTGCTCCCAGAATGCAGAAAACAAGAAAGAAATGTTATTGAGGAGGCAAAGTTAAAACACGTTTGGTTCACACAGTGAAAATAAGAGGTATAAAGATTATCAGAATCAAGACACATTTCTGGAAGGGAGGGAGCTCAGGCAGGAAATTCAGGCTTCTCTTAAACTATTATGAAATCCAAGTTGCTGGATTTTCCTATCAAGAGGGTTATGTAAGATTTTTAAAGCTAAAAACGAGGACCACCAATAGATATTGTAGAATGTCTTCGAGCAAGATGTACTGAAGTTCATTGTGCTCATGATGTATCCAACAGCCATGAAGTTAAAATATCCTGCATCATCAAGTGAAGGATAGGACAAAAGTTGGAAATACTCAAGCAAGAAGCCACAAAGAATTGTCAGAATACACAGACAGTGAGAGGACAGTAAAGCGATGATACATGTGAAGTCTGAGACACAAAATGATGAAATGATATAGCCTGTTCTTAAATAAAGCTATTGACACAATAATCAGATCAGAAACTGGAGGGAAGGATGGCAATCAATGGGACATTAATGGGTGCACAGTGCAGAGGTAAGACAGAATAGGATGTTACTATTGAACAGATGCTCTTTATCAGTAAGCACAGTGAACAGACATTCAATATATCCTTCCAGGAGAAAAAAAAAAAAAAAAAAGTATATAATGATAAAAAAATAACTATGGTTACACTTCATTTCCAAAAGAGCTACTATAGGAAAATGTAAGAACTTATTCAGAAGAAGGAAAAACATGCAAGTTAAAAGTTGAATCTTTAAAGATGTAGTAGAAATGTGTAACAATAAAATTCTTGAGACTCAGAACATATGCAAAAGAGTCACAAAGAAATGAAGAAGGTCCAAAAAGAAACCAGTGTGGCTAAAGAGTGAGGATAAAAATGGCAATCAGAAATAAGAAGAAAAAGCAAAGCTGTGTCCGAGTAAGAAAAACTATAGTGAGGGGATGAGCATAAACTCTGGCACTTTAAGTGAAGAAATGCAAACAAGACGGGCCATTAAAAAGCTTTGGGAAAAAGTACAGAAAGCACAAAAACTTGTAATAAATCCTTTTTAAAGCACAACAAAGGCAGGAAGCTCATCACAGATCCTTAAAGGTCAAAAACGGCTCAGGGTTTAGATGAAGCATGAACAGTCAAATGACTGTTTTGCATCTGTGGTGACCCACAGTCTGGGGCACTGCCCCTCTCCCTTCATAGAGACTTAGAAGGTAGAAGAGTGAAACTAAGGATCAATAGAAGAGATAATGCAATAAATACACAAAATCACTAGACATTACCAGACAGCATTTATTCAGGAGTTTTAAAGGAACTCAGGGATGAAAGAGCTTTACAGTGATAATATCTGTAAACTCTCACTTAGCACTGCCTCCACACCAGAGGCTTTGAGATTAATTAACCTGGTGAGCATTTTTAGGAGAGATCCAAGAATGATCTAGAAAACTGCAGACCATTAAGTTCACTTCTGTACCAAATAAACTAGTGCAAATTACTCTGACTAAATATATTAGCAGTCAGATAAGTAGGATGCTATGGAAAAAAATTGAGCTTTTGAGAGGAAAGACATGCCTTGCAGATCCACTGGAATTTTTTTTAATGGAATGAAAATGCTGTAGGATCCATTCAATCTGCTTCACTTAGGCTTCCATACAACATAGGATATGTTCTATGACCCAGGAAATGACTAGTGAAGTTACAAGTCTGTGATGATATTAAGTTATGCAGGATAGTAAGGACAAGTACCACCTGTCAAGAGGCTTACATTGAGTAACTGAAACAATAGAATGGCATATCCAATTACATGCAGAGAAGTGCAATACAGCTTAAGGAGAAGAAAACCAAACCAAACATGGACTAAAAATTGACTACTACTACCCCAGAACGAGATCTTGAGATTTTTACAGATTGTTGTTTTACATTTTTCCATACTCGGCAAAAATAAATAACTCAAAAGTATCAGGAAAAAAATAGAGGATGAAAAAGGAAACATTGCTATGCCTTCACATAAATTCACACAAAGGCTATTCAAGTTGCATTCCTTCCACTTCCAAGGAGACATACTTCAACAGTAAAGAAACAGAGGGACAACAAGGATCAGAACCAGCTAGAAAAGCATGAGCAGCTGGAAAGGCAAATGCTAGAAATTTATGTGATCTTGAAAGCAAATAGACAAAGCTATGGAAGGAAAATCCATTCAAGGTATGCTTTCTAGCTCCTGAATCTGAATCACTTTGGAATGGGATAGTTTTCTTGGGTAGTATCATTACGTGACTGTCCTCTTCATTAGGCAACTGCTATCAGTTACTGTCAGAGACAGAATACTTGACAATACTGACTTTTGGTCTTATGTAAGGGCATATTTGTTCTTACCTGTTTTTGAATTGTAAAACAGACACTATCTGTACCTGTAAAATCTTGATTCCTTTTAAAGTACTCTTTTCTGTTGCTTTTTTATTATTGTAAGTTTATAACCAAGTATGCCCATCCTGAAGAGCCCAGGAATAGCTTCATTGTGAATAAAAAGATGCTGTGGCCTTCTCCTAAATAAAGGCAGGCTTCTGTCACTTCTTTTGTTAAACATATGTCTGAATAAGTGTTTCTTCAAGACACTCTGTAAACACATAAGCTAGAAAACTACAGATCTTGCTGAAGCAGCTCTACATCTAGGAATGGGCAGTGTGGGGGGGTTCCCACTACATATAACAGAAGTTCAGCTTTACTTGGAACTAAGGATCTGTTTTTGCTTCCTCTAGCCCTCCTCTGTGCCTGAAGGTGGCAGCATCAAGATGTTAATAATTTAGCAGTTCTAATAAAACAGAACATCAATTACTCTTAAAAGTAGATTTGATTTGTAATTTAAAAATGAATGGTTTAACTAACAGGTCCTCAAAGGATACAGGGATCAAGGGCAATGGGTTATACTAATTAATTTTAAACAATGTCTCAATTATTTGTTGTAATTGTGCACACCGTAGGTGTTCAATAATAGTTTTTGAATAAAAAATTCAAGTTATTAAGTTCATATCCCGGTGCATATCAGCAAGCAGATGGCATTACCTGTTTATTTTAATGTATCTCTTTAAAATCTACACGTGAATTAAATGTTGCTTCATCATGTCAAGAACTTCAGCTGTAGTATAACTGGCATTATTTCAGATGGAAAGAAATTTGATATAAAATCTGGGAAATCAGACAGCAGGCTCAGCATAGGTATGCTATAATACATAGGAGATCTGCGAGAAATTGAGAGTGATGCAAGCAAACAAACATATGGTTACTTTGACATTATTTTCTGCTCTAAAGTGGGTATATCAAGAGTGAGCAGAAAAGTAACAATGGAAAAGAGCTTTAGAACTTGTGTTTTTAAAATTTTTATGAATATGGAAAGCACTGCTTCCACTCAAAATCATTATCCAAGAGTAGACCACATTTGATTACGGGCTTACAACAGGATTTGAAATTATGTTAAATTGTACCATTTAATTTTACGTAAACAGGGGGAGAACAATAGAGCAATTTTACAGATATTTGTATATAAACCTAGAAGGCAATAGCAGAACATTAGCAATGTAAAGTAATAATGGACTGATATGTATAACATTCAGATGGCTTCTGATCAGGATCTCCTTACTTATTGTCAAAACCCATCAACCTCAAGGAATTCTGTAAACTGAAAGGTGTTGAAAATTGGGAGATTTCAAGGTACAAGACACTTATTTATATTTGCCATTTCATGCTTGGAAGCTTACAAACATTGTTGGAAACTGAATACTGAATTGCATATACGGTCTCAGTGTTATGTGCTCTCAGGTAGGTTCTAACATGGTTGGGAAAGATGTTCACTTACTTCAAATGTGACCCAAATGTCAAAGGCCACTGTAAAATTAGATTTACCCTGCATGCTGTTCAACTCAAAGAATGGGATTTTTTACAACTGATGGAGACAGACAAAGAGTGTAGTGTAAGTACACACGGTCTGACTTGTACATTACCTATTTGGGAAGTGTACTTCGAAAAAAGCATTTTGTAAGCAAAAAAAGCCTTGTGGTTTAAACAGAGTGGTTACATTTTAGAATGAGATCTGATTATGCTGTCTCTAGCACTGAATCAGCATGAGAGACTCACTATATGGTACTGGAAATGTCGGCTAATTTCTATCATCCTTTTCAATATTAATTAATGTAATAGTAAGCAAACCTTTAATTACCACCTGCTATTGAAACAACATGACAATTCCCTTTAATAAGACTGCCTCTTTAATCCCTTCAAGCTTTACTAGCATAAATCATTCTGGCTGAAAATGTTACATAGTGAGGCTTCTATTTAAACTTAAATTCCCAGAAATACTTGGTTATAAAGGCTTAAAAATATTCCCAAAGCAAAAAGAGGTACAAACATGATGTTTTGCCTATGCTAAAAAATGTTAAATAAATTAGGACCCCTAAGCTTTGAATCAAAGACTTTAAACTCGGCAGATAACTTCTATGCTAAGGTTCCCCATGTGAACCAATCGCTACGTAGGTTGCTTGGGCTGGAAAATCTTTACAGAATTTATTTATGTCATATGATTTTATAATAAGATTAATAAATAGGAATATTTAGTTAAACATCTCAGAAGAGTTCATTGTTGCTGTGTTTTCAGACTTCTCACAAATCCTTCCATAGATAAACACAAGCAAACACAAATAATTCCATGGAGCGGTGCGGAACGCTCTAGCCAAGCTAATGACTCTTCCCAGGATAGTCTTTCCCAGCTGTTCCCATTAATGGAGAAGCTAGATTTTGGAAATTTGTGATACTAGCAGTTTGTGAATCTCAAGTTTACCACTGCATTGATAAAATACCCAGTTTCAGAAGAAAATATGAACATGTCAGAATTCTTGAGCTTTTTTTAGTTTGTTTTTTGCTTTTGTTTTGGTTTGTTTTGTGTTTTGTTTTGTTGTTGTTGGTTTTGTTTTGGTTTGGTTTTTGGTTTTGTTTTTTTTCCCAAATGAAGAGATGTAAAGAAAGGAGTCAGCAGTAGAAAGAATAATATTTAAATCATAAAGTCGAGCACTCAAGCTGAGGTTCTGGTTGCCGGCACAAAATTACCTAACGTAAATTGCTGACGGATTATAACCTACTCCTCAACTACAAGATCATACACACTATTTCTTAAACACTTCAGCTTTTCTAGGACACTGAATAGATCTCCTATGGAATCAAAGCACAGTAATGAAGGAGGCTGCTCGCTGCAGGACCCCTGTCTGACTTGTTATACCAATTGAAACTATACAATAAATAAAATACAATGTTGCAGGGTGAAAAAAGGATGGCTTCTTGGCTCACCCTGTTGAATTCTATCCTACAGAAACAGCTATTCTTCCTGAAGATTTCAGTAATTGACGAAAGCGGATTTCTCACACTTAATACTGCACAGGTTGGTGGGTTTTTTTTGTTTTTTTTTTCAGTGGGGTTTTTTTTGTTGGTTTGGTTTTATTTTGTTGTTGTTGGGTTTTTTTTTGTTTTTCCTTATTACCTGATCTAGTGATGTGGTCCTGTTAGCAAAAATATTTATTTCTCACAAATGAAATGTTAATGGATAGACATCTTCTATGAATAAAGCCTTATGTAATACTTAGGACTCTAAGAAACTAAGTAGTAAATGTTACCCACATTATGGAGGTCTGTGACCTTATGCTCTTGGTGCTTGTTTCCTTCCTACAAATCGCAGTCAGTTCCACCCTTCACCAACAAGGATGTTATGAAGATTGATTAGTGCTTGTGAAAAAGTCAGATAATGCGCTGATGTGCACCAGCAGAGGACTCTTGGGAAAGTTACTCATTTCTTCTTTAGAGCAGGAACTGAACAGACTGCAGTAAATAATATATGGGGCAATGTAACGAACAATGAGAAAACACACTTACTAACACTTACTAAGTGGGGATCCTGTAACTAAAGACTGCTCTAAAACCAATGCAAAAGTTATGAACTACAAGTGGAAGAATAATTTTTATTCCTCACCCTTCTAACTCCTGGGTTCTTTGCAAACCTAATAATGGTCTCTTATTATTTTTTTTTAATGTAGTAATAATTATTATCTTGTAATGCTATTCTTATTTTAACAGATTGAAATTTCTGAAGCGTTTTGAGATCCAATAATGGAAGATGCAACAAAATATCTAATTACCATGTTAAAAAGCTGTACTGACTCCAAAGAATGAGATCAGTGGCTAATTCACTGCCTGTCAGTGAGACTTTGATTTCAGAACCAATAGAAAACCACTTCTTCTAAGATGATGAGTGGTAATTATCACTCTCTGTCCACGAGTGATAATATTGCAGAACAGAAAATACACCAACTTGATTTTTTGCTTCAGTATCACAGAATCACCCTGGTTGGAAAAGACCTTGAAGATCATCAAGTCCAACAACGTAAATCCACACATCATAACCTTTATCTACCTATTCAGTGCTTAAATCATGTCCCCAAGCACCACATCTATATTTCTTTTAAACACTTCCAGGGATGGTGACTCCACCACCTCCCTGGGCAGCCTGTTCCACTGTCTAACCACTCTTTCAGTAAATAAATTCTTTCTAATATCTAGCCTAAACCTCCCCTGGTGCAACTTCTGGTCATTCCCTTTTGTCCTGTCATTATTCACTTGAGAGAAGAGACCAACTCCCACCTCCCTACAACCTCCTTTCAGGTAGTTGTAGAGAGCAATGAGGACTCTCCACGGCCTCCTCTTCTTCAAACTAAATAAGTCCAGTCAGATGCATGAAAGAATATAAACGATATTTAAATTAGAATATAAAAATAAGCATATAATTAGTATAGCATTTTCAAGAAAGTGTTTTTAATTAGTGAAGTTAAAATATGCAACTTATAACAAATGTAGGGAGCACATTTTTTGCCTGAACTCTTGTTGATACAGGTTGTAATACATTATCTACTAATTTGCACCAATTACAAGCCAGTAGTATTTAGCAGCACACATTGCTGTTAAAGTTGTTTTTAAATAATCTTCAGTAAATGCAAGTTTCAACTTTGGCTCAAATTTTCCGGTTTCTAATAATAGAGTATTTGAGCCTTATAAATCTTGGAAATCTAATTAGACAATGTTAAGTTCTTTCTAGGAGAAGTCACAGATGTTTCATACTGGGAAAATCAGCAAGCCCCAGGGTTTGTTTGGTCTAGTATAGTGTCAAATTATCATGGATAATTTAATAGGTAATAATTCTAATTCTTTATCGTAAACCAAGAGATGATAAATAATGATTGCTCTAAAGTTATAAAATTAACCCTCCAGGCTAAAAAGAAAATAAATTCAGGAACCATTAGGGAGATTAATTTCTACTACTCACAATATGAAAGGAAAGGCAAATAAATCCACTGAAATATGCAATTTGTAAAGAAATATACATCAAGGATGCTGTACATATCTTTGATCTGTTACATGCACTTATGAAACATCAGTGACACAATTCATTTTTTTTTCTTATTGGGTTCTAATAACAACAGTTTATGGTCATATCTGATGTTTCCTCCAACAAAACAGCAGTTCATATCTAGAAAAGTGAGGTTTTTCTGCTTTCAAAGTTGTTGGGTTTATTTTTTTAAAAGACCTTTCTTCTGCTTTGGAAAATTGTCAAATAAGATATAATTCTTCATATTGCTTTAAATAGAACTAGGCATACCAAGGTAATTCTTGAGTTTGCATTTACCACTTATGCATTCTGTGAGAATCATGGAATCACAGAATTGTCAGAGTTGGAAGGGACCTCTAGAGATCATCTAGTCTAACTCCCCTGCTAAAGCAGGGCACCCTAGAGCACATCACTTAGGACTGCATCCAGGCGGGTCTTGAGTATCACCAGATACTGATATATTTATTTTTTTCTGAAGGATGTCAGAATAAGATTTAGCTTTTTTTTTATAAGGCTAACAGCAGACTGGGGCTCATTTCTTTTTATAAAACCATTAGTGGAGTAACTTTGTGGAAAGGACCGGGTACACCAGGTGAACAATGCCCTATGGAAAAGGTTTCCCAGATTCTTACAGAAGTGCCACAACATAAATAAGATGGGTTTGCAGTTAATAATCCATTTTCCATCATGTTCCATGAGACCAGTTGGTAATAGTTTTTCTCTCTCGTATTCTTTTTAATGCAGAGGAGGTGGCTTTAGTTTTAAGCAGAACAAAAACACATTGCTGGCAATAAATAAAGAATGGCAATACTGCTTAAGTATGAGAACTCAGCAAAATTGAGAAAACAAATAAATTCTAAAGACATACTACAGTATTTGGGAATAGCAGTTTATCTAATCAAAATTTATGTGCAAAAGTGTGAGGAGACTCTTAGAGAAATGCACTTCCACTGGAAAAAAACAGGTACTGAGTATACAGTCTTGGAGGAAAATGGATTTCAAATGGTGATAAATTAAATGACCAGAAGACAAAACTAGAAAGTTATAAACAACTGTTTTTCATCTCTGCTTCTTTTAACTGCTAGTTTTAAATACTTAAGAGAAGCATACCTTAAAAACTTCAGAAACACAAAAATGCATGGTGCATTACGGGGGCTATAATCAATAATCTTTAAAGTTAATTAATTCAGAAGTAAAAGAAAAATAAACTATTCAAACAATTTACATTGTTTTAAATCACTTGAGAATACTAAAAAAAGTTCAACGATTATCTTTATTCAGCACATGTATCCAGCCAGAGAAGCAAACAAGATGTACAAAACAATATGGAGAATAATACAGAGGATTTTCCAATACCATTATATATATTAATCTTTAATTAAAAACACTAGTCGCGGTTACAGTTTCTCAATTTCAAGAATCAGACTGTACAGATCAGAAAATTATGAGGACAATTGCCAACTACACGGAAAACTCAAGAATAGCCAAAGACACTATGTAAGAATAGGAAAACATAAAAACCACGAATACAGAGAATTTATACAGGAAGTTCTGTTCTCCCTCTCTCAGTACAAAAATAGTTGCTTAATAACTGAAAGTTAAAAAAGAATAAAAGAGTTTATGTGACAGAATTTGAATACCACTTTTATATTAAATAGTGTGCACACTATCTAGCCATGGAAGAAGTTCTATTTCCACAAGTCAATCAGGTCATTTCCTGATTCTATCTGTGCTTCCTGATCTCATTTGAGAATGCAAAATGCAACATTATCCAGCCACTGTGTCAAAAATGAAAAGTTCTTCCACATATTTTTATTTTTAAAGCTAGATGGTTTAGCTTTATCTATATAATTGAATTTGAGATATTTCAAAGCCAGAAAAATTTTCTTTTTTGGATTCCAGTTATTTTTTTATCCTTTTCCCAATGGTAGCAAGTTTTCTAAGTTGAGCTTCCTAGGACCTGATGGAAAAAAACCTTAAAATATACATATGTAAGAATTTATAGCCTGGGGAAAAGGCTATATTCAATTTCTGTATGATACACTGATAGAAATACTGTCCAGGAAGGGGAAGAGTAACAGAAATATTACTTGGAGCTTGCTTTGACAATGTTCACATACTAGTCAGGGGAAAAAAAGAACAAAAATGGAGTGACTGTTCTTTAGGTTTGTGTATATATTCTCAAATGCTGAATTAACCTGTGAGATTCAGAACAAAGAGCTGTGGTCCTGGAAGTCAGTTGCCAGGTACATATACCCTGATTAGGCAAGATGAGGACTTTGATCATGTCTTTTTCTTCGTGAATATTCTGCATATATTCTGATAGTAATGAATTTTCTAGAAGTTGTTCAAGTACATTGATGTTTCCTATTGAAATATAATTTAAATTCTTTTTTTCTGACAATGAGGAGGGCTCTCTCCCACAACACACATAAGAATATTAAAAAAGTACTTAGACTATAAAGACTTGCATTTTTATCAAACACTGCTCCTTATTCTTCTCTACAAATCTTTTTGGAACGAACAATGGATTTATTAGCATGTAATGAAATTAAAATCAAATGCAGGTCACACTTCTACAAGACTATGAAATAGTCTACAGGATAATTTTTAATAATCTGCACCCACGTCGTTCTTGTTATATCTTCTAAATGCTGGCTCAGCCTCAAAATCAGCTGGTTTATGCTAAGAATTCAAAACCTTTACATTATTTTGTAAAAAAATCTATCTTGGGTAGATTCAGCTCTTCTTACACTGGTCTACATTACCTTGCAGGCTTAGGTACATAAATAATTTACTGGTTTAACTCAGCTGAGCTGTGGGAATTGCATATGCAGAAGATGAAAAGCAAATCCCGTTAATTTAAATGGCAACTACAGGACAGCAAAATACCTTTTTTCCCTTGTATTACTTCTGTTCAAGATTGTACACACAGGCAGGTTGCTGTGTCCCAGTAGACACACAAGGCAGCATAGTAACTGGCTTCCTTTCTCTTGAGAAAGGTCTTGTTCAACCACTTCTGCTCTGGTCTTTCCTCTTACACAGACTATGACAGTTAACATAATTTCAGATGTTGCAGAAGTAAATATCCTAACCTGGCAATATCTGTGTCCCTAATTCCAGCTGACACAAAACCAAACCAAAACAAACAAAACCACAAACAAAACTTCATGAGAAATGTATTACTTAAAAACCAATAGAAAGTCAGGAACTTTTAAACTTAGATATAGTAATCAATATACAACGTGTAACAAGTCTAACTCTGAATTGAATCACAAAGAACAAAGTTAGCTACACATTTAACTTTTTCCCTGAAAATACCTGTCACACTGTCCAGCTTCTGCAGTTTCAAAAGCCTCTGATCTTTGAAAGTCTTTTTTTTCTTTTGCCTCCTATTACAGCTAAGGAATGGCCTTCTAAAAGAAGTATGAATTGCCCTTGTTAGCATTCCCAGCACCCAGAAGAACTCCCTCTCCACCTGGCTGCTCCCCATCCTCTCTGTTTTGGCTTACAAGTGCTTATCAGGAAGCTGTCCCCAAACCAGAGCAGATTTTACTTACAAATATTAAAAAAGCTAATATAGGTGATACATTAAACAGTTATTTTTAGTGCTTGCATTAATTTCTATTCTCTTTATTTCTCAGATTTGAAAGCATTAGCTGTGTCTGATGTGGTGCTTTATGAACCATTCCAATACTTATTCTCCTTTTATGTACAGGACAGTGCTAAATTGTTGTCCTATGATATTTTTTTCACACTGAGGTGACATAAAGTGTTGCTAATAATTATGTATCTATGTACTTTATATAGAGAAATAAGGATGTATGTTTGCATAAAAACTAAAATCAGCAAAAAAAAGTCTTCCTCAGCCTTTAACTTGGGTGGCTCCATTGTTCCCACAGCCCTGGTGTCTAGAGTAGGTCCACTCACCATCTTCCCACTGCCCACTACGGTAGGTGGGGTATTGGGATGTTACCCCTCTCTTCTGGAGAGACTGGATATAAAGCAGGGTTGAATGACTTAGAACTCATCTTGGAAAAAGGACTTCAGCAAGCATGCTGGGTAGTTGGACACTAAATTTCCTTCAACCGATGTGTGAGGATTACCTACAAGCTAAAGGAAGGAGAAGCCTTATCCTCTGGCTAAGGAGCTGTTATCAGATGACCATTTGGATTTCCTTTTCTGAAGCAAATTGTGGCAGTAATCCCTCATCAAATTTTTGCCTTTCTATAGATTGTATGAAGATTCCATGTCCTCAGAAAAGAATGAGACCAATATCTATGCAATGCAAATCTATTAACAGATTTTCCATGGCTTAACTTTAAAAAAAAAAAAAAAGTTAATTCAATGCAATAGCATTTTTTGTTTGGTAAATTGCAGGAAGAAATTGGTTGTTTGGGAATTATTCTTCTAGAAAAGCTAATTTATTGGTATGCATAAATACTTAAAAGTAATTAGGAAATATACTTCATAAGCAATTTCAAAATTTAAAAATACACAATAATTATTGTTTTAAAATTTTTTGCAAATATGCAAATTTTTTTGTTAACTGATAAAGGAAGTTATTCTTCTAGTCTACCAATTCTGAGGCTTTGAACAATGCCCCTGCATCAATTAAATTTAGTTTAGCACCACCAGGTTATCAGGTGTTATAAAGTGAGCAGAGAGTGAACTTCGAGTTCTCAGTACCTACCATTTATTATTTTGTGTTTTAATGAACACTCAAAAAGCCTGACAGATAGCTTTGCAAAGTGCTAACTGCCCTTTGTTGATTCCACATATCTCTGCTTGGGGAACTTCAGCAGCCACCCAAACACCACCTCTGTAAGGAGAAAATCCAAATGAAACTGAGGTCTTGCTTGGGGTTGGGGTGAGGACATAGCTATAGAAGGTCTAGGTCGATGTTGTTCAGCAACTGTGCTATTTTAACTTATTCTCAGATTCTTCTCATTTCTTTTCCCAGCAACAGTAAACAGACATTTATGGCTGGTTATATCTAGAAACTACCTCTGTATCACATCAAATGCATTAAGGCACCAAAACAGCATGCACAGGCACATGCATGTCTGATCACATTTCTTTGTTCAATTATACCTTTGAAGTTACCCATTTTCTGGATTTCTTAAATTTTTTCTGAATATAATCTTTGGGTTTTGTCCATACAGAGAGACAGAACCAGAGTCAAATGATCTAAGTTTAACTAGATACTACAAAGGGGGGTCAAATTCTAGAACAATTTGCCTGGAGTGGCTTAGGAGTCTCCTTGCAAGTGTTACTCAAGTGATCTGGCCCTGAGAAACCTGATTTAATTAGACCTGCTCTGAGCAGGCGCTTGGACTAAATCCCTGGAGGCCCTTTCCAGCCTCAATTACTCTACAAATCTATGAGAGCAGTTGCCTGTGTTTTCCATTAAAATTATGTATGCTTTAAAAGATCTGAAACTGCAGAAACAGGGTGGGGAGGAGAAAGAAGTATGACTGTAGCCTAGCAATGAGTCCAATCCCTAGAGAGATTTTGGCCCTTGCTTTCAATACTTACTGACTCATTTTATTCGGTGTCTCTTGAATGCAAAATAGATAAACAAAAATGAAAACCAGGATCCATATTTTCATCCTAATCAGGAAGATACAGAGACCAAAGACACCTGTGACACTTCATTTTTTGCATTTGACATCAGTAAAGGTAGAACTGACTTTAAGCACAAAAAATAGAACTGACCACCTCCATCCGAATCCTAAAAATGTCTTTAGGCTGTAAATACTAATTTCACATATGCATCTAATAAAAACTTAGAGGATAGTTTCAAGCCCAAGTAGGATTAATGAAAAGCACCATTCTCCAGCAAACTTCATGGTTTAGGTGTCTCCTGTTCAGTATTCTAGCTACTGTGAATATTCAGTTTCTATGTGGTTTAGACTCAGATTTTAAATTGCGACCAAAAAAGGGAAATTGAGAAGAAACTTTCTGACTTAATAATGCTGACTGAGTAGAAAGGTGGACAAGACTATGGTGCCGTCCTTTCAGTTTCCTCATTTTCTCCACAGTTCATTCATCCTGTTTCTCCCTGTGGAAAAGCCCAGCTCTCATCCCTCTACACTGCCATCCAGTGACCTAGGTCCAGTCCCTGGGGCTCTTCTGCCTCTCTCAGGAGCCAGCTGGATCCACCTGTAGTGTGATCCCCATCTGCTTAAATCACTTTCAACATACTAGACTGTAAAATCCTTAAATGATAAAACTGCTGGTTCCCTGGGTATGTTAGATATGCTCAGTAGGCAGAACCAAGGAGAGTTGCTTTTTCTTTTTCTTGGCTATGCCACACGATCAGCAATTCTGTGTCCAACGTATTCCGTAATTTTTAAGTTCCAATACTTAAAATACGTAAGTTCACATTTTTGGTACTGAAATTATTTTCATTTCCTCTGTGACATTTTTCGTTCATTGCTTAAACTGATTTTTAAAAAGCAGTAGTGAAAGCAGCAGTCGAACCTATCATTGGCTTCTCAACATAATAAAAAAAGCTTCACTATTCGAAAAGAACCATCAATGACACAGTGCACAGTATATTATCAATACAGCTAAAGGATAATTTTTAACTGGAAACTCAAAATTGTCTAAAAAGACATCTAAAACCTTACAATTAAAAAATTCACCCATGTATAAATTTCTGCAATAAGGCAAATAACATAAGCAAGATCTCTGTATCTTTTAACTTATGTTTCTATCTAAAAGTAAAGAAATCAACAAAAGAGCAAGACATTTGGCTTATCAAAGCATGCTTTGTCAAAATTTAAAATATCAGTTGGTGGCAATGAAATTTACTTTGTAGTAAAAGAAAAAAAAAATTACTAAAACTAATAAACACAACCTGAAATACCAACCTGGTATTCTATCTATTTTTGCTGAATTTACTTTAAAACTTTTATTTTGGAAATCAAGTAAATATGGCTGTGAATCATAACCTCATAATGTGAGTTACCCTAATTATGGTTTGTAGACAGAAGTAAACTCTTCACAGGAAACTGGGGGGATTTTTTTCAGTCCATTATTGCCTTTGCCCAAAACCTAGAATGGTGGTTGGATACTTTATCAGTATATAGCCACATATAAATAGAGATTTATGAATATTTCCCTTTTAACTGAACTGTTAATTACTTTACCTCTGATAATACAAATGCAAGTTTTGCATTAGCACCTGATAATACAAATAGTATTGATTTTAAATATAGTCTTCCAATATGAGGGTGTTAACATTTTTATTGTTGTTTCACTATCTTAGCCAAGACCTCCAGCTATAATATTAATGCAGCCTGATTGATTACTCTTGTCCGCAATAACATTTGCACTTATCTATAAAGTATTTATGTATTAGCAACATTAATGTTGGGCCAAAAAGCTAAGGAAGTTATGTAAGATATTATCTTCTCTTAAATGTTGTCATTTTAGAAACCAGAAAAATTCATGAAAACAAGTAATTGCTCAGCAACCACTTCTCTGAATCATGTTGTGCCCTATCTGATCACTGTAATGTAACAATGTCTTGTTATTGCCTTTAATGGCACTAGGCTTATGCACCATGCTGGTGTCCTGGTTTCACTGGAATAGAACCATAGGCCAGCCATGGAGGGCAGGCCATTAGAAGTTTTGAGTCAGCTAGGAGCTTAAGTCAGGGCAGCTGACCCAAACTGTCTACCAGGGGTATCCCATACCATAAAAGTCAGACAAATTGTAAAGGGAAGGGCTTGCTTAGGATGGGAAGCACCTCCTTCTTGGGCTCTTTCTCCTCCTACTTACAAGGACTGAGCTGAGTATAGGCCTGGATACTTTATGATGGCATTACTATCAATTTTACTACTTTATTAAATCCATTTTCATTGCAACCCATGTGTCTCCTCTCCTTTTCCTGATTCCCCTTTTTGGTTGTGGAGGGGTCATCAGGTGATAGAGCAACTGCTATGGCTTAGCCCACCATATGGGCTGAACACAGACAGTTGGTCTTGTCCTCTGCTGACTGGCTGCAGCTCGGAAAGGACTTCTGTTGCCAACAGCTAACAAGCTCTTCCTTTGTATCAGGTGCTGCAGGCCCATGTTTTTGAAGTGGAAGGATCAGAGTTCTTAGATCTGCTGATCTGTGAAGCTTGTTAAAGCTTTTTATTACATTCAGCTAATTTCAGAACTGCAGAATGTTAAATTCATTCTCTTTTGGCAGTCCAAATATACAGCGTTTGTTCTTTTCTTTTTTAGATTTACAAAATTCTTTTGTAAGGAAAATGTGAAAACCATGGTGCATATTTTCCCACAACATTCTGTGGTTCACTCCAAGCTGGTGTTATTTATTGACTGGGAGTATTGGTCTGTCTCAAATTAGGGTAAAAATATTACAAGCATGTCAGGTGGTAGCATTGTTAGCTGCTACGATAAAAGTTAAAGCAAAATACAATGAAAAAGGCTTAGATACAAATAGATACAGGGAAACCCAAACCACAGATTTTTGTCCATAGGGAAGGTGATACATCTGCTATTGTATCGTAAGAAAATATTTAATTCTAAACAAATGAAATCCCACTGTCATTTGCAGGAAAACAAAAAGTAATGGTCAATAAGGAACTTGAGAGATGTGTTCTAAAATACCAGAGGCCAAGGCAAAATGTCAAAATAGCATAAAAATACCCAGACTGCAGTCTGATCACTTTATATTACTTCATAAGATTTGCTAAACAATGAAGTGTGACATTACATCAGATATCTTTTTCAGAAGCATATCTATCTAAAAATATCTTTCTGACACTGTAATTTTGAGAGGTGATTTCAAAATATATATGCACCATTTTCATAACTTCAAGCAGAAACTTCCTAAATAAGGCACGTTCATAATTTAATTATTTGTTTAAGGGCTTGAAGTTCTTATAACTATGGAATATTTTAAACAGTGTCATTGACAGTGAAGACAGCTGCCTAATAATTCTAACAGGACACTGCACTCTGAATGTCACATCAGGATATTGACATTTTTTTGGCAGCTGAGATATTCCCAGACTTTCTAGTTAACATCATGATGAGGTGTTGCCTTATCACAATCTACACTGTGTAGTGTCTACAAATAGCAGTCTAAAGATCAAGAAAGGTTACTTTGATTTAAATACAACTGATATACAGAATGCTCAGATACTTTGTATTTCTGTATTATTATACCAGTTGTGTTGAGCTGTGTTTTTTCATGCCAAAATTTAAATAAAAGCTGCTTTGAATTCTACATGAGATTTAAACACCCCAGTGAAGCCCAAGCTAAGGACAGTTGTGAACTCATGCTGCCCTTTGGTAGCAGGGGGAGTGCTGTTGTTTCTCTGGACTGCATGCAACAAAACACAGGGGGTGGGGGGGCTGGTGCCTTTGCTGGTTTTGGGAACCCTGCTGTACCTCCCCTGACGATGTCTGTGGCCTGGTAAAAAGGAAGGAAAAGGGTCACAGCTCTTCACCTGCACTAATATGTGTGCACTATGGGCAAACTTTCCAGGCTTATATCATTTAAGTAGATTTTGAAAATTCACATTTATAAAGTCACGTATGAAGAAAGATAGGAAGGACCATAGCTCATTAAAAACATAGTAAACTCATCTACTTCTGTAACCGCAAACTAAGTACCATACACTGTGTAACTGCTCTTCAGGCCAAAGGCCTTTTCTTCAGGGCTTCTCTGAAATGAGTGAATCCATCTAAGAAACAGTGGACTTACTGTACCCAGCAGACTGTATTTTCAAGATAGAAAAATCATTGCTGCAATACCCCTAATGTTAGCTCTCCTTACTTTCTAGCTAAACAAGCTAAGGATCAATCCTCTTAGAAAAGAATGTACAAATTAGAAAAGAATGGAGATGGAAACAACATAGAGAGAAAAGAAATATCTTTCATTAAAGCATTAGCGTGAATTAAAAAAATAAATCAAAACTATCAACACTGATTTTTCAGTGCAGTATATAACATCTTACGCAGCTATACAAACAGACTGTATTTCAAGTGTTAGTGTATTGTATTTAGTTGAAAGCAAGAGCATCAGACTTGAGCTGCCAACACATATGAAAAAAGAGGCTAGTTTATAATGCAATCTTCAATAGCACCAAGTGATTACAGGCAAAACTGAATTGCTAATTTGTGAACTTCAATCTTACTTTTTTTTTGCTTGCAAGAATAAATCTAATTAAATGCTTATTTTTTTTAAGTTACACATCAATGAAACAGTTATCTCTATTGGTTTTAGACTATATCAAATTAGACTTTATTAGACTAGAGCAAATCAGTCTAGCTTTGGCCAAAATAATTTTTAAACTGTTTATGTATAGTTAAAACTACAACTGTAGGTATTATAGGTATTGGCAGGCTTCTACTGCCACAGGCTAGTTCTGCTGTAACAAAACTATTATTTCCTGCACCAGAAAAATACAACAGCCTGCTGGGTTATGAAAATTCACTTTCTCCAGGTGGAGTTCATCACACATTTTAAGTCCATATACAATGCTAACTGCCGTATCATCACTGCCAGTAGTGCTAATCTGATTGCTAAGTAAAACTTCTCTTTGTACTTAATGAAGTTCATACAAGCATTTAAATAATGAACTAACTCCTCTGGAAATTATTTTATAATGTAACCTTCTGACAGAGAGAGGAAAGAAACTTCCCATGTTTTGGTTATTTCAAACTGAAATGTAGGTATCTGTTAACCACCAACACTTAGCACAACACACACATCTACCTATGTCTACAGAGGTGAAAGATACAAATTTTAATGTTCAGATTAAGAAAATGCTGAATCTGGGTTTCCCACATCCTAGATAACTTCTGGAATCACTGAAATATAACAAAAATGTAACCCAGTATTGCCTTTGTGGCTGTTTCTCAAAATAAAACAATCAGTCTTTGTTCTTTTTAAGGAATATGCACAGCTGCTTGTCCCCAGTAAGATGCTACAGGTTCCAACTTCTGCATGACAGGAGTCACTGCATGCTTCTCAGGTTTAAGAATTCTAACACATCCCTGTGCTGAGCATTTCCTGATTTCGTATGTCTCCCTGCACTGTGTGTAGACATTCTGGTACATGACTTGAAGAGAGGATCTAGTCAGGGATCCAAAAGGACTTATTCTAGTCTCTGTAATTTGTTTTAGGAGACACACTGTCTGCAAGCCAGATAGTGTAGGATTTTCTACAAATATGAAAATATTCACCTCTCCACTCTGTTACTAACTTTTTTCATGTCTGCCTGTTAATTGAAATTGTATTGTACTGGATAAAGTGTAAACAATTCATATGACTGCTAATTGGAATAAACAAACCCCATGTATTTTTAGTAACATTTCAAAGGTTACAATGATGTTGAAACAATGTATTAAATCTGAAACTATATATTTAATTAACCGGCCAGTACACAGTTTAATCCTTAAAGATAACATACCTGATAAAAACCTAGTTCAAATATATGACATAAAATCTTGCCCTGCTAAAATCTGGAATGAGACTTACTGAAAAACATTCACCAAAGCTGTACAATTACTTTGAAAACATTATGTCTGGAAAGCCAAATTAAGCATTTCCCAGAAATTACTGCAACTGAAATTCCAAGAGGAAAAAAAAATCATCAAGTTAAGGCCACATAGATCATGTTTAGTTTGGATTCATTTGTTTAAAAGCTTGTTATCTCTTCAGTGTACAAGCACTATTTGGGTCACTTATAGCGATAATGATGGATGGCTGATTAAAACATAATGAACCAGACAGAAACTAATTTGGAGGAAAGAAGCACACGTTATTTGTAATCTGAACATCACTTTTAGAAAAGATGATGCAGTGAAGGTTAGACAAAAGGATTTAGAGTTCCACAACTTTCTTGGTGGAGGCAACTGCCATTAAAGAGGACTATTGTCAGTAAGAAAGGTAAAAAAACCATATGAACTTTCAACATGTTTCCAAAATATTTAGAAAGCTTCGACAAACCAAGATATCAGGGACAAACTGCTAATCTAGAAGATAAGCTAACACTGAGGCACAAGTGTGAAAATACATATATTTTTACTTCCATTTTCTAGTTCATGACAATATATAGCAAAAGTAAGTACATTATCAATTCTAAGATACTGAGACTGCAATAGAGATTGAAAATCTTGAGGATCAGACAATATTGATAGTATTGATTGATCATAATTTTCACATAGGAAAGAGCTTCAGTTTCCTTGTAATAAGTCAATGAACAGATTGAATGAATGAATTTAATTGAATGAATGAACGAACAGAATTGCAGGGTTTTGTAAAGGAGACTTGTATGATTCTAGGTGTAATTTAAGCCTCAAAATTCCCTAGCTTTTTGTTCTTTGCCCAATCACAGCTGTGGTAACTTCTAGCCAACTATATGCATACGTCTTTTACAGGTATTCCACAGTAATGACATAAAAAGTACATTCTTCAACTAATATAATCACTTTTTTCCCCCATTTACATTAGGTCTAAGTTCAGTTCTTAACCTTCAGGTGTAACTGTAATTATCACAAGACTGACAAAATTTTACAGTGGTAAGTTGAGACAACTTAGATGAAAAACAGCCTGTGGTGTCACTCAAACAAGAATCACTGAAAATTAGCAGAATACATAGTTAGGCATCTTCCAAGACAAAAACTCTTAGATGAACATATGGAATGACAATTCAGTCAAATGCTAAAACTAATAGATATGATCTATGTGAAGTATGACAACAGAAGAGGGCAAAGAATGGCAGTAGCATTGTACTAACTGCAATTTATGCAGACAGTGTAACACTCTAAATAGCTATTTCAACATTCCTGCTGATAGGATGATTTTTTAAGACTACTCCTTCTACATGTAGTAAATTTAATTTCTATTTCCTATTACATAAAAACTGCTTACACTGGATCTAATTTACCACTTTTTGCTTGGGGGTTCACCTCTTCAGTCTGTAGCTCCCCAACCTGCTTGTGGCAGCCACTTGAGTATAGGTTATACTAATACTAATGAGGTTACACTGAGCCAAAGCCCATGCCAGCAGGCCTTTCAGACTTACCCCCTTTAAGAATTTCTTATCTCAAGCAGAATGCATGTCTAAGTCATTTACAGCCTTTAAATAAGACCTGTAACTCTTTTATTCTGGCTGGAAAGGAGGGTAACAGAAACAAATTGTGGAAAAATAATTCGTCATGATCTGTAATTGAGTGTGACCACAGCCCTCTAAGTGCGCACAAAAATGTTTTCTGTTAAAGGAGACATACTTCTGAAGCAGGATATAGAGAAGATAGCTCTCCAATCTGCATGAATATTTAATTATAGAACATTATGTCAGATGTTTCATGACTGAAGTGAATCATCTGGCTACCTGAAATATAGCCTCTTTCGCCCTTCTACAAAGTTCAAAAGTTTACTGACTGCTGTTCATGCTTCTTTCTGCTACAAGATCATGCTTGCCAAGAATGTTCACATTTATCTGTCACACAGTACATTTAAAACATGTCCTTTTCCTGAAGCTCAGTGCTTTCGCACTACATTTGAGGCAGGGCTGTGCCAGTCAAGGTAAGATTTAGACTGTAGTTGTAAAAAAATACAAATAAAAATATAGGAAATACATTCCGACCTTCAACTAAAAATACAGGGGTTGTGGTAAATAAAAAATTGTGTACTACAGAAAAGAATATTAAAGCTCATAAAGGTTGAAGTTTTCTAAACGTTTTGCAAAGCATATAAAACGTCATGTATTTTATTAAAATTGTAGTCCCTTGTCTGACAGCAATATTTCCTACACTTTTGATTTCCAAAACACTGACTCACGAGAAAAAACGGAGATGCATAAAACTATTTCCTTTCCCATCTCCTCACCCACTCCATTGTTGTTGCCGCATGTGAACTTTTTGCTGTTGCTGTTCTGAATTGTTTCTTGTCTAGATGTCCCTTAAAATCCACAGGAAATAAAATAGAAAGTTCAGAGGATATAAAAATCAAATAATCAAGGAACCTCGCTTTTTGTAAATAGCTTAGTTATAGAAAGGAATAACATATTAAAAAAAAAAAAAAGAAATTGGAAGATAGTATTGGAGTGCATTCTGGCACTTGAATTCTATTTTGCATGGATACCTATGGAAAAGACTTTTGGTAAAGAGGCAGTCATTAATCTGATTTTTACATTATAAGAAGAGGCATATGCCCTCTTATTTGGCTTACATGCTAGCAGCTAGCAACAAACCAAATCACAGGATACTAGTTTAGCTCTGCCCAAGATGGGAAATTTGTTAGACTGCGATTTTTCCAATAAAAGCTATTATATCTCACTAGGCAGTAGGCTGACACCTGGGGTTTGTAACACCTGGCAGTGCTCTTAATGAGTTCACTGGTGTTTCCACTGAAGCTGCTGACTGTAGTAACTGCAATGTTACATTTACTGTAGAAAAAGAAAAAAAGAAAAAAAAAAAGGAGAAACCTGAACTCAATTAATTAAAAAGGTCAGTAAAATAAGTGTTACTTCTCGTGGAATACAGTTATACTGTATGTAATTGGTAAAGAAAGGAAAACAAAACAGCTTATACAAACATTTTCACAGACATAAATTCACAAGAATATTTATTTCATAACATTTTCTATTTGTTGCAGATAAGGTACTTTCCACTCATGAACTTTTAAAATATGTAACAAATCATACTCAAATTAACTTAAACAAGGCAGTGGGTTATCCTCTCTTTGAATATTACTTGAACTATAGATTCCTGGTCAGTAAACGTTTGAAAACAATTCTTGACTGCAAGCTTGACTGAACAAATAGGAAATGAGATTTTCACATTAGCTGTAGGGTTGGAACACATTTGGCATCCCTGGGATCTCTGCACTGTCATTCTAAAGGATTCAAAAATTACTGAGAAGCCTCATACAAAGCACCTTAGCAAAAGTGTAACTGTACCTGAAGACTTAAAGACACTGATTTCACCGCCTTCGAGATTAGGCTTTTATGTCTCTGTAAACGTGTCTGTGCCTGCCATCAGCACGGGTATCACCTGTACCTACTGAAGAACCTCACATCACCAGCAGTTTAGGACATTTTTTTTCCCCAGAAAATCTATTATTTTATAGTGTATTAAGCATATTTTGCACAAATACTTTTAAAAGATCCGCTGCTTGTAAGTTAGATTTTTTACTATGTTTTAAATACTTCAATGTATTTACATAAAGTAATTGGTAAGGTCATTAATACTAGTTTTTGTTCTAAAATGTTATTAATTTTGTTCTAAATGGATTGTAAAATCTATCAACAAACTAGCCATGACAATAATTCTCCTACTCCCCAAATATTTCTACAACTTTTTAGACATGATGTTAACTATTTCCCTTAAGCACAGGCAATAGCAATAACCAGGTCTTATTATGTATTTCTAGGTAATTGATAGTATGATATTACTATAAAAATTAATTGATAATACATTAACATCTATAATTTGCATAATAAAAACATTATAAAACATTTATCATGTATTTAAAAATTATTCTGGATCACTACTAAGACAGTGCTAGAAATATATTTTTCTTTTTTTAAGATGATTGAAAACCAGTAATTTCAAAAAAGTTGAACATGAGAATAAATTATTTTTTCCAATTGTATTTTGACAGCTATAACTGCCCATTCAAGGCAGTTGAAGACCAAGACACAAATTTTATTATCTTTAAAATATCTTTAAGCATAACTTGAGTTCTGCAATGAAAGCTTTGATGTTTTAAGATAGTTGAAGCTTACTGTAACTATTTCCTGTAATCCCAAGTGGACAAATATAAAATAGAATTAACTTTTTATATATTACAGTTAAAGATGCAAAGAGCCTTGTTTGACATGGACATTTTAATAAAATTAGAATTCATAAACAAGGACATTTTCAAAGTATGTTTAAAACTATAATTTCAAAGCATTTTATTTTATACAATCAAATGTTCATTCAAAGAAATTAAATACAGGACATCTCTTTATTCTTCCTCATTCTAAGAATATCTTTGGTAGCTCAGAAATGCTCTATTTACCCATAATTATCTTTTCACACAGTGTTCCCAGATGTAGGACTCCTAAAATGCAATCCCACTCATCTACACAGCTATTGTGAGAAAGTCTGAAATTTATTAGATAATATGGAATAAATTCTGTATTTCTTATTGGAGTATCTTATGTAAACATGTACACTGTGATTTAGCACTTTAGTAAATTACTTTAAAGACAACAGCAAGGCTTTCACCAATGAAATAAAAGGATTCTTCTGTGATTGACGGTATCTATTGATGGAATTTACTATCATAAGATACATTTTTCTACCATCACAATCTTTTCAGACTTTTTTATCTTAAGAGCTAGAAATACACTGTAAAATCATGACAGGTTTTAGTTATAAGACATTTCATAGTAAAGGTCTACTTAGAGTACTTTATGAAGGTAGTGAAAAAAAGGCATAGTATATAGATGATAAAATATGCAAAACCAAAGAAAATATGAGACATCATTAAGTTTATGGTAGAACTACCCACAACTTAAGAGTAAAAATGAATACACAATTGTTGTTTCACTGCATCTAAACACTATGATTATAGTTTTCCTTTGATCTCCTTTGGCATATGAATTCCATATAAAATTCAAGTACAGTAAGATCAATAGTTTTTTTATTAGATTCTGCAGATTTTGATCAGACTCTGTGTTTGAAATGGCTTCATTAAAGTAAATAAATGAGGGAAACAGTAAACCATTCACTCAGATTTTCCTGAGATATCTATGGGGTACCTACACAGGTACCGTGCCATCTTCTCTGAAGAATTTTTTAAAAAAGACACAGATCCTATCAAGTGTAAAACTACATAAGCTTATTCAGTAAATGCAAATAAATAACAAAAGCCTTTGCAAATGGAGAAAATACATGAGGCAAATTGTTGGTAATCAAAAGAAGGAATTAGGATAGTCAAGAAGTCAATAATTTGGACTTCCAGTATCAGTAGTCAAATAAGAATGAGTAACAAGAGAAGGAAGTCTAACTTACTGTGCTTCATTTTAAAAGACAGCCATGGCAGAGGCAAGTTTCATCTTAATAAAAGAAAACTGGTTAGAGCTCATTAATCATAAAATGTATAGATAAAGTTAAAAAAAAAACAAACAACAAAACACAAACTTTTAAAAGATAAGAATGCCTAATGATTTTTTTACTTCGCAACTTGTAAAGTAAAAGCAGTACTGAAATATGACCCAGAAAATTATCTAAAAGATTAGATAAAATAATTCTAGGAATGAATGAAAAGACAAACACTGAATAATGAGCAAGATCCTTGACAGAGGTCTGGGCATAAAAACTAATCTGAGGGTAATAGACTCTTGTTTCCATGACAGAGTGACTCTAAATTATGTGGCAGTCATTAGGATACCATCTAATAATCTTCATTTTTATTTTAAAAGCTATAATAGACCACCACGTGGTAAAAATACAAAATAAATGCTCATTACTTTTAATTAAAAGATAACAACACAAAAAAAATAGTTTTAAAGTTAAAATAAACATTAAAAGTACGTTAATACCTGAGCAGCTCACATACTGCCCCGAGCAGGGTTCTGTTCTGCATGTTCAGTTGCAAACCTTGCATGTACATTTCAAAGTCTAGGGAATTCTTAAAAGCTAGCAGATACACACACAATAAAATATTTGGAAAATAATACAGAGTCCATTGAAATATTTGGTTTTAGAAATCAAGCTGCTTCTTTTTACATGGCATTGTAAACTGAGGAGGAGAAAAAGGATGAAATCTTTTCTCATAATGCTGGAGTTCTTAAGATAGATCGAATAATTTAGTTAATTTATGTTTGAGTTAATCTGTCCCTAGTTTAGGGAGGGTTTTGTCTGGATCACATCTGATTCTATTTGCAACTTGCAGTAGGAAAGGAGTTGGTCTTAACTTTTGCTGTAAGCCCTAACAGTTTAATAACTGCCAATGTTCATTTTAATTCAATATCCTCAGGTTTATTCTTCTGCATTGCTTTGAAATATTTAGCTGCTTATTCTCAGAACATTCTTTTCAAATAAGATACAAACATGTAGCCAAAAGAAGGGGGCAAATACAAAAAAAATACATTTTGTAAAGTAATTCATCCTAGTATATAATTAATGATGCAACAATGTCGCTTTTATGGGAGTGTTGTAATTAATTCTCACAAAATTGCAGATGCCCATGCAGCCCCATTTTTAAGGGGAAAAGAGGAGAAAGTGGGGAAAGCTCAACAGCCACATGAACAAAAGCAAATTACCCTGGTTCCAGCTGGGATAGGGTTAATTTTCTTCCTAGAAGCTGGCATAATACTGTGTTTCAGGTTTAGGATGAGAAGAATGTTTTAGTTGTTGTCCAGCAGTGCTTACACTAAGTCAAGGACTTTTCAGCTTCTCATACTGTCCTGCCAGAGAGGATGCTGTGGGTGCACAAGAGGCTGGGAGAGGACACAGCCAGGATAGCTGATCCCAACTGGCCATATGTCATCATGCTGAACAGTAAATCTGGGGGGAGTTAGCCAGGGGGTGGCAGCAGATGCTTGGGGACTGGCTGGGCATCAGTCACTGGCTGGTGAGCAACTGCATTGTGCATCACTCATTCTGTATATTCTTTTATCATTATTATTATTTTCCCTTCCTTTTCTGACCAGTTAAACTGCCATTATCTCAATCCATGAGTCTCACTTTTTTTTTTTTTTTTTTCTGATTTGCCTCCATCCCTCTGGGGGGAGTGAGCAAGCAACTGGGTTGTGTTTAGCTGCCTGCTAGGTTAAAACACAACAGTCCTTTTTTGTGCCCAATATGGGGCATGGAGGGTCAGGAAAATAATGAGATCTGACCACAGCATATTAAAAGAAATTTCTTATAAGCATTCACTATATAGTTTAATAGTTACTGGTCACAATGTTGACAAATTTGTTCTCAGAATTGTTGTGCTTGTCCTCACAGTTATGTATCACCTTACTTGCTGTATATGTTCCATGTTGTGCTGCTAATCCTCTCTGGAGGCTGGATTAAGGTTATAATTTTTTCTGTATTGTGTAACATTGGCATATGATATGGTATGATATGATATGATATGATATGATATGATATGATATGATATAAAATTACAGGTCATGAGACTGATTTGGTATTTATACTTAGCATTACCATTCTCCACGTAATTTGGGAACCATGTCTTGGAAACTAATAATGATACCCTTTAGTTTTCCTCCTCTGAGAGCCAATCTATAGCAAAGACAGGAGGGGACACTACCTTGCTCCTTCACCTTCCCCTTCTCCTCCAGGCTAATTACAATAGCTTTTGAGAATTTTGAATATCCTTGGGATGTCCAAACCAGCATGTTCCTATTCCTATGTCTCCTGAATATGCTTCAGTCTTGTTAAAGGTTAATATTTAAGAATAATACCCAGAGATCTGCTCCAAAGCTGGATAGTTATGAGTGGCAGGGTGCATGGGATAGTATGGACAGGTACCTAGGATAGTGAGCACCTCAAATGCTTTGAAACTTCACCCTGGAACAAGCGCAGAATCCTGAAGAACTATTTGCAAAAAGCATGCTGTCACCCTGGCAATTTCAGAGACACACAAATCACTAAACATCCTGTGGTTTGGCACATGCCTAATGAGCCCTGTTCAGCACTATCCAGTACCCTCAAGGAGAAGAGAAGGTCTCTGGATCTGATGACAAATGACAGGCACTGCGGCTATTCCAAACCATGTGACAAGCACTGACTGAAGCTGAACCAGAGAACCAACCTGTGCCAGTATCAGTTGACCCTAAACACCAGAAAAAATACTGGATGCAGCAGCAGTCAGCTCATTTAGTAAAGGAAGAAACTCCTACTAGGAAAGTGAAGGAGGAAGAAGGGGATGAGACAGGCTACTCCAAAACAGGGCTGTAGTAAGAAGAGGAGGAGGCAGCAGAACTCGTGAGCTAACAGCTGCCCGGTGTTCAGCTGCCTGCTGGGTTAAGCCCCAATACAAATACAATGCAATAAGAAGCATTTAGTAGAGCACTACTTATAGCTCCCTTATTCTACCACTCTCCCAGTGAATTTAAAGCTGGAAGACAGTAATTTATAGCATCTGTATATTTTGCATCAATCAGTGAGGTTCTGTTACAGATAATGGGAGACGTTTGCACATAGCCCAAAATGCCTATGTCACAAGAAAAGTGAGTCCAGCACAATGCCAGAAGGAAATATTGTTCTAACATAGTGTGGATGTAAAATATAATCCCTACACACTGATTTAGTCACCACTTGAAAATACAACTATTTGTATCCGGTTATTTGTGGTAACCTTAATCTCAGTTAAATTCTGTCTTTGGTTTGATATTGAAGACCTGGGAAAGGTGACTGATCTTATACTGCCATCTCAATATTGTTCATATACTCAGCAGTCACTTTGTTGTTTTCAAAATGGGCTTCTATTTTGATAGTTTTAAGGTGAAGCAGTACTTCAGAGACTGTACCCACATCTTGAATGATTGTATATTCAAGGGTTTTTTCCAAGGGCTTTCTTTGAGAAATAAAAGGAAGAACACTTGGAGAATTCACACTCTTTATGCACAGAGTAAATCATTTAAATTATAGATGCTCTCTATGGAAAACAGGATATATTTAGACCTAAGGCATTTGAAAAGAAAGATAGCTACTTTGGATTTATATTCTCAAAAGAAGATACTTTGAAATTTTCAGGCAGGACTTACTGCAGTGTCTACTATTATGTAATTGTTTCCTGCCAAAGATTACACAGATTACTCAGTTGGCCCAGAATGAAATACTGGGCGTAAACTTGTTTCCTGGGAAGATGCAAAGATGGGGCTAACTTACAACTCTTTCTCTCCTTCCTATTCCCTCTTAAAGTTACTTTGTGTCTTACCTTGAAATAGTTCACCTTTCAACATTTACTAAATAACTTCTGTCTTACCCAACAGCCATCTTGTATTAGGAGAGGGAAGTGAGCATTTCTTCAGCTTTACAAGCTTAGAATCATAGAATCATCAAGGTTGGAAAAGACCTTCAAGATCAAGTCCAACCGTACGCCCTACAACCCCTAACCTCCCTGATCCTGCTGGTCACACTATTCCTGATGCAGGCCAGGATGCTGTTGGCCTTCTTGGCCACCTGGGCACACTTCTGGCTCATGTTCAGCTGGTTGTCAATCAGCACCCCCAGGTCCCTCTCTGCTGGGCAGCTCTCCAGCCACTCCTCCCCAAGCCTGTAGCACTGCTGGGGGTGATTTTGGCCAGAGTGCAGGACCCGACATTTGGCCTTATTGAAACTCATGCCATTGGTCTTGGCCCAACAGTCACGCCTGTCTAGATCCCTCTGCAGAGCCTTCCTGCCCTCAAGCAGATCGACACTTCGAGCCAGCTGAGCGTCATCCGCAAACTTACTGAGGGTGCACTCTATCCCTTCTATCCTGTGTCCAGCAGATCAAGGGAGGTTCTTCTCCCCATCTACTCAGCCTTGGTGAGACCTCACTTGGAGTACTGTGTCCAGTTCTGGGCTCCCCAGTTCAAGAGGAACAGGGATCCACTTGAGAGAGTCCAACAGAGGGCTACAAGGATGATTAAGGGACCGGAACACCTGCTATAAGAGGAAAGGCTGAGAGACCTGGGGCTTTTCAGCTTAGGGAGGAGAAGACTGAGGGGGAATCTAATTAATGTCTATAAATACATGAGGGCTGGGTGTCAAGAAGGCAGGGACAACCTCTTTTTACTTGTGCCTTGTGACAGGACAAGGGGCAATGGATTCAAACTCCAGCACAGGATGTTTCACCTCAACATCAGCAAGAACTTCTTTACTGTGAGGGTTACAGAGCACTTGAACAGGCTCCCCAGAGAGGTTGTGGAGTCTCCTTCCCTGAAGACTTTCAAGACCTGTCTGGATGCCCTTCTGAGTGATCTGCCCTAGTTTTTGGTCCTGCTCTGGCAGGGGGGTTGGACTCAATGATCTTTGGAGGTCCCTTCCAACCCCTAACATTCTGTGATTCTGTGATTCATCCAACTTCTCAATAAAGTTTTTAAACAGGAGCGGCCCCAGCACTGAGCCCTGGGGAACACCACTCGTGACCGGCTGCCAACTGGATTTAACTTCATTGAACATAACCCTTTGGACCCGGCCATCCAGCTTGTCTATATTGCCACACCAAAATTTCACACTTGACTTCTAGTTATAAATGTCTCTATGGACTACCTGCCAGTATGTTTCCAATCTCACACCTGTGCATACTGCCCCATTTGCAGAAAAGAGCCTTGTGTGTGCCCAGATCACATATACCATATGTATATCCACCTCCCAGTGCCCACCAGACAGAGCTTAGGTGTCCACAACAGGCTATTTGGGAACAAGTGTAACTGCTTTGGGTTTAATCAAGAATGGAGCACATATGTGGTGTATTTCACCAAGTTGGAGAGGTGGGAGGGGACTGTACAGCTCTAATTTCCATGGGTGGAAAGATAACTCTGGAAATGCTAGTGCCATATCCATAAGCCATAGTTAAATATTAGAGAATTAGTGAAGCATGATTCCCCTATTTGTACTACATGATGCCAGAAGGGAAATCGTAGATTCTGAAAACACACTAAAGCACAGTTATATTAACAACAGTTTTCTGCATAGGCTAACCTTGACTTCAACGGCTGCCATGACTGTCATCGATTTGAGCCTCAGGAGTGCAGGAGATTGAATTACATGCTGCGATATTAGACAGTGATATATTTAGCTTCTTTCTTGTCCATTCTCTTTCTATACACAAATAGTTGCAGTTTTTATGGATAGGATTAGACAACTGTAAGAGTTTGTAAAAATTGTTTTTGTTCTCCAAGTTTAACAAGAACTGATAACTATGATTATTTGCTCTCTCAGCCAGCTAAAGCTGTGATTCTGTTCTTTAACCTGTGAACTTCTATAATATGCATCTTTATCTGCAGTAAAGGTAATAATGATTTAAACTTACAACATCCTGTATACAGTTTTAGGAATGTACTTTCATGGAGCTTGTGTGATTTGTAAAAGTCTTGGATACCAAAAATACTTCAGCAAAAGGAACAAATGTCAGTCCAACAAAAGGTAGTAACTGTTAAGAAAATTTTAAAAATAAAATTATATTGGATATCCTCATGTGATATATATCCTCACCACCCCTTTCCTCTGCCTCCCTAATTCAAGGTGTTTTCAAGAGATTTTATTTATTACCATACTAAGTTCTAGAAGCAATAAATAGCTAGACAGAGGAGAAGGATAACAGCAGGGAGATATCAGCTGCAACATCGCTTTTGAACTCACAAGCAATAATTCTGTTGTTTACCGATGTATTACCGTTTTTATTTGATTTACCCTGAATTTAACACCTGCCTTTTTCCTTACTGCTTCTGAGAACTGTAAAAAAAACTTTTCTGAGCCCCTTTCAAGCTCTGTCTCCATCACTTCAGATAAAGGAATAATGTAATTTCCTATCAGTCATGGACATATATTTAAAATTAATATAGAATTCCATTGAGAGCTTCATTTCAGGTAGTCAGGATGTCAAATTATGTTTTAAGATTAAGGTAATTTTGAAGGGCAATGGTGAAAGTATTGCATAATGGCATCAAATTCTTCTTTATGGTACCTGAAGTCAAAAGAACTATTGCTGTCTCCCTCAGGAAGCTACTTTTTGATGGATTTATTGAGGCATCCCCTAAGAGCAACAGAGGAAACAAAGGGGTTAAAAATAGCTTACAAATAAAAGATTTGAGTAAAAAGGCAGTATTGTAGCAAAATCTGCCCCCATGTTTTTGTATTGCTTTGGGGAGGAAGAGAAAGCAACTGTTCAGAGTAAAATACAAGTTCTGTTTAATCTGACCATTCCCAAAGTATGCAGTTTTCTTCACATTAAAGCACCTTGCTAAGAAGAGGAGTCAAAGATTCAAAAATAAAAATAATAACAAAAAAAATGTCTAGTGTAGAAAGTTAATCACTTGTAATTGTTCAATTTGCTTGCAGTTAAAATATATCTTCATATTAATTTAATATATCTGGTACTATAGTGGAAATTTAGTCAGCGTAAGTGGCCTGTTATCAAGGAGAGCTTTTATAATTTGTAGATGCTTACTAAACTACAGCCTTTCCTGTTGCATCCTGACCTGCAGATTGAGTGCTCTGCCTTTATCACTCTGAGATTGGATTACTCATGAGCTCTGCACAGAGCTGCCTACAAAGCTCTTCTGCTACCCAAGCGCAAATGCAGGATTTATTGTCTATATGCAATGAAAAAAAACCTTCCTACCATCCCTGAACTGATAAAGAGGAGTTAAATGTTAAATTTAATTACCGCCTCATTCAGGATGTTACAGCAGACCTGGAAATATCAATCTTTCTGCATCTTTTATTATTGCCTTATATCTTGAAGTTGATTAAAACATGAATTCTGATCTAACCTGAGAAATAAAGAAAGCAATCTCCAGACTTTTGGTTGGGAATATCCCATTGGTTTGTAATATTTTGTCATTTGATAAGTACACCAGTTTTAAAAGGAAAGGAGGATTAGTGAATTTGGTTTTACATCTCCATAAAACCGATTCTTATTTTTAAATTAAACACTAGGAATCCACCGATATAAGTTCTAGAGAAGTGTTTTGAGAGGTTTATGGTAAAACACATACACATGGCTTGATCATTAAACCTATATTTTATCTAACAACAATGGTAAGTCTGACAAATTAAAAAAAGTATCAAATGAAAAACATTAGAAATGAAGCTCTGAAATTGAACTGAAGTAAACACAGTAGCAGTAAATAATGTGCAAACTGATTATTGCCTTCTGTAGCATATTGCTCTGTAGAAATTCATAAAGTCCAGCTTGTACCCCATGCTGTGGTTACTTGTCCCAGCTGAGTATGCCCAGTGTAGGGCTGACCAGGGCTGTAGGAACAGGAATCTTAAGTCACCCAAAGGAAAAATTGTAACTGAGACACTGAATGGAGCAGCTCTCCATTTTTCTCTGATTGTGGAGTGATTACTCAACATTAGCCATTAGCACACCAAAATTAACTAAGAAATAAAAGCAATCAGAACAATACAGCAGCTTTTACCTCCAAAGGGTTAAAACTCTCTAGATAGCTTGATGAAATTCAAATTATGCCTCAATTTGCAACTGCATGCAATGTATGCCTATCAAGAAAGACATGCTTTAGAAAGTTGCTTTTTTATAACAAGTGATTCTGATGCACTTCACAGCTTTAAGTAATTTTTTTAGGTTAGATGCAGAGTAAAACATTAAAATAAAAGCATAAAGATTTGAGAACTACTGTATCCTACACAAGAAGGAAGGAGGAAAAAGGTGGTTTTGATAATGATATACAGAAAAGATAATGTGAAACTATCCATAAGTTTATGACAGATCTGCTCTGAAAAACAACTTTGCACCTTTGAATACAAAATGTAGGTGGTAAATAGTCTGTAAATATGAACACACAAAAAAGCCCAGCATGACTAGTTCATATTAATTCCTTATCAGAGTAAAGGATAAGGTCACAATAAAAGGTGATTATACTATCAGCCTTTAAGCTAATGACATATTTATTGGTTTTTGATTGGATACTATTGGATGGTATATGAGCTGTTCTGGTACCAGAAACAACATTAGAGCCTCTAACTGAAAGCAACAGGTATTAAAAGGCCAACAATTAAGACTGTGACCTTATTTCATCTGAAGACATATGATAATTAGGTAACAGAGAAGGGGTAGCATGAAAAACAGTACTGATTATTGGTTTCAGAGTCTGCCCAGCTAAAGGCTTATTCTAAAGAACATAGTCATTGAAGAAGAATGGCTCCTGAGTTTTTCACTGGAAACCAATTTTTTTATTACCTCCTTAGGTATAGTTTTGATCTGAAGGAAAAGAACAAGTCAACAATCACTGTGACCAGAGGCTATGGACAGCTTTGTGAAAAACAGCCATCCGAATACAATCAGGCTGACAAAACCATTAATTTCATTTGCTAAAATTTAAAAATATTTAAAATGCAAAGTGAATTTGTAGGATGCAATATAAGGAAACATTGCTGACTGACAAATAAATAAGGACTAATGAGGATATGTAAAAAAATGTCTAAACTCCTTTTTGAACAGCAAGCCCAGAGGCACTGCTGTATAAAGTCCAAGAGATTTCATTCCTAACAAAAATCTTACAACAGAATCACAGACTGGTTAGGGTTGGAAGGGACCTTAAAGATCATCAGGTTCCAACACCCCTGCTATGAGTAGGGACACCTCACACTAGACCAGGTTGCACAAGGTCTCATCCAACCTGGCCTTAAACACCTCCACAACCTCCCCGGGCAACGTATTCCAGTGCCTTCTACCCTCATGATGAAGAATTTCTTCCTGATGTCTCACCTAAATATCCCCTCTTTCACTTTAAACAAGTATTTCTTGTCCTGTCATTGCCCTCTCTGGTGAAAAGCCCCTCCCCAGCTTTCCTGTAGGCCCCTTTCAGGTACTGGAAGGTCACTATAAGGTCTTCCCGGAGCCTTCTTGACAAAATCAGATAATTAATTTAATAGATACGCTTCCAGACAGTAAGAACGGAACAAACTTTTAAGCAGCTCTCTTCAGAAATGGTAGTAGTGAGGTTGCCTTAAATTATAGCAGAGAATACTAAGTGCCTGCATGAGAAGCTCAGGGGCAGACAGCGGGGCACTGACCCACCTGTCAGTGGTCTAAGCCCATGAGTCAAAGCCTAGAATGTAAAATTTGCTGGGTTACTCTGGTCTTTGTTAACAAATACAAACATTTAATATCTTTATTTACAAGAGCCATAAACTACTTACTTCCATTGCCCCAGAGTGCCTGACAGCCTTCCTAGTCTTTTGAGAGTAAAGGGAATTATTTTTCTGTTACAAATGTACCCTGGAAAATAAATGAAGTGTAAGTTTTCTATCACTTAGACTATGATTAATTTGCTTACAGTAGATTTTGTGTTGCATTTCATTTGCTTTGGGCTAGTTTCTGGCATTGTCAGTTACATTGAATCATACAGAAATACTCAGTTATAGGAATCAAACAATTTGTTAGAGCCTCCACAAGTGACAACATCAGCATGCATAAAGTGGCCTTATATTCCTTCCGGTTCCCTCATGAAATACAATTTCATAATGTAAAGGAGCAGAACAATTTAAGTGATAACAATCTAAGATAAGTTTCCTTCCACACTGATTGGAGGCTTTGCTATCTGCATTCACCATCTTGCTAAGAGCCACAAAAAGTCATACTGAAAGGTAGAGTAAATGCAGGTGCTGTAAAGACAGGAACAATGTGTGATCAGTGACTTCTTGTGCATTAAGTTAATATCTGGCCTCAGATCTTGGATCCTGATGACCAGTTACCTTATTCAGATGACACAAGTTATACAAATTCAGAGACTTTGATGGCTTTCGAGGGGCTGTTTACATCACCCGAGTGTCTCTGGGCTGCAGCTCCATTGCTTTCATGGGAAGGTAGTTAAAGGCTGCACAGAGATAACAATACCATCTTTGTCAGACCCAGACATTATCTGAGTAGGTAAAAATCCACACTTGTGTGACATGAGAAGATTTACAGTCTCTTTCCATTCTTTAGCCTCTGATTATACAATAACTGACTTAAATGGCCTTCTTTGAAAATTTACTACTGAATAAAATAAACTAGTATATCCTTTAAAGAACGCATGCATTTGAATGTGACTTTCCTCATACATTGTAGAGAATTTGCAGAAAAGATCATGAAGCTCTGTTAAAAATAGTTTATTCTGTCAGTAACGTTTGATGACAGAAATATGTATTTAAAACAAACAGAAGAAATGCCTGGAAAATGAGGCACTGTTCTTGGTAGCTCTGGGTACTCTGTAATTATTCCTAGTATGCAACTAGTGAGTCTGTCTTTGCAAAGAAAACAGAACAAGTATATCAGTTGCATTACTAACTCATTAAAAGATTAAAATATCCCATTAAAATTAAATTAAAGCCTATTAGGTTCATTGGCCCATTTGGATAGAATCACAGTATCACAGAATGGTTTGGGTTGGAAGGGACATTAAAGATCATCTAGTTCCATCTGCCCTGCATGGGCAGGGACACCTCTCACTAGACCAGGTAGCTCAGAGCCCCATCCAGCCTGGCCTTGAACACTTCCAGGGATGGGGCTTGCACAACTTCCCTGGGCAACCTGTTCCAGTGTCTCACCACCCTCACACTAAAGAATTTCCTCCTGATGCCTAATGTAAATCTCCCCTTTTCCAGTTTTGATCCATTCCCCCTCATCCTGTCACCACATGCACTTGTAAAAAGTCCTTCTCCAGCTTTCCTATAGGCCCCCTTCAGGCACTGGAAGACCACTATGAGATCCCCCCAGAGCTTTCTCTTCTCCAGGCTGAACAGCCCCAACTCTTTCAGCCTGTCTTCAGAGGAGAGGTGCTCCAGACCTCCAATTATCTTTGTGGCTCTCCTCTGGACTTTCTCCAGGAGCTCCATGTCCTTACATTGGGGGCACCAGAACAGGACAAAGTACTACAGGTGAGGTCTCACAAGAGCTGAGTAAAGGGGGAGAATGACCTCCCTGGCCCTGCTGGCCATGCTTCTTTTGATGCAGCCCAGGACACGGTTGGCTTTCTGGGCTGCAAGTGCACACTGCCTGCTTGTGTTGAGCTTCTCATCCATCATCACCCCCAAGCCCTTCTCCTCCGGATTGTTCTCGGTCCATTTGCCACACAGCCTGTATTTGTGCTTGTGACTGCCTCAACCCAGGTGCAGGACCTTGCACTTGGCCTTCATAAGCACCCTCAACTACAGCTAGCAATCTATGTGCCACATTAATCAGCCTCACTGAAGGCTTCCACTAACACAGCTCCAGAGCCTGCAATGTGAGCTGAATCATCAGCTGGTGATGGAGTTGGGGGAAGAGGGCACATACTTCATTATCAGACTTGTAGATTTGTCTGGGATCTTGGCTGATGAACCCAGATGTCGTCAGAATTAACTTTCTAAAGACTAAAATAACATTCACCTACTGGCACAAGAAAGACACTGAACTGCCCCAAGTGTGGTGCCTGGTAGACTAATGAAGAAATATAGCAAGGTAAGTATTATCATGCTAGAATGTGATGGTCCCCATATAGAAAGCATCACCTTTCTCAATGAATGTAAAACATAAACCTTTGCATGTCCTAAGAAACAAAAATCTACTAAAAACCATCAAAATTAAAGTCCTTTACTTTTGATGATGTCTTTATATTATTATTACCAAATCACAGATTCCCTTTTTAACTGTATCTTACATATTTACAGGGAACAGGTAATTCAGATATACTGGGAAAGAGAAAGCTGACTGATATAGGGAATATATATATATCAGCTTGTGAAAAAACATAAAAAACAACAAAATGAAATTCAATCATACATACTGTGTTAGAAGACAGGTTTCTTACTAGTTTTTAGAATAAGGAACATTTAGCTATTTGGCTCATTTTAAATTCTTGCAAAGCCCAGTAACTTGAAGCACTCTTGGACCATAGTATCTTGGCTAGCCGAAGCTGCAGAGAGGGCACTGAGCTCTCAATTAAAGAAAACAAGTATATGATGATAATGTCCATATTTAACTATGTTCTAAATCAAAGACAAAATTGTTACACTTGACAACTATGTGATCTTGCCCATTTCAGAGTTAGTACCCTTTGATTTCAGGGTTATTGGCCTTTTCTGGTATTCTTCATAATAAGAAGAGATTGATGCTACATTTCTGAGTACATTTAATTCTGCAGCATTCTCTACTTTCACACTACAGTCATTTATCTAGATGGTAAAACATATCTCACTCCAAAAATATAATCACTGGCTATTTTTATGATCAGAAAAAGAGTATCTGGTCAAGAAATGGAACCAATAGTATGTCACATAATGGAAAAAAATGGTAACATTGAAAAGCAATAACTTGAAAGAATAAGTGTAGCATTTAATGTCAATTACAGAGAAATCAATGAAACTGAATCTGTACTGTGCAAGCTATAGCCCATTAAAGTGTGACTAATCAATTTACGGCAAATTTTCTATATATTGTTACAATTTGCAATAATTTTCTCCCCTCTGTGTCCGGTAAGAATTTCCGTTTCCTCACAAAGTACTCTCCTATCACTTTCTTCTTCAGGATTCAAAAAGCAGTACTGACAAGAAGTAAAAACAGCCAAAAAATAAAATACTTCTAATTTTTCCTCTATTTTTTACCTTAAGACTGAATAGCCATTAAACAAAGCTAGAGAAATGTAATGGCCATAAAAGATGGAACATTAATTTACCTACAAGTGTATCAAGAGGTTTCATAAACCTTGTCTCAGAGGAACTTTATATTGGCACATATAAGATATATTTCATCTTTCCATCCATGGTCTGTGGTACCTCAATTTCCTGTGCCCAACTGGACACAGGGGAATGAGGTTCATGTATGAGCAAATCTGAAAAACGCAATGTACAGTTAAGCTAATTTATATGTTTCCACTAGCTTTAAAAGGGTCAATTCTGAAGCAATTGCAACCACTTAAAAAATATCCCCCAGTTCATGTTTACTATCAGTAAGATAAAAGATATAAATAAGCTTTTAAGTATACAGGAACAATACTTTCTTTTGTTATGTGGTTCTCCTTAACAGTATTTTAAATTCTTCCATAATCTACCTTCTCTGTCAAAAGCAGTTACCATAACTCAAATAGCAGATCTTTTTTAAAAAAAAAAAAAGAAAAAGTTAGTGGAGAAAAAGTGTTATTAATGAGGAAGAAAAAAAAAGACTTAAGAACTTCACTCCTTTCCTCTGCAGAACTGTCTTCTAGGATTTCTAGCTAGTTCATTCTTTAAGACAGACTTATTTTGCTTCTCCACTGGAAATGTTTATTTTTTGCTCTACTAGGAATTTGTTAGTAATATCCCCGTGAAGATGTTTGCAACATCACCATTTGATCAAGTCCCAGTATATCATTGGTTTACTAAAGTTTCAGTTTTCCTTTCCACCATGAACTTCATTCCAGATGGTCAGTTCTTTAATTGAATAAAGCAAGCCTAATGTCTGTAGCTTCTATCCTTTGTTTGTAAAGGACTTTGCATAATAAATGAGAAGGCTTTATTATTTGCACTCCATTCAGTGGAGAAAATGTTCAAGTTAAATAATGCAATTAAAGGTGAGAAGAGAGTAATTTTCTACAAAGTCTCTCAGTGGTTTTATCAGTAGGAGTCTTAAACCTTTAAAGGCTTTCACAGCAGCAATCTGTTCATTCATCACTCACAGGTTTTATTTTAGCAGTCATTAGGACCTACATCAAGACAATTCTACTAAATGTCATAGGCCTATAGGAGGCATGACACACACCTAAGATACAAATTCTTATTTCTAACAACTTTAACAAATAGTAGCTACATTGTTTGAAGCCAGCGGGGTTCTACAAGTTTTTATTTAGAGTTTTAGCCAGTGATACCCTGGATAAGCACTATTTTCTTTCTTCTGAAATAAAATGCACAGCTTCCACAGAAAACAAAGTTCAAATCAGGATGTAAATGATACTTGCTGTCAATAGTTAGTTCAACATACAATGTAATAAGCTGTTCAGACATACTCAATACTTTATGATTTCCTGATACACAGATACAAGTCCTGTTGGAGAAAGTGGCTCATCTACATCAGTATACTGCTCTTGGAAGCTGAAAATGTTATTTTCAAAGTAAAAATACACAAAAATTACAGAGCAACTATAAAAAACCCTCCATGACAAGCAGAAATTTATTTTAGGTCATGGAATTTCTCGTATTGTGTTGGAAATCTTAATAATTTAGAGAAGTGTCATATACATGTATTGATTTCAATTGAAAGCAGATTTGCTCAGCAACACTAGCATGCAATGTTTTTTTGTTCCAAGATGAAACATGAAGTTTAATTAATGAGTTATTATTTTGAAGGAAAGTTTCTTTTTTTGTTTCCTTTAGAAACACCCAGAAATCAAAATAAGTTGTAAATAAAGAACAGATCTCTTTCTTCTGAATAAATTGTCAATATCCTTTCCGGAGCCTTAATGCTCAGCTTTGGACATGCATTTACCCTCAATTAATATCCAAGTGTAAAATCCTCCTTACAATTTTATACTTGAAATCTACTCATGTTCTAGTTAGCTCATGCTGTTGCCCACATCCTCTTTGATGATAAGCTCTTTCTACTTAGAAATTCTAGCACAGCTCAAAATCCTCTCTGTCTTTTACAGCCTTAGCTCTGAAAAAATATTGGTAGACAACTTATAGTAAGCAAACACTGAAGAGCTCTTTAGAATAAATATCTATTTTTTGTAAATCTAGAAGAAATCCAAGTTCCTCTGAAGTAGATGGAAGGCTTTCTGATTGTGACATGCAGAAGGGGGAAGCTTTTCTACATGGCTTTAAGAATAGCACAGCATGGTGCTACCAAATTTTCTCTTTCTCATTCAACATCTAACTTTTGATGCAAGGAACTATATGAAATCATTAAAATGGCAATATTATTATTTTTTGTTTCTTTTTGCAAGCTTATGCTCAAGAACTACAAAGAAAAAAACTTTAAAGAATCTATCCAAAATGTCTGATTTCAAGCATATCAAAGCCAAAAAGGAAAAAAGTTACTTCACCTTACAGAGAACACTATTAAAATCCATGTATTAAATCATGCAATAACAACAGCTTTTCAAGCCCTACGTTTACAATAAAAAGCCTAAGGAAATATCACACATCATTTCCCACTAATTTTGTGTATTTCTTGTGATATAAGAACTCAAATGCACACCAAATGCTTACTTACTAGAGATTTCTCAGTGAGGGTTTCTAACTTCAAAAAGAGTAAATAAACAGTAAATAAACTACAAAGCTTTAAAGAAAAATGGCATAATTTCAGGTTAAAACCTGGACAATGGTTATTTGTGCATCAATTTATCAAGCATCTTTTAACTAGCTGGTCTTGTAAAAATATTTTGAAGTCAAAAGAGATGCATCCCAGCTGAGAATCTAGCTCTAAACACATTTGGGTTTGAATTTTGCTTATGCTGTGGTGTTTTCATTGCACTGTTGTTGTAACAATGTTAATGGGTCTTCAGTTAGACATACGGTATGTCTGAAATGTGTCCCTTCATTGCTCTCTAGTGCTAGTATATTGAAGTTATTGAAACACATCCATTAAAGTGAAAAGCACTAAATGTATATATCAGTTCTAGCACACGTTGAAGAACTTTACTAATTAAGGGGAAGTACATTCAGTACCTTGCATAAAGGAACTTTTAAATTCAGTAACTTGATCAAATATTGAAACCTTAATGTAAGACAGACAATCTTCATGGTGTCCTTATGGAGGGTTTGCAGTTGGACAATGCAAAGAATGGGATTGTTAACAAACTTGGTATAATCAAGACTCTACGAACCATCGCTCAAATATTTACTGTCAGTGTCATATGAAATTTAGCCTACAGACAGCAAGATCGTAATTCAGATTTATGTCTTGGATGGCTGACACTCGCAGGAAAATGAGAGATTTATTACACAGATACATATACACTAGTAATATCGGGGCATTACCTGCTTATTTTGTACCGTATCAGTACTTTCTACAAACACTGGTTCCATTAAAAACAGAGGTGCTGTCTCCCTCTCTGCTACCCCATTTATGCTTCCATTTAGCTGCTCTAAGCACCATGCATGGCTTCAAAGCTTGTTGCAGAAATGAGGGTACTTCAAATTAGCTTTTTCTTGCTAATGTAGCAGACAGAAGCCAAGAAGAAAAAGAACAAAAAGGTAAGAAACTTCCTCCTTGAACTGTGACCCATCTGCCACTGGTAGTGTAAAATATTGCATAATGCAAGATCTGCCTTAGTTCTGAGGTCACGGGGAGCATGGACATCATGTCATTCAAGAAAGACTGATCTCCCAGGATCATCCAACTCCCATAATTCAGCAAGATGTGAAAGCTGAGAGGTCTCCCCTGTCATAGTAGCAAGATTTTGCTGAGTTTATAAGTGAAATCTTGCAATTATGAGAGGAAACTGCTGCCGCTTAGGTGAGGGTAGGTTTCAGAAATAAATGGTAGGTAGATGTGAGGCAGAAGTCCCTATCTTAGTGTCCCTGCTAAGCTCAGCAAGATCATTACTTCTGTTTAGCTGTAGTTGTCTATAGTCTCATTTTCCCCCATTTTTTCTTTCACTTCGAGCACTCTCTCTCTATAAAAATAAATTGTGTTTTCCCTCTATAAGAAAGGGAAATTAGTTTATTGCTTTAATCTGCAAACTGCTGCAAAGTAAAGGCAAGCAAAGGGCAAAACTAGCACTAGCCTTTCTCAAAGCAGAGGTGAGAGTATGATGCAAAAGTTATCATCTCCCGTCAGCTCTCTGTTTCAGTCTCAGGTAAAAAACGTTCAGAACAACACATTTTCCAAGACAGTTGTCTTGGAAACTAGGCTTTTAAACTGTGCTGTTAAACACATATGGGGAGGTGAAGCTTCTACCTTCTCCACATGCCAAGGCCGCTGGAGAAGTTCTGTGTGCGCCTTGGAGACTGTTAAGAAGGCTTGAAGATACGTGTATGTATAGATATATACCTTTAAAGATATGTGTAAACACAGATATGCAACATTAAAATATCTTTGTAATGCCTATGTTATGCTTCTATTGTAATTTCTCTATTGTTCTCCCTATAGACCAGTACTGTGTATGGTTTTATTTGGGTTTTTTTACCTCTATGTTGAGCCTTGATTGATTAATTCTGTTTTATGCTTTTGTGTCTCCATTTTGATGTAACTTCCTTCCTGACATAAAAGCTTGTGAATTGATCTATATTGCCTTGATGAAGAGCAGTCATGAGTGAAACTTTCAGTATCTGTAAGTATACTCTGAGTAAACCCATTGATGTTCTTCTGTTATAAAACACAGTAAATTGTGTGTATAACATTTGTATGTATTCCAAGTTTCATACTACACATTTAGTGAGGACATATGTTGGCTATGCAAGAAGAAAAATACTAAATCAGTGACTATAAATTTTATCACACTCAGAATAAAATATTTATGAAAGTATAAGCAAAATCAGGATCTCGAGTAGATTTTCACTACTAGTTAATTCTTCTGAGCACATTTCTTGGTAGAAGTACCAGATGCAGTGAGGTCAGAAATGTTTTGTCCTCTATTACTTCTAGTGTCATAGGCAAAGGATTCAGAACCTCTTCTTACAATTAATATCTAAGGCCAAAACAATACATTTCCATTATATTATTCATAGCTTCTTTGTTTGCTACTTGATTTTGGCAAGCTGTAACACTCTAGTAAACTTTCATATTTTATCAAAAGACTAATAATGCCTTGCTTTCTTACAAATACCTCTCCTTGATCTAGCTGCCACCTTCATTTTTGTACAAATATAAAAAAATAAAGATGCTTGTGTTTGCAAAGAAAAAGATTGAAAATATGAACTGAATATATTCCAGAGACTCAGAAGCAGGAAAGAAAAGAAAATGAACACTCCTCCTAATAAAAGTTTGTAGTTTTTATATAATCGGGGTGAATAATGGATTCTTAATGGTTGATATTGGTAATATCACAGAAATGTAAAAGAATGATCCACCTCATAAATATGAGCTGGGGAAAATGGCATGTTTTCTCTCTTCAGCTATGTTAATAGTTGCTTCAAAATTATTCTGCAGTCAAAATGAACCTATGTTTGATACAGAATACGTGGAGAACTAAGTAAGAAACGTGTTGGAACTAATGAACGTGAGTAAAGAGCTATTTTAAAAACATTGGATGCAGTTTTTTGAGGAGAACAGGAAATACACATAAGAAGAAAATCTCCTTGCTCAATTATAAATTATTTTTCTATATCATGGATACTTTGTATGTATGTATAATTAAACAGTTCAATATGACACTAGAGGATAGGTACATGCCAGACATTAGAAAGAATTTTAGTATTGAAGTGGAGTCAATTTCTTGTCATAGCTTCCTAGTTCTGATTTCAATTGCTCTTCCACTTGAGAGAGATGCGGAGTTTCCTGAATGGACATATTTCATTTCACTAAGATCATTATTTTCTTTAACAAACAAAAAATGTTTAAAGAATTGTTGCAGACCAAGATGGGTAAAGCCGCGACCCACACCCCCTCCTCAGGGAATCGAGGGCTGAGGACCAATCCCCGCCACACTCACAAACAATGCTTAGGAATCAGTAGGTTTATTAAAAAAAAAATAATTAAAAAAAGCATTTTAAAGCTAGAGAGTCTTAATTCATATTTTAAAATTGTATTGTGGTGTCTGAAAATGCAGATGTGTTTTTAAACTGCCCTCTTAGACTCTAAGTAAACAGACACCAAGAAACTTAATACAAAATCAAGAAAATCTACAAAAGTTGGATAGTAAAAGGGTATGTCAATAACAAAAGGAATAGTGAAGTAGTATATGTAAGATTTATAGCCATGAGAGCTGCTCTAATCTTAGGAGTCGTTCCTATCACGCATTCTAGAACTTAGAAAGTTTAAAAAAATGCCTGTTACGACTGGAAAATTAGTATGTTTCTCAAGTTAGTTAAATTAGGCTTCAAATTGCTAATCTTTCTTTGTGCAGATTTATAACCTATCAGAATAAGATGTTAGTTTAGAAATGATTCTTCAATATTTTATTTGGAAATTTCTACTTAAACATTTTGGAAAATCAACACTCTTTTTCTACCAAAGGTTCTTTTTTCTCCACTAATCCACCTATTTAAACACCCATGGCTTGGACTGGCACACTCTTTGCTGTGTAAAAAACTGTCTGGATGGCCAGGCCCAAAAAGTTGTGATTAATCCAGCTGGCAGCTGGTCACAGGTGGGGTTCCCCAGGGCTCAGTGTTGGGGCCGGTTCTCTTTAATATCTTTATCAACAATCTGGACAAGGGGAGCCAATGCACCCTCAGTAACTTTGCAGATTAAACCAAGTTGGGCAGAAGTGTTGATCAGCTTGAGGGTAGGAAGGCCCTGCAGAGGCATCTGGACTGGCTGCATTGATGGGCTGAGGCCAGTTCTATGAGGTTCAACATGGGCAAGTGCTGGGTCCTGCACTTGGGTCACAACAATCCCATGCAACGCTACAGGCTTGGGGAAGGGTGGCTGGAAAGCTGCCCGGCAGAAAAGTACCTGGGGGTGTTGGTCAACAGCCAGTTTAATGAGAGCCAGCAGTTTGGCCAGGTGGCCAAGATCAAAGGCATCCTGGCTTGTATCAGTAATAGTGTTGCCAACAGGAGTAGGGAAGTGATCGTGCCCCTGTACCCAGCACTGGTGAGGCCACACCTCGAGTACTGTGTTCAGTTCTGCGCCCCTCACTACAAGAAGGACACTGAGATGATGGAGTGTGTCCAGAGAAGAGCAACCAAGCTGGTGCAGGGTCTAGAGCACAAGTCCTATTAGGTGTGGCTGACGGAAGTGGGATTGTTTAATTTGGAGAAGAGGAGGCTGAGTGGAGACTTAATCGCTCTGTACAACTACCTGAAAAGAGGTTCTAGAGAGGTGGCTGTTGGTCTCTTCTCCCAAGTAACATGTAACAGAACAAGAGGAAATGGCCTCAAGTTGTGCCAGGGGAGGTTTAGATTGGATTTTAGAAATTATTTATTTACCAAAAAGGTTGTCAAGTGTTGGAACAGGCTGCCCAGGGAAGTGGTGGAGTCACCATCCCTGGAGGTATTTGAGAGGTGTGTAGATGTGGTGCTTAGGGACATGGTTTATTAGTGGCAAGCTTGGCACTGTGCTAGGTTAATGGTTGGACTTGATTATCTTAATGATCTTTTCAACGAAAATGATTCTCTGATTCTATAAAGCCACTTCTGTTTACATAATTAAGATGGTAATTTTTCCATATCTTTTCATCAACAAGTGTATGTGGCATCTATACTAGCAGGTTTGATTCAGTTTATTCCTTTGCATAAAATAAACTAATTTAGTACTAGTATTTAAGTTAATTCCAAGTTGCAAACTGTTCTATTAGTTCAGCTTAAACCCACAGCTGTACCAATTCACTTGGAAAGTTGACTTAAAAGTTTTTTTTCTTGATAATTTTTTGTAAACCCACTTTTAGAACGCAGAAAGCATTCCCCCAAATAGTTATATTGTCATAGTATCTAAATCATATTTGATGTCAAGGAAAGCTTGTCTACATATCACAAAGCCTCAGTGAAAATGTAGCTTAGTCATGAACAAAGCACTCTCTTAATGTACTATGATATAATCAATCACCTGAAGTTCAAAAAATAGATCATCTCTTCTTTAAAGAAAAAAACATGTCCTAGCAATTCCGGATGTGGTAGAGGGAACTCTACATCACAGAGATATGAGAATTTGTCTTTTTATTTTCCTGTACCATCAGGAACTAGGAGGCAATATTGCAAACCATTCAGTGATGCAGGAAGACAAAATAAACTGCTTTTTGCTAACCTCATCCAAGTGGTAAAGAGGGTTATTAAGTTTAGAGGGAATATATGTCCATTGATTTTATGCCAGGGTATCAGGGACTTCAAGAAAATTGAGAGACCCAAGATGCTCTCCAAAAGTGAACTATAAGAAGTAAGCTAAAATGTGAATAACAGGGAATACTGAGGATGGAACATGAATCGCTCTTATTAAGTGGCCACCTCTACGTTAGTTCCACAGAAAGCACTGAAGAGATCACTAGCTTATTGCCTCTGATAACAAGGAAACACAGTTTATAAATCAAACTCATATGTTCATCTCTATTTCTAGCTACCCTACCTTCATGGAAAGCAGTTCTAAACCCTCTCCTCAGAGATTAGAAACTTACTTCTGATTTCCAACTGAAAATAATCCACTTTTTTTTTGTTCGTCGAAATACCTTCTCAATTCATGCAGTGATTGCATTTCTTTTTTTTCATGGCTGTTCATTGATATCCTGACCCATAAAGACAGGTCTTCTTTCACTTATTTTATATTACCTAAAGATAATGCTCATAACTTGTTCCAACAGAAATTCCTTAGTCCCTCAGTGTGTAACATTGCACTTCACAATATAATATTCTTGTGCAAAACATTCTGACAACAGTGTCAAGAAAGAAATATTAAATGTTCCCTCTCTTGCTTGCTGTCCAAAGTTTTATATGAAAGCCTCCAGCATCACAGTTTACTTTCCTTAAAAAAATATCCTGCTTAAAACCAAAGCTCTAACAGAAGTTCTGTTACCCCATGGCTCCCAAACCAGGCTATCCTGCTTACCAAATAACTTCCTACACCATGAGAATCAAACCCAACACAGAGAACAACATATACTGCAATTCCTCAGAAAAAGAAGTTCCTGCTCAAGTCACTATTTACGGAAGGAGACACTTTCTAAGATTCATGCCAGTATTTCCCTTGATGGTAGGGGGTGAAGCCCTGCAATCTAGAACATAGGCTGAGGTTGCTTAGTCTTTTTTGAAGGGATGATCCAAAATCAGACTGATGCTACGCGCCCAGACACTGTGAATAACCTTGCCCTCTAATGCTATTTCTGTGTGAGAAGTCCCAGTTTTCAAATATATTGGCTTGCACTGCCTGTCTTCAAGGGATAACATGGAAGAAAAAGCCATTGTACCTGTAATAAATACTTAGATTGGGAGCTTGCATGGTAGCATGTGTTTAAATCTACTAGTAAACTGTTGCACATCACCATACACATTGCATCATCCCCTCTAAAGAGGCAAATTCAGCACAGATCAGCACACATATGGGTTGCCATACCTAAATTACACAAAGAGATTTAGACTTAGACCAACATCCACACTTTATGTGGTACTACTGTCATCATTTAAGCTCCTGTCATGACCTTTTACTGCAGCTACAATTCTAAAACGTGTGCTCAGAGCAGACTGAACTACATAGTTTTGGAAAGGATACAAACATTTTTGGTGGAGTAGCAAATAAAACATTTCCTTGAAAAACACTGCTTAAATGATTCACCAGGGATGAGGAAGCACTATTAGAAGTACTGGAGGAGGCTTTTGACAGAAAACTGATCCAGTTAGGCAAGGGGAAGTTAGACACATGGTGCAATGAATGAAAGGAAGCAGAAAGCAAAGGGAGAAGGTAACAGTGAAGGAAGAAAGGTAACAGAAGAAAGGACTAGAGAAAATTAACAGAGAGATAAGCCAACAGGGAAATCCCACATACAAAGAAGAATGAAAACAAACTATTTGGAAAAAAAAAAAAAGCCAAAGGAAAAAAAAACAAACCAGTGTTAATTAGGAAAAAGAAAGATGAAAAGAGTATCCCAGAAAAAATGAGAGGTAATAAGAGAAACAGAAGATGAAGAAACATGGCCGTGGGCTCACGGCTATTAATTTAATTACTAGTGATCTTTCAGTCTGACTTCTCTGCTACAAGAGTGTTCCTGCTCACTGCAGACCTTCACAGAATGATGTTAGCTTTCAATGACTCTCTAGGCTTTCAACCCATAGGATTTCAGTGCCTGGGTTTTGGAACTGCACAACTGCTCAGAATAAATTCTGTTCTACTGCACTTATAAACTTCAGTCTGGACAGATAGACAGGCTAGGAAAATAACAAAAAACCCGATTATTTTAATGTAAAAATCTTTTTTTTTTTTTTCCTAATAAGCAAACTTCAAGTTTTACTTCATTTTTTAAAAAATATTATTCAAAACCATTGTTTACAGTGGTTAGTCTAAGGGCTTCTTCAAAGATTACATTATTTTGGCATATTGCATAATAATTACTGCACATTCTCCAGATCAATTTGCAAAACCTCGGGGTAAATGTTGCCTCTAAAATGGTGTAGAACGCAGGTTCAGTTTGGAGCCTGTTAAATGAAACTGCAACAGTTTAAAAGACAGCTAAATATAGTGTTACACAGCACTGTAGTTCATTTCAGCTGGAGTACCAGTTATTCATGTTCTATTACTCATAATTTCAAGCAAGTGGAGGGAAAAAAATTCATTGACCTTGAACAACCTCAAATAAATTTGGTCTATAAACTTTGATATATCCTTCCTTCTGACTGCAATACCTTTTTCAGTGTGCAAGTTCTCTTCTAAGAATAATAAAAAATGACCATTTCATCAAGCTTTTGAAACTACTGATATTGAATCTTTAACTGAAAAAAAGTTCACCACAGTGCGTAGTGACCGGTATTAATTACTAATTTTATATAAAACGACATCCCAAATTAATTAGCAATGAGTTATTGTGGTGGATATATGCCAAATCTCAGATTGTTTTGGGCAGAAATATCATGGTATTAAAAATTTAACATGCTGTGGGATGCTCTTATTACACTGGTCAATCATTAATTTCCTTTGATCCCTAGAAAGTAATTTTTGTTGCACTCAGCTGTAACTGATTGTGAACAGCTTTTTTATTCAGGCTCCTAATGTACTTTTCCCCAGTTGCTTTCCTCTGATTGAAACTATTTGCAGTTACACACTTTATCACACAGCACAGGCCCATTGCTTTTCTGTGACTATATACTAACAGTCATTTAATATCATATGTTAATATAATTTGCATTTATAGTGTTTTTCTGAAAGAAATTCTAGAAGTACAGCAACAGCAAATATTTGAAATGATCGATGGAAACTGGGAGAAATCACAGATGTGCAAAGTATTTCTTTTTAATCTGAAATAACTAAGAGTAATCCTGCTATTTTACCCTTTAAGCAAAAATACAGTTATTAAAAGCAGACTTTTTTACTTCAATCAGGACACTGTAAACATAGTTTTTGTGTAAGTTTGTATTACCACACTATTACTAACACATTAATTATTACCATTTTATTGATTTTATTCTACATCAGGGAAATAGCTTTTCTTTAAAGTAGTCATAAACCTTGCTATTGCCAGATTCCTAGAGGAGAAAAAAATTGTGCTTTTTTGGTTTTTTGCTTGTTTTTTAAATTCCGTTATTATGGAAACTAAATTATATTTTAAAATTGTGTAAACATTTGCATAAATCTGTAAAATCAAGCATTTTTATTATTAAATTTTAAATATAAAATCAGTCAATCATAGAACCATTAAGACTTTAATGGCTGATTTCAAAGACTGCATAGCCCAACCAGAGCCCTCTCTGCTCCAAGTAGGGTCAGCTAAAGAAGGATGCCCAGGGCTCTCTGCAGTTGTGCTTTAAATACCTTTTTTGAATAAAAAAGCTGGACACTCTTAAATATTTAAAAATTTAATTACTACATGTATTTCAGATTTTAAAAGCTAACCAAAGTAAGACTTTTATTTGATATGTAACTTCTTTCCACCTAGTCTTTTCTGTTTTTCAAAAAACTGCAGAGTGTTATGACTAAATGATGATTATTTGATTATAAAAATCAACTCCATTTCTTACCTTTCAAAACAGTAATTCGAAATTTTGCAGATATTTACCAGAAAAAGAATATTTCTGAAATATTCAATGAGAGGATAAACTAAGACACATTTTATATGAATGATTATACAAAATTTTTATTAGATATTACAAAAAACCGTTCTAGAAAGCACTAGTTATTAACTTTATATGAGCTTAGATATACTTTAAATTTAGCTTCTTTTTTCAAGTAAATCTTAAATTAATAAAGCTTTAGCATAACAATATCTACACAGACAATAGAAGGAAAGAGGAGAAGCCATCCTAAGTAAATCACTCCTTTATAGTGCTTGCTACAATCAGGCGCTGGTGGACAGCGATGGGAAACCTGATGAAATAATATGCTCTTCTTCTCTCACCAGTCACATTAAAGTATGATTCATGCCTTATGGCAGTTTTGGAAAGATGCAATCTTGGAATCAGCGCCATCTTACTCTCCCTTCCATGGAGAAGGAATGTCTTCTGACACTGTAAATACAGTTTCACGAGTCTTCATATTAAGCCTTTCAGTTTCTACCTTCAATATCTCACAACCACTCCCATCCTGTTCTATTAAAATAGATTGGTTTTGGAAAGCTACTACTAGTTAACTAGTTTATTTCAGCCTAACTGCTTCACTTGGACCTTCAGACTTGAAAACAATGCATAAAGGGATGCACCTATCAATCAACCAATCTTTTCTTATAAAAAAAATAAATGCATGGAAGTTAACACGATTGAAGTATTCCTAACTTCTGTTTTTAAAGAGCTTAAAACTTTTCTGTAAATCAAATAACATTAAATCTTTTACACAAGAAAGCAATGGCTTTACTTTCGTTTCTCTACCGTTTTTATCCCTTATTTGTATCGCAGACTATTTCAAATCAAAACTAATATTCAAATTATATGGAACTTGAGACCTGCTTACTTCAAGTAACTGTCCCACTATGAAAATGAATGCATTAAACTATTTTTCATGTTCAAATAAGAAGTGGCAAGGCACTCAGTAATTATGATATTTCTAGGCAGTTAATGGGAAGGAATGAGGAAAAACAGATGACATTTTTAGTTTTCAAATTGGTTACATACCTTGTGAATTCTTTAAGTCCCTGATAGTGACAAGATTTTCATGGACCACCAGATGTTCAAAAAGTAAAAAAACCCTACAAATATCATGTTCACCAATGTAGTCCACGTATTTGCTTGTTTGGGAATTCTTGTACTTAATAGAAATAATAACAAAAGCAAAAATATTTTATATCATAATTGTCTTGACTTAGCAAGAGTAGTGGTAAAGGTTACCATTGGTATAATCAAATGTGAATTTCTTAAATATTTTATTATAGCAAGTTAAATTTAAGATATGCATGAATGCCTTGTATTGCCTCATTTAATTATAATCTAAATTAGAAATATGGTGTATTTTTAAAGAAATGTGTCCCTTTTTATCGTGATACATGTAAAGTTGCCACTGATGTATCAGTAATTTGACATTAAAAAATGAACACAGAAAGTTTCATAATGACAGCATGAAAATATATGTGCTCTTTGGTATTGGGGAATTCATTTATGCAATATCTATAATTTATTTGCACAAACTGTAGGTCTGCTATTTAGGTATTAGTTACATGAAGAATCCTGAAAATGTTTTGGTCGAAATAGTTGGTTTTTTAAAGAAAATATTCTAGGATTATTTCTGAATGCATAGAAGAAATTATGTCAACATTTTCTGTTTTCCTGGACTTCATGTCCATCTTATTAGCTTCCTGTGACAGTTCAGTCTCCACACTTAGATTTGTAAACTGCTCCAAGTGTGACTTTATTTACCGCTATTTTATTCTGTTTGTAATTTATTCATTTTTTTTCTTTTCTCAGTTTAGTAAGTCACCAAGAGGCTGCAGCATACATAATGTGTACCAGCTCTTGTCAACTACTCTTCCAGTCACGTTTGATCCCTTTGGAGAAGTTCCAGACTTCGCCAGCCTGGAAGTTCTCTTCTAATGCAAATTAAATCTCCCTTACCATCACTCGGCTCGCCACATTCAACTGGCTGTGTTGACAGTGACAGTCCTGTAATTGCTACTTCTTCCTGCTACTTTTCGTCTAATAGTGTTCCAAGTCATATTGGGAAAATATACACAGTAAGGAAGATATGTTAAGGATTCCAGTATTTCTTCCTATCTCTGACTGCATTTTCAAAAAGTTGCTAAATGAGAACAAATAAGCTAAAACACCGGGAGAAGGTAACTTGCTCACCTCAGTATTTTCTGTATACCATTGAATACTTCCCAAATTTCTAGTCTTGTAGGCATTTGTAAGGCATTTCAACTCCTGATTTAAGAAAGTAATGTGAATGTAACAGATGTATTATGCTAAGTGATCATCCTTTGCTATTGCCAGATTCTTCCCTGGATTTTTTTTTTCCAAAATCTCGAATACAGGATATTTGGAATAGTTTCTCTTTATTTTGGGGGATGGAAGAATAAAAACTTACTTTTCTTGTGAGAGTAAGGATTTTCTTTAGAGTCTTTGTCTAGAATAGCTGAAGAAATTACACAGATTGTAAAATCAGTTTTCTCCTGTATATGAAACATCAAATAGATTAAATGTTTGAAGATGGCTTTTTTTTTTTTTTTTTTGTGAGGAATGAGTAACTTCCAATTAATAATTTACTGAGCAAATTGAGTGGATTTTTCTACGTCCACAAAATACACAAGCAGATCACAATTTTCTCTCATTTATTCATTAGCTGAAACCATTTGCCAAATTCTTGTATGTGATACTTGTAACAGAATATTGATTGTGAAGGGTTCTCTTAAAGCCCTACACAGCAGATACGCTTTTTTTGTGAGATGGCTCACAGGGTAAAGCTCCTTTACTGAATGGATGACTGCCTAAGCATTTCTATAAACGTGTATATGGATTTCAATTTTGTTTAGCACATATTTTTATGGAAATAACATTGTAGTTCACCTTCTGTGAACTTTATGTTTGGGAAGAATCAATGGTTCACTGTATACTGCAGAAAAAAGCATAACACCAGGAAGAGCATAATGTGAAACTCCAATATTTGAATTCCATTTCCTTTCTTGCAAGTTATGTTGATTTTTTAAAAACAACACAGTTGAAAACAAAATTATAAACAGACAAACCACACCCAGACTCATGGTCCTCTAAGCTGTATTTCATAAATAGTATCCAAATTATACAAAGTCCTGACAGAGCCAGAAGAATGTTTTCTATAGATAATATCTACTTAGATAATTGCATTATAAGCTGATTTCAAGTTTACTTATAAGATTAAAGATCTTTCTGATGAAGTCAACTATATATATAATAGTTGTTTATAGGGATAGAGCTTAATAATATTAATCATGAAAACAAACCAACATTGAGAAATGTAAGCACAGAATGAGTTCAGAACTGGCAGATGTGGAATCAGAGTTGTCATCATCCAGAGTAACATCTTTAGCACAGTTTTGTGGGATTTAAACCATTATTAAACTACCAGATCTAGGCAATGCTATATGTGTTTTTCATCAAGAATTTGTTGTAAATTACACTGTTTGAAGTGAACTAGAAAAGAAACCATGAATTTTGAAAATCAATTATAAAAAGAAACAATTAGCAAAGAACATAAAGAATGCATATTAAATAAAAGTGCCCGTACTCTGGAAAGCACTGATTTTTTGATTCAGACTAAGGCAAATCAGTGTACATAGAACTGCAGCAAAAAGATGTATTCTAAAATAATATTTAAAAAAGGGATATACTTAGACTTATTCTGAGCATAAGAAATTTGTGACACTAACACAGCAGTACTGCAGTAATATCTGATATTAGTATTTTGAATCTGGATAGCCTGAAATAAACTCACAGCAGCAACTTATGGATGGGAAAAAAATGCTCTAGAATGAGAGAACGGAAACATTAAGTGGCTAACTTATTCAGCTTATTAGAGAAAAATGGAAGTGTTTTTGCATCTCAAAAAAACCCCCCAAACCAACAAACCAAACAAAAAAAAACCACCAAAAAACAAAACCAAAGAAACAAACAAAAAAAAACCCAACAAGACAAATATTGCCTGTAAGCCAAAGAGTATTTTAACCAACTTTAGGTAAAATTGTCTTCTTGCAATCATAAGCCCTGCAGAGTCTCCATCACTTAGAGCAACCTGCACAGAATGCACAGATACAGCTAGCTGTAATACCAGTGTGATCAGAACCAAAACCACCTCTGCAAGAGACAGTGCTTGTAGTATATTTCCAAATGCTCTTGGGGAAACTATTTTTTAATTGGGATCTGACTGCTATCCTGTTCTGACTTCACATCTAGCTGATGTGGTGGTGTTAAGTCAGAGGCTGGACTTGATGATCTTAAAGGTCTTTCCCAGCCTTGGTGATTTTGTTATTCTGTGGAGATGTCTTTTGGGGATGCCAGTTTGGAGTCTTCATGTCAGGCAGGAGCCCACATGATCCAGGAACGGCTGACGTTTTGCTGTATAGTGCCATTAATTCCAGTTCTTTGAGTGAAATTCAAAGATACTGAATGAAATTCAAAGATACCAGTTGGCTTAAGAAGCAACACAACTGTGATTATCTGCCTCTGTGCCTACAATAATAAAGATTTCTGGGCTTAAGCAGTAATTCTAACCAAGATATATAGCCACAGACAGCTGAAAGCTGAATGTAAGGCATGAACTTCAAAGTAAGAATATTTGACCGTTGGATCAAATTACCATAAAATTGGATTCTCTGACTCTTCATGGAGTCAAAGCAAGACTAGATACCCTTCTGGAAAATAAATTTGGCCAAACATGATATGCTTTAGTGAAAAATAAGCTATTATGCTCGTTCAGTGTTTGGTATGAAACTGAAATCTATGCAAGCAGTTATACTACCTGGCCATTTAACACTAGAGATTAAACACAATCTATTAACTTCATTGCCACCAACCTCATTCATTCTTTTGTCATAGGTTATGGTCACAACCATGGTACTTCCCTGGTAAGATCAGAGCTGTGCATGGGCATGAATCTGACTTCTGCCTGCAAACTAATTCCATGGAAAATAACCAAGTCATCAGTGGAGCAAAGACCAACGTCCTTATTGTGCTTTCCAACCCACTGTATTCACTTAGATTCCACATAAAAGGCAGTACAAACCAGTTTTTTTTGTCTGAATTTCTTTCTACACAATACTTTTTCTAGTGTTTGGTCAGTTCTGACTGACATATATAGACCTGCTTATATATAACTGGACTGCAGACTGGTTTGGACAGGCAAATAATCACAGAATCATAGAAACACAGAACACCAGGTTGGAAGGGACTTCAGGATCATCTGGTTCAACCTTTCTTGGCAAAAGCACGGTCTAGGCAAGATGGCCCAACAACCTCTACAGCTGAATCTTAAATGTGTTAAACGTTGGGGAACCCGCTGCTTGCCTGGGGAGATTATTCAAACGGATGATTGCTCTCACTGTGAAAAATTTTCCTCGTGTCCAATCAGAATCTTCCCAGGAGTAACTTGTACCCATTACCCTTCATGTTTTCCACATGACTCCTTGTAAAAAAGCAGGCTACCATCTTCTTGGCAGCCATCCTTTAAGTACTGGTACTTGACAATGAGGTGTCACCTAAACCTTCTTTTCTCCAGGCTGAACAAACCCAGTTCTCTCAGCCTTCCCTACATGGCAGGCTTCCCAGGCTTTGATCATCTTTGTGGCCCTTCTCCAGACCCTCTCCAGCCTGTCCACATCTTTTCTGTGTAGTGGGGACCAGAAGTGAACACAGTGTTCCAGGTATGGCCTGACAAGTGGTGAGCAGAGTGAGATGACTTCTTTATCTCTGCTGGTGATGCCCTTGTTGATGCAACCCGGCATCTTTTTGGCTTTCTTTGCTGCAGTGACACACAGTTCACCCATATTGAACTTGTCTACCAGGACCTTCAGGTCCCTTTTCAAAGAGCTGGGCCCCAGCTGGGTAGATCCCAGCCTGTGCTGCACTCCTGCCTTATGTTTTCCCAGGTGCATGACCTTACATTTTTCTATGTTAAATAAAATGCTGATTCCATTGGATGTTGACCATTTCTGCCAAAATTCTGATTTCTAGTTTTGCAAGATCTACATCTGTTAAGCCATCATTATCAGAGCGTTAAATCAGGTAACAGAGCGTTAACTCAGGTAATGTATAAAGTAGTAATACACTAAAATGTTACATAAATAACCTGCATTAGCACTTTTTCTGCACATCTATTGTCTTCTAGTGTGATAATTTTGCATCCAAGGAGTTAAGAAATGTCCACCTTAGAAGTGTGTAAAGTTAGGGGTCAGTTATAAGAAAGGGCAAAAAAGAAAAGCATCTATATTTACCAATTAAATATTTCTGAAAGAAAATCATTGTGCTTCCATCATTAGCAAAAATAATCACTGAGCAACAATGACTTAGCATTAAAAAGGGAGAATTAAACATTGAGAAAAAGCATAGACAAGGAATCTGACAATAGCAGTATGGCAATCTAAAAACCTACCTGTAATTTACTGGCTGTAGTAATAAGACACTGCAAGAAAAAAATATCAATATTTAATAATGGATGTTGTCCGTGATTTAATAAATAACTTTCTGAATTCAAAAATTTAATTTCAAAGACTACAATGTAATTGAAATAAATACCTTATCTTTCCATTTGCTAATCCAGCTTGTTATCACAATGTCAAAGGGTAGGTTTGCCTGGATCCCTGGCAGCATATAAAGATTGCTGAGATTCATCTAACTCTCTTGTCACTACTCTACTCTGCTCTTGGACTAGGCAATAATATTACTAAAGGTGTCACCATAAGAAGATCAGAAGTGACAATATGAGACAGAAAACATGAATTCAGTGCTATTGAGAGCTACTGTTACCATCCAGTTCTGGGTGAAACACAGGGTCATAAAACAGAGGTGATACTGGAGGATGAAAGCACTGAAATACAGCATGAAAAGATTATACAGTTACAAAGATAGTGTTAAAGGAGTGTTTTAGCTTATCACAGAATCAGAGAATGTTAGGGGTTAGAAGGGACCTTGAAAGATCATCTAGTCAAACCCTCCTGCCAGAGCAGGATCCCCTAGAGCAGCTCACACAGGAATGCATCCAGGAGGGTTCTGAATGTCTCCAGAGAAGGAGTCTCCACAACCTCTCTGGGCAGCCTGTTCCAGTGTTCTGTCATGTGACCAAAAAAAACCAACAAAAACCAAAAAACAAAAAACAATGAGAAATGATCAGAAATGTGATTCCGCAAAATCAGCATTTAACAATGTATGGTTTCTTAGTGAAACCCTGCATTTGCTGAAAAAAGGGAGAATTTAACTTCGTTTTTACATCTGTGTAAGACACAATGATACAAAACAGAATAATAACATTTGGGAATTTATGCAATTCCTACTTTAAGGAAGTCTCACCTCTGTGCCCAGCAAGATCACAGAGAAGATCCTCCTGAAGGCTCTGCTAAGGCACATAGAAAACGTGGAGGTGGTTGGTGACAGCCAACATGGCTTCACCAAAGGCAAATCAAGCCTGACAAATTTGGTGGCCTTTTACAATGGGGTCACAGCATCAGGGGACAGGGGAAGAGCAACTGATGTCATCTACCTGAACTTGTGAAAAGCATTCAGCAATGTCCTGTATGACATTCTGGTCTCAAAACTGGAAGGATATGGATTGGATGGATGGACCACTAAGTGGATAAGGAATTGGCTGGATGGTCACATAGTGACCAGAATAGTAGTGATCAACAGCTCGATGTCCAGATGGCAAACCAGTGACAAGTGGCATTCCTCAGGGGTCAGTACTTGGACCAGTGCTGTTTAAAATCTTTGTCAGTGACATGAACAGTGTGATTGAGTGCACCCTCAGCAAGTTTATTGATGACACCAAGCTGTGTGTTTCTGAAAACTATTTTTGTGCCACCCTTCTGAAAAGCAAGATTTTCTTTCATGTCTTTTCTTGCAAGACATCCATTTCGACCTCTGATCTTTCATTGTAAACACAGGAAGTGCTACATAAATGCTAAGTACTCCCACTCATCAGACAAAAAAAATAAATTGTTACTTCTATTGAATATTTAGTAACTGGCAGATGGCTTTATGTCAAGGGAATGTCATGCTTTTCATTGAAATTCTGGCTTTACTGAAAAAAGTCAAAACACTGCCATCATTTACACCATTGACATGACACACTATGTACAATCAAACACCCATTTTGCCCCTTGAATGTAGAAGGTCCTTCTCTTACTTCATTTTTCCCTTAGTGTTTTAGACAGCTTTACTTACTAAAAATGTGTCACAATTGCGAGCTGTGGTAGTTGACGAGAGGGAGAGGGAGAGTGCAAAGTTCTGTACCTTGGTTAGGGCAATCCCAAGGACAAATACAGGTTGGGTTGAGAATGGATTGAGAGCAGTCCTGAGGAAAAGTACTTGGGCGTGCTGGTTAATGAAAAGCTCAACACAGCCAGGAATGTACACTTGCAGCCCAGAAAGCCAACTGTGTCCTGGGCTGCATCAAAAGAAGCATGGCCAGCAGAGCCAGGGAGGTGATTCTCCCCCTCGACTCCATCTGGAGTACTGTGTTCAGCTCTGTCCCCTGCTGGATAAGAAGGACACGGAGCTGTTGGGAGCAAGTCCAGAGGAGGGCCACAAAGATGATCAGAGGGCTGGAGCACCTCTCCTCTGAAGACAGGCTGAGAGAGTTCAGGTTGTTCAGCCTGGAGAATAGAAGGCTCCAGGGAGACCTTATAGTAGCCTCCCAGTACCTGAAGGGGCCTACACGAAAGCTCAAAAGGCACTTTTTACAAGTGCATGTAGTGACAGGACGAGGGGGAATGGTTTCAAACTGAAAGAGGGGAGATTTAGGTTACATAGTAGGTAGAAATTTTTTACTATGAGGGTGGTGAGACACTGGAACAGGTTTCCAGAGAAATTCTGAATACCCCCTGCCTGGAAATGTTCAAGGCCAGGTTGGGTGGGGCTTTGAGCAACCTGGTCTAGTGAGAGGTGTCCCTGCCCATGCAGGGGGGTTGGAACTAGATGATCTTTAATGTCCCTTCCAACCCAAACCATTCTATGATTCTGTGATTCTAACTAATTACTTTTCATATTCCCCATACAGTTTCTTAGCTCCCATCTATAATATATAGACCTTTGGAAGATTTTTGCCTAAGCTTTTCTCAAGTTTTCTTAAAGTACATCTGCATGGAAGGATGCATGAAATCTCAAATGCTCCGTTTACCAGGAATTGTTTTTCTGTTCCCTTATTCTCGATCAAATCCTTAAACAAAATTGTCCACAAAACCATACATTCACTCATGCCTTAATTATTGTAAAACTAACATGTATTACCTGTCTAATGGCTATATGGCCAAGTAGCGATGTAGGTAGTTACAAGTAACAACAGAGTATTCTTCAGGAGTATTGGTAGAAAAATAGTAACAAACAAACACTTCTATTTTGGAGAAAATACACTATGTTCTATTGTTTTTCTTTGAAATTAAAGATCTTTAGATATTTATACTGAAAAACTGGTGCAAAAAAGAATAGGTAAATATTTATGTATAGGAGAATGTGTTCTTCCTATTACAAATTCAGTAACACACCATTCCTCCCAGATCTCAGACAGTTGTTCAGCAATCCATTAGTATAATGACAGTTTTAGCTACTGTAGCATAAACACTATGTCAGCTTTCCTTTCATAAGCCATTGTCTTTAATATTTTATTACTTTTTGCCTAAATAAAACTAAGAAAAAAACCCAAAACCAACCAACCAAGCAAATTTCAAAGTTAAGACTACCTACACAGAGTCTAAGAATTTAGTTTGGAAGTGTTAATTTATTCTTAGAACATTTGAAAATAATATAATTAATCATTTTTAAAACAATTAATCCTGGCAACATTTCTTACTGGTCTTCTATTTATTATGTCTTCTCATTATTTATTTTTTTAATAAAACACACACTTTAACTGTTTCACAGTTTTATTTGTTTTCTAATTAGGTTTCTATTAACAGACACTCTTCTTTTGATAATTTCCCCATTAGGAACATTCAGTAAAATTTCAAGGGAAATTCAGTGAGGTAGAAAAACGAAGTGAGAGACTAAATTTTCACCAGTTTCTACCTAGTCTCCCTAGAGCTTATTATCAATGTTCCCATACAGCACCAAAAAAAAAAAGTTTTCATATATTTTAATTAATTGAAAAATAGCTAAGATTTTTTAATGGTATTCTTCCCTTTCTGCTGCTATACCAGAAATGTTTTCCTTCTGTATCTTTTTCTTCTTTGTTCTGTTTAAAAGCTCTGAACAATATAACCGCAAGTAAATGTCCTAAATCTTCTCCACAAGAACTCTTAGAATCAGTCTGTAAAAAGTGAAAAATCATATATACTCTATGTAAACTTAATTCGATTTCTATCACAGGTACTGGACAGCAAAAATAAGGATAACTACAAAGGGTAATGCTATAAGTAACACACTATTCATAATTCACTGTACCAAAGTAGTTACCTGAAATTTCCTTTTATAACAATCATGAAAGCTAGCACATTGAATGACCTCAAATATTTTGTATACCTGACGAAAGAAAACAACCCAAACCTAATTTTCTCCAAGTGAATAAATGTAGAAGAGTCACATATAAATTCTGCTTTGCACTTTGCTATTAGCAGGCTTATTTGTAAAGATAATGACCCTAGTAATTTAGGACTATTTGCAATGGATTTAGGAGGACACTGTCTGCTGTACACTTAATGCACTCATTGACTCTCATCAAAAAGAATATATGACATTTTGTGCTGGACAGCAAGCAGCAGATCAATTGTTAGTTGTACTTTGGCAGCTGTAACCAGATTATAAGATTAGAAGGCTAATTTGCAGCTTGATTTGTTGTCTGACAACCTTGTTTGTGAGTTTAATAGTAATTTGAAAATGCATTGGGCTGTAATGAGTTGTAACTTCATATACAAGCTGCTGGCATAAGTACGTTTTTTCTTAGCAAAAATGATTTCAACACATTAAGTTATATAATTTTTATGTCTATAGCTTCAAAACACTAATTTGAAAATGTAATTTGGCTGAATGCATGCCAAGCTGTAAACAGTCTTGTTCTGCCTTTGACTGATACTCATTCAGATAAAAATTTCCAAAATTTTGGGGCTTTTACTTTCTGCACAGCAGTTGCCAACACTCTTCCAAATGTAGTTCACAAACCATGTGGCACTTCTGTAACTTGTTCCTCACATCACAAATTCTCAAAGTGTACCTTGGACTCAACCACTGACACTGGGGTTCTAGTGCTCTCTACACAGAAAACAGCATACTGCAGTGGGCTGCTTCTACTTGGCTTCGAAGGGAAGACTCAGCTGCTGTGCGTTGCAAGATCTTTTGGGATTGTTCCTGGGATTTGTTTGTTTGGGATTATTACAGACAGAGAGAGAAGGGATGGAATCTTCCAAATGTTTTTGACTCAGGCTGCCATAGTTATCACTCAAAGTCAATTCTTAATGCTCCTCACAATACACTGTTCCTTTCCTTTTCTTCTTTTTTTTTCCTAATTTTGTATACTTTAGGAAAACCAATTAATAATATGTATTCATACCCAAAACAGTTGTCATTAATGGTAGTTTTTAGACTTTAAAAATCAAAGCTAGAAGTCAATTAATAGAGACAAGTAACTCGAGTAGTGAAGAAGACAATTGTCAGAAAATAATTATCAACACACATCTAACAATTCTGAGTGTTCTCATGAACCAACTATTTATTTTTAACGCTCACTATGCCACAAGGGATGAAGTTAAAAATGTTATTCTACTCCATCTGTGTAGCAGTATATTAACAACATTCTATCACTACATACTTGACAAATATTAATTATATTGAACTCATCACTAATCTCCAAACAACTTGCAGTGAAGTATGCCTTTCTGAGTGATCTGCCCTAGTTTGTGATCTGCCCTTGTTTCTGTGGTGTGTGTGTGTGCATTTTTTTTTTTTATTTTTTTTTTTCTTGTCTCAGTCCTGCTCTGGCAGAGGGATTGGACTCAATGATGTTCAGAGGTCCCTTCCAGCCCTAACATTCTGTGATTCTGTGATTTTTGTTATAACACAATTTCACAGTAGTGAAATAAAAAAAAGAAAATACTGTCATAGTCATGAGGACCAGGAATAATATTCTCAGAGATTCACTAACTACTTTGGGAGTTATTAATAAATGTGGACAAGGTACAACGGAAAATGTGGGGAATACTGTGTTTACATAAACTAGTGGTTTCTCTGCTTCAGACACAAATTCTGTCTTTTAAAACCACCTCATACTAGGCAGAGTCATAAAACTCTCTTCATGAGAGTTACCTGAATATTACACAGACTCTTTCATGTTGTTTTCAAGATTTGTTTATATTTTGTTTTTGATAGGCTAAGACCATTTCTGAAGTCTGAAGGTAACAATCTTTCTGCATTTGAAGGTGGGTTATGCTTACGTGGACTTAAACTTTTTTTCTGTTATTGCAATATGAAAAAAAACCCTGAAACTACAGTGTAATTAATCAAGGTCTTAATAAACTAAAACTCCAACCCAAAATTATTAACTTTTGGTAACTAGTTTTGAAACTTGAAAAAGTAAAACTTTTGAAATGTATAATGACTCTTCACCTTCATGTGTTGCACCTATCCCATCATTTTTTTTCTGTTAGGACCTGGAAGTGTTATTGTAGCACCAATAATGAACTGTTGCATTGTATGTAGATGCTTGCTCTAGTCACCATTCAAAGTTTCATTATCAGATTATTCAGATTCCAGAGATCTGGAACAAAAAAATAAACTCAGCCTTCCCTAGTCTGTCATCAGTATACTGAGAAAGAGTGGTAAACGTAGGCTAAAGTCAAGCATCTGACATTTTGAAGATTTGCTTAAGGAGTAACTTATTTGAAACTCAAAAGATTTAATCTTTATTCTGAATCTAAAGCAAAATTTCTGGGGTCATTGTCTCCCAAAACAGATTAACTCTGCTTTCAGCTGTTCCCCGCATCATAAGTACAATCCCCCTAAACAGAAATATCAGACAACCCTACTGCCTCTGTACTTTTTAAAAGTGAATAGTAAAGGACTATTTATCTGGCTTTTGTGATACATAAATGGTTTCATTACTGTCACTAAAACTATTCCATAGGCATCACGTATGCCTCATAGCAAAGGATTCCATTGACAGCTGTTAGAAATTAAAGACCAAATGAGAGAGAGAGAGAGACAACCTCTGTGAAAGTCTAAAACCATTGCTTTTATCGTGGGAATTCCTTACTAGGATTACTAGTCTCGATATATACACCCCTGATAAAGCTCTAGAGGAAAGGCAAACATCCTCCTCATCTTCACTTGTTACACAAGTAAGTCCTTCTCACCCCTGGTGGGAAGTCTCAACTTCCACACATGGAAAAGAATAGTTGGGACTATATAACTGTATAATCACCATGTTGAACAGGTTGTAAAAGAACTTACCAACTTTGCTTTTCATCCCCACCTTATTATTTTGCAGCCTTCAGTTAGCAAGAATATTGTGCAGTCTTCTTCATAACTATGAATGAGAAACTGTCATGTAAGGCCTTTAACACAGTTCCTCACAACATCCTTCTCCCTGAATTGGAGAGATATTAATTTGATGGTTGGATTGTTTGGTGCAGAAGGAATCGGTTGGATGGTCAAATCCAGAGTGTCGTGATCAAGAGTTCAATGCCCAGCTGGAGATCAGTGATGAGTGGTGTCCCTTATTAGGATGATTACCGTTTAATATCTTTATCCATGACATAGACAGTGGGATTGAGTAGACCCTCAGCAAGCTTGCAGATGACACCAAGCTGTGTGGTGTGGTTGACATGTTTGAGGGACAGAATGCCATCCAGAGGGACCTCAATGAGCTTGAGAAGTGTCCCCATGTGAACCTCATAAGGCTCAAGAAGGCCAAGTACAAGGTCCTGCACGTGGGTTGGGGCAACCCTCAGTATTAACGCAAGCTGGGGGATAACAAGATTGAGAGCCAAGAAAGACTTGGGAGTACTGGTGGATGAAAAGCTGAACTTGAGCAGGCAACATGCGTTCACAGCCCAGAAAGCTAACCATATCCTGAGCTGCACCAAAAGAAATGTGGCCAGCAGGTCAAGGGAGAAGGTGATTCTCCCCCACTACTCCACACTCCTGAGACCCCACCTGGAGTACTGTGTCCAGCTCTGGAGTCCTCAGGACAGGGAATACATGGACGTCTGGGAGGGGTCCCAGAGGAGGGCCACAAAAATGGTAAGAGGGATAGAACAGCTCTCCTATGACAAAAGGCAGAGAGAGCTGAGGTTGTTCAGCCTGGAGAAGAGAAGGGTCCAGGAAGACTTTATTCTGGCATTTCAATACTTAATGGGGGCTTGTAAGAAAGATGGGACAGACTTTTTAGCTGGGCCTGTTGCGACAGGACAAGGTGTAATGGTTTTTAACTGAAAGCGGGTAGATTCAGACTAGATGTAAGGAAGAAACTTTTTACAGTTAGGCTGGTGAAACACTGGGATAGGTTGTCCAGGGAAGTGGTAGATGTCCCATCCCTTGAACCACTCAAGGTTAAGCTGGACAGGGCTTTGAGCAAGCTCATCTAGTTGAAGATGTCCCTGCTCATTGCAGGGGGTTTGGACTATGTGGCCTGTAAAGGTCCCTTCTACCCCAAACTGTTCTGACTCTGTATCTTTGTAAAAGAATACTTAACTATTATATTTCACAGTGCACGTATCGGCAGTAGTTCAATACCAGTGTTGACTGCTTCTAAGATCATAATTCAAGTGGCAAAATGAAGCTGTTTACACTCTGGCTACAGAATGAAATCTGAAACTTATTTAAGAGGAAGAAATATCCATGTTCAGAATGGCTTGTCTGGTTTTCAGCTGGAATTTCTGACCAGTTGACCGGTAGCTGTCATCCTGAGACTTCATCCTGAGATGTGGTGATGAAAAAAAGACTGGACCATGATGACACTCAGATGAACTCAAATCACAAAAATTAGTTAACAGAATATCAGGGAGATGTTAAATTATTTATTTTGTGTTGCTACAGTTAATGAATCTGTGGCCAGTTTCTACTACACTTTATTAAAGTATGTGTTGTTTTTCATTCGTGGGTGACCTTCATATAATAACTTTGGTCATATTATGCTAAGGATGTATTTCTCTCATTTCTTACTATCCATTGCTGCTTTTGAGTGCCATTCTGAAATATATGCATTTCATTTGTTTATTTACTTTTTATTCATGCACTACTAAAAATGCTCCCTACCATTATTTTGTAGCAATATTTCCCAATTTCACATATATCACAGATGGGGCTGGTTTGCTACATAATCTGGATCCTGGGCTGTTTCCAAATTTTGCAGCTGAAATGCTGAAATAATGCTTAGTTCCACACCATTATCAAAACACATCAAATTTACAAAGCTCCCATGTGTTAGTAAACAGAAGTTAATTGTCAACTGTGTCCATTTCCGGTCCTCAAAATGTTCCCTCATGTGTCTTTAAAAAAAAAATAATTGAAAATCTGTCTTCACCTAACTTGCTGTCAGAGTACTGAACAAAGGTTGAAGCTGGAATTCCATTTTAGGACTAGCTCTACCATGGATCTAAAATGTCCACATATTAGGGTTCACCTTTTCTCCTGGTCATCAGAAAATGAAATGCTAGAGGATTACACAAATTTATTTGGTTTGAAGGAAAAAGGATGACACAAGAAAACAGCTGATACTCTTTTCTCCTGGCAATAAGTGAACTATAAGAAAAATCAGATACATAACTTACTAGTGCTATAATGACATTCTTCAAATATCAAGTATATAAAGCAATTTTGCAGTTAAGACTCTACTGGTTATATGTACATGATAGAGAAAGGGATTAGACTTAGGAACTTTAACAGCAGAAATATGTAAGAGCAACCTTGATAAAGATGAAGAGGAATCTTAATCCAAAGTCCCAAGAAACCAATACAAATCTTTCAGTTTACTTCTATGGATTTTGGAACCTTCTTGCTTTTATTACATTCATCCATTCATATAGCCCTCCTGAGCGTCACTTTTTATTTTCACCTGATCTCACAGTAGTTTCTAAAGCTTAATTATAATTTCTGCAAGTTATAAAAATTTATGGCAGATTTAGAAATCCTGGCTAGAAGGCAACATATCACATTTCACGTTTCTGTGCAATTATTGAGGCTAAAAAGAATAGCAACTGGTGCCTGAAGGAAGTGATAATACCATGGCCTTGTAGTATCACTATGAATGTGATTAAAAAGTTTAAAAATGTTAAAAGCAGCAGAATACCAAGTGCTTAATACCAAAACATGTGCTTTAAAGTTTGCATTTCTTTTTACAAAACCCTGGAAGATGCTTGTTTATGTAATGTATAAATATTAATTTATGAACCTGTATGGACATGAAAGTGTATTATGAATCTATTTATAAGCAAGTTGTTTAAAACTTTGTCTATCAAGATTTTTTTTTTAAGGAGCATGGCTGGATTATCCACTCTTACATGTTGCATGCTCTGCTTGTCAAATTTAAACTTGGCATAATTGGAAGACTTCTATTTCACACTACTTTTAATCACTATTGGCCTGAAGCCAGAAAATTTTACAGCGACAATACCAAACCCTACCAGATGCCTGCAGGTGCCTGTAAAGACATACAGTGTGTATCATGAATCAAGGACACTTTCACTTTTCTTGTCTATGCTACATTCAATCAGCAGTTTCTAGGTTTCTAGACAAGCCATCTCACAGCATATACAATGAAGTACTGATTCATTTATGGAGCCAAATAAAGTAAATTGTACAACTGTGTCTGAAGTTAGGGTCAGCATTCAGAGGCAGAAAAGAAGATATAGAAGTTCATCAACATAAAAAAAATAATCAAAAAAAACATTGTGTTGGTGACAATTTAATGCTTGTGTTCTCCAGAAGCTTATCTCCACATTCATTAAGTTCACTGAACTGTGCAGTGCAATGACTTCCATGGCAATTAGCAGGGTTTTGTCAGGAAATGTAATGGAGTCATGATTTCACCTCATACTTGTAAAGAAGTGTAGTGCAGAAAGAATGCAATTTAAAAAATGTGTCACTAGCAGTAGCAATAGGGCAATGTAATAATTCCCAGGATCCACTACAGCCTCACAGTGTTTAGCAGTAGAAGGTTCAGATTAGGTAAGCATTATTTCTTTGAGCACAACAGTGTTCTTCCTCTGTGGAAGGAAGTAACATGTGGGATGAGGATCTCAAATGTGAAGCAGAAGAAAAGAGACACTGGCAGTTCATGGCAAACGTGCAACCTTTTCTCCTTCTAAATAATATGTCAGAAAAAAAATGTAATTTATATGTGTGAAAAATGCTGCAAATACCTTTAAAAAGAGAGTAACTAAATACATTAATTTGGTGGGTAGTTACGAATTTTGAATGCAGTTATAGATTTCCACTTTATCTAGAATAATTACTGTATGTCTAGAATAAACCCTCATGTCAAGAATACACATCTGTATTTATGCAGACTGACATAATAACTATTTAAAAATATTAATGAGACAGAATTATTGCAGCCCCTGAAACATATTAAAACTGTATTAAAGTACTTAAAAATGAAAATTCTCACATTATGTAATCTCTTTATATATGCTATTAGATACAATGGCTTTTAAAAGGCATAAAAAACCCTCCCCCAAAATGTCTGTAATGGCACTGCCATGAAGACTAAAGAAAATTAATGTATAAGAAATACACATACATATCTTTTTAAGTTTTAGCTCTTAAACCTTTACCAACATTTAGTTATTGCCAATTCACTATTCATTTCCTCTTATATTTTCTAAAATGAAAATCAAGACAACACTGAAACCAGCTGAAATCTGCTGTCAGAGGTAACTCCTTCACAATTTCCAATTAAGTGAAATAAAGAAAACATATATTTCAGCTGTATTTAGCATTTTGCAACTTGCATCACATAAGTTACATAAATAAACTTCCGCTTCCATCCATAAATGTGATTTTGAACTGTATATATAGCAACATGTTTCTGAATGAAAGTTTAAAAGCATTAAGTTTAGGCATTTTTCTTATGTCTGTTCCATAAATTTGGAGATTGGTCATCCCAAACTGTGGTGGTGAAGACAGTCCCATGCTATGCCAGTCCCCAGGAATGTGCAGTAGTATTTAGTGTCTCAGGAATTCAGGTACCTTTGCTAACCAGTTGTCTAATGTCCTACTCAGCACTGGTATGCACTGGTACGTATTTGACTGAATGACAATAAAGTATTTTGGTGTGTAAATTCTTAGTTATGGAAGATTTCACATAAGAAAAGCATAATTTTCTAGAAATAACTGATTTTTTAAAACAACCCACAGTCAATATGACCAACTTCAGAAAAATAATACATGGGACAGTTTTCTGCTGTTCCTAGAAACTGCTAGTGATCAGTCTCAACTGTGCTTTTGACACTTCTACCCTCAGCTTACTAACACACACTTCAAGGCTGCAATAACTAGATTAAAGTAATAACCCACCAAGTATTGCTTCAGGCTACAGTTTTAGTTGACACAAATCATCTTTCACTGGACACACTTTATGGTTTCTAACAGAAAATGACTTAGCTGCAAAGCCAGTGCTTTCATATAACAAACTAGCATTAATCTGCAGTATTGGTCTACAAGTTTTTAAGCATTTATTATACAATTGAGCTTATCTAGTTAAAATGCTTTAGTTAATATTGTGAAATCACATCAGAATTACTACAGCTCTAAGAATAACAGTTCAGCAAATCTTATTTGTTACTTTGTGCCTGGTGCACAGGATTTAGAGTGTAGTTTTAATCATGTTATTGATTTTAAAAAGTATATTCCTCCTTAATACAATCGAATTTAAAAAGTCAGAAATAAACAGGACTTTCCAGATGGAGTGGTTAAATGGGTAACTGTTGGCAGTATTAAAAAGATGAAACAAGTTCTTTTCGCTACATACTCAGCAGAAAATAAGCCCAATAGGTTATGGTGATCATTACATATGTCTTGTTGATGAAAGAGTACAGAAAATTATTTCCTTATAAAAGTAACCATTAATTTTTAAGTAGCTTTAAAATTAAAAAAAAATTACAAGTACTACATCCAGTATACCTCACAATTTTCTAAATAAAATAATCTGAAAAAAATTCTGTTCTTGGAGTCAACGGAAAAAGTCCTTTTGTAAATAACACTAGAAAACTGAATAAATTTTTTGCAACAATTGAAAGTCTGTACCAGGATAAATAATCTCATACCAGGAAGTCCTAAATTTTATCCCACAATATAATGTTTTATGACTTATATATCATTATATGTCATTTTAAGCTAGAAGACAATTCAAATGAGTACTAATATCAACTCAAAATGTCATACTTGTATTTTTTTTAACAATTTAAATAATTTTAAGGATGAAGCTAGATAACATTTCTGAAAATATACTGGAGTACAGTAGACTTGATTTGTCCAGCCTTTCAGTAAAATGTATTGAATTACTTTTTTTCTTGTCAGATTATTGACAAAGTAAACTTCAGCAGCTTCAAGGGAACCAATACAGACACTTCATGTTCATTCTGTAACGATCTGCATTTCTTTCACAATTATTCTCAGACAACTTGACAGAGCTACCATGAATGATGCAAGATAATCATTCAAGTTGTCCATGTTTTTAGGCAGACTTCCAGTGTCACCACCATTCAAGCCCTCCTAGTCAATCACAGAAATTAGCTGGAGACAGCTTGTGAAAGGAGATATTGATATTCATAGCAGCAGTCACTAGTAAACAGTTACTGAAAAATTTTCAAAGGAAGCTAATCAAAACAAGTGTAGCACATTTGTCTGTGCTGTTAATAAGTGTTCACAAATTTATTTTATATATCCTGAATTTGCTAAAATGTGTTTCTTTGGAGGGGTTGGAAGTCAGTAATATCAAACCCAGACATAATTAATCATGTGCTCCTGTAGTATTATGAACAGGATGTTAGAAATAATCTGACAACTCCCATTGAATTTCATTCAAAACTGACTCTCCAGAAACTGATTAAAAAGTCACTTTCAGTTTCCCAGTTTCACAAAATGTTGTGTGGTTGTGAGACAAGATTATTCTCTGCATCAATTAATTAGAAGAATAAGTTTGTCATATAATACTTCATATCAGAAGCACTCAGGATCCCACACAGATCTCAAAAACTTATTTTCAGTAGGTATCGATTGGATGGAGTCAGATTAATTTAAGAATTTAAATACTGCAGGTTTAGTACTACTGATAAGGGCTTAAACTAATTAATGCATGATATTCGATTTGTTAAATGCCTTTAATTTGTAAGCAATGCATTTATTTACATTTTTAAACCAAGTTATATGAAATAACACTTACTGCTTGAAAACCAGACATTTTAGCATAATGAATTAAATAAACAGCATTATTTAAATACTGAAAATATTAAGAAATACAAAAGAAGTACCAAGAAACATTTAATTGCTATTACTGCAGCATGGCCGCTTTTCACAAGAAATCCTATTCCTTCAAACTACTTGCACAGTAGAACAAAATATGTGTTGTCATTTTTTTCCCCCTAATATACATGGTAAAAAAAGAAAAAGGAGATTGAAAGAAAGAATGTGAGCTACTGAAGATGCTACCCCATAAGTCAGGAAGTCTTGTTTCTGCTCCTAGTGTTACCACTAAAGTTGCTGGTGACTTCGAGGCAAAATCAGTTCAGTCTAGTAAGCAACTGCTTTGCTACCCATAAAAACAGAGATAGTATTTCCCCTTCCTCCTACAGTGTTTTGATGTAATGTTATACTATGTATTATTAAGTATATCCAAGTTTTCATTTGTAATTTGAACAATTTGGCAGGCACGAAATGTTATTATTTGTTTCTGTACGTTTCTTAAAAGGCAACTCTTTAAAGAATATGGAAAATTAAAATAGCATAAGCGAATCATAACACGCATGACAGTTTGATACAGATTTACAATCTCTCTCCCTGCCCCCTCCGCCAAATGATTTTTTTTTAATATTCCATTTTAAGGGAGAGATTTATCCTTTAAAAATTAATCTCAACAGTTCTCAGTTTCAATCCTAGTGTAAAAGAAAAACACCATGTATAGCAATGCTCTGGTAACACCCTACAGAACCCCAGAGATTAATATGAAATTCTTAAACAGGAGTGTTACCAAAATAATTTAATGGCCTTTGAAATGTTTTTAAATTATATTTTATAATCCTGCTTTGTTGTGTGACCAAATCAAAGCTTCACTTTCTAAATCAAATAGTACTTTAAAAGTACTAACACATGTTAATAGCTACCTAACAAAATGCCATGTTAATTTTACATACCAGTGTGCAGTTTTGAGACATTCTTTCTACCAAAGCTAAATCACTTATCTTTAAAAGTTTCTTGAATATTTATATGTGCAGACTTCCATAATTTGTATTTTTGACAGTAAGTCATTATACGACCCACTGAAGAGACGTAATTAATTGGATAAGAATGTGTCTGTGTAGATTCACAAATTATTCTAAACATGCTTTAAATATTTCAAATTAGAGCTTCCAATTAAAATTGTACATGTCATATTGTCTTATGTAATTCTACTGTTCAATTTAGAAGACACAGCCTTAGCTGAGAAAGATGCATTGATGTGAGCTGAGCTCAATTAGTTTCTGATGTTCTGCCAAATTGCCTCATTACGTGTCATACTAACACACTACTGACATTTTAAAAGCTGAATTCTTCACCTACACACTATTCTCTTTCTGTGAGAAAGTTTGGTCAGTAAAAATACAAAAATTGTAACCTGATTTACTCAAAATATTGGCTACCTGGTGAGTAATCTAAATTAAACCAAGCCATAAGTAAGAGTAATTTTTAACCCACAGTTTAGAACAGGAGTAGATAAATAAACTGCCCAGCAAACTCACAAGTATTTAAATAGAAAGTGGAACCCATAGATGCAGAACGTCCACAGTCCCGACAGCTTTTGCTCACGTCAATATCCCATTTGACAGATCATATCGATGTGAGACACATCCTCAGCTATGGCTTTAAGCTCCCACAAAACAACTGTTGAAAGGCTGACAAGCCTGCAGATCTATTTAAATTTCAAAGTCAAAAAGATTAGGTCTCTCTTTTGGATGTTTACTATATTTTGCTGTTCAGTATGTAGAAGAGTCCAGTGTTAAATGGGCAGTTTGGCAGATTTACCTCCAGTTCATTGGATTTGGCTGAATCAATACAGTAAGAGGATTCCATTAGGAAAACAGGCTGATAAAAGGTCTTGGCAATACGCTGCTCTGTGTTACGCATTGTGGATTTGTTAAGAGTCCTACTTAAAATCAGCTTTCTCAGACTTGACCATAAAATTCCATATGCACCCCAATTCATTCCAAGAAATATTCCTTCGTTTCTCAGGATACGGGCAGACAGAGAACATAATGTTGGCAATACCTCTTTTGGTATTTTTTCAGTTTGAATCAATTCCAATTTATTTTGCAATTCTGCATTTTGCAGGAAGATATTTGTATAATAGACTTTTGTTAGGGTTGTTCTTGCAAAAATTGAATAACTCAGCTCCATCTTATGGAGCAAGGACAGAGGGGGAGTGATGTCCATTGGTCTCCTAATCTGGATGATGAGGGAACAAAAACTGTGGTTTGCACCTTTGAAGTTACACATTACATATTTTGGCCATCACACATCAGATGACTTTGAATAACCTCTCTGATGTTTTTATTCTGACAATGCCCAAGATGGTTTTATATCTGTAAGTAGATCTGCAAAATAAGATGAAATCTTTTTGTGATTTAAAAAAAAGCCCATGTATTTTTTGCTAGATTGACAAAGAAATAAATACTACATAGGAATAAGGTTTGAGGAATATTGCTTTTTTTCCAAGTATTGGAGTTTAAACAAAAAAACCCCCACGAATACACACAAAAAAACCCACACAAAAAACCCTAAAAAAAACCAAACACACAAATAAAAAACAAAACAAAAAAACAACCAACCAGCCAAACAAAAAAAAACAACAAAAAAACCCCAACAAACTTTGTAAGGGCAAGTGAAAATATTCCCAAAGCCTCCATGTGAAGTTCTGAAATTACACAGAGATGCAAACAATAGTACTCCTTATCATTCTTATTACTCTAAATAGTAAGTACCATAGAAATAAAGATCCCTAACTTACTAGTATAAAACCAAGGAATGGAGTATGAGCTGGGGATTCAGAAACAGTGTGAATAAACTAGCCTTTTAGGCCATTTCCAAGTTCACAGTTTTTGGTTACTATCGTGCATTCTGCTAATGAAAGAGAACAGCTGTTATCCTTGCCATCATACTCAACATAAGTATCAAAGTTAACCTGAGGAGTAATACCCTTATCAATGTTACCTGCTGCTACTGTAAGAGATTATGGCAAAATTTCTAAAACCTCTAAATATGTTTTTTTCTTGAAGAACTCACAAATCCAATATAAAGGAGAAACCTATTTCCCTAAAAGGTTTCTGTTTAACTCGATTACTGGTCAAAAAGTTCTACCTTGAAAACTGATTGCACTTTTTATGTAACAATCAACAATCCGATCACTTAATTCATGAGGCTTAAAGCATGAACAAATTTTAAATTTTGAAACAGACAATATACGGATGAATTTTTCTTTAATTCCTAGCTAATATTCTCTCTTCCCAGTGAATATTTAGGCTTCTGTTGAGGAAAGGGGGAAGAGTAGATTTAGTTTACTTAGTGTAGCTGGAGTATGAAATAGCTTTATGATTTTTCCCAGTGAAATCCATACCAATTTGGAGCATTAGTGTATTTCAACACAGATGTCTCACTAGCTTTCTTGTTTATTTATTTTTAAACCTCTATTGATTGTAGTATCTAACTGGTAGCTTGAAAATAATAACTTTCCCAATATCCTTTTTGTCTTTTTCCACTTAGCAAATATTAGACTCTCCCCAACCCTTGTGTTTTGAGTAAGCTGACATTAGAACTTATGTTTTTGATTAAAAAAAATTCAAGCTAGGTATAGCACCTATCTTGTCAAATATCCTAGCACATGGAGATCAAACATAGCAGACTAGCTAGGGGAATAACATTTGTTAATTAAGTGCTGCTGCAAAGCCAACATGAGGAGTGCCAAGTATTGTGTGTTTTATTAATGTCTGAAAAACTTATGGCTTTGTTTGTCTGCAATTTTGAAGAAAATTATTGGAGATGGAGTGACAGATTAAAAAAAGACATTTAGACTTGGCACACTTTCACCTAAGAGAAGAACAACTCTAATTTATAATTCCATCTATCATTTTAAAACATGATATGCTCATAAGGCAATGCAAAAAAAGGTTTTGGCTTCCCCCAAAATCACCACATTTGATCACTGACTGTGTGAATATCTTTTTTGTCATACATATATCCACTTTTTATACATTCTAATTTCTAAAAGTCATAACAACCTAGATATGAATGTGTCACACTCAAATCTCCTAATTTTCCTAAGTCCATGCTTTGGTCTCTACTTTGGTCTTACAGATCAAAATGCATTTTTATCTCCACAAATATTTCCCACAAAAGATATGCACATACATTCTGCCTAATCTGACTTTATTTTCAATAGGACTTACCACAAGTATCTAATAAAATTGTCTTTCAAGAATCAAGAGTGGAATCTGGAATTCTAGACCTGTACCATGGGAAGAATACTGTATTTCAGCTTGGACACATATACCACATATTGCAGGCACCCTGCCGGACCTCACACTTACAAACATAGAAGAACTTGTTAGTAATGTCAGATGCAGCCTTGGGTGCAGTGCCCATCAAATGGTGGAGTTCATGGTCCTGAGAGAAGGTAAACAAGGCAAAAGTAGGATCACAACCCCGGACTCTGGTTGACTTTGTCCTGCTCAGGGATCTGCCTGGGAGAATCTCGTGGGATATAGTCCTGGACAGAAGTCCAGGAGAGATGGTTGATTTTCAAGTATTGCCTTCTCTGGACTCAAGAATGGCTCATCCTGATAAGCAGAAAATCAAGTAAACATGGCAGGGGGCCTGCACAGATGAACAAGTAGTTCCTGAGTAAACTTAAATATGAAAAGAGAATACAAGAGGAGAAAGAAAGGACAGGTGGCCCAGAAGCAATGTAAGAACATTGCCCAAGCATAAAAGGACAAGTTTAGGAGGGACAAAACCCATCTGGACTTGAAATTGGTAAGGCACGTTAAGTGCACTTAATCAGGCATCTGCAAGTATATTGGCAACAAAAAAAAAGACTAAGAAAAATGTGGACCTATGTTTGAATGGATGAGGAGGTTGACAAAGGGTAAAGTCAAGGTGTTATTTCTGGAATTTACTTGTAAATTTACTTTACTTCAGCAATTCAAGCCCCCTGAGATCAGTGAGAAAGCCTGGAGTAATGAAGACTCTCAGTAGAGAAGTATCGTATTTAGGGAACAGTGAAACTAACTGGGCATACACAAGCCCATGGAACCTAATGGTATGTTCACACCAGTGGTGAGAGACCTGGCTGATGTCACTGCAGGCCATTTTCAATTATCTTTGAAAGGCTGTGACCATTGTAGGATGTTCCCAAGGACTGGGAGAAAGGAAATGTCACTCCTGTCTTCAGGAAGGACAAGAAGGATCCAGGGAAGTACAGCTAGTCAGCCTCACCTCAGTACATTAGATGGTGTTAGAATAAAGAACCCTTGAAACCATATCCAAACACACAAAGAAGAAGTTAATAAAACCAAACCAGCATGGACTGAAGAAGGAGAAAACATGTTTGACCAAGATGATAGTTTGCTATAATGACATCAGTGGCTCAGTGGAAAAGGGGAGAGCAGTGGGTATCTTAACTTTAGCAAGCTTTTGACCAGGCTTGCCACACTGTCTCCTATGACAAGAGACAAAGTCAAAAACAGAAACACAGAAATTTCCATTTAAACATAAGAAAAATATTTTTTACTGGAAGGGTGATCAAACACTGGAACAGGTTGCCAAGAGAAGTTGTGTAGTCTCCAACCTTGGAAATATCTAAAACCTGACTGGACGTGACTCTGAGCAACCTGTTTGAGCTGATCCCGCTTTGAGGAGGGAGGATGTAGTAGACAACCTCAAAATATTTTTTGTGAATTTTGATTCATTGAATTGGTAGAAAATCTAGGTGTGATACCATATATCTCACTAAAAGTACGGTACATGTCATACCTCTATTATGGTCGACATGGTGGGCCTCTCCAACTACATGGGTTAAAAGGGTACTGTGGAGAATAATACAAGAAGTGATGATATTTAAAGAGACATTTAGCTCTGTCAGAAAACGACCCACTTCACATATACAAAAAAAGTAATTCTGAAACATTTCCAGGACAGAAAGCATTTTTTAAAATTTTAAATGCTACTTCTATTAGAAGTCCCACTAAAGACTTTTAACAAAGAAACTTAAAAATTGAGACTTTACTTTTCAGACATGGAAGTGAGAAATGAATCAGAAAGTGAGAAAGTAAAAGGAAAAAAACAAACAAACAAACAACAAATCGGAGTGTGACAAACCATTATTTAAAAAAAAACAAGGACACATAAAATGTACAAGTATGTTAATTAGCTTAATTAGCTTAAATTAGGAATAGTTTCAGATTGCTGAAGTATTTCTCTTTAGTATTAGACATTTGCCCGAAAGAATAAAGGAAAAATTTACACCTCAAACACAAAAAAATAGTTAAGATGCCCTGAAAAATTAATATCCCGAAGTTACATTATTTCCCTTTGTCTCCTTATACTGACACTCTGATTCATTTTAAAAAAATCAAGGAAAGGATAGTTTAAAATAAATATTTTACTTACAATTACTCCATTTTCAGTTTGATTTTCATGTTGCCAGGATTGTTTTTTACTTCAGTCAGCATTAAAAAAACAATTACTCACCCTGATCTCACTAAAGTCTATACAGCATATTTGTGATCATCAAGATGTCTGGAATCATATCATTTGCTGCCCTATGTTGCAAGTTGTCACTAGGCATCAACAGAGTGAATCAGGTCATTGAGAATCTGTAATTGCATTTGCAACCTCTGCAGGAAGTAGAGATTGTGTGTATCAACTTTGTGCCCCAAGCCGACAACAGAATGAGAAGCATTACTGTAATGAGGTATAAATTCAGGCTTCTTCCTGACAACTTCTGATCTCTGTACCGCAGTAATTCAGCAAGCTTTTAAGTCCAGTATTCTGGGTGAATACCAGATCCTTTGTTTCTTTAAAGTATTAAACAAATCTCATAGCTTTAGATAACCAATTTCTATTCACTTAATGTCCTCAAACATTGAAGAATACTTCTGAGAAGCACTGGTTGGTATTTGATTGTGCCAGGAAGCTACATAACATAATATTGTACATCTAAGGAAAATAAATCTTTGCCATGCAGTATTATGAAGAAAGTGATTTCAAATACAGTTAATAATGATTTGTCATTAGACTATAATAGAGGCAGCGTAAAGGAAGTAATAGTTTTTGTGATACACTAGTGACTACAGAAAATAATAAAATATAAAAGTTACACGAAGAGTTGTTGAATTTGTTACTGGCCAGCCATGGCTGACATGCCTTCATGGATCCCCAGTATTTTCCAATTCTTTTTTCCTACGTATCGGAGACTATTATAGTATATTATGTGGAATTCTTAGACTGGAATTATTACAATATTTATATATAATGTATTTTAAAAGTAGAGTGGAAATACAGAATGCAGACATTTAAAAAAATACATATCTTGCTTAGTTTTGTCCACATTTTATTTACTTCCATGCTGTCTATAACAACTTGAAAATATTAGACTATTGTATAATTTTCATTTATTATTCCCAAAACCTTTTAAGTCAAACTTAGGTTGCTTAAGAACATTTCAACAGCCCACTATTACAAACCTGAAACTAAAATGTCAAAAAGTACACAATTTTACCTCTTTCTCTTATTACTCCTATTGCTATAGTAAAGGCATCTTAACATTTTTTCTCAATTCTATGAGAAAACTAAAAAAAAAAAAGAAGCAAGTATAAAGTTCTCCAGTATTTATGATATCCTTGTAAGGCACAGAAAGTACATAAAAAGTACATTTACGCCAGGCTTTCCACTCCCTCCCATGACACTGGATAGATAAAATAGTAATAGCCTTTTTTTCTCTATCTTTATCTTCAACTGCATTATAGCAACTTTCCTGAGCAAAAAAAAATAGTCATCAGATGGGGGAGTCATTCCCCTCCATAGGTAGTTTCCTTATATCCCATACAGTGCTCCTCTGTTTAATGTAATAGTTCCTCAAAAGCATCATCCATTGCAATGCCAAGTTTTCTAAGACACTGAGGAGGCTGGGGTTTAATACATGTACATGTGTTGTGAAAGTCCAGAAAACAACTTTATCTCTCCTGAATTGGTATAAGAGACATTTTTTAGGCTTATCTTGCATACCTGTTCTTCTGAAGTTGTGTCATTGTTCAATTTACAGTAGGCCAGAAAGAGAGCATAAGAAAGGGCATAATTCTTTAACCTGATCTTCAGGGCACTCAATGAGCCAGAGCAAGATCTTGGCCCTTGTTCCATCTTTCAGTGTCTACTGTAATGGATTCCACCTCCTACTACAAAACTTTAAAAATGCCACACTTCAGAGCTGGTTATGAATCATTTTGCATGATGATTTATATTGAAAAATATGTTACACACTTAAAATTTTTTTGAAGACTATGTAACAGGTAAGCTGTCAGAAAACTCTGGCAAAAGCAATATAGAGGAGATACAGGGTTAAAAGTAAAATCTGTGTTGAATATGATGGTGGTAAATTATGCTGATAAAGACTCCAGAATTGCAGTATTTCGATAAATGTCAGAGAATCAACATCCTACATTTAGGAGTTGATTTTACATTTTTAAAAGTTCACACAAACCAAAGTGAATTTTCACTGTCATCACTTTCATTATGTACACATCAGACTTCTTTAAAAACACTTTATAAACAGCATTCAGTTGTAGATGTTCTTTCCTACACTTGAACAGTCAAGGTGTTAAAATTTCTTGAAGCAGAGTGGAAAAAAACCCCTAATCATAATTAGCTGAACTGCTGGTGGCACTGGATGTGGCACTTAGTGCCATAGTCTAGACAGTGTGGTGGTGTTGGTCATAGGCTGGATTTGATGATCTTAAAGGTCTTTTCCAGCCTTGGTAGTTCTGTGATTCTGTACTTGAACTGTGGCTCATTAAAGGATATTGTAGACATGAGTAAAGGGGAGGAAGGAAGAGAAAGCAAGAAATACAATGAAGCAAAACCCAACTAACCTAATGGGGACTAAAATTTAATTAAAATTTGATAAAAATAGAATTTTTTCCTTACTGAGTCCTGAAGTAAATAACACAGTGTATGTTCTTGTGTTAAAAACAAATTATTTTTTCAATTTTTCTTTTTTCTCCAGATTTTCTATGTAAAGCTGAGAGTAGTAAATACTGATTCTATTTTTAAAATAGGATTTCGGTAAAAAACAGTTATTTATTTAATGCTCAGAAGCAACTGTCAGTCTGAATAATGATTAAAGCGCAGACCACTACACTATGTTACTCTTCCATATTACATTGCTGCTATTATTAGTGGAACACATTCAGCAACTTTCACTGATTTCAGTGGGAGATGCTAAGTGCTTAACACTTCTAAATGCAAGTGCAGCTATTCTGGCATACAAATAGAAATGTAAGAATTTAGTTTTAAGCATCCATTTTTAAAAAAATGAGTCCTGCATTATCCAAATCTCACTGTGTAATTACCAGAGTGCAAAAAAACCCATATGTTCCCCTCCCAGCAGTGCTTTCATTACAAAATGCCATGTACTTTTAACTGGAAAGATTATCCCTTTTTTAACATAGATCTTAAATGCCCTGTGATGGGCATGAGCTTCCCAAACAAGTATGACCAGATTTTTTTTTAATTGCATTTTCAAGGGCATGTTTCAAAGAAGTGATAATTCAGAGATATGTAAAAAAATGTTAGGGAAAGTCAGAATCATATATCTGAAGGGTCAGAGGAGATGCAGGTTTTATGAAGCAATTTTGTCCATTAAATTTAGCCATAGCAGAACTGCATGATCCTGAAATAGGGAAAGAATATTATTATTCTTGGAAAAAGTTTTTAAACCGCAATGCAAAACCGGATTATAACATGCAATAAACTCACACACACACACAAAAAGGCTGTGGTCAGTACATAAAACACTCATCAAGCAAAGCATATAATAAGCAAGTGTAGTCTTGTAGTCCCATTACTATAGTGTTCCAGTAACAGGCTGCAGGCTTTACTATATGCTGCTCACATGGGCCTTGTCAGGCTTTGCCTGGACCTGGCCTGGCCTGCCTATAACCTTGTTGTAGCTTGTTCAGGTGTAACCAAAATCATCATTGACCAAGTGGTTGTTATCTACTTTGATTAAGATTCTGCTTTGCTTTGCACAGTTGTGACATGTGCTGCTTAGTGTTACAAATGTTCTGTAACTAACAGTAATATGAAGTACTTGTTCTGTGTAGAGCTGTCTGTGGTCCTTCCTCAAAATGCTGGCTTGAAGAGTAAAGACACAGGATGACAGCAAAAGCCTTGATGTAGAGGCACAGATTTATACCAGAGGGTTACAGACAATTACTGGTTATTAAGGAAATAAAAACTGGGAAGTGAGGAGAAACAGGTTTAAGAGTAACAAGGAGAACAAAGAGCAAGAACCTAAGTATGTAAAACTCACCATATACACACAGTGAATACTGCAAACTAATGCTGAAGGAGAAAGATGCAGAGCATGCTAACAAAAACATAATGCTCCCCAAGGTGACCCTGAAGAGAAGAAGAAACCATAATCACAAACATTGTAATTCCTTGACGGAAGGAAGCTCCCCACTACAAACATCAGCCTTCTCCTGCTGGAGGACTTGAGATGGTGGCAGCTCGTTATAAGCCTTTCCCCTCAGATTGAAGCCACTGGCCTCAGAAGCCAGGGTAGCCCTGGAAGGATGAGCATACCACCAGTGAAAGACATAGATACTAGAAGGTTTTAATAGTCTTAAGCAAATCTGGTTTGAACCAAAAGCACTACTAAAATTAAAAAATGGATTCATAAAAACTCTTTGAACAAATTTTCAAGACTTGCACAGATAATAAATGCTCTGCTTTGCATAGAGGGTGTGGTCCTTTGGCCACACACAAACTGCATCAGGTTTAGTGCAGGAGTCTGACAGAGAATTCACATAACATAATCTTGGGAAACAACCAGTTGGTCATGATGTTGCCAGAGGGAAGTTTTATAAATAAAGAAATGTCAGCTTGTGGAGAAAAATGGGGTATAGAAGTGAGGAAAGAGCTGTCCATCTGACTGCACAGTGTCACAGTTTAACACAGGGGCGGCAATTAAAAAAATGATGACAATGCTCTTGATCCCCTCCCCCTCCCACCCAAGTAGGGAAAGGAGAGAGGGAATAAGGAGAGAGACTTTCCAGATTAAAAACTAAACTGGACAGCTATAATTAAATACTAATTATAAAAGAAAACATATACAAATATATACAAAGATGTGCAGGAGCGTGCAAAACCTCTATTGCCCCCTTCCCATCCCCAGCAACTCCCACGGCACTCCCCTCAGCTGCAGGGCAGTGGCAAAAAGGTCCCGGACCACATCCAGAGCTAGCAACCAGGCAGACAGGAGCTGAGGGTAAAGATACAGGGGTCAGGAACACACAGGCCTAGGGATCCAAGGAGATGGACAGACAGAGTCCTTCTTGTACTCCGGCCATGGATTAAAGAGAGCATGACTTCCGTGACCTCTGAATTTGTACTGGGTATGACATATATGGGATGGAATACTCCATCTGTCAAATTTAGTCACCTGTCTAGTCTGTTCCTCCCTACGGGAGGGTTGTAGATACGACTCTTCTGCTCCTTTAGTGTCCGAAGCAGCAGATCCGACAAGCAGAGCAAAGTCGCCTTGGTGTCTCAGCTGTAACTATGAACGTTCAGGCATTATCAGTCCAGCAGCTGGAAAATTGCTGTTAATTTCAGACAGAGTGCTGCTTAAAAGAGAGTTCACTAAAGGAAAAAAAAATCAGTAAAAAGAAAACTGCCTTCAGCCTGGCTCAAACCAGGACAATGTGTCAGCTGAGAGGCTCATGGTTTTAATGCCAAAGAAGAAGACAATTATAGGAACATAAATGATGCAACATCTGAAGGAAACCAATCACAAAGAAAGGTGAACTATGCCTTTACTATTTACAGGCTGCTGAAAGGAAGTGACTTTTAGGCTATGCACATAATGCATATGATATAATCAGATTATACAAATGAAAACAGAATTCTATAAAAAACTAATATAAAGCTAGCACAGTCTGAAGATTATAAGGTGAAAATATGGCCATTAAAATATCAAGACTGCAAAAATTGTGATGTTATGAACAATATTTTCCATTAGTTATTAGAAGGAAACTCCATGCAATGCATCAACAAAAAGCAGTTCTTGACAGAAGTAAATTGCAATGAAAAGCAAAATTTTATAAGACACTTCGATAACCAAACCTCAAACTCCTATATTGATTCCAAGCATTATGTCTGGGATACCAGGAGGTATGAAAAACTACTTCAGAAGCTAGAATGATTGATATTACCATTCTGTGTGTGTGGCTTACAGAATTAGAATCTTGGAGGGAGGAAAAAAGCAAAAGAGGAAAAAAAAATAGGAAAATATAAGACTAAGCCTCACATTTAAGCAATATGTCGAGGATTTTCATCCACTCCATGCATGGAATAAGCAAGTTCTATCAGAGGGATAGACTTAGTCTTGCTTTGCTGTTTATTGCCTGTTTAGATATGCACTGACTCCGTTTTTTCCTGACAGACACTCCTGACAGCATATGCAAAACCTCGAGTTGTTCTTACTACATTCAGTGAACCAGAGATGCAAAATTTCTTAAACTTTGATGCACAACTCTGAAAAGAAGTCTTGCAAGTACTAACAATAAGACAGAGAAAAGAATGATAGAATGAATAAGGAAAGATAGCGTAAGAATGAAATGTCAAAAACCCGTAACAAAAAAAGCTTCGGCATGCATATTAACCCTCTCTTGGCTGGCTTATCAATTCAAAACTGCAAGGTATAATTCACTTCTGCAAAAAGAAGTTGAATAAATAAACTGGAAAATGTTGAGACTTTGAAATACAGCTAAGTAATTTCCAGATGCTTCATTATCTGTGTTATTAAGCAGTATCTTGTTACACTTAGCGCTGCTTTGGCAATAACAATTCTTATCTCCTTTTTTGAGAGTGCTAGAAGTAAACATTGTTTTTTGGGTAAAATATTCCTTCTCCTTAAATCACTTTGACCTGATCACAGCATTTGGCAATATTATATATATTATATGGCATCTTAAATTTTTGTACCAGAAGGCTGAACTGTGAAATAATACAAAGCTCTAAGACAAGCCTGTAACTGAGGATAGCATTTCAAAGAGAAACCCTCACTATATAAGAGAAAAAACAGTCAAGGGAGGGATTCTGTACTGAAAAATAACTTTAAAATCTTGTACCTCGAATTGGGGAGGAAAGAAAAGGTGGGAAGAGGGCAGAAAGGAGAAGGGTTAGGGTAGAGTTCCTCTGGGAGAGGCTAGAGGTTTCTGTCTCCCACTGTTTCCTGTCTCAGTGGGATTTGACACAAATCACAGAACCACTTAGGTGGGAAAAGATCCTTAAGATAATCGAGTCCCACCATTAACCTAACACTGCCAAGTCTACTACTGAACCATGTCTCTTAAGTGCCACGTCTACATTTCTTTTAAATACCCCCAAGGATGGTGACTCGACCACTTCCCTAGGCAGCCTATTCCAGTACCTCACATCCCTTTCAGTGAAGAAAGAACTGAAGGGCCAGGAGATTCATACATTTTTTTCCTGGAATATACAGCCGCTCACAAACCAGTCTGCTCCATAACACTTGCTGAAACACAGTTATATGAAAAGATTTAGACAAGAATATGTGAAAATGCATAGATCCTGAATCCCAAAGATAGAACAGGGACGATAAATATAGAGACAGACAGAGAGACTAAATGAGCCAAACTCCAAGAAGTTTTCACTTCACTCCAGTGTTGAACAAGGAAGGAGACTGCTACTTGTTTTCTCCCAATGTACTGTAGAGATTTAAATTTTAATACCTCAGCTGGCATGCCAAATGCCAACATGAAAAGGCAGAATAGATTCCTGACTGTTCTCACTCTTGGGCAAGTGATGTCAGCAGGAGAATTTCTATAGTCAAGCCCCTTTTCTTATTAGAGGATCTATGTAAATCCAGCTGATGAGACTAACTTGTCAGAATCAGCTGCTTATATCTTTTTAGAAGTCCAAAGTATAAGATTTGGGATTTATTCTTATTTTATAAAAGTTCAAAAGTAATTTTCATCATAACAAACCTCATTTCATAGATAAGGAATGAGACCACATTTACAAATTTTTATACAGTTCTCAGTTTTAGCATGATGCTAGACTGTGTAAAATTCAGAAAACAAAATAAATAAAAACTGAGTATTTCTGCTCTCTGGATGAGTCAAGATGAAACAACTTAACTATAAACATACTGGACTAATGACACTGAATCAAGTGGTGTCTGTATGTAAGGACACCACAATTAGAAAGTAAATAATTTTTTGTAAATTCAGATTATTCAAATAGGATGGAGGTCAAGGGAAGTCCCATATCACTCTTCCAACCAGTTAGTATTTAGTGCGTATTTCAGGTAAACTACATACTGAATCCATACAGATGGCAATAGACCTGTACTCTTATTACCAAAATTTAACCACTAAGCCCAAACCAATTTTTTTTCTCTTTGGTCTACTGAGTCTGGAATTCGGATTCAACAGGACAGGAAGAAATTACTGTTGCCCAATATAACCCACTACCAATGATTATGGCCCTCAATTGATGGAAGGTAAGAATTTAAATTTTCTTGGATACAGAAAAGGAACTGAACTTGAGTCCTCCAACATCTTTGGTTTTCTATCATATTCTGCTCATGAAGGAATATATAAAAGGGATCTACAGTTATGGGATTCTGGAGTATAGGAAGCGGAATGCATAGCAATTGTGCCCTTCAGGGCAAAATCACCTATTACATTTTAAAAAAGTTAACCTCAGCCCAGTTTCCTAAACAAAGAAACAAGAACAAGGTTTAGTCACCTGCATCACTTAGTAGCATTAAGGCTAAACCCTGAGAGGATTAGAAATCCTATCATTTCGCTGTCATTTTCACAATAACCCAGGATTCCCCCTAATGACCAACTACAGGTAAACCTCTGCTCCATCCATTCTAGACTGTGGATCTCATTCTCAGGCACTTAACTATTTTGGTTCACTATATAAGGAATGTAGGTGCCTACAGCTGGTCCTGAAAATTAGGTATTGCAATACATATGGGTATTTATGGATCTTGCTGAAAGTAATTTTGCCTACTAAATGACATCATGGCCTAAGTCACATTGATTTTTCTTGAACCTAGGCTCCCAAGTCACTCAGTCTTTTGAAAACCACTACATAAGCCTTCCAAGAGATTCTTATTTGCTAAACCACATATCCTTTATCTCTTGTCCATCACAACAGCTATTTCTGTCTTAAAGAAAGAGAATTAGTCACATAACCGAAAATGGCAGTGGTGGGAACCATATTTTTTTCCTATTACAAACACACCTGCTTGGCAAATAAGGTTTTAAACAAAATGGATGGCACATGTTTGAATTCATAATTCTTCCTGATGCATAGGTAGTAAATAACAAGTAACTGAAATGCTCTAGTACTTATATATGTGCCTTCAGGGAGAAAAAACTTGCAAATAAGCCATGTCATAAAAAATATTTTGCATATTTGCCCCCAAGGCGCTTCCATCACATTTTATCAGTACAGAGAGGTTTGGTCCCAAACAGAACACACTTGATTGCCTCATCGTGCTACAGACAATATGATTAAAATTAGTACTTATTTTTATTTTCCAAATTTTTTTCAGAAATTCAGAAAAAATATCCACTGGTATTTTTTTAAGAGGTAAAAAAAAAATAATTCCAAACTATTCTATATATTGAAATCGCTACAAACTGCCTCACTATGCTAATGGAATTCAGAAAGATAGAGAGCTATCCTCTTTGGAAGTAATTGCTCTCAGGATTAAAATAGCATCACTGAAATAATTCACTGCGATGAAATTTATTCATTTTGCTTTAAAATTTCTCTAAAACTTTGCATACCCCAGAGTTACAGAAGAAAGAGTTAAAACCAGGTTGCTATAAGGACTTTTACAAGATACAGTGTGCCCATCTGGGAGTTCCATGCACTTGTGAGATAATATGGAAGATAGAACAAAGTGATACTTGCCCTTTCCTGTCCCTATCTTTGGTTTATACCACTGCTGTCAATACTAGGCTTGCTCAAGGAAGAGTGCAAAATCATGGTTAACTTTCTTTTTAGCACCTTGTGTCAGGCTTGAAAGGCTACATTCCTTTTATCTCTTGTTCTTGTTTCCTATCACATTTATATTGTATTAATGTGTTCACTGTATTTTGGTGGGGAAATATATCCACATGTGTCAATGCTTAACGGGATGGAATAAAACTACTTTTCATCTGAGGACTTCATAGAAACAAAATTAATTTAAAGTATACTCTAAAATAAACCAGATACTTGGGAATTAATATTGTGTATAAATTACAGTCATGCCTTAGATATACAGGGTAGCAAGAATTGATGGCAATTTTTCTGTCCCAATTAGGATAATTTATAATATACAATACATCCTGTCAGGTACAATGTGCTGACATCTTTACATGAAAGGACAAAAAGAGTAATACAAAACAATAAACTCTCAGGACAGCATCAATTAACACTGCAAGACTAAGCAGTTCTTCTTACTTACCTTACTAGAGTGCCTTATTTAATAAACAAAACAAGACTTCTCAAGAGGATTGTAATGTCATTAGTTTTATTCTTCCCTTCACCTCCTATGCTGAATAGGGCTTTTTTTTCATGGTTAGCTGTACCTGTCAGAAATGTGGCATGTATTTTCTCATCTGATACTTTATGTCCTTCAGTGATGTTTCTCCTGGGCACCCTCAGTGGCATTCAAATAGGACCTTGGAGTATGGCTTTCTATCTTTTCCCTCCTTTGCTCTTTTTTCTTCCTACTATTTTTTTGTAACTGTCCCTTATTTTTCACTTCTAAGGTTCTTTTTTTTCTACTTTGACTGAAATACTTTCACTTAGCCAACATTATTTAAATCTTGGCAAGATCAAAGTCTAGCTGAGGTACTTGGAAAAGAAACAAATTACCTCATCAATTATACTTCTATATAAAGACAAGACCTGAAAAGAAAAAGGGAAAAATGGAACAAACTTGGCAACACATCTGTGCACACAAAAATGCCTGCCTTTTTGTAATATTATGATTTCCTTCATAATTTCCAAAGTATAACAGACTACTTGAAAACTTCTGTTGAATCTAACCACTGCAGGTGTATTGGAAGAACACAAAGAAACAGGTAGCACACCAAGGTACAATGAGAATGGCTTCTTCCCATGTCTCAGAAGACTCTGGAATTTGAATAAAGAAGAAAAAATGGCTAAAAGATTTTTTTGAGAGAAAGTCTAAAAAAACCATAAAAAAATTAATTATGTACCAGAGCCAGAATAGTGAAAGGCTGAATATATCAAGCATTCTTCTGGGACATAAGATCAGGCTTGAAGTCCTTGGTCTATCCAACTCCCTTCTGGGAATACAGCATGTTCTGAGATAAGCCTGTGACTTTTTCAGTCAGAATAGACAGTCCACACTGACCACTAGGATTTTCTCTTGAGAAAAGCTCCATTTATATTTTTTGTTCCATAAAAAGTTCAGTACTCATATCACATCTGGCACAATCCCCAGAAGCCTGTGGAACTTTTTCAGAACTTCTCCATCTCCTCCATGAAAACACGGGGGAAAAAATCAACACAACAAATAATGTCTGCAATTCAGAAGTTGTTTTGGGAGTGTGACATTCTAGATATATAGTGTCTGTCTCGAACAATCCAAGAAATAGTGAATTTGGACACTCAGGATGCCTGATGTTTGTCCTGAGACATCTGAGAGGTAAACAGGACTTGTTGCTGGACTAAAGAGATGTCTCAGCAACCCACCAAACCTTTTACTCCCCTGTGATGTGTACTGGGGAATGTGGTGTGGGACATGCTGAGATGGAAGACAAAACTCTACAGCTGGTGCTGGAGCAGAATATCCAGTGATAACCAGGCCTTGAGATTTGATGAAAACTACTGACTTAACAGGAAAAGATAGAGTGCCTGTTTCAAGTCACCTCCTAGGACCAAACCTCTACTGCAATAAACTAATCCTGTGGTGCCGAGTTGTCTCAACCTCCTGTTTACTGTTGATCAGTGGTTTATTTTACTAATTAGCCAAACAAAGACTATCTGCAGGACCTAGTCCTGGCACCGTACCCCCCCACCCCCCTCCTATCTCTGAGGCACTAGAAGACAGAGGACAGGGAGAAAGGGGGGGGAGTGGGCAAGAACTGTATAAAAATTTGGGACACTATGGGTGCAGGGAAGCTCTTCCTCACAGCAGCAGTTCCCCAACAAAGCGCTTCCCCACTGACGACGTCACTGGACCGTGGTGGTAACTATTATCCTGCTAATCTCTGTAATTCTGCTTTCTTCTTCCTTTTCTGTCTCTGTTTTCCACCTTGTCCTATCCGCTCTAGGGACTTTGCTGTGTAACTCCAATAAAGTTCAGTGTGCATGTGACATCTGACCTCGTTTGTGTCTTAATGTCACCATTTGGGATTACCTTTAAACCTTTTCACAGGTCCTGCTGGACAAACGGGTGCAGCTGCTGTGTGGCTTATACCAGGAGAGGGAAGGCAGAGTCCAGCCACACCAGCCTCCCACTGCGGTGAGGAGTGTCAGAAAGCAAGGGGGTTCTGCCCCATCTCTCGTGAGACCACACACCAGCCCCAGTGTCTGTTTGTGCACCTTTGCTTTGTTCTGGCGAGAGCATAAAAAATTGCCACGTATCTGAATATCGGATCGTGACAGGGAGGCTAAGACAATTATGGAACTTCTTTTATTAAAGGCAATGTTGAAGTGTATGGGTATATATTAATTGATACATGATCTCCTATTTCTTCAGTGTATGCATTACAGTATATGCACAAATGAAATGTAGTAGGCTCTTAAAATTCCCAGTGTTTTAAAATTAAGTAGGCACATATGAGATGACTAGGACAATAAATAATTGTTCTTGCTTTCTCCCTGGTTAGCAAATCCAAATTTAGGGCAGACTACAATGTTCATATTATCCCCTCTTACTTGATGACTTACAAATAACAATTTTAGTGAAACCTTGTATCCTGTTACCCATGCCGTTGAGAGACAAGCATATGCTCTGTAACAGTCAACAGTACAGTACAGTTTAAAAGCTAATCAACTGTTGTTACAGGAGAGGTAGCTAAACAACAATGAAGAACCACAAAGAACAATCTGGGCATGATAAGACACTGAGTCATAACTGAAAATTAAAAAAAAAATATTCTAAAACTACAGAGCTCTCAAAATTAAATACATGTTTGGAACAAAAGTCCAAATCGTATTTCTTAGAAGAATGACAGGAAGTTGTATCAGTAAAAAATAAAAAATGGAAGCTAGTAAGTTGTCATACAGAAAATATAAAAGCATCCTACCCTAACCTTGTGAAATTTTCTAGTAGTTTAACAGTATTCTTTTAATCTTGCACAAAGAAAAATATGATTAAAATGTAACAAGCTTTTAATATTTTATTTTCGCACATGAAGCTTTTTTTCCCGCAGCTAACAAATTAACTAAATTTATCCTTTCTAAGAAGAGGAAAGTGAAAATTTGTCTTTTATATGTAAACACAGCTTCACAAACAGGAAGTCAAAGGCTATGATGTCAATTAATGCCATTTGTAACTCTCTGCTATCAGCCAGTCAGAAAGAATTAACATTCTCCATTTTCTTTTTCTAACTGATAAACCAGAAGGAATGATCATGTGAAGTATTGCTTTAAGGAGGTCCTTACCTTTGAAGTATATTGCAGTTCCTTTTGGCAATCTATTGGAAATGGAATATTTACCTATTACAAAGAAGATAAGGTATTATTAGTGATATCTCAGAATGCATAGTTAAGTAAATAATCTTCATTACTTAGTTAAATATATAAAGATTCATGTTAATTTTGTTCCCCTCAGTATATTTCTCTGATTCTCATCGAAGAAACTGCAGGGTTTGGGAAATGTTATATGCTTTTAGAATTGCAAAAAATGGAATTATGCTTCATATGCTTCAGCTTGCTCCTAAGTGCGGACCTCCCACTTATTTTTGCATTTACGGGCAAAACACGTTTATTACTGTAAGCATATTTTAATTCTTGTTTTATGTGGTTCCTACAGAACTTTCTACAATATCTGGAATCCAAGGGACTATGCCTACAGAGAATTTTGTTGTCCAGTATTTTCTTGTATCTCATTCCTCTTCTATTTATCCATGGTCTCTTGTTGAGCACTTATGTTTTAAGTTCCAATGGTTAAGGGTCACTTCCAGTTGCACTATGTCTTGCACTACAGAATTCTGAATTGGAGGTGCTATGACAAGAAATACTTACACGTAAATACTGTCTATAACTTAGCACATGGTAGTGCAGTATGGTGCATACAAAGAAGACTTAAGACATATATTTACTAATCATTCACATTTACTATTTACTGTTCTATTTTCAAAAGTTCATTAGATTTTGTGCATAAAATAAAGTTAACTTACAAACTCACGAAACAAAAAAATCTATTTCCAGACTTCTAAGACTAAAATCAACTGATTTCTCATTCCTTTCATTAGTCCAATAATCACAGAATACATATTTTTAGAAATCTTGCCTTATTTCATGCTTGGTTGTAGCATTTGGAAGTATATCTTGAGCGTGGAAGTTTCATAAAGGCAGCTTTTTGATAAGAGCACATCAGATTTACTGTCTCACTTCTATTGTTTTTCATTTCTTTTCATCATTGAAAAACTACAAGAATGATAATTGTTACCTCTTGTCTTCCATAGGAAAATCTGAAATAATACCCCCAAGATTGCCCATGTATACAACAGCCATGTTTCACTCTGCACTGAAAGCATAATTTTCAGGAGATGTCTGCTGGTACAAAGCATGCTGGTTTCATTGCTGCTACTAACAAAATTTTTATTGATAGTGCTCCCAGAGTTTCATTGTAGGAAAAAACAAAGTGCTTATGGGGGGAATGTACAAAGAGGGGTGAGGAAAAAAAAAAAACATATTCAGAAACAAAAAAGGATAAAGTTTTTCACTTTTTCTACACTATTTAGAACTACTTGTAAAAGCCACGATGCCTTCAGAAAAAAATCTAATAAAATAAATTAAATTCTAGTTAAACATATGTTATGTTTAAAACTTCTAAAGTCTAAGTTAGAAACATTTTAAGAAAGGAATTATGCTTTAGCAAAAAAGGAGTAGATTTACAAAACTACTCTGTGTCAGCATGTCAGCCTTGATAATGTGAAATACTGAGAAATATAGGGAAAAAATGGAAAAAACCCACATTTAGTTTCACATAAAACACTGTATTATTAATTGGAATGTCATGAAAAGATATGTTCCAGATTTCCACCTCTATTCAGAAAGCTCAAGCCATATTTCGGCAGAAGAATATTCAGCATTACAACCTGTTCATTACTTAAAATTGCTTTTGTGCCCTATCTTTGAAGTACTCCTGATTTATGGAATTTCTACCTTTTTTTTTTTTTTTTTACTTTAATAACAATCTTACCTGCTACTGATTACTCCAAAGTACCAAGAAAATATTGAGCTGAATCTTAAAATATGCACAAACAATGAAGCTGAGTAAGTGTTAGAATTTATGTTTGGTTTAGGAGCATTGAAGGCTTTGAAGGAGATTTGAATACATATCCGAAGCTGATCAAGTTACAAAGAGCCAAACATGCAAGTACTTCTAAATCAACAACAATTTTGTTTACTGCAAACCTTTAAAAATAAAAGTTTACCAAAAAATAAATGTGGAAATCTACAGATCATACATATTTCATTAAGTTTAGGAATTTACTATTAAAATACCATGCCCTTGTTCATAGCTTAAAATCACTGAGCCTTTAGCCTTACAAATTCTTTTTGTGTAAGCAATGATCATCTGACATGGCTTCTGAGTAGATAATTGATTATTTATGGGATTGCAGAAGAGATAGCTACATTTATTCTGAGTTGGAAACAAAGATATTCTGTTCAAAAAGTAAGTGCTAAAACAATGCACTGTAATCTAAAGGATAATAAATAGAAAATCATGTAAGCTTATGGTGAAAAACAGACAGCCTGGAAATTTACACGCTTTTGGGCTGCTTTCTCATTAAAAAAGAAATTAGTTTTAATAAAAGCTACCTTCTCTTTTTGCTCAAAGGCATACTTTCTGCCTGCTGTGTCTTTTACTGAGTACTTGGTACTGTCATTGATGTTCTTCAATGTTGAGGTATTTGGCTTTATTTACAGCAAATTGAAATATCTGTATTGTAAATATTGACTACTCTTTTGTCATTCTGACTGTAAGAAAATATGACTGTTCCAAACTTCAGCACATGTGTATGCTGCTAGGTAAACAGAGAGTAACTTGACACATCCTTGTATTATCTAAAGTGATTAACAGCTGTAATTATGGGTGGCAACCATCCTATTCTAACAGTGCTCTATTGAAAAAGATGTTCATAGAATTGAGGGCCAGTATAGAGCTGAAGATTGCTACATAAAATAGGTTACCATGGTAGCCACTCACTGTAACCTGTATCAGAGCGGAGTGGACAAAAAGATATTTCCAAAACATTATCAAGTTCTTCTGTCTTTAAATATTTTGATGAGTATCATTTCAGAATCGGTTAATCTATATTAATCTTCTCAAATGCACTCATTCTACATACTGTGAAATGCAAAGTCCACTAATGTATATCTGAATACAGATTTTCTATCATGCATCTATCCTGCATCTATAAACATCCAGGAACTCAGGCATCTCTACAGGTAAAAGATATGTTTTGTGACAGTTTTGAAATACAGCTCCATTGAGTATGTAGTTTGTCAGGGTTTGGGGTTTTTTGAAGTGTTACTCTTCAGAGCACATACCAGTGTGTGTTTGGGTAGGTGACTGTGAGACAGTAGAAGCTGAATGCTGTCAGTGTCCTCAATTCAACACGTATTTCATTGTATGGGCCTTTTCACTGTATATGCAGCAATTCTAATAGTTTCTCAGTAATTCCTAGAGCGTGAATCAACTTTATTCATTTTATTGCATTTTAAATCTTAATTTCTCAGAAGCATTTAAGCAAGTGGCACCATATCTTGATTTCTACACCTATCCTGAATCCCTAACACATATCTATACTTGCATTTGATTGTACTTTTAATCAAAGTAAGAAAAACACAACCATTATCTTCAATTTTATCCTGTCTTCTCAAAAAAAACCCAAACAAACTTGGATCATTTTCATTAATGTTAATTCTAGTTCTCTTATACTTAGGGTGAGATTAAGTAGGCAAATCTAAGTGACTTAGTCAGAACTAATTAGACTCAACCTGTTTCAGTAGCTGCCAACAGGAGGAACCTTTTGTGATAGATCAGATACTAACCACTACACTGAAAAGTCTGAATACTATTTAATTTTAGCTCTTACTTTTGCCTAAATTTTGGTTTAGTATAAAGCTTTCTAATTTTTCTGTCTTACACTTCCTCAGTTATAAATGAAAAACAGCATGTATTCCGTAAGATATTAGTCATGTTTAGAATTCCTTTTGGGAATGACAAGCATAATGAATAGTGATAGCTTGTATTATAGTATTATTATATTTGAGCAACAGTTTTAGGCTCAGCAGATGATAAGTAACATTCAAAGCTCTGTAAGGTATTGATTTTTGCCTCAAAAAATTCCCTGAAAATTTGAATTCTGGAATGATCTTACTATCTCTCAAAAAGGAACAGTGGCAACGAAATACAATGGTACGTGCAAAAATAAGTTTAAAATCATAATGTAATACTTGTAAATACAAGTAATAGCTCTAAACACTATTTTCCTAAGATAAAAAAATATAATGCATATGTCTCAGTCAGGAGGAAAGAAGGGGAATCCATTTGGTTGCTCTCCAGAACTACTGCCTAGCAGCACATCCTGTTGTTTTGTTGTTAAGCAGTCTTAACTAGAGCAGCTAGTCTACCCAAAATACTGTTTTTATTCTTGGGCTACCTCTGTTTCTACAGACTTCTTTTTTTAAAGCGTATTTCATAAAATGCTGTGAGCAGAGGAGAAAAGCTTTGTCATTCTTTTAACTTTATAAATAATCACAGAATCACAGAATCATCATGGTTGGAAAGGATCTCTGAGAGCACTGAGTCTAACTATCAACACAAAAAAAACCCCAAAACCAAACAAACACAAAAAAACACACACACTCCACCAAATAACACCCACAAAAAACCCCTACAACCTCGGCCATTAGATCATGCCCCGAAGTACCACATCTACACGTTTCTGGAATACCTCCAAGGATGGTGACTCAACCACCTCCCTGGGCAGCCTGTTCCAGTGCCTCACCACTCTTTCAGTATAGAAATTCTTCCTAATATCCAACATAAACCTCCCCTGCCACAACTTCAGACCATTTCCTCTAGTCCTGTCGTTATTCACTTGGGAGAAGAGGCCAACACCCACCTTCCTACAACCTCCTTGCATGTAGTTGTAGAGAGCAATGAGGTCTCCCCTCACCCTCCTCTTCTTCCTAAATATCCCCAGTTCCCTCAGCCACTCCTCAAATGACTTGCTCTAGATCCTTCACCAGCTTTGTAGCTCTCCCGTGGACATGCTCCAGCACCTCAATGTCCTTCTTATAGTGAGGGGCCCAGAACTGAACACAGTACTCGAGGTGCTTGTGATATTATTCCTGATGCAGGTCAGGATGCTATTGGCATTCTTGGCCACCTGGGCACACTGCTGGCTCTTGTTAAGCCAGCTGTTAACCAGGACCCCCAGGTCCTTTTCTGCTGGGCAGCTTTCCAGCCACTCTTACCCCAGCCTGTAGCATTGCCTGGGGTTGTTGTGACCAAAACGCAGGACCCGGCACTTGGCCTTAGTGAACCTCATACAATTGGCCTTGGCCCATCGATTCAGGCTGTCCAGGTCCTTCTGTAGAGCATTCCAACCCTCAAGCAGACTCATCAGACCTGTCAGAACCAAAGGCACATAACTCCCCTGCAACTCCCAACAGTTCTATACAAACCTATTTGCTTTGTATATACCAGGACTGTAAAACAATTGTTACTTATGGCTTTGCCCACCCCATTACAGTCAATATACACACACAGAGTGACACATTGTGGCACAGTAAAGAAACAAGCAGGGAGAATGGACCTTGGAATTCATAGTTTACACAATAGAGTACAACACATTGAAAGATGATGAGTGTTAAATAATTGTCAATAATTTATAACAAATACAATTTACCATCATAAGACATTTAAAGAAATAAAGGTCTTGACAACCAGCCACTTCTGATTTTTGAGAAGATTAGAAATAAGATTGATAATAATGGTACAAGCACCACAATTTGGATTTACATAAAGCCTTTGATAATGTCTGAAATTTTAGTCCTCATCTTAAACTGAAATCAGGAAAGATTCAGGTTAAACATGGGAACAGATAAAGAACTGATTAAAGTAAAGTGATTAGAAAGTAAAGTGTTGAAAAGGGTCACAGGGGAGTCAGTTCTCAGATCTTTATTGCTTCTAATCTACATAAATTTCCAAGACAGAGAAACTAGCTATAGAATTGCCAAATGCACTGATGACTTGGAACTGATATTAAGTAGTAAGTGGAAAGCAAAATAAATGGTAACTCCCCCTGGAAAATGGTTTACATATAAAATGGAAAACAAAATTTCAGAATGATAAATAGAACATACAGAGCATTCCTGTTTTCCCTTACAGAAGTACAAGAAGTCTAATTGTAAATACTAACACAACAACTTCAGGGAACCTTTCTGAATCTGTATAGATTATTGAAAAAGAAAGAGAATGGGGGAAAAAAAATCTGCATAATACAGCTCAGGATCATAACACTTGCAGTTACATCACTATTGTACAATAACTAATATTCAATCCTTTTCTATAAGAAACCTCAAAACAGATAACAAAACAAAGCAACTCCCCCCTTACACTAGCATTACGAAAAGACTGCCAGTAAACCGAAAATATTTCCACTGAAGTTGTTTTTCCCATTTTCCTCATATCCTAATTTTTCATCTCAAATAAAACTTAAAATCATCTAGCTCCAATAGAATCAAATAAAAATAAAACACTACTCAACACAATGAAAAATAAACCTTCCGGAAATTATACTGGTTTTATGTGGTATTTTGGTGGGTTTTTTTTAACTTTTAAAGAAAATTATTTATTGTATAAATAAGTATACAAATGCTGAGGATCAGACTTATAGGAGAACATCTATCTATACATTAGTGATAACATAAATTCTATAATTCAGTGACAAATACTATAACCTAGTCAAAATGCATGGAAAACATATGTTAAGCCGTTAGAAAATACATGTTAGAAATGAGGAATTAGTAAAAGACATCTCATAGGAAGCCAGGTAAGATGCTGCTCATGATCACTGTAATTTGATCCACTCACCATGCTACAGAAATAGTGTTATAATCGTGTTCTTTGTATCCTTCTGAAGCCTTTGAAACCGTTACTTATATGATAAGAATAGTCCCTCCTGCGGACTATCACAAGTCAACTGAAGCACATGATAGGGAAAAAGCAACATGGATTTACCAGGGGCAAATCATGCTTGACAAACCTGATCGCCTTCTATGACAAACCTGCTTGGTTGATGCAGGGCGATTGGTGGACATCATCTACTCGGATTTTTCCAAGGCTTTTGATGCAGTTCCCCACAGCCTCCTTCTGTAGAAAGTGACTCGTTACAACCTTGACAAGTGGTCTGTGTGGTGGGTGGGGAACTGGCTGACAGACCGTACCCAGAGGGTGATAGTAAATAGTTCCTCTTCAAACTGGCAACCTGACACAAGTGGGGTCGCCCAGGGATCGATCTTGGGTTTAGTGCTGTTTAACATCTTCGTAAGTGACCTGGATGTTGGCATCAAGAGCAGCCTGAAGAAGTATGCTGATGACACTGAGATGAGTGGAGAGGTTGACACTTCAGAAGGAAGAGCCACTCTCCAGAATGACCTGGACAGGCTGGAGGCATGGGCTAGCAGTAACTTTAAGAAGTTCAATGGGGAGAAGTGTAAAGTCTTCCACCTGGGAACACATAACCCAGGAGCACAGTTCAGACTGGGATCCACCTGTGTAGAGTCCGGAAAAGAATAATTGTCTCAAAACAGCTGCCCTGACAGACCGGACATTGTGCTAGGGTGGGGGCCTCATTCAATTTTGCTCAGCAAAGCAGGCTGAGCCTCACCAGGAGAGCTGGGGCCAGGTGCCATAAAAAAGGCAGACTCAAAATGCTTGAGGCGCATGCCCACCATCCGAGGACCACAATGTCATGCCGAGATCGTCACTGGATCCAAAGGGTGGTGATATCTTTCCTATCCACCCTTTCTTTATCTCTGTCTCTCTGCCTCTCTCTTCATCTTTCTCTCTCTCTTCCTAACCTTATTCTCGGCACATGTGGGTACCATAATTTCTAGTTTTACTGTTTTTCTAGTTGCAACCTGTTGTTTTGAGAGGACCATTTTGCTAAGTTCTGCTAGTTGTAATCTGTTGCTTTGAGAGTGATATTTAGTTTGGACCCCTAGCTCTGGGGAGCCGTGACCACTTTGTGGGACGTGATAACGCCATACCCACCTTGTGGGATGTGCAGTGCCATGCCCACTTTGTGGGTCGTGACAACCTGGCTGAAGAGTAGCCTGGTGGAAAGGGACTTGGGAGTCTTGGTGGATAACAGGCTCAACATGAAGGAACAGTGTGCTGCCGCTCTACTTGGCGCTTGTCAGACCCCACCAGAGAGGGGCCACAAGGATGATCAGAGGACTGGAGAACCTGCTATATGAGGAGAGGCTGAGAAAATTGGGTTTGCTCAGCCTTGAGAAAAGAAGGCTTTGGGGAGACCTTATTACCATGTTCCAGTACTTAAAGGGTGGATACCAAGAAGATGGAGGCTCCCTACTGACAAGGAGTCATATGGAAAAGACAAGGGGTAATGGGCACAAATGTGGAGATTCCAATTGGACACAAGAGGTAAATTTTTCCCCATGAGGACAGTCGAACATTGGAATGGTCCCCCAAGGGAAGTGGTAGATTGCCCCACATTGGACAGTTTTAAGTCTCAGCTTGACACGGTGATGAGCCATCTCATATAAAATATAGTAGTACCTAGAAAGGTTGGACCAGATGATCCTTGATCATCCAACCTGGCATTCTATGATTCTGTGATAAGACAATGAACAAAATTTTAGTTTCAGAAAATTAAACTGGTTTGTTTTTTTTTTTTTTCTGTAACTGATATTCCAGTCATGGTTCAGTTCCATATCTTCCCTCCATCCACATCTCCCTCTATATTATTTGATCTTAGTTTGTATAGAGAGCCGTCAGGAAAAAAAAAAATAATAAAAAAAAAATGAAGTGACTGCAATAGAAATGGCAACATTCAAAAGAAGAAGACAAAGAAAACAGGAAGAAGAATTGCTTCAAGCTTTATTTCTTATGTGTAATAGAGATTTTCAATTACACATACAGAATGTCCTCAAGACAGCTGCATAAGGACAATGGATGCGTAAGGGTTCATAGTGTTGATGAAATTGCACTCCTGTGTCCATTTGAATAGTAGCTGAAGCGATAATTTTAAGTCCAACACCTGCAAAATATTTCTGTACACTACCCATAAGAAATTATCATCAAGGGATGTTTGTATCAGTGTATACAGTGAACAATAGGGGGAAATGAATTCGTATAAAGGGAGAAATGACAAGAAAGTAAGATAATGCAATTAACATTCATTCCATTTTATTGTCACCACTAGTTTTCCCACTATTTGCCTAATGAATTTAATATATATCTCTCTTAGTGCCCATCATTTTAGAAACACTTGAAGTTTGATAAACAGAATGACGTCAAATAAAGAAAGTTTCTATATTTAACATTCCATTGCTACTACTTGCTTTGGTTTTTTTAAGGTAATTAATGTTATTGATTACATTAATTTGAAAGCTGTTTGAATAACACAGAAAATTAATGTAAAAGGAACAGCTGACAACACACAAAATTGCTATGGTCTTCAGAGATTACTCCTCCAGAGTGTTTTCCCCATCGATCAGTTCAGCATACCAAGAGCAGAAGAGCTCAAATAGAAACTTTTATTATGTTTCCTTCACTTTTATTAGTGACATTCAGCAACTAGATAACTTCCTGGAGAAGTCTAGGGACTGCTTAGATTACTAAAGCAAGTCTTTTATTATTTTTGTACTTAAGCGAAGTATAAACCCAAACAGAATGGCCTGATAACAAATGGCATGATAAATTTTACTGATCTAGTCAAGCATTTGTTATTCCTTAAGAAGTTAAACATTCAAGAATTCTGTTGTCATTTTTAGTTTCATCTACAGACATACTTCTTTCCAGAAAAACTAGATGATCTTGTAAGACCATCAAAACCCAGATAATCTTACAAGTGATATTCCTGGTCTTCAAGACAGAAGCAGAGAATCACTCTAAAGAACCTAGGTTATATGTCACACACACTATACATGTGAACAAAGCTTTTAGGGAAAGAACGTCATAAGAGAATTCCAAGTCCCAAGCCTGGGCATTTCCCTTTATGTACATATATATGTACATATGGCTATTTGAAAGACTCTAGCCAGGGTATGCCTTAAACTCACATGACTTCTTCATTGTGCTGGTTTTAGTACATGGAGTTACAAACTTATAAAGCCTAGCTACTTAAAAGTGCCATACGTTTTAAGAAAATAACATAGTACCATTTCAAGGATTACTGCACATAAATTGTAAGGGTAAGCATTATCCTGTGGCAGAGGGGAAAACCTGCATACATAATACTATAATTAGGATCAATGAGAACAGCCAGTCTAGACTGACATCTAATCTGTGTATAACTCCATCAGAACTATTCCATAAGCATCTGCTGTGCAACTGAAGTAGTGCATTTGTTCTTTGTTTCACTTGTCCTGGGCAGTTTTTTTATTTCCTTATTATTAATAAGGAAAGTAAGTTAATATGAACATTTACTAATGAAGACTGGTTGGTCAGCTGTTACAGACAAGGACTACCACATTGCTTCTGGGATTTTATACTTAACAGGAGTCCAAGGCCCTTAATAAAAGTAAAACATAGCATCTTGTTTCATAATTTGGTATTTGTTCATTAACTGGGATAACGTTGTTCTTATTATGCTCATACATTCTAATTATTATGTTCTTACAATTGCTTCCATAAAAATGTAGCTCCTTTATTCCAGATTCTTATCAATGTTAACAAAGTAAGAACCATGAGTTATCTCAGTAAGTATACCAACACAAAAAAGTGTAAGTGAATCTCCTGAAGATAACATAGCAAGTATTTGTATTTGTCCTAAGTGATTGCTCTTGCATACTTGAAAATTATACAAAATCAATCACTTGTGATAGATTAAATATTATTGAGGTGTAGAAGAGCATTGGTATTTGCATCTTGGTCCTTGGCTTCCCAGCACTTAATTGTGATGAGGTAGAATCATTTAAAACTTGACATGCAATTGAATAACCTTATTCAAACACAAGAGTGCTGGAAACATCTTTGTCAACAGCTGCTTCCTGACTCTTATGCACACCTTGTATATGACGGGTGACAATAAGAATATTAACATCCTACAGAAAATAAACTGTACAGTGAATTTAGCAATGACAACATGCAACAATCTTGAAGGGGTTCAAAGAAAGCTCCTTAAGTCTTTGAATCCTTCTGGAAGCCAATCCTGTCAAACAAAATCCATGAAAACCTATGCCTTGCAACTGTACGCAGAGTGCGTAATAAACAAATCAAATAGATCATAAAAAGAACCAACAGGTACCTTATTTGTTTTAAAAGAACTATGTGAGCTGGGAATTACAACAGAGACACAACAAAGCCACATTACCAACTTAAGTTGCTATTTCAGTATTGCAAATAAAGAAAAGCCTCTTATTCCGGTGCAAGGAGACATCCCAAGCATTGAACAGTTTAATAAGCTTAAGTTTTCTAAGATATTTCTTCACAGATAGGTTCTTGATTAGTTTTAAGATCAGAGCCTAAAGAATGCAAGAATTATGAACTTTGCTGTGGGAGATTACTGTTTGCTTTCAAGCTGGCAAATAGAAAAAGAATATATAAATTCTTATTCATCATCAGGAAAATATTTATGTCCATTGATTCCGAACGCCAAAATGAGAGAGTTCCCTATTTCTCTCATGAAATTTGCCATTCTATCTGTTTGGCTGAAATCAGTACATAAAGAGAAAGTATTTATAGAAGCATTGAGCATTTGTGCTCATCAGTCCCTCCATATACTGAAGTGTACATTTTTAAATCTCAAATCTTTTAGAGATGACATAAACCTAAAAACATCCCACAGTTCTACTTATCTTCCTTAAAAATACTCCTCAGGAACTGCAATTCAATAGCCCTGTGAGAATCACCACAGAAAAGAAAATGTAAAGTCTATTATCCATGTATTGAAATGGATGGTAATCTCCCAATGCTGAACAATTTGAAGGATTAAGTCTTAAATATACTCTGAGAAAATAAAAAGTTTAAGACAAGAAAACAAGTAAGAGAGTTTAAGAGCAGTTTATTTCAAGGCACACTTGGCACACTTCCTATGGATCCAACTGTTTAAAAGCATTTATTTTGAGTCGTTGGCATTAAAATAAAATTAAACATAAATAAATAAAATGTAAAAATGAAGAAAAGAAAAGAATAATGATGGTAAGGTATGACCAGGATAATAAAACAGAGGTAAGTGAATTGACACACAGATTAAAAATATAAATCAAACCAAACCCCCTTACATCTGAAACACAAGTCGCTACTGTTCAGAGCTGGCATCAAGGCTCACAATTTCCCTGTGTAAACTGATATGAATTTGCTAGTTGCAGAGCTAACTGCCTCAAGAGGAAAATTTGTATTGCCCCAATTCAGAGAGTATTTCAAACATTTTTCAGCAAGGAAAAATCTCAGCATAATCATTTGCCTAAAGCTATACATTTGATTAAATACTACCCTGAATTGAGACGTATATTTATTTTCTCCACAAACTAGAAGTAACTCTAATTTGAACCCTGTGGTCATAGAAATAGTCAAGCACACGTTCTTCAGTGATCCACAGAACTAACAGCATTCGATCTTCTATGGCCAGACAGGAGGTGTTCTGTTAGCTACAACGGCCAGCTACACATGCCGGCCATCAGCAACTGGCTTGCTCTGCTGCCAAACGCAAGTACTGACTCAGATCACAGAACAACCTCCCTCTCTACTACAGAGAATAATGAATACAATTCCTCTTTTTTAACCTAAACACTAATTTTCATTAATCATGTAGGAACTTAATATTTTTCAGACCTCTACTCCTCTGTCAAGTTTGCAGAAATTAACTACTGAATTTGAAAGTGACTCAGGAGAATGCAGGGGTTTGGTGATAACCTGAGAAGACAAATAAGCCTTAGGAAACAGTTAGGAAATAATCTGATAATAACTAGTTATAAAATACAATTTTTGTAAACAGCATTAAATTTTCTTTCTAGGCCTAAAAAGAATGAGTAAAAAATCTTGCAATACAGAGTATAAATCTTTAAATTTACAGTATAATAAATTTACAAATAGCAAACAAATTAACTGAACACAAGTAGCTATGGAAACTGAAACAAGGCATATTTTTTGCTCAAAAAATAACAAATAAAATTTACAATGAGAGCTTAAATCTACCAGTTAAAGGATATCAAAGCATAACACATTAATGGTTCAGAATCTTATCCACAAGTATCAGACATTGTGGTTTTAATCCTGTGAGATCTGCATTCCTTGCAAACTGCAACTGATTATAAATTGGCTGATACACCAATGCTATTAGGCTGTGTTAACATTTTGAATTTGTTTGCCCACCTTAACTTCTTTAATGCAAGTCCAGCTACTTCGAAAGAAACAAATTTTGTCAACACTACAGTTGTAAGCTGTTTTGTAATAAAAGCCATTCTATGCACATTAATAATACTGACAAGAACAGATGGCAATTATCACTTTTAACAATTTTTTTTTCTGTTAGTATTAATTACTTAGACTTAATTTCTGTTGTTATGTCCACTGGGCACCAAGGTAAGATGCTAAAAATCTGCCCAAGTACTTTCATCTCATTGATAGCAACAGAATTCTAATTAAAATTGAAACATTACTGTAATTTTAATTAACTCATTAGGGATGCATCCAAATACATCATTATTGACAGCTATTTTTAATGTTTTTCTAATACAAAAGTGCTTTATAAAGTGAGCAGCATTCTTGCTAATTGTATAGTTAAAACATCATCTGCTGTGTTTAAAAAAGAGAAATATCCATACAGTTAATTAAAACATCAGTCATATGAATCACCAGAAAATTCTCTGCAGCTTTCTAAGTATGCTGGAAAATCTCTGCTCTTTAAAAACTTAAATCTTGGATTCCTGTTCACTAATTGTCTGGGAGTAGTACTTTTTCTACTCTCCCTCAGGCAGAATGCTTATGTCTACGTTAAGCAGCTTGGTGGTTCTCTTCTGCAGTTGCATTAGCAAAGAGTAAAATAGCTAAGCAACATGGTCTGCAATAGCCAACACTCTTAGCAGGGAGCTGCTTAACCTTTGTCAAAAGATAAGACCAAAAACAGTCTTAAAAAAACATACTTCAGGGCTTCACAACAGGGGCATGCCTGCTTTCTGTTAAGCTTCACTGCCACAAGCTGTTTCAGTTCAGTTTTCAAGCATTCAACCAATGATCTGAAGAATGTTAAGGATATGGTAGACTTCAGAGCTTTCTATTCCCAAACCTAACTACCAACATATAGTTTCAGAAGTGTGAAAGAAGACTCTATTTGGATCTTCCTAAAGGTACAGAAGAAGATATAATGCTGATACAATCTCTTCTGACGCTAAACAAAAAGTGACTTAGGAATCATTGGACAAATCAATGGGGAGGACAATGAGCTCAGGATATTCCAGTCACAAGCAAGCAGATACTCCAGCATAAAAGCTGACTCCACCTGCCTTGTAATAGAATTTTTAATAGTTTGGCTGCTGTACAGCCTGAATGCATATGAGACTCACTGAAATCTCAGCTATTTGGAAAATTCAAGAAACAAGAAAGCAAGTTCAGCTCTTTTCATGTAAGAAATAGACAGGAATCCAGTTCTCTTTGATTTTGCAACAATCAGTTTCTACGTATTTTGGAACAACGTTCTTCGGTTCCTTTATGCAGAAGCTTTCCAGCTCTGGTGGACCTCTCATTGTATCAGAGCACAATTTACAGAGCACAGCTGCAGTCTTGTGAATGGTGATCTCCTTGGAGATGGAGTCCTGACTGCAATGGCATTGGTGAAACCTTAGTAACTTGATGAAGCACTCACTGGAACAATGACTGTTAGTTTCTTGCCTACGTGTACTTTTTAGCCATTTGTTCACTCTTTATTTTATTCTTAAATAAATCACTGATGGATGTTACTAATCTAGTAAATATTTTTAATCTTCTGTTGATGGGAGAATAAAATTTTTGCATTAGGGTCTTCTGGTATGCTAATTCAGGTGCTAGTATATTAACGTGTATAAAATCACAAATCTATTATTAAGATTCAGTGAAAACTTAAGATAACTGCAAAAAACAGAAGATTAACAATTTACCTGACAGAAAACAAGGTTTTATGTAAAAACCATTTAAACAATGTTGTTTAATGATGTAATAATATTATAGCTTGCAATTTACCATAACATAGAAAATGTCTGGTGCCTTTTAACAAATAAAAGTAACTCATGCAAACTAAAACTTTATGATCCTTAAAACTATTCCTGTTGTACAAGGGGGATGTTTTTTTCTTTTTTAAGCACAGAAACTCCTTCTTATTCAGTGAGGATTCACCACAGTTGATACTGTTTATCATAAACAGTTCAGAGACAACTTTAATAACTTGAACAAGCCTCTTGGCAATATATCAGCAAGCACTAATTGGTAGCCTCCAAATTTAAAGCAAATCTACAAAAAAACCTTCATGAAAATATATTATGGCTAATCCCTCATTATTGCTCATATTGGGACTCAAAAAGATCAACAAGTTCAACAGTTGCAGATGATCAGTCTGAACAGAAAATGAATCTTTTTGAAAGTTGGAGCCTACGCCTGTGCTCTGGAATTACATATATCAACTAATTGGACACACAAGCCATGAAATGAGTGAGAATAAAATACTGGCTTCCAATGGAAGCTGGTGAAAAAATATTAAGGATTGAAATCTAAAATGCATTACTGAAAGTAAAAAACATAGAATAACTTCTATTTCATTATTTAGTACTAAGAATTAGTGATTTCCATAACATCAGTGAAATTAATACTTTTCATTTTCCAGAAATACTGGATTCACCAGCTGCATCCAAAGCCCAGGACCCTGCCTACAAGCTTCAAGAACCTGACAGTTATTAGTGCAGTAGTTTTCCTAAGTGGCACATATTGGAGCTCCTTCCTACACAAAATGGAGTATTAGGGCCAGGAATTATGAGATGAAATGTGCCTAGAACAAGGAGAATTCCCAAGTTTCACACGGAAGAACCTCAGGAAATTCACAGATTTACCATCACAGTTTTGATGACCACCTCACTTCCCCCCAGTTACGTTTGGGCAAACACCTGAACACATTAGCTTTATTAGCAGTAAAAAAGTTTTAGGTTGGGATTACAATTCTAAATGTTATATTTTTCTGCAAGATTTTAAGAACGGAAATTTTCCATCATGTCTTGATATGAATACCTGATGTTATGCTTTTCTTCTGACCATATAAAAAGAAAATGCATCATACTGCACAGTTATTATTCTCAAAAAGTAGCAGAATGTGTTTTTTCACATTTTGCAGGGCTGCACAAGTTCTTCAACAATAACAAACAAGCCAAAACTAAACGGGTTAATTTTTACAGCATTTGCCAATGGAAACTTCTTTCATAAAGTAAGAATTGAAATTGTTCAAGCAAAAAGACTTCTACCACTTCAAACATCTGCAAACTAAACAACAGTTCTGCATCTAGACACATATCACGTATTTCTTTTAAATACTGTTCTTGATCTTGGGAAAAAAAGCAGAAAATCCTCTTCCATTTCTCTTTTAATTACTTTATGCAAATGCTGAGGCCAGTAAAGGCCTGTTAGCCTGTATTTTGAGGCAAGATAAAAAAGACAGTGTCTTTGCCCTGGCTGTGAGACCTTTCCTATGCTTGTTGAGTTATTATCAAATGGCTGGCTTCCTCCTGGTTAAATTGGTTCTCTTCAAATTGCTGTGTTGGATTCTAAATAAACATGAGAGGCTTGAACCAGCTGGTAAAGTAGCTTTGGAAATGTCTTTTATTTTGCTCTCAACCTTAAGCATACAATGTAGCATCCTTAAAATTTTGAGCTACTGAGATAAATTCATTCAAGACTTCTTTACATGCCTGGATTCATGACGTTTAAGAGGCTGTACAGTGTGATACTCTATCAAGAAATTTTCTTGTGCAGTGCGATTTTTCACTGGAAAGATCAGTTTGATAGTACAAGTCAGCTTTAATACGATTCTCAAAATACAGCTAGGATACAAAGCTAATTATTCTCACCCTATTAATACTTTGACTAATTTGAGTCAATCCAATTTTACACTCTTTCTTATGGTTCCATGTAATTTTCAGTGTTCTGTGACACTGTTTAAATGGCTATTGAAAGCAAAGTAAACTAAGTGGAAAAGCATCTAACCTCTATTTCATATCAGTCACTACACATTAAAATAAAAGGGTGATAGCCAGAGCAGCACAGACAATTCAGTAAAAGTTATGTAGATACTTTGATGTTTTTCAGTTTGGGAGACTTTCTCTCTTAAAAAGCTAAAACAAATAGTAGAAATAAAACTGTAAAATCAGTCTCCTGAATTAAAAACTGGACAATATTGTACTGAAGTCAACTATTGTGCCTTTATCTTTCAGAAACTGAAACAACTCTAATCTTCTCCAGTTAAAAGATATGATCCATATTGGCAGCCACTTGCTTCCAGCTTACACTAGAGATGAAAAGAAAAAATCACCTAAAACACTGAGGAAATTTATTGATACCTTAAATGCTAAATTCACTAAGCAGCAAAATATTTAAGGGAGAGTACAAAGGCAGCATGTGAGTATATGCTATATCGAGTATAGACTAGATACTTAGAAAGTATTGGTCTGAATACATCAGGCAGATGCAGTAAGAACCTCACAAACATCCCGTAGTTCATTGGAGTTGGGAATTAAATGCCTATTATTTTATGCTACAAGGTTTGCATAAATAGCTTAAAATACAATGAGAAAGTTGGCATTGATACTTTATTTTGAAAGTGCAATTTCTGAAACACGCCATGTTGATTAAGAGAATATTATATTCTTTGCAGAGGATACAGAAATGGGCATCAGTCTGCTCCTCAGAAGTGGTGAGTAACTGCCTTTGCATCACTTTTTTTTTTTCTTTATTTTTTTTTTCTCTTATTCAACTGTCTTTATCCTGACTCACAAATTTTTCTCACTTCTGCCCTTCTGATTCTCACCACCAACCTGCTGGAGTGTGTAAGCAGCTGGAGGGTGCTTAGCTGCAGTCCAGGGTCAATGCATCACAACTTCTCAACAGTAAAGCTTCACCTTCCAGCTTAAATTGCTTATTAACAGAAACACATTAGGAAATGTACATATTATTTGAATAAACAACAAAATTTAAAAAAAACCCAGTTGGTTTGGTTATTTTGAATGCTTCTTTCTGAAAGGACATTTTCAGAATGATTGCTTTGTGCTGTCATTGGAATGCCCATATATACCCTTCTTCATCCACAGATATGGAAGAATATTGCCACTGCAGTTATCAGCAGCATGAGCTTTCCTAATCCTAAGGTTTGGCTTGAGGGATGCTTTGCAGGTAGATGATGCAAACAATGATGGTCTCAACATTCTATTCATAATTGATAACAAGAGTAGGCTATTATTTTAAGAACCACATTTGTAGCCATGATCTCATGGCTATTAAACTGCTGTTATTCTATGCATAAGTCTTAAATCACCCTCCGAAACTGATGAAAACCACTCCAAAAGCAATTACATGGGAAAATATCTACGGATACTGTAAAGTGTAAATTTTTCTGTGTATTTCAAATATCATAAAAGTACACAAAAACGGGCAATACTACACCTGAGGCTGTCTAGCATTAAGCAGATGATCCAGAATTATAGTTTCTACCATATCAGTGTCTCCTGATAACACAGACGCATTCCCATTCTCATAGTGTTGATCTGGTTGAATTAGTGGAATCAGGTGGTGACTGATAAAGAATGTTCAAAAAAAGTAAGCCTGTCAAGGCATATTAATTCTATTAACTGCACAAAAAATGAAGTTCATATTTTTCTCCAGGCTTGAAGTTTTCTAAAAAGCTTAAATCTACCAGCAACTCTTTGCACATGAAGAGCTTTTGAAATGCAATCTATGGGAAATGTAGCCTCTAACTTCAAGGATGGGACTAGTTACAGTTTCCAGAGTGCCAGTTGCTCTCCGACTGTCCTTTACAGCCCTTGTGCAAATTACTGCAGAAAGACATCAGTTGGGAATCATTGCCCACAAGAACACAGCAATACAAAAAATCCCTAAGGATCACCTGTCTGAGTTCCTCTTCAGCTCCACTGGGTTACTAGCTAACTGGAGTACTGAAAGATTGGAGAAGAAACCAACACAAAGCATGGACAGATTACAAGATTTACAAGGCTCATGGGGAAGGTAGTTAGCTAAGAGATGAAAATGTGTAACTGGAGCTAGCTGCTCTTACACTTGTGTGTATACTGTCAGAATAAACTAAAGACACAGCCACAGATAAATTAAGTGCAACCAATTTATTCTGTAACTCCTGTAGTTCCCCTGTGTTCTTATCATCTTATTTGGAAATAACTACATAGATACAAGACATGAAAAATACATATGTAATCTCATCACTTTAGGATTTAATCTGTTTTATAAATTAATTGATAAATTATTATTAGGAAAAATTCTCATTATTCGTTTGGAGTTAACAGAGCATGTCGAGTGTAATGTTAGAGTTCCACACAGCCAAATGACCATCCCATAACTCGAATTTTCATTACGTTCATGTGAAATATGTAAAATTTACACCCGTGTGGCAGAACAAAATGGTGACCTGATACATTTCTGAACGACAGAAATATTATTAGAAATATTAATGTATTAATGTGTTAGTGTTAAGTCTTGAACTTAAATCTTGAGTACTGCAGCTGAATTATTCTAACCTAAATTAAAAAATGGTATTCATAAAAAAGCTGTTGAAAATGGAAAAGATACAATGTGGTGCATGAAATCCGGAAAAAAGATCCAGCAGAAGTGTCAAAATAAACTATAAAGCCTAAAGTTGTGGCAGTGAGAAAGCTGGCTAGAGAAAATGCCTAAATATTTTATTTCAAAGCCATACATTCAAAATCAAAGGGTTTGTTAATAGAGGGCAGATACGGAAGGGGGAGTTAATTTTTTAAGTTAATATCATCCTACAGAAGACTGGAGTAATCGCTGTAATGTAATTCCATTCATCATTTCCTGACACAGCATGTCCTTAGCAGTTTAAGATAAACAGATCAATTTAAGATAATGTATGATATGCTAAGGTAAACATGGCATTCCATGGTATTCCTTGTGATTTATGACATGTTGCTGTAGGACTGTTTTCTGTTCTTTGTATATATAATTGCAACACTGTCTTCCTGTAAGCTACTGACTTCAGAATGCTGTACTTTCTCATGCTGTTCTGATGTAATAATTAGGATAATAAAAGGAAAAATTTTGCTCAGAAAAAAAATTTACAGAACCTCCATGTATACTTAAGAGATTATGATATAACTCAGGTTGTTATAATTTATTTTTTTTTAAAGTTCACTGTTTTTTCCTGAGTAATATGGGATTTAGGAATTTAAAAAATTGATAACCTGTATTTAAAAATTAACTAGAGTGTGTCTGGCACGACATCACCATGTGAATATCAAAATCAGTATGAGTGACAGACTTTTCAGCAGCTTTCTCAATTTTTTATGAATTTTACCACCCACCTTTCTTTTTTGCAAGTAGTTATATAATATGGATCAGCTGTACAAAGTGGACTACTGGACAAAATACATCACTTGCATTCACATGTTCTACAAATCCCTGCCCATACACATTACATACATATGCATTAAATCAGCAATAAAGCACAAAGTTTCCCTTTCCTGAATTTGAAATCCTTTTATTTAAACAATTTTTAAAACGACAAATGGTCTTGGGAAAACACCAATTAATGTAAATCAAACCAAGATATTTCTCTCACTAAGTTTCAGTTTTGTACAACTAAGTAATATTTGTCCAGTAAGAAATTAAGAAAATCAGTATACAATTTACTCAGGACTGAACTAATGAGCAGAGCTCTCCTGAGCTGAACGAAAGGATTACTGAGGTATTTGTATGCTAATTAGTGGTATGTTCTGAAAATTTTTATAGTACAATCTGCTTTTGCAAAGCCTAGTACAGCAACATGATTTTAAGAATACCACAAAAACAAGGTCTTAGTTAAAAATGAAATAAAGCATTATATATGTTACATGCAGGTAGAATTCCAAAAGCAAGGAAAAGTAAAAATCTCATTAAAAGTACAAATATAATCAATGACTTATTTTTCTGCAGTATAAGAGAAACAAAAAAGAGTCTGTAACATCACATTACATTACTTTTTGTACTTTATCAGCCTGTTTTGTTATTTTTCATTTTTGTTTTGAATTAATGCTGCCCTACATGCATTTTCTTATTTTTTTAATAACCCATGAAGCAAGTTCACACTATTTTTATATAATTCACCAAGACACTGTTGTTCTCGTTATAAATATAAACATAAGTTTTTTCTCTGGTAAAGATTTATTAAAATATTAAATTTGTAAAATAACATTTTGGGACTTACCACTTTGTTTTCTGTTGGCTGTGGACAATCCCTAGCACATGAAAATTGCAAAGAAAATAAAATTCCCACAAGGAAGACAGTATATTTTGTTATCTTAGAAGTTTTCATTTCACCAAGTTATAGCGATGCGCTGCATAATCCAAACAGATTCATTCACTGTAGATATGGAAAAGAGGATCCACAGTATTCTGACAAATTAGACTGTGCCTACTGTTGGTTTTGCAGTGCTAAAGGACATCAACTTTTAGCATTGTCCCAGGAAACCATGGCCTAAGTCCCTCAAAGTACTGACACTGAAATATAAAACTTAGGTGTAGTTCAATTGTTATGTTTCAGTTTAGCTTAATTTCATTCAGCTTGATGAAAATCTAAACATATAGATGGTGTATATGTTATAATACACTTGATATTTTTTACTGCTCTTGACAAACCAGTCTTTATGATGGGTATTTTGCCACTGATTTCACCAAAACTAATAAAGGTTAAAATGATTTTTTAGAAGAAATGTTTTAGACCACTCTTGCATACTATTATGGCGCTTCCAGAATTAGTGGTACTACACTGATTATAAATTTTCTAGCTTTTTGTGCACAAAATTTTGCCCAGTCATAGAAAGGAATCAAATGTACAACTCAGTCTTTTTAGGTTTTGGCCACAATAACATTAAAAACTGTAGCAAGAAACAGTAACATGAAATTTTTCTTCCTCTTCCTAGTCCCAGTTTATGCAATGACAATATTTATTGGTAATTTCTTCTAACTACGGAGGAGGTGGGGAAAAGGGATGATGCCTAAAGGAAATGCCACATAGAACATGTTTTGGATGTGTCTATGCTTCTTTTTCACTTAAATCTGTAATATCCACATCCTTGACACAGGTACCTGTTATAAAGACTGTTATCAAAATTATTAGAACCAGTGATGTCTCTAAAGCATTGGCTATTTGCAGAAATATGAGTAAAAAAACCCTGAAAAACAGAGTTTAGAAATTATCTTGATTGTGGTAAATTTAATGGAAAAATTGTGAATTATGAGCATAAGAAACTAATGTATTACTACTATTTGCTTTAAATTAGCTTAAATGGTCTTGTGTGGGGCATCTTAAAAAATAAACTGAAAAAACACTTTGCCAGGTTATTTCAAGTATTAAAGTAAAACAAAACGGTTAATTTGCGTATATTCTCTTAGCACCTCTACCCTCAGATAAGAGTCATTCCCATACAGTTCCTTCCATTCAAGGATATGTGCTGCATTTTGTGCATTTTCTTCTATTAAGCCATCACCATACAACTCTGAAAAGTACTAATTTCTACAGCAGATATTATGGTTGGTTACTACAGTAAAAAGGTATACCAGTAACTAAAAAATGTTTAAGACAACCCGTAAGGCAGCTCAGGATATCTCAATTATCATCTTGCTAATCCCTAAAAATATTCTATATAATAAAAAGAAATTTTTATTTTGTATAACATTTCTTATTTCAAGTCAGCTTTACTTTTTCCAGCAGATAACCAAAAATTGTAATATAAAAGATATCAGATTAAAAGTATCAAGTACTGCTGGTAGAAGAGAATTTGTCCACTGCTGCCTGATAAGGTCAGAATGACATGGCTCCTCTTATTTATGACTATCGGTCTGTAGCCTGCAGACATTTCCTAATGAAACTCCAAGATATCACTAAAAATCTTCAAGCTATCAAAAAGTGCAAGTGAAACAGAAATAAAATAGAAACGTAGTTGATGTATACCATGGATTATGCACAAGCACTGCCATACAAAAGCTAGCAAATATTACTTTAAGACAAAGCCTTCATAGTAACAAGAATACTAGACAAGGATATTATTTTATGTTTCTGAACATTAGAAATTTTTATTTAATAGATACTTTGCCTACCAGGATGCCAAACAAATTTTTCATGGCTCAAAATTTCAGCACAGAAGCAATTCAAATAGTTAGGATGTGTTTCTTTGCTTTGTTTATCAATTACAGAATCACAGAATCATAGAATGTTAGGGGGTGGAAGCGACCTCTGGAGATCATTGAGTCCAAACACCCTTGCCAGAGCAGGACCATGAAATTTTTTATATTCTTAAATGTGTTAACTATTCAAAATTACTAGGCAAAAAATGAATTTAAATCCATTTAATCCGTGCACTACTCAGAAGCTATTTCTTGCATCAATTTGAGTACTTACTATTCAAAAATTGCTGTTCCCACATTTACATCCTTCCACAATGTGCTGCTGTATTCTAAGCAGAAGATTCAAAGTGGATTAAGGGCAAAATCAAATTAAGTGCCTTAGAGCACTGTCAACTTGAAATTAATTGAAGTTTCACCTAGGTAACTTTTGTAAAACCAAGCCTCTTTTCCAAAATGAACAGTGCTGAAAAAACTCATGTCCCGGTCATAGAACATTTTTGGGGTTTAGCCCAGTATGTTGTTTTCTATGTCAAATAGACACTCTGACCAAGGATGCAAATGCTGCTAACATTCCTACTTTAATACAGTCCTGACAAAGGAAAAAACAACTTTTGCATATAAAATTGGCTCAAGAAAGTCTAATCTAATCTCAAATGCAAATTAGATTAGAGGAAATTGCTTTAAGACTGCATTTAATCTTTAACTGTAGTTTTCACTTTTTGCTCTTAATAATGTCAAATGCACTGTAATCGAAATCAGTGGTTTACAAAAAAACTACATTAATGATAAAATGTAAAATGTTTCTCTAGTTCAAACTAACAACCACCTCTTCTTTACAGACGAAAAATGTATTTATGCAGTCTTACCCAGCAAATTTTTTCCATACTAAAGCCTTCTGTCAATATTAAATAACTTTCATACTAAAAAGTACTGAAAGCAATACTATATATTGCCAAAAACTTTTATCTAAAAACTGATTTAAGATGTTGATTTAATTCCTGTTAAACTACTTAGACGTTTAGCTGAGGTCTCACAAGCCAGAGGTGGAGACATTATTTAGTTTGAAAACACTCCCCTTCATATGAAACATGAATCATGAACTACCAGGTCAAGGGCAAGTAGGGACATGTTTTCCCTTGTGCTCTCAGCCCTTAACAGAATTCAAAAACTAATTACATAACAGACTGCTTTTATAAGGGGGAATGACACCTTTTAATGATAGCTTTTCATTTCTTAGCTTTTGTTATAATAATAACAGTAAATCTTTTGGCTACAATTAACTTGCACCTTTCTTCGTTATTATAAAAAACGAGTATTAGAACAAAGCTTTGAAGTTACTGGAACAGTACAGGCAGGCATTTTCAGACCAGTAGTGAAAAAAAACAACTTACATTTCAGCTTTGTTCCCAACCTGACATTCATTAATTATTTCCTAGGTAAGTTCTTACTAATCATTACTTAATTGGAACAAAAATAGAACCAAACCCCAGTACGGTGCTCAATATTAGCACTGGTTTTAAGTTAACACCTGCACATTATACTAGGATAGTAAAAACTGTTACCAGAATGCAGATAAGCATTAGGCTCAGAAGTAAATAAAAACTGGTATGCTTACCAGGAATTGCATCTAGCTTGAACCACAGATGAAAAAAATTACCATCAGAAGCTGCAAAACAACTAATGGCAATCAGAAGGTGTAACGCTTACTTAGGGCACAAGCTATTCAGAATGAATCAAATTTGCTTACAGTTCTCATAGAATATCTGGGTTGGGATGTACAATTATGAACGATGCTGTATCAATGGCAAAGAAACTTCATATTAAGTATGTAAACATATGGCTGCAAAAAGAACGCTGAAGCTGTGTTCCAAACCCTGCTAGGTCATAAAGCAATCTGGATCCTGGGGAAAATGTCAGGGTCCCTAAGGATGCTCAATTCCAAGCTATGTATTGCTCTCTTCTGAAGAGCAGAATTGAGTACTCAAACAAGATTTACGACAGAGTACTCTCTGGCTGCAATTTCTGCTCTCCATGGATAAAAGAACGAGGTCAGATCACTTAGATAAACTACTTCTCAACAAGGGAAAGAGTAAAGAAACAGTACAGATATACAATTTTAACATACATTTTACACATGTATTCATATTTAAAATATTTGCATATATATCTAAATATTTGTATATGTGCACATATATGTATACATATATAGGAAATAATTGCTGTCAAAGAAAGGATTAAGTATGTGATTCCTGAAATACTGGCCTAAGGGTGACAACGTGAGTCACTTCACAGTGTGATTTTGAAATAGGTGACTGTAGAAGTTCGGAAAAACAATGGGGATTACAAGTAGCAAAGTATCTTTTTAAAGCAATATTAGAAGGGAAAGTTTGCCCAGCAGTCAGAAACTTTAATGGTGGTATCTAAAAATAAGCTAGTTCTCAGTGATGTGAGGTAGTGGAGAAGGAAGGGAAAATAGGAACTATTCAGGATCTGAACTGAAATATTTAAAAATACAAGCCATTCTTCTGTTCTTAATTCCAAAGAATCCTAGAATAGGATCATAGAATCACAGAATCATCGAGGCTGAAAAAGACCTTCAAGATCATCAAGTCCAACTGTCCACCCTACAACCCCTAACCACTAATCCGAAGCAATGTATCTGCCCTCAAGCAGATCGACACGTCCACCCAGCTTAGTGTCATCTGCAAACCTACTGAGGGTGCACACTATCCCCTCATCCAAATCACCAATAAAGATGTTAAACAGGAGCAGCCCCAGCACTGAGCTCTGGGGAACACCACTCGTGATTGGCTGCCAACTGGATTTAACTCCATTGAACACAACTCTTTGGATCTGGCCATCCAACCAGTTTTTTATCTGGCAAAGTGTATGCACATCCATGCCATGAGCAGCCAGCTTCTCTACGAGAATGCTGTGGGAAACCTTGTCAAAGACCTTGCTAAAGTCAAGGTAGAAAACATCTAAAGGAATGCCCTCATCCAATAAGCAGGTCACCCTGTCATATAAGGAGATGACGTTAGTCAAACAGGACCTGCCCTTCATGAACCCATGCTCACTGGGCCTGATCATCTACCTGTTCTGCATGCACCACATAATGGTACTCAAGATGATCTGTTCCATCAGCTTCCCTGGCACTGAAGGCAGACTAACAGGCCTGTAATTTCCTGGATCATCCTTCCATCCCTTCTTACATACGGGGATTACAATGGCTGATTTCCAGTCTGCTGGTACCTCCCCAGTCAGCCAGGACCGCTGATAAATGATGCACAGTGGCTTGGTGAGCACCCCCGCCAGCTCTTTCAGCTCTCTTGGGTGCATCCCATCCGGCCCCATAGATTTATGCACATCTATATGGTGGAGCAGGTCACTGACCATCTCCTCCTGGATTTTGGGGGGCATCATTCTGCTAATCCTGATCCAAACACACTCGAACCTTGTCATCATTATAGTCTAGTTCTAGACATTCATAACAATTCCTAACATATAGGGCCACCCCACCACCTTCTTCTTTGTCTGTCTCTCCTAAAGAGCTGGTAGCTACCAACAGTGGTGCTCCAGTTGTGTGAGGTATCCCACCACTTTTCTGTGATAGCCACTATGTCATAGCTTTCCTGCTGCATCACGGCTTCCAGCTCCCCTTGTTACTTGCCCATACTGTGTGCACTGGTGCAGATGCACCTCAGATGGGTTAATGATCTCGACAAGTTTTTGTGGGCACAGGCCCTAATTCCTGCCTGATCCTTCTCAGGTATTTCCGTGGCTTCTAAACCATCAATAACCTTTGCCTTTTTGCTTCCCATTATATCTCCATCCCCTATGTCAACTCAGGTGGCAGAGTGAGAGTCTTCTCTCGTACATTATCCTACAAACCCCAGCATGCATCCCCCAGGCTTATTTACAGCAGGCTCAGTTTTATCTCCTTCCCCCTTTGAATCTAGTTTAAAGCTCTGTCAATGAGCCTCACTAACTCCTGCCCCAGGATCCTTTTCCCCCTCTGGAACAGGTGCATTCCATTTGTTGCCAGACCTGGTGTTTTGCATAGTAACCCATGATCAAAGAACCCAAAGCCCTGCCAATGACACTTGTCCCAGAGCCATGAACTAACCTGTTGGCTCTTCTGGTTAGTTTCCTCATCCATCACTACCATAAGAGGGATGGAGGAGAACACAACTTGCACTCCTGATCCCTTAACCAGTTTCCCCAGAGCCCTGAAACCTCTTGATTGCTTTTGATGTTCTCATCACCACTTCAACATTACCCACCTGAAAGACTAAAAGTGGCTAGTCATCTGAAGGCCTCACCAGGGTGGGAGGTACTTATGACATCCTTTATCCAGGCTCCAGGGAGGCAGCAGACTTCCCTATGAAGTGGGTCCGGTCTGCTTATTAGCCCTTCTGCACCCCTCAGGAAGGAGTCACCCACAACAATGATCCATCTGTTTTTTTTCTGGACTGAGTTATGATGGTTGGTCTAGGGCAAGTTGGTCTCAGTGGCACTTCTGGCCTACGTGAGGTATCGACACTGCTATCAGCCATTTCCTCCTGCAGGGCTCCATACCTGTTTTGCAAGGGCATTGAAGGCAGTGAAGTTCTTAAGGGAACATGCCTGCCCCATTTGTGTCATCAGGCAGGGACCTGTTCCCATTGTCCCTGCTCCTGTAAGTTAGCTCGGGAAGGCTGGGAAGCTTCCTGAGAAGATAAGAAATCCTGTGCTGCACTAATGAGGTTTGCCTCCTGAGCTGTTTTTGTAGCAAGCAGGCTTTGAAAACACTCATCTAATTCCCCCTCACTCTCCCTGATACACCTCAATCTGCTCACCTCCTCCCTGAGCTCCATCACTTCATCTTGCAGCTGTGCCCACCTGGGAGAGAAGGTCATCAACCTGTTCACACTGGACACAGCCATGGTCAGTGCTGCCCCTGTTACCAGCAAAAGGCTGTGGCGTTCCCAACAGTCTGTGACCTGGATAGCCACCTCCTTCTGTGGGAGCACCCTCTGAGTATTCACATCCATTTTGGTGGGTACTGGGAGCACAGTCTTTCTCTGCTGGGTAGACACCATTACTCCTGGACTGAGTTGGCAGTTCTCAGAGCCCTGCCCATACTCCCTACCTGCACCAACTGCAGTGCTAACTGCCCTGAGCACTCCCTGTTTGCTCAGCCCCTGTTCGCTTGCACTCCTGGTCGCTCGGCATTCCCTGGGGCAGCATATTTATGGGAGAGGGAGTGGCCTTGCTTCTTCTGGTCCTAGAGAAGCTTCCAGTATCGCCACATTTAAAAGTCCCGTGGTTTCCCCAGTATGGCCCCCAGCCACATCCACCTCTCTCTCAAGAGCTGCCACTCTCCCTCGGGCTTCCCTGACTCCAGGAAGCCCCCTTCCATCTTGATCTGGCATTCTTTTTAACTAAGGCACAGCACTTACTGCTGCCTCACTCCTTGCTTCTCGTGGTCCCAATTGTTTCAACTGGTTTCAGGTCTGATACCAGTAAGCCAAAGTCTTTAGCAAATTCCTCTATCATCATTTGAGGAAAAGAGCTTAATAGCTCTGTCTAAACCTTCTTCACTAAAGCTGTGCTAGGTTAAACAGTTTGGGACCTGTATTTATGCAGTGTAGGCATACCCCTAGTTGTTTGGGAGCAACAAACAGATGGTTTGAGCACCCAAGTTATTAAGTGCCTAAGTTCTAAATTAATTTTAGCTTGAGATGAGAGACTAACAAGGTAATTTGGGATTGTCCTTTTGGCAGGTGTTCGTTGCTAGTACCTTTCCCTCAGAAACTGGTTCCTTAATAATCTAGAGTTACAAATGGAGTAAAGGGAAGGCTCTGAAGAAGGCTGGGAATAATTTGTTGGTTTTCTCCCAGGTGATGGTGAAGAAGATTCACTTTGCTAACATCCACATAAGCTTAAAATGACAGGGGAATGTTTACAAGTTAAGTTGCACTTTTTTGTTTTACACGTCTTCCACAAGGAAGATGTAGGACTCTGGAGCCCTACAGCTGGTATAGGATACAAGGCCAGGCAGCAGTTCACCCTAAAATTGCAATGATTGCAAAAAGAATGGGTGACTTGCACTGTTTTAATAACCCAATAAAATTCCAAAACTATTTAAAAGTTGCCAGATAGATAAATCCAGACCATCCTCTTTTGATTTAATGTCATGCTATGATAAAGAAATGCCTTGCCATAGAGCAACAACAGCTTCACAGAAAGCATCACAAAAAGGATCCAGTTTTCCAGCTTTATGTTCTGCACTGTGAGAGAAAAAAGCAGATTCAATTTTTTTTTTCCCCAAAGCTGTTAATTACTAGAAGTTACTCCTCATAGCAAACCAGAAGATTCAAAAAGTAAGATTGCCGGAAAACACACTTACAGAATTACAGTTCTGTGTAAAAAATAAAAACACAGGGAGGGTTCACTCACCAATTATGGTCACGGGCAAAACAGACTCAACTTGGGGAAAAAAATCAGTTTAATGTATCGTTAAGAAAATCAAAACAGGACAAAGAAGACATTAAATACCTTACTGCACTCCTCCCTTCCTCCCTAGCCTGCATTACTCTGCTCCTGACTACCCCCTCCTCCCCAGTGGCACAGGGGGACAGGAAATGGGGTTTACATTGAGTTCATCACACATTTTTTTCTGCCACTCCTTCCTCCTCAGGGGAAAAGATTCCTCACATCCCTCCCATAGGAGATCCTTCACAAACCTCTGGAACATGAGTCCCTCCCACGAGTTGCAGCCCATCAGGAACAGACAGCTCCACTGCAGGCTTCCCACAGAGTCACAGCCTGCTTTGGGAACAGCCACCTCCCCTGGCGCAGGGTCCTCCATGGCTGCAGGTACACATGCACTCCAACATGCTCCTCCATGGGCTGTAGGGGACAGCTGTCATCTCACCACGGGCTGCAGAGGAAACCTCCATTCTGGTGCACCTCCTCACTTCCTTCCTCTCTGCTCAGGTGTTGCTCTCACCTCCCCCTCTCCTCTGCCCCCCCAGTCTTTTTGCAGTCGTGTTTCTCCTTCTTGAATATATTACTCACAGAGGCACACCCTGCTTCCCTAATCAGCTCAGCCTTGGCCAGTAGCAGAGCCAGAATTGGATCTGGGGAGCTTCCAGCAGCTTCTCACAGGAGCCACCCCATTAGCTCCTCCACTACCAAAACCCCACAACAACAAACCCAACACAGAAGGCAATTAATTAGTTAGTATAATTAAACCCATCACCTTCTTTCTCTCATATGGCTCATATGGTATGGCTATGGTTAGGACAGTTTAAAAGTAATACAGCTGGAAAAAAATAAGATAGGTTGTGGGGATTTGGGAATTCAGTCTTCTAATCAGAGTGACATACTGTGTCATGAAAAAGTAAGCAAACAAAAAATAAATCCACAACTTCCATGACTTAGGTATTTACTTCTGTAGAAGAGACAAAAGATTTTCTTGCTGCATGGACCTCAACTGCTACACTTAACTGAGATCTCCATAGGGAACAAACACTTTTCTGGTATTTTCAGCATCTCAGGCTTAGGTTAAGATAAACATTGATGTGACATGACAAAAATAAGTACACAAGGAGAAAAGGCAAATAGTTGAATTAAAGTAAATTCAAAAGCTGATGTGTTGTTGCATTATTTATTTTAGTCAGAAAGAATAACTGGTAGGACTACGAAACAAAGTCTAAGCTTAACGTATCACACACGCTGCCTAGTTTCTCCTTTTATTCACCACTAGCACATTCATAGGTTTTAGGCTAGAGTAAGATTCTGTTACAATTAACATTAATATTTTCCACAGTTTTATTAATAACAGAGAATGTCAAAGACATCTCCTGTGCTATACATGTTGGAGCCCCAGAATCCTTAGCAGTGAACACATCAGAAACTACATATAGCATAAGAACTTTCTCCTCTCCTCAGGTCTTCTACTCATAACTTGGATTAGACATCAAGAAAGTTCACTGACTCTGATGAGGTGCTACGGTCACTTGGGGCTTTCCAAAATAGGGAAGCTTTACTAGTGAACTGAATTTGAACAGTAGTACAAGTATATAAAAAGTATATGAAGTATAAAGTATATGAATGAGGAAGCACACCAGTGTTACCAAACATGTGACTTATTAACTTGATCCCATGTGTCCATTCCTTTTCTAATTTTCCTACTTAATAAAACAACAAAATGGGGGAGATGGGGGCAGGAGGGGAGGAATTATTGTATTTTATGCACAGGAATAATACTTTAAAGGGCCAAACCTGCTACCAATTTAAAGTGCTGCGGAGAATTTCCAAGCAATGGAAGTGATGAATACCTTTGCATAAAACCATGAGACTTCTGGCTTCCTATCATGCATAAAAACCTAAACATGTTTGTCATTTGGGTTTCTGCAATACTTTTTTCATCTTCATTTTAATTTCATTCTGCAATTTTACTGCTGTCACTTTTATTGACATTAGCTGTTGCTCTTCCTTGAAAGTATTAATTCACCTTGTAATGTCACCTGAAAAGCTGTGTTACTTTTCTGGAGAGGGCAGAACTCCATGTTTATTCCTCAGCTTTGGGTCTATACTCTAAATGGAATAGCATGAAACCACTGACCTTAAGAGTATGTGTTTCATACACTCTTAATTACTGTTCACTGTGAGGTATGTTATAACCTTCTCTCTGAGGACACTGAAGGGTACAAGGTGAAGTGCTGCTGAAGTATTTACAAGTATTTCATAAATTGCAGAACAGAAACAGCAAATGATACTTTCAAAAGGAGTAGACAACTGTTACATATGGAGTAAGACATCTTTAAAAATATTATCCATTCTTTTTTGTTAATTCAAGTAAGATTAATATATTACATCATTAAAAATTAAACTCTAATTTCAAATAAATATCATGCATTTGGTAAACACAACTGTTGTTTACAAATTTTGTGTTTACTTATTGTGGAAACACTTGTGTCTGATACAAGCATTTAGTACTGATTTACCAAGGCTTAAGCATTCTATTTGTACTTTGTAAAATTGTACTACAAGATTGTACAGATACCAACAACAGTAAAATACAGGGATAATATGCCGTTTTAAATGTCCCAGCTAAATTAAATGTGAGCAACCTTTGGGTCAGTCATGAACAAAATGTAATTGTTATGCTATTGAGAATGTTAGCTATTAAAGCTGACAATAAAGTTTATTTTTAAATGGGTATTTATAATATAAATTTACCCCATAAATAAGTTTTGCAGCAAAGCAGTTTGTCACTCTAGTTTAAATTGTGATGCTTGTTTACATATTATATCTTTTTAAATTACAGTAATCCAGCAATGCTTTAATATAGCATGATTTATTGCATAACAGATTTATTTTTGACAGCATACAGAATGCACAGTCCCATACATTTTATTTTCAAATTTTTTTAGTGGCCATGTTTTTTATGTTATCTAGATAGAGGACTGACTCTACACTATCAGACGTTGAGTACATTTTAAAAGGAAGACTGTAGAAATCATATAGGTTTAGGTGGTTAAGAAGACTGAGGGGGAAGAGAGGGTTGGTGTGGTGAAGGTTAGAGGAGCAACAGAAGACTATGGAGAGTGGCTGAGGCAAAATTGTCTCCTCTCAGTTTGCTCCCACTTTGACTCTTTAATTATCCTTACTTCAGCTCTATTCCAGATCCAGGTGAAAGGGTAGTGAGCAGACAATCAATTGCACTTGTCACACTTTAAAGCTGAAGATCCATCAGGACTCAACAGAAATCTCATAAAATCTTCCCAGTATAGAAGGTTTAGTGGATTTCTTATAGAGGATAAAATAACTATTTGCTCCAAAAGTCCTTCCAAAGAACCTGATTTAGAGGAGGAATATCAAACAATAGCAAGGACACTGGGAGCTCAGGGGAAAAGATTTTGCTTTTTTCCACCACCTAAGATGAGGACAGCTGGCGGAGAAATCTAACATGGCTGAAGGAATATAACTTTTCTGAGTGTAGGAAAAGGCACTAGAGTAGAGTAGACAGTGGGAACTGTATTCAAAAAGCCTGGGTACACTTCCTGTCGATGTTTTAAATTATTTGCACGGAAATAATTACTGAATGGTATTTTAAATGCATTCATCTATTAAATATAAGTGAAGAAAACAGAGTTGTGTTTCATATTACCTAAAGTTAAGGGAAGTAATAGTGCTTTTAGATAATGTGCATAGTTTTTTTTTACATTCTGTGAGTGATAGGATGATAGAAATTCTTGTTTCAGTAAATATATACCTAGGCATTGTGCATGTATACTATTACATTCTTCTTCACCAAAATTAATCATTTAGGCTTATTAAAAAAATAATATTAAAACAATTTAATTTATCATTTCTCAAAAAAAAGGTAAATTAAAAGAGACTTCTGATACATTATATCTACATATCTCAAAGTACTTTTTAAGTGTCTTTTTGGTGTCACAGAGCTTCTAAGAGGTAGGCAGACATTCTGCCTATAATGTTAAGTCTGCAGGAAGTCGTGACAGGTAAACTATGATTTTTTTCTTGGCATGCTGTTGACCAAGAAAAAGCCAGGAATAAGATTCACAGCTTCAAATTTCTTATCTTCCAATATTAAAATGTAATATATATATATTTTTTCTGTTATCTCTACACATAAACCTGACGTTTACCTGTTGTTGTTGGCATAATGGCTATCTAGAGGTAACTGTAAGATCTATTATAATATGTCTGTTTATTTGATAGTAAAATGTATGTACTGCATACTGATACATGCAGGAACAGTAGCATGAAATACTAGTGCTTGTAATTAAAGAAGCGTATACGGATTCAATGGATGGACCATTCGTTGGGTAAGGAACTGACTGGATGGTCGCACTCAAAGAGTGGTGATCAACAGCTTGATGTTCAGATGGAGACCTGTGACAAGTGGTGGTCTCTAAGGGTTGGTACTTGGACCAATGCTATTTAACATCTTTGTCAGTGACATGGACTGTGGAATTGCGTGCACCCTCAGCAAGTTTGCTGATGACACCAAAGTGTGTGGTGGGGTCAACACGCTGGAGGGAAGGGATGCCATCCAGAGAGACCTTGACAGGCTTGAGAGGTGGGCTCATGCAAACTGCATGAAGTTCAACCAGGCCAAGTACGAGGCCCTGGCACCTGGATCGGGGCAATCCCATGCACAAATACAGGCTGGGTGGAGAATGGATCAAAAACAGTCCAGAGGAGAAGGATTTGGGGGTGAGGGCGGATGAGAAGCTCAACATGAGACAGCAATATGTGCTTGCAGCCCAGAAAGCCAACAGCGTCCTGGGCTTCATCAAAAGAAGCGTGGCCAGTAGGTCAAGGGAGGTGATTCTCCCCCTTTACTTGGCTCTTGTGAGACCCCACTTCCAGTACTGTGTCCAATTCTGGAGCCTCCAACATAAGAAGGACATGGAGATCATAGAGGTTGTTCGGAGAAGGGCCACGAAGATGATCCAAGGGCTGGAGCACCTCTGCTATGAGGACAGGCTGAGAGAACTGGGTCTATTCAGCCTGGAGAAGAGAAGGCTTTGGGGAGACCTTACAGTGGTCTTCCAGTGCCTGAAGGGGCTTACAGGAAAGCTGGGGAGGGGTTTTTTTACAGGGGCTTGTAGTGAGAGGACAAGAGGTAATGGATCAAAACTGGAAGAAGGCAGATTAAAGTTAGACATGAGGAGGAAATTCTTTAGTGTGAGCGTGGTGAGACACTGGAAGAGGTTGCCCGGGAAGTTATGCAAGCCCCATCCCTGGAAGTGTTTGTTTACAACATGCAAAATGGATAACAGCAGATGTTTACATAAAGTGATGATAAAAGACCACACTTTGCAACACTTATTTTAGGGTCAGGTATCTCTTGCTCAAGTATTTGGCCAACCTTCTGAATTCCTGACTCACACTCTCAAACACTGTTTTCCAGTATGTTTCCCATTTCTGGTTCCGTTTCTTGTTAAAGATTTAGCTAAAGTCGCCAGCTTCTTCATAGACTCCTTTTTGCTTCCTTCAAACCTGAGGCAGATTCATGCATTCTCCTCAAAACTTACTCCTTCCCTAGGCATCTAGAGGTAGTTCTGGCACTCTCCACACCTAACTGATGATACTCATCATCTCTTTGGAGGTGTAATGTGAAAGACTTAGCTATCAATAATTCCTTGACTCTGTGAACAACAAAACTTCCTTCTGTATACATTTCAATAAGAAGTATCTCTGTTCACTGAGACAGAGTTCACATAAGCTTCTATACTAAGTTGACGTAAAATACTGAATATAGATATATAAACGGAATTAATTTCATTAATGGAGCCTGTTACTGACTTATAAAAAGACAACTTTGGGTTGAAAATCCATCTGTGCTGAAAAATATCCAAAACCTACTTGTAAGACTTACTTCAACAAACACTGTAAATACACAGAAGTTTTTATAAGCTTCTGTTATTTGGGTAGAATTTAATGTTAGACACAGAATTTTATCCATGTTTTGAATTTTAGTTATGGTATCATCATATTCTCAAAAATATATTCTAAATAATTTCTTTCACTATTGATGTGACTACAGTAAATGAAATTCAGGAAAATGAAAAAAGCAACACAGCAGGATTTGCACAGATCAGTACAGGTCAGATTCCATTACAAACTCTTCTGAGAAATTTTCTGAACACATTGAAAGGCTTCTTATCAAATACCACAGAAGATCTAGTGAACTGAAATCTGACCATAAGATAGCTGATAAGAAACTGAAAAACAAGACTGCTAGTGCATGCTTCTTCAAGATTCTGTAATCATTTTTTGATTATTTTTTTTCCTTCAACAAGATCCTCTATCAGAATGTTCTAGATTCATAAACAACTTTTCTCTAGTATTCTCTCGCACAAATCCACAAAGTTAATTTCTTTAAAATAACTGCTGCCATACAAAACATGGCATATAGAGAAATATTGTGCCTGTCTGTAAGTAGACAGAATCTGTTGCCTACTTAGGGACACCCTATCATAATGCTACATATAGTATAGAATTAATATTCAAATTCATATGAGAAGGATAACATTAGTGTAATTGTGCTAGTGATGTAATAAATTAATTATATTCACCTAATGTAATTAATTGCAAAGCTAAACTGGATATGCATAAAATCTTTTTAATATGATTTGGCTGTTTTACTTTTTATGCTTCAGTACTGTATGCCAAGCAATAAATACAATTCCAGAGTTATTCTCCACAATGCCTCTTAAACAAAAGAACTTTTGTATTTAATATCACTTCAGTCTAACAAACCAAATAAATAAGCATGTTTTCACAAGCGGCTTTGCAAGTGTAACATTGCTTGGTGTTCAAAGACAGGACAGAAATGCACCTAACTAAAGTAGTGATCAAGAAGCAAAAAGCCAGGAAACAACACATTCACGCTTTTCACCTGCTGCAGCTAGCAATGTTACCATCAGCAGGCTCAGATGCCTGACTAGATACAACTGATGGGCCCTGAATCAATACAGTACCATATACTTTACAAAGAGATTGCAATTACTGACTTGGAAAGCACTCCCACAAAACTTCAATATTAGGTCAATATACTAAATATCTCTTTGATCCATGTTATGTTAGCTCAAATTAAGAAATACATTTAAAGCATTTATTCAGACAAGTTACTAAGTATACACAGAGATTATTATAATTTAAAAAGCACAAGTGCAGGAAGTGCAACAGCACACACCAAGACCAGTCTTTTGTAACAAATTTTAAAAAACCAAAACCTTTCAGTGAAGCAAATGCTATTTTTTCATTTATATTTTTACACTTCCTTGTAATGTCTATGTGAACTTTTACAATTTCCTTTATTTTTTAATAGTGAAGGCCAGGTGGTATATATACACTGAGGCTCTTCAAAATTACAGTGCACATATTATATATATAAAAGGATATATATATATCTATATATATATAGACACGCATATAGTATGTACACATATAAAAATAAGTAACTACCACAAACACACATGCTTTGAAATGAAATGTAGTAGCTGTAACAGTAAGTCCAGGAGAAGAACCCAACTATTTGCGCTTAATGGTATTTTGAATGGAAAACTCTTGGTGACTAAAATAGCTCTTCTATTGGCATACTCTTATGCATTCTGTATATTATTAAGAGAAATTTCTCTCTTTTTAGATCACTTTTTTTTTTTCCGATCACTAACAGTGAAGGCTGTTTTAATGAGCAGAGTACAGGATTGAGCACTTTTAAAATATGGAATTCAGCCAGTTTCCAAACTCAAATACCAAGCAGACTCTTTGCCAGTTTGACTTGTGTCACAGAGCTAGTCAATGGTGCCCTGCCAGTTTCACCAGCTGAGAATATGCATTTAACTTAAAGATGTGTTTTCTCTGAATGAAAACAAGGTTAAAAACTGTGCTATTTCCTACTAAACTATCCTGAATGTATAGTGCCACCTGCTGAAGCTCCAAGTCCATTAACACTTCACTGTAAACATAAGTTTGAATGCAGTTATGCTAAGTGCTTTACTGATTTAAGGCCAGAATTGTGATTAAGATTCCCAAAAGCACTTTTATGTTCAAAAGGAGCTTCCCTTCCAAGTTTTGCTATTCCCTCTTAGCTTCATAGCATTATAGCTGCCTCATAGACTAGCGGTGAAAAAAGAAAATCCAATCTATTTCCTGTTATGTGACATCTTCTTGGACCAAAACTATTGCAGATATTTGCAATTCATATCTGCCTATGTTGCTAATATACAACTTCAGCTGTCATAAAACATTTAAGTATCATATAGGTAAGAAGAAAAATACTAATTGCCATTTCAGCAAGGTGGTTTGAGTAACAATTAACAGACATTTGAATACAGTGTCAGTCTCTAACACACTTCTAAAATGCCTTCTGTGTTTATTAATCTCATTTTTAAATAAATTAGGAGGAAGCTGTTTTGGTCAGTAATAGATCTATTTTCCAGTTTAATCAAATTCTTTGGCCATTCACATATCTGTATTAATTTGCCATTGGTTTGGGTAATTTTAAAGGAACAGATGGACTTTTATGAAGACCAAGAAGAAACTCCCTTCACCTCCTTTCAGCCTGCTGCCAAGTGAAGACTACACTTGCTGAAACTGAGACTTTGGTCATCACTTCCCTGCTGACGCACATTGAATCTTAGCTATTTATAAAGCAAAGGTTGTTCTGTGGAAATGAGAGAGAGGAAGGTTTGAGTTTGATGGCCATATGACTGATAAATGTACAAAAGATAGCTTCCCTTGTTTGTAGCCACAAAGCTGAGTGCAAAAATCTATTTGCGCCTCTAACTAGTCATTAAGAAAACATCAGATACCAAACACCTTCCTGCATATGTATTTCAATTATTCACAGAAAACTCAGAACTATGTTTAAAAACACTACGAAGAGTGCTCAGGATGAATAAATATAGATAAAACATTAGAAATGTCTTGCTAAATTTATTTTTCTCACTCAATCTTTAGAACTCATAACAAATACAAAACACCACCAAGTCTATTCATGTTACTGAATTTTGGAAAATTCATAGATAAAGATAGGGGTTTGACAGGGCAACAAACATCGCTCTAATGAAATTAATTTAACTTACTTACTGTGTGAATATATATAGACCCACCATGACAAGGTTGGTGTTAAAGAGCAGAAACCTACAAGTGTCAATCAAAGAAATAAAGAAAAATATATTTCTGTAAAGCTTTGAAATGCAAAGGTCTTAGCCATTAGAATTAGTGTGAAATTTCCCAGCACAATTAAGACAGGATCCACAGAAAGACTCATGGATACAACTACTGCATTGAACTTCTGAAGAACTGCTGAATCAGGAATTCACTCTTTGCTTGGAATTTGTGCCCTGCAATTATCTTGAAAAAATGTTTTGTGCACTGCAGAATAAAAAAGTTGATCAACAAAAATCCAGGTGAACTTCAGAAGAGCTGTATTTTTCAAGAATGCAATATCCATGAAACAATTAAAAAAATAATTGACTACATATTGGTAGGAGAGAATAGAGCCCTGGAATTTTACACACGAGTGTAAACCCAATTAGTTTATAATAGCAAGAAACCTCCTACTTCCCCCAGCAGTATTATGAACTCTGTGAATAAAAAGAAGCATTTTAATCTGTGAAGTGGTAACTTACAAGAAGATACATAGTTCTACTTGAGAAATATAGAATGAGAGGATAAAAATAATAAACAATGGATGGATGAACAGGTGGAGATACCCATAGAAAAAGATTATCTCAATAATAAATTTTCTTTTAAAAGTTGCGCTTTATATATTACTGCCAGAAATTTTATAGCAGTTCTTCTCTAAAAGTTAAGGTGAAGATCATAAAAATAACTTTTTTTTTCACTGAAACACTACGGTTGCCCCCTAACTTCTCTAGGAGTTACAGATCTCCCCGTGCTAGCAAAATGCTGATTTAAAAACAGAAATGTTTCTTTTATAGAAGTGAATCGCACATCTTACTGCTCATTCTTTCCCATTTTTGTAGTGTATTTGCACCAACCTTCAGTGTTCATAGCTTCATTACAAAAAATCTGCTGAGAATTACTATGTTTAAGCAATGGACAGTTAGTTTCTCCTGCACTCAAAACTCCCCTTCACAAACCCAAAAGCTAAAGATGTCTGTAATCAACATATGAGACACCTCAAATAAGACAACAGGAATAAATGAAATTTCTAAAAATAAAAAGGGACAACTAATTTACAAATGTGCATTTGTAAAAACAGTATCATAGAGAGCATTCATAAAAACAAACAAAATTTTATTCACTGATAAATAATTACTCAAAGCTAATGATGTAATTTTTTGCATTCTGACTTTGTACTTCTGTGACTGTTCTGGTTTGAGCAATACTACTGGGCCTATATTGACTGTGGAGAAAAATCAGCATCCTGTTTTGTATTTCTAACATGTTTACTGTGATCTTGGTTTGTACACAGCATTCAGAAAAGCAGAATCCAATAGAGAAGGTGTCAAACTCCATGAGAATGTCTATTCTGCTGTACCATCTTTGTCATGTATTCTTACTGAATGTAAGGACATGATGGAAAACCGATGTACATTTGTTTTGCATTGAAAATAGTCCACTGGATGTTGAGTCTGGAAATTATACATAATCATGCTGCTCAGCCAGGAGTTACAAAAAGGCTGAATTTAGAATAGCATAGCATGTTAAACACATAGCAGTTAGGCACAATCCATTTTTGTTGTTCTCACCACTTGTAACATTAATTTTGTACTTTGTTAAGTATTTATCACAGAGCAAAGGATGAGATTACTGGAAAGTAAGCAGTGTGTTTAAGGAAACACAAACCACAAAGTGAAGAGACAAAGCCTGCAGTGCATATTAGTCATCTAAAATTCTATTAAATTAAAGTACCTGTATCTCCATACTTCCTCAGCCAAGAAATAAATGTTATGAAAACTTGAAATATTTAGGTGCTTCAGAGAATGACAGTGTACACAGTGTCACAGAAGAACCATACAGATTCTAAAGTATATTGCTAATGCATATAATCAATTTTGTAGGTAAAGACAAAAATATGAACTGTACTTTTTCACTTAAGACAGTGAGGTAATTTATTCTTCTTAATATTAAAGTCCTCACATTGGGGGAAAAAAAATACCCCAAACATTCAAGAGAGAAATTAAGGAATCTAAGACATTACTTCATAAGAGTATTTTTAGGTGACATGAAGAATATTGGCAAGATATCATTATCAGTCTTGATAATAAAGTTTGACATACTGATAAAAACTGCTGATTCATATTTCAATTTGAAACTAATGGATGTGATGAAGTGTCTGATAATGTCTGTATAGAATTGAATGGATATGAGGATGATAAGAATCATACTGATGTGTATTTGAAATTTCATTATCAGAGATACTAAAACAGCTTACATATAATCAAGACAGATTCTAATTCCACTTACAAAGTATTTCTGGACAGTGATATAAACACATTTATCAGCTTCTTAGCTCTTACTAATGAGTACTTGTTTTCAAATTTTTTTGGTAACAAACAATTATTTCAAGCTCCAAAATGCACCACATTGTTCCAGTGATGATTTGAAATCTTTCTTGAACATTTTAGTCCTTGTCCTTTTACATCACCCATTTCCACTTTCATAAAACCTTCAGTTACCCATTACAGTATGATTATCAGTGGGATGATGCAGTTGCCATGGTTCCTGTGCCAGCTAGGGAGTCTGCCCCTCACTGCACCATTCAGGCAAATGGCAGAAGTTTCTGCATCTCTCCAACACTTCAACAAAATTATACTAACATTGCACTGTATTAGATACAAAAATACAATAGTAAATAATTTTTTACTGTTAGTAACATCCAACTAACAGTGGATGTGGCTGTCTCAGCAACACATTTGAAGACGAAGAGTGCAAAAAAAACAGCAACTGAAGGTATAAAACTAGAAAACATGATGGTGTAGAAAACGCTTGAAGAAACAGTTTGACATGCATTTTGGAAAAAACATTTCAAGCACAGGGAGAACCTGTGCTCATCACAAACAGAGGAAACCATTATTCTTCTCCAAAGACTGAAATGTAATTTCAGAGAAACTTGTGGATTCAAAGAATAAGAGCACAGACAACAGGAGTGGGTTGCGTAGCTTCAAAGGTTAAGTATAAAATCCGAAATAAAAGCAAAAAAGTGAATTTAAGGCCAGAATTTGAAACTAGAAAAAGCATTTTCCAACTCACTGCATTGCAGGTGACAGACTCAAGGTACAAATGTACTTTCAAGCTATAAACTGCATCATTTTAATTCCAGTGACATGAAGACATTTCAACTACTTTAAAAAACCAGGTACATTCAGAGTCTAAATATGAATTTCAGCAACAGAAAATATGTTTCTTTCGGAATACATGTACGTTTGTTGCCTGTCATAGTTTTCAGCCTGGCTTTTATCACCTGTATAAACAATATAATTACATAGGCAATAACATTGCTTAGATTAATTTGAGTTCTGTAATCGCATTTAGCTGTATAGCATTATTCTTTTTGCTAGATATGAGAGAAATATCATATTCTATGCAAAAATGTAGCAAAGTTCACCAGCAACCTGTTTTCCTGGATAATTTACTATTGCCAGTAGCACTATGACACCAATTATGTTATTACTTAGATCATTATTTTTAGAATAGTCTTTCATGCTGACATGTAGTTTTCTTTCTTACAAGATATGACATTAACACATTCGGTCTCACAAGCTTTTCTGTTGATCCCCCATGGCATAATTGACCATACAACCCCATGGATACAAGGTGCCATTTTAAGAGAAACAACAAAACAATCGCGTGGAAGTATGAATCTAGAAGGTCACCAGGGAAAATTAGATCTGTGCTTTAAGAAGCTTTTTTTCTTTTGAGACTGCACTTAGAAGACAGCCAGATCCAGAAATGACTTCCAGTTGATCTCTATGGCAGTAAAAAAAATCAACATATTAGGATAAGCAAGGATACCTAGCAGAAGTAAAGAAAGAGAAAAACAGCTGAAAGGATACATAAAGATCTCAAGAAACTTGGGTTGACAGTAGCCTCAAAAGGAATGCTGAGGACCTTCAGACAAATGAGTTGCTCAAGAGATGTAAAAAGGGAAGAAAGGGAACTGGGGAAGTAGAGAGTGGACTTGAGAACAATGGGGCTTAAGGGAGATCAAGCTGATTACACTGGGAACTGTAATTGGAATGGGAGGTGTGGCAAGTTTGGGGGGGACACCTCTTTTCCCATCCAGCACCTACTTTTGTTCCTTCATACCTAGTCTACTCCCTCCCAGTATTCACAAATCCACACTGCTTCAGCTTCCTACTCCCTTCCCTTCCACACTCAGTATGCCCCTTCTGCCAGGCTTCAGGCATGTATTCAAACTGGAAAGGGGCAGAGCTCAGCTAGAAAACTGGACTGAATGAGATGATGGGAAAGACAGTTCAATCCTGCCACCAGAGATGGACTTGGAGGCAGGAAAACAGTGACTGCCTTTCTCAAAGAAAGCCGAGATCTGTGTAAGTAGAAGACCAGTCCTGGACTATCCAGTTCTTTCTCCTCTCCCTAAGCAGCTGCCTATTTTTGCTGTAACTAATAATGGCCTACTGAGTTTTCTATCTGTCTCTATGCATGGTAAAAACTAAAACTCCAACAAGTAAGATACCTATTCCCACCAAATTAAAACTGCTTGCAACATTTTAACTTAATTAGTATTTGGATTCATGGATGCAGCAGATGTTTCATCTTCTTTTGTTCTTAAAAATTTGTAAGCCAACATTGCAAACGGTAGGTATTACAGTTAAGTCTCATTCTCATTCATTAATTCTACTCCAAAGATCCTAATAAAATATATACCGGATCTGTATTTAAAACCACCCGAAAGACCTACAAGCCAAATGGATTTGTAATAACATCAGTAGGTTGCTGTCAGATATCTATATGATTTGCAATGATTTTAAGGTTATCTAATGATAAATATAGTATTTAATTGTGATAAATACTAATAAAAGTTCTTATTACTATTGAGTTGTTTAAATAAAGATGACTTATGATTTTGGTCATCAGAACAATGACCTGCCAAGAATTTTAAAGGATATATTCAACTAGTAACTAATATTACACTTTGTTCATAAAACTGTAAAAGGATTAACATGGTGTTAACTACACAATAATAATGGCCAGGTGACAGATCCATTTACAATGACCTAATCATCTCCAGGAGTTTTTGCCTTTCATTACATCTGCACACTCCTGGCATTTTTCACAACTCTTAAAAAGAGGTATTCATTTAACTTCTTTTAGAAGGGCCACATTTCAAGTTTGCTATTATCAAGTATGCCATTTTCACACTACTGTAGGACAGGAGTGATTTTATGGTATATATCAAATATGAATTTTTATCTTTGAACTCTCCATCATTTAAGAGATTAGTCTCTCTACTGAGTTGTGGGCCCAGTGACTCAGTTTTTTTAGGCACAAGGATAAAAAGTATGATTGATGTTCACTGGGTCCACTAAAACTCAGAAAAAAAAGAAAGATTTCAGTGGGTACCAGAGACTTGCCTGTCGATGCACCTCACAAATGGACTTCACACAACCCTTTAAGAGTTATAACTGAAGACCTTTATTATTAAAAATGGCTGCAATATGTACTTTTCTGACTCCCAATCACCTGCCCCAGTACAGAGCCTATTGGTTACATACATTCTCAGCTTATACATGATTGGCTACGTGTTTTGTCACTCGCTGTTCATACCCCTTGAGGCATGTGCTGTTGCACCCCTATGTCATGATGACTCAGGACTTTTATTGTTTTCCACTTCTCTTGCTTCCCAGCTGGTGCCTCTCAATTCTTGCTACAACATTCTATTCTTGCTACCTCCTGAGATAACAACCGTGGGACATCAGCTTGTGGGACACCAGCTTGTGGGACACCAGCTTGTTTACTGGTCCCACAGTTAGCCTCAGCAGCACCTGCAGCACTGCTGCCTTCTTTAACTCAAGCCTACTAATTTTCTATAAACCCACATAAACCCACAATTACTTTTCTACAACCCAACACTTTCCCATGACCAAATTACTGGAAATAAACTGAGGCATCCCTTCACAAGTTAACAGGGACCTCAACCCAGTTCCTTATCATTTTCAGATGCAGAACCCCCTCTCTAACTCTCTTTCTTCTTATGAGAAACTGCCTTTATGTTACTATGACTTGATGGTAGGACTTGAAATCATCCAGCCACAGGACCTCATAAGATGCTGGAAAATCAGATTATCCATTTTAATACATTTCTAAGAACTTAGTAAAAGACAAAGAGACTTAAAAAACAGTCACTGGCTAAAACAAATTATGAATGTTACTCTTAATGTATTACTGCATTTATACTTTTCATTCTGGGATTTAAAATGTCTTTAGGTATTGTGGTTTAGGCTCAGCTGGCAACAAATAACCACACGGCTGCTTGCCCGCTCCTCCCCCCACTGTGGGTTGGGGAGGAGAAATCCAAATGAAATCTCATGAGGAAGGATCACTCACCAATTATGGTTACAGGCAAAACAGACTCAGCTTGGGGAAAAAATCAATTGAGTCACCAATCAAATCAGAGCAGGACAAGGAAAAACAAAATCAGATCTTAAAAATACCTCCTCCCACTCCCTCCCTTCTTCCCAGGCCTGCATTACTTTGCTTCTGACTTCTCTACCTCTTCCCCCTCAGCGGCACAGGGGAACAGGGAGTGGGGTTTACAGTCAGCTTGTTACACATGGTTGCTGCTGCTTCTTCCCCCCAGATGAGGACTCATCACAATCACACTCTTCCCCTGCTCCATCGTGGGGTCAAACCCCTGGAACATGAGTTCCTCTCACGAGTTGCAGCCCATTAGGAACAGACGGCTCCACTGCAGGCTTCCCACAGAGTCACAGCCTGCTTTGGGAACAGCCACCTCCCCTGGCGCAGGGTCCTCCATGGCTGCAGGTACACATGCACTCCAACATGCTCCTCCATGGGCTGTAGAGGACAGCTGTCATCTCACCACGGGCTGCAGAGGGAATCTCTGCTCTGGTGCACCTCCTCACCTCCTTCCTTACGGACCTTGGTATCTCTGCTCAGGTATTGCTCTCACTCCCTCCCTGAAGGTATTTTTAGCAGTTTCCTTTTCCTCTTCTTAAATATGTTAATCACAGAGGTGTTACCATCATTGCTGATGGGCCCAACCTTGGAAAGAGGTGGCTCTGTGTTTGGAGCCAGGGGAGCTTTCAGAAGCTTCTCACAGGAGACACCCCATGGGCCCTCCCCTGCTACCGAAACCCCACCACACTGACCCCACACATTGGGCTTCACATTTAGTATTTCCCATTAGCCAGTTTAGAACCACCTGTGGAAAGCCATCCCTTGGTCAGATGTACAGGTTGTCTTGTTTTGTTCTTAAGCCAGGCTGTCAATCATGCCCTGATTCTTATATAACTTACTACTGATCATTAATTAATGACAATAAAAACTGAATCACATCTACAATATCATCTACAGATTATTCCAACAAAAGCATGATTATTTATACCAGATAATGGCAAAGCATTTCACATGTAACATACCAAGATAAAAAAGGAAAAAAAGTTAGAGAAACAGTTTTGCTGAACACAGACTTATTGAATCTTGATGAATCCAAGACATTTTTGTGCCACCTACACTGTTACTGCAATTTGCTACTCTAAAGTACGTATGGGTAAAACAAATGCACCAACACGCTAGTTGTCTCCATCATAATCTATGAGGATTTTTAAATGAAATTTACAGTTCCTAAATATCTTCTTCAGCAACCCTAGCTGATAAGGTAACACCAAACCTTGGAGGACAAAGTAGTCAAGCGCAAAGACAAATGTCAAACCACTTCAGTAAAATATACTCTGAGAGCATATTAAATAAGTATAAATATAAATGCCTGAATTCTTGTTTCCCCTTATATCCTTTTGGTATTTTCTGTAACTGCTGTCACAGAGGGAGAGTACTAACACATTTTTTTAACTACTAAAGCTGTAAAAACATGCACCAGGCCTATATGGCAGGCTGATCTGCCTCTGAAATAGTCTCTTGTTAATTGTCTCTGTTGCTGCTATTGGTACTGGAGGACTTGTGTGTATGGTAATACTGTCTGTAATAACAGCTGGAATCTTCTGGTTATTAGTTACGTTTCAAATGTTGTTAAAGACTTAGGATCATAAGATCATTTGTGTCCATGTGCAAGCTGTAGGAATGAGAAGCATGCTTGGACAGAGTGACTTGAATGAAAAATAAAAAGAATGAAAGCTTATGCTTTATCTATGTCTGTGAATGGCTATTGCTTTTAAATACAAAGAACTTGGCTTTTTGCATCTTCAACTCAGCTTCATCCTCGTAAGACATTTACACTATCATCAGTGAGTAGACTCTTTTCCGACAGTAATGAGACTATCCTAGAAAGGAGATGGTGCTCATGAAAATACTTCTTAATTCAAAAAAAGGGAAAATCCTAACTGTTGAGATGGAAATTTTCTTACTTGGTTGAGAGCTGAGTTTTACCTCAGAGTATGCAGGCAAATATATTGACAGAAGCTTAAGGAGGACAGAACGCAGAACTTCTCTTCATGTTCCTTTTCACAGACAAAAGAATTCTCAAGTGACTAAGTTTGATCTTTCCTTAAGGTTATCAAAAAAATCTCCTTTCACTGTAACAAAATAACAACTTGAGTATCATGCCTTTGTTCTGCAGGTTTCTATTTCCATTTATTCTAGAAGGGGGGGGGGAAGAGTTCTTACTTTTGTGATTTTACTTTGTGTTGGAGGGCTTGGGTCATTTTCCTTGAATGAAGTGGCATATGCCGGCACCTTCTATTTCTATTCCAGCGGCATAAGCTGTACTTACACTGGGAAACCAGCAAAATTCTTCTTCTGGAAAACCAGAGTAAGAACCTTAGGTTGTTTGGTGTTTTTTGCAACTTTAGGGGAAAATCTGCAGTTCTGGTGTGAGTGGCCATTATTCTACAAAACTGTGTTTTCTAGGATAAGGGAGAAGAATCATGATAAAAATATGCCTGTAACTTACAAATTCTGGCAGCAGTTCTGCAAAATTCATACGACAATGGCAACATTTAAAGACTGAATATGGCCTCTATTCTTTTCAAATTAGAACTTTGCTATTTTTTAATTAAGTTCTAATTTATTTCTGCATTTATAGCCATTTCCAAATTAATGACTAGTTGTCATTTTACTACCCTTAAATATATCAACATTTTGTTTCCACATTACACTGTCATGTCTAGCAGTGACATTGTTTATCTGTGTGATCACAACTAGTTTTAGCTCTTTACTATAGTTCAGTATAAGAAACTGAGTAAGGACATCTGCTGTTCTGAATTTCTTATTTAAAACTGCTTTCTGAACATCTCAGTTTAACTCTCTAATATAGATAAAATACAGAACTAAAGAATATGCATTCAGTGCAACAGATCTTTAAATTTACTGGATCCAGGTATCTCAAAATCCTTTCCTACTCCCAACTCATTACAAGCCATGCCATAAAAATGTGATGTTACAATTTAAGGTTTAATTTGTGCCCTTTATGATGTTCTGTATAAACATTCCGTTTAGTCTTGTTTTCTATTTATGATGAGTGAAATATGTTCTACACAACCAGCATTTAATGCAAATATTGCCTATAAAATATGTACCTATGTGGCTAATTTAAAACAAAACACCACAGAAATTTAAGCATGTTTGTGACAGTAAAGATACAATCTAAGGTGCACCAATAGCATTAGTGAAATAGAAAAGTTGAAAAATAATTGAAAATAAAGTTCTATCACAAATCTTTTGACATATTTAAGCTCTATGAACAAAATAATTAATTCTCCCTTTCCACTTTCTTCCATATTTCATGTCCAGCCCACTGATACAAGTACTCTAACCTCACCTTCAGCAATGGTGTAAACCTATAATAATTTCACTTATTTCAGAGGATTCACTACAAATTTGTCATTATTTGTGAAAGCAAAAACTGAACAATTATAGCTGTAGCTGTGTATACACACTCAGTCCAGGCCAATGTTCACAGCAAAGCTACTCTTTTAGTATCTGTTTTCATAGCTCTAAAAAAACCAAACATAAAATCTCAAATCCTAGTCCTAAGTGTAGGACTTTGTGAATCCCCATTAGCTGAGGCTTCTGCTTCTTTGAAGAGTACTCCATTTATGTATTCTCTTTTAACATCCAGTAAAAATACAGATGCTGGGAGATGTTCAGAGAGGAACAAGGAGAACAAATTCAAGTAGGAAACACTTAGATATGATGGAAAATTAATTTCAGTTACAAGAAGAAAAGGAGTATATTTTACTGGCAGAAACAGGATGAAGGAGAGAAAAAACTCCTCAAACTGAGCTCAGAGCAATTTTAAGAGTCTGAATTCTGAGTCTCCCCAGTGTTGTGGATACACATACTCCACTGTAGAGTGGACTCCTCTCAAAAAAACTTAAATCAAAGTATAACAAATAATAACAACAGGAATTTTTGATAATACTAGATGATTAAAAATGCCATATGAAAGACACTGACATTTACTACTTTTAGATCACGGACTATTACTGATGTATGAGTATCTCCACAGAAATGCACTAATGGAAACCTAAGCTGGCAATAAATCTGTTCAGCTGAAAACAACTTCATATACAATCTGTTAGGGTTGGATGCAAACCAGCTGCATTAATCTATTGTTAGACTATATGAGAAATACATCGTTAGCCTCAAGGTTTTACTACTGTGGCTGTATCTAGACTTGAGTTACTAATATTAGTGATATTACAGCAACATGTGTGGACTGGATAATTTATGTTTCTACTAGCTCTGAGCAATTTCCTTCTTTTTAATTCTCTAAGTTTAACCAAAAAATAATACCAGTGATAGCTTAGACTCAGAACTTCTACTGGAGCACTAGGTTTCATAACTACGCATGGAAATATGAGAGTCCTGTTCGGTGACAACTCAACTTTTCTTAATATGTGCATAGTAACTGGCTTGGTTGACCTTAAAATAAATAGCCACAAGACTAACATCATCTTGGATTTCATATATGATTAATTTTTCCATGACATCTACGAAATGAATCAACAAACTTTGTAATTTTATCTTTTCTGATGGTGTTAAAATAATTTTTTTCTGGCACAGAAGAAATATAAAATCTCATCTGAGCCTATGAAAAACCTTCTGGCTTGAAGAAAAAGTATTTTATATCTGCTAGTGTTCCTAATACTGAAGATAGTGGCAAACATTTCTATCAAACACACTAACTTAAAAAAAAATAATTGTGTACACTGTAGTTTCCTTTGACAGATATTCATAAATCCCATTATTAGCACAGAAAAAATTGCATGTCACTACCTTGATGTGAGAGACGGACTCTATAATGGCCTTTAGTCCAGCGACATTCACTGACTGGCGATGCGCCCCCCGGCACTCGTGGGGAGAGGACAGAGGTACCAGGCGCATGCGCACAGACTGCAGACTACAGCTCCCAGGAGGCACGGCGGGGCCGGAACCGGGAAAGGGAGGAGCAAGAAGGCGCGCGCTCTGTGAATATCACACGGATCCAGCCGGCGCGGTGAGCGTACCGCTGCGGAGGCTGCCGTGCCGTTACGGCGCTGCTCCCTGTGGTTGTTGGCGTGTGGACGTACCGAACGGATCGTTTGCCTGGAGTCTCAGGGGACAGGACGTGGATCCCGACCAGGGATTGGCTTCGGCCGTACCCCGGTGGTGAGAATTGCGGACATCTTACTAACATTCCTACAAACATTCCTACATAATATTCACACATACCAGACACTCACTTCTCTTTTCCAATATTCTTCTATTTCCCAAAGGCTCTCTCCAGGCTTTCCCTCTTATCCCTGTCCGGGAACGGGAACAGGGGGGAAGGGGAGAGGTTCTCTCTTGTTTTCTGTGTGTGTTGTTATTGGCATATAGATGTAGTGTTGTACAGCTGTTGGTATATGGATATATAGGTGTGGATATAGATATAGAGATAGACCTTGTGTGTTATTTGATATCAGACTTGCCAAAACCTCAGTGCCTTTAATAAATCTATTGATTCCTAAACGTTGTTTGTGAGTGTGACGGGGAGTGGTCTTCAGCCCTCGATTCCCCCGAGGTGGGGGTGTGGGTCGCGGCTTTACCTATCTCGGTCCGCGACACTTGTAGACCTGGTTCTAAAAGCACTGTTTTAAGTCCATTTAGACATTAACACAAACATGGTTTACAAAGGATTAAATATTTTAATTTTCCAGATTGGGAAGCTGAGACAGAGAGTGATGAAGAATAGTGTTTGCTAAAACAGTTGGATTCCCTTCCATATTCAAATAAAACTGGTTCTCATCCTCAGGTATTGTGTCATTGACAGAACAAAAACCAGAAATCAGCTGCTTATTCTAAACCTGAGCTTTCTTCATTCCATAGGTTTGTCCTTCCTTAATGTCAGTGTTGGTCTTTTCTTCCTTTTCAGTAATAAAATACTGTCACCCTCCCAGGTCATAATCAGAGAATTGCCTTCCACAACCAAGTAACCATCTCAGTTGATGCAGGGTGACTGGTGGACATTGTCTACTTGGATTTTTCCAAGGCTTTTGACACAGTTCTCCACAGCCTCCTCCCAGAGAAACTGACTCATTACGGCCTTGACAAGTGGTCTGTGTGGTAGGTGGGGAACTGGCTGACAGACTGTACCCAGAGGGTGAAAGCAAATAGTTCTTCCTCAAACTGGCAACCACTAATAAGTGGGGTCACCCAAGGATCAATCTTGTGCCCAATGCTGTTTAACATCTTCATAAGTGACCTGGATGTTGGCATCAAGAGCAGCTTGATGAAGTTGATGACACCAAGATGAATGGAGAGGTTGACACTCCAGAAGGGAGAGCCACCATTCAGGATGACCTAGAAAGGCAGGAGGAGTGGGCTAGCAGGAACCTTATGAAGTTCAATGAGGAGAAGTGTAAGGTCTTCCACCTGGGAACACATAACCCAGGAGAGCAGTTCAGACTGGGATTCACCTGGCTGAAGAGTAGCCCAGTGGAAAGGAACCTGGGGGTCTTGGTGGATAACAGGCTCAACATGAGGGAACAGTGTGCTGCAGTGGCAAAGAAAGCAAACAGGATGCTGGGCTGCATCAACAAGGGCATCACCAGCAGAGATAAAGAAGTCATCACCCTGCTCTAGTCAGCACTTGTCAGACCACAGCTGGAGTATTGCGTTGTTTTAGTCCCCACTCTACAAAAATGATGCAGACAGGCTGGAGAGGGTCCAGAGAAGGGTTTGTTCAGCCTTGGGAAAAGGCAGCTTCAGGGAGACCTTATTACCATGTTTCAGTACTTAAAGGGTGGATACCAAGAAGATGGAAACTCCCTATTTAGATGGAGTCACATGGAAAAGACAAGGGGTAATGGGCACAAGTTGCTCCTGGGAGATTCTGATGGGACACAAGAGGTAACTTTTTCACCATGAGGACAATCGAACATTGGAATAGTCTCCCAAGGGAAGTGGTAGATGCCCTGACATTGGACAGTTTTAAGTCTCAGCTTGACACGGTGCTGAGCCATCTCATATAAACTATAGTAGTACCTAGAAAGGTTGGACCAGATGATCCTTGAGGTACCTTCCAACCTGACATTCTATGATTCTATGATTTTATGACTCCAGAAGCACTTCCCTAAATACTGGCTGCTACTCAACTGATAAAATCCAGTTGAAATTTCAGACAGACTACCAAATAAGACTTACACTACAGAACTGTGCAAACTGCCTAGCTCACTTTTTTTTTAACATCCTCAATAGGTTGGAGACTGAAATCTCTAAGGAATCCACAACTCCATTTCCACTTCCCTTCCAGTTACATTCATTGAAGATTTCAGACCCAAACTGTGGCCAGCGCAGACACACGCAGAACATGGACAACGGACAAATTACTCTCTGTTCTTACTCCTGACTGACTGAAGAGTTCATTCTTACTCTTGATATTTACAAGAAAGTACAGCATATTACTTATTTCTGACAGAAGTTTATGGTAATACTTAACATTGTAAAGAATTTTAGTATTGGCACTGACACGAAGCTAATCCACAGGACAAAACTCTGTAGCCATCACCTGCTGTTTATTTAAATCTGATCTGACAATCTAGATTCATACACTTGACAAAACACTTCACCTTAGCAAGTCCCTAACGCCTCAGCAATAAAAATACAGTAGCATTACACACTTTTCCACAGTACAAATATATTATATTGTCAGATGAAGTCTTCAAAGTATCTTGAGATTTAATCTTGAGGTTCATAGTTCTCAGACTATTTCCTGCAAGATTCCACTCATTCAAAAGATTCTGTATGTCTGGTAATAAACAGTGCAGGCTTTTGTTTAGTAGGTACTGTCAGATACTGAAGAAAAAGTCCCTTATGATGTTTGTTTCCAAATTCCTTTTTTTTTTCCTGAATGTTTGACTGTAATAGGGAGAAAGCAATTTGTGATGGAATTATGAAAAACCTTTAGTCAATGAAATATAAAGTATATTGTTCTCAGACTAATTTACCAAAAAAGATGAAGTTGGGCTCTCTCATTTACCTGTTGCTCTGTATATGCCCATACAGCAATAGTTAAAAGTTGCTACACACCTTGATACAGGACTTTAAATTTATGGAAAAGAATTACCTGATACAAGTCCTACCATTAATCTCTAGTGAAATACACATCTGTTGTGTGTTAAACAACTAACTTGGTTCATATTGTTAGCCTATAATATTTAAAAGAGCTAAAAAATATATTACTACCTTTATTTTCATCTGATTTTACTTATAAATTAAAAAAAAAATAAATCCTGAATTCCTATCTACAGAGACTAAGTACTAGAAGACTCTATTCAAAAGTTTACTTAGAAAACTCACGGACAGCACACATAAGTTTTGAACTGGTTTAGTTTATTTCAGGGAGTGGTTTGGATTGGAAGGGACCTTAAATATAATCTAGTTCCAACCTCCCTGCATGGGCAGGGACACCTCACACTAGACCACGCTGCTCAAAGCCCATCCAGCCGGGTCTTGAACACTTCCAGGGATGGGGCCTGCACAAATTCCTGGGCTACCTGTTCCAGTGTCTCACCATGCTCACGCTAAAGAATTTCCTCCTCATGTCTAACTTTAATCTGCCCTCTTCCAGTTTTGATCCATTACCTCTTGTCCTCTCACTACAAGCCCCTGTAAAAAACCCCTCCCCAGCTTTCCTGTAAGCCCCTTCAGGCACTGGAAGACCACTGTAAGGTCTCCCCAAAGCCTTCTCTTCTCCAGGCTGAATAGACCCTGTCCTCATAGCAGAGGTGCTCCAGCCCTTGGATCATCTTCGTGGCCCTTCTCTGAACTATCTCCATGATCTCCATATCCTTCTTATGTTGGAGGCTCCAGAATTGGACACAGTATTTTAAGTTGGGTCTCACAAGAGCCAAGTAAAGGGGGAGAATCACCTCCCTTGACCTACTGGCCACGCTTCTTTTGATGAAGCCCAGGACGCTGTTGGCTTTCTGGGCTGCAAGCACATATTGCTGTCTCATGTTGAGCTTCTCATCCGCCCTCACCCCCAAATCCTTCTCCTCTGGACTATTTTTGATCCATTCTCCACCCAGCCTGTATTTGTGCATGGGATTGCCCCGACCCAGGTGCCAGGGCCTCGTACTTGGCCTGGTTGAACTTCATGCAGTTTGCATGAGCCCACCTCTCAAGCCTGTCAAGGTCTCTCTGGATGGCATCCCTTCCCTCCAGCGTGTTGACCCCACCACACACTTTGGTGTCATCAGCAAACTTGCTGAGGGTGCACTCAATTCCACAGTCCATGTCACTGACAAAGATGTTGAACAGCACCAGTCCAAGTACCAACCCTTAGAGACCACCACTCGTCACAGGTCTCCATCTGGACACTGAGCCAATGATCACCACTCTTTCAGTGTGATCTTCCAGCCAGTTCCTTACCCAAGGAGTGGTCCATCCATTGAATCCCTACTGTTCTGGTATTGATACCAGGATGTCATGCAAGAATTTAGAACCTTAGAATCATAGAATCATAGCATTATTGAGGTTGGAAAAGACCTTCAAGATCATCAAGTCCAACTGTCTGCCCTACGCCCCCATGACCACGAAGCCATCTCCCAAAGCACCGTATCTACTTGTTTTTTTGAACACCTCAAGGGACAGTGCCTCCACCATCTCCCTGGGCAGCCTGTTCCAATGGCTCACCACTCCTTCTGTGAAGAATTTTTTCCAAATATCCAATCGAAACCTCCCCTGGCACAACCCGACCCCATTTACTTTTGTTCTATCAGTAGTCACTAGGGAGAAGAGGCCAACACTCACCTCACTACAATCTCCTCTCAGGTAGCTGTAGAGAGCAATGAGGTCTCCCCTCAGCCTCCTCTTCTCCAGACTGAACACCCTCAGCTCCCTCAGCCTTTCCTCATAAGGTCTGTTCTCCAGACCCCTAATCAGTCTAGCTGACCTTCTCTGCACCCTCTGCAGCACTTCAATGTCCTTCCTATCCTGCAGTGCCCAAACCTGCACACAGTACTCGAGGTGCAGCCTCACCAAAGCCAAGTATAGGGGCAAGATCACCTCCTTGGTCCTGCTGGTCACACTATTCCTGATGCAGGGCAGGATGCTGTTGGCCTTCTTGGCCACCCGGGCACACTGCCAGATCCTGTTCAGCCAGCTGTCAATTAGCACCCCCAGGTCCCCATCTGCTGGGCAGCTCTCCAGCCACTCCTCCCCAAGCCTGTAGCGCTGCTAGGGGTTGTTGTGGCCAAAGTGCAGGACCTGACATTTGGCCTTATTGAAACTCATGCCATTGGCCTTGGCCCATTGGTCAAACCTGTGTAGGTTCCTCTGCAGAGCCTTCCTGCCCTCAAGCAGATCGACACGTCCACCCAGCTTAGTGTCATCTGCAAACCTACTGAGGGTGCACACTATCCCCTCATCCAAATCACCAATAAAGATGTTAAACAGGAGCAGCCCCAGCACTGAGCTCTGGGGAACACCACTCGTGATTGGCTGCCAACTGGATTTAACTCCATTGAACACAACTCTTTGGATCTGGCCATCCAAGCAGTTTTGTATCTGGCAAAGTGTATGCACATCCATGCCATGAGCAGTCAGCTTCTCTAGGAGAATGCTGTGGGAAACCATGTCAAAGACCTTGCTAAAGTCAAGGTAGAAAACATCTAAAGGAACTCCCTCATCCAATAAGCAGGTCACCCTGTCATATAAGGGATGACGTTAGTCAAACAGGACCTGCCCTTCATGAACCCATGCTCACTGGGCCTGATCATCTACCTGTTCTGCATGCACCACATAATGGTACTCAAGATGATCTGTTCCATCAGCTTCCCTGGCACTGAAGGCAGACTAGCAGGCCTGTAATTTCCCGGATCATCCTTCCATCCCTTCTTACATAAGGGGGTTACAATGGCTGATTTCCAGTCTGCTGGTACCTCCCCAGTCAGCCAGGACCGCTGATAAATGATGCACAGTGGCTTGGTGAGCACCCCCGCCAGCTCTTTCAGCTCTCTTGGGTGCATCCCATCCGGCCCCATAGATTTGTGCACATCTATATGGTGGAGCAGGTCACTGACCATCTCCTCCTGGATTTTGGGGGCATCATTCTCCCAGTCCCTGTCCCCTAGCTCAGGGAGTTGGATTCCCTCTATATAACTGGCCCTGTTACTAAAGATCGAGGCAAAGAAGTCATTAAGCTCCTCGGCTTTTTCCTCATCTTTCGTCACCATGTTTCCTCCTGCATCTAATAGGGGATGGAGGGTCTCTCTGGTCCTTCTTGCATTGTTAATATATTTATAGAAGCATTTCTTGTTGTCCTTTACCATGGAGGCCAGATTAATTTCTAGTTGGGCCTTGGACCTTCTAATTCCCTCCCTGCATAGCCTCACAGCATTTTTGTAGTCCTCATGAGTTGCCTGCCCCTTTCTCCAAAGGCCATAGATTCTTTTTTCCTCCCTGAGTGCCAGACAGATCTGACCCAAATACACTCAATCTTGTCATCACTATACGCGAGTCCTAGACATTCATAACAACTCCTAATATACAGGGCCACCCCACCACCTCTCCTTCCTTGTCTATCCCTCCTGAAGAGCTTGAAGCCATCAACTGTGGCACTCCAGTCATGTGAGTTATTCCACTACATTTCTGTGTATATTCTGTGTATTTCTATGTCATAGTTTTCTAAATTTCTAAATGCATTTAACAGAATTAGGTATTCTGGATACATTTGGCAAAGTACTCAATTTCTTTGGAAAAAATAAAAGAAAAAAAATCTTTTAAAACCCCTTAACTTTCTTAGCTTTCAAAAATAAAAGTTAACATTTTAAATAAAAACTCAGTCTATTCTGAGAAAAGTAGACAGCATTACTTAATTTAATAGCCTGATCCCAAAAATTAAGAATTCACCTCATTGGCTTCAAATTAAAAAAATAAGCAGCAATTAGAACAGGTATTACGAAAACTGATCACACAAAATAAAACTCTTTGATACTGCCATAATACACACATACAGTTATATTTTATCTCTGAGTCATTCAGTGTGTGATGATGGTTGTCATGAACAGTAACAGAAATGGTATCCTATGTGTCCCTTCATATACAGATTATGCATATGATAATCTAATATTCAAGAATAGACTACAAGGCAGAAAATTATGACCACGAACCTTCTCAGTCCGTAGAGTTTTCAGGATAATTCAGTGTACAAGAAGGCAAAGGTGTGAATGATTCCTTATTCTTGTTATTCAGTACTAGTATAACTTGCTTAACACCTGATATAATAATGCCTCACAAATGCTAAGTCTGGGTTCAATTAAATTAATTTCTTATTTAAAACAGAATGACAGTCATAACAGTAATACATTATAAAACCTGGACTATTTTTTTCCATAAAAATATTATTTTGGTCACAACAAGCTTTACAGAGGAACACAAGCAGAAGAGCAACTGTTTCCAAAAAAACACTCTAATTAGAAACTTAATTTATGTCAAAAGTAGAGGATAAATAATAGTCTGTATAAAGCTTTGAAAACAAATCAGTGAGTTAGGTTCATCAAAAAACACAGAATTTGGTTTTTATGAACAAGTCTTTGTTGGAGTTAAGAAACTGCTTCCAAAATGTGTGTATCATGATGAAGAGTGACTGAAACTTATTAGGAAAAAGTAATTACAATAATATTTTAAATAAATGTTAAAATATTTGTGATCTATACAATTCACTCCTGGTTTCTGACTTACACGTATTATTATTCTGACTTTCCCAAAAGTCCATGAGTCTCCCTGCTAAGTTTTGAAGTTTGCAAGCAGGGACAGATACTTAACATGTCTAGAATGGGAAATAAATAAGTAATACAGTGCTATTTACTAGTTTACTTCATCTAATTTACAAGTAACTGGTAATAAAACACAGAAAAGGATCACAGGAAACATAGAGTAATAGATTTTAAAAACTGTCAGTTTTATTTCTTTTAATTGGATTTAAAAAAAAAAAAATCTCACATAACCACTTTTAATGTTTCAAATTCAAGAAAAATAAGTACCTTCTAAATAGACTGAATGTTTCTGTCTAAGGCACCTTGGATTTGGTTTATAGAGTTCCACAGCCAGAAATCTAATATCAAAATTGGATAGAGAATAAAATACAAGTTTACCAAAAGATCTGTAGGGAGTAAGTGATAAAATCAGCAAGGAATCACTAGTGCTCCAAACCGCAGTCTAAATAGCCGGTTAGTGATCACCAAAATACAAGCAAAGTGATAAAAAGCAGCAGGGAGATAGGAAACAGCAGTGGGAGATAACGCAAGTTGCCAGGGGGTCCATTGAGAAGTTAATTGAAGCAACAAGCTCAGAGACATGTAAGGCTGAATGCATCAAAATGGAAGAGAAAACAAGCAGTCACTGAAACAATGTCACTGAGAAAAACCAAAACCTAAGTAAACCATATAAACCAAAAGGTTGCCAGATATTAGTCTACTGCAAAATGACATAGGGTCAGCACCCTGAAACCAGATGAAACAATAGTTTAAAACACTCAAGACTAGACTTCATTTGAGACTTAAAATTGCTCCTCCTGTTTAGAGTTATTATACTAGATCCAAGCATTATAGAAATATATTTTCTAGTATATATTGCTTCGGTTCTTATTTTGTACTTTGGTACTTCAGCTTTTTTGGGTTTTTGTAAGACATTTTCAGAGGTCTTACAAATAAGGAATAAGTAATTCCCGTATTTGCTAGCATAAGACACAACAGTATGGCAGGGGGAGACCTTTACTCTTCTGGAAACAGGAAGAAGTGACATGGATCTGCTTTGTCTGGAGAACAGGCAGGCTAGAGCATAAGTAACAACTAAGAACCAGAAAGATGAACTAATGATAGTGTAGTAATCTGCATGCTTTCTCATATTTTTTTCTCTTATTTTTTTGAGCTAACTTAAGTACTCATTTTACTATTGTTTTATCATTGTACTTCAAGGGAAGGTAATTGTCTCAAGAGCTGTTTACATAAAAAATGAATATGAAAACATAAAAAAGCCTTCTTTTAACATAAATTATAATTTTAAATTATGTATAAAATGTAGGAATATGTCCGCATTTTTACTGAAACTTTTGTAGGACATGAGACACCTGTTAGTTCCTGGAGGAGTCTGTATACATACTGTATTTTTTTTTAATCTTGTATGTTTGTGCATATTACATACAGAAATAATTTGCTTCATTTATTTTAAATATTTTTTTAGCAATTTTGCATTAAGTTTCAGTTGAGATATGTCTAACTGTGCTTTTTACTAGAATTTGATCATTTTAGAAGCTCACAGTAAATCAGATCTAAACTTTCAGCAAATGTGCACATCCCAGGGAAGTTGTGGATAGCCTCTCCCTGGAAGTCTTCAAGGCCAGGTTGGGCAGAGCTTTGAACAACCTGGTCTAGTGGGAGGTTTCCCTGCCCATGGTAGGGGGGTTGAAATGACTTGATCTTTCAGGTCCCTTCCAACCCAAACTATTCTATGATTCTATGATTCCAACAAAATAAAAAAAAAAAAAGAAATCACAAGACCAGCAACAAGACAATAGTGCTTCTTCTACCAGAGCCATGATACACTCATCTGAAAATGTTCATTACGTGAAGCCACTCAAAGCATCAGCAGTTCTCTGACTGCGGCAATTGTTTACCTTAACAAAACGATACCACTATATCCTTTCCAGCTCATGTTTCAGTACACTTCAAATAGTCTTCAGTTCGAAGACAAATACCACATGTTGTAAGTTCGAGAGGAAAAAGAGAAAATACAGAATTTTTGGTATACAGGGAGTGAGAATTCTCAGGAATGCCTACAACTGAAGATGGGAACACAATATGTCAGAAATCTAAAGGAGGAAGAGTGTAGGCAAAGACTCTCAAGTACCTCAGTCTAGAAATGCTTATAATACACACTTCGCTCCACAGGATCCTACATTACCACCCACATTTGTATCATGTGAGCTAACATTTTTTTCAGCCCTAAAGTTCATATACTATGCAATCATAGCAGGATCTTAAAACAACTTCTGTAAGAGGTTTCTATTAGTTTTCACAGTCAATTATTTTAATCCAGACTTCTACATTATGTGCTATCTGTAACTGCATAGCTACACTTTGTCAGCATAAATATACTCATATTGAGCAGCAGAAATATTTGGAAATACGCACTCAAAGTGAAACTGCCAGAAAGTCTTTTAGAAAAGAAAAAAGAAAGGACAAGGAAAGGAAAGGTTTTTAAAGTTGAGATGGAATTTGTATGAATGCTTGTGTGTGTGCATTTGTGTGCATGCAATAATGATATTTTTATCAAAAATATAACATAGCAAAAAGAATGAGTTCTTATTATAGAGAAGACAATAGGGTATATAGTTCAGATGTAAGTCTTTCAGACTCCAACCAAATCCCCACTTTGAACCTGGCACCAGCAGAAGTATGACACAAGCGTTTTTAGCCTGTGTGAAATCCTACTGTAGTGCTCTGGGTTCAGAAAGGCTTTCAATAGAAAAGTTCACAGCATGGAACAGTTTAAATATTTTAAATTTAGTAAAGCCATCAGCCATCGATACGATGAAGTAAATAAAATTGATAAATTAGATCACAAGTTTAATTCAAATTCAAATTTGTCATAAATCACATGCATGAAAAGTTCATATTCATTTGTGTGTCCCTTCAACCTATTATATACTGTAAACATGTATCTCTCCAAAGCAGCTTACACAACAAAAGTATGTATCTTCAAGAATATCACTAGGTTATGTGGTAAAAGCTCATCTGCATACCCACAAAGGAGCCCAGGGAGGAAATAAAAAGCCAGCCCAAATAATGCCCTACGGGACTTCTCCCAGGCTCATCACAGGAGCCATCAGCCCTTCAAAGGCCCATATCCACAATCCGAGGAGAAAGGAAGCACAAGGTCCTGGGTGCCAGTGACCAGGCAGACCTAAGTGATTGACAGCAAATGCCAGCCCCTGAGGTAGGATCAGGGATCAGAGCCTTATGTCTGTCGGGGAGCACCTGGAGCAATTGCAAGGCTGCAAGCCAAAGACCACAATCTCAAGGTACACCAGAGGCCAAAGCAACAATTTGGCAGTATATGTGATAAAGTTTCAGTGCCCAGGCATGTTCCTTGGAATTGTTTAATCTACCAACAAAGACATACTCACACATAGGAAATTTCAAAGATGAAGTAGTGGTCACTGTAAGGAGCCCTGGTACCAGCACAGCAACAGTCTCCCTGTTGGCAGAATTTAGCAACAATATATGGGCACATTCTTGCTGCTCATACCTTATGGTCACATTCTGATTTGATACTCTGTATACCAGCCTGTCTTCACAAAATTACACAGGATGTGTTATATTAATACAGAGGCTGTAAGACAATAAATAATCAGACTCTAAAGCCATAATCAGAAAATATTTTAAAGTATCTTATACTTAGGGAATGCAGTAAATCATTTAGGCAATTTGAGAGTTACGTAGAACATAAAATACAAGGAATGGGTTTCATGGTAATGAATCCGGCATAAGAACAAAATGTGTTATTTTGAATGATTGCTACTTGATGAGACTGTAATAAAATCTCCAGCTCCATCCTATTAAGACTATGCAGGAAGGTCAAATATGCAACAGAAATTGGATTGACATGAACCAGTTAGCAAAAGGATCAGTAGTACCAATTCTGCCTTTAATATTGTGAAGTCTGTGCAAAAAGCAGAAGCTGGTACGACAGATCAAAATGAGACCTATACACACGTTGGAATAAATATATAACATACTGTGATGGAGAGCAGATGCAATTAGTGAATATGGAGCACTTTTATTACAAAAATCTTAAGGCTATGCCTGCATATTTAAATGTCTGTTTTTCTTTGAAGACCATATTCTGAAAGAATGTAAACCAGGTCAGGTCTCTATCATACCACAAGGAAACAGAAGGGCCCAACTCAACAATCATACTTGTCCCTGCACCGTGGGCGTGAACGGATGTGAAATGAGACACTGCAGTTCTAAGGGATTTTCGCATTCCCAATATTCTGGCAAGTGCCCTCAGGGTTTTCTAATTTCGGACCTGCTTTCTGTGTCCCTCGAGGAGAAGGACACACTACATGTAAATGCACACCCATTATGCCCTGAGGGGCCTTCTCTATCTTCCTTCATGCCTCCAGTCTGCTAGGGACTTAGTGTAATTGGGATTTAGTGTAATTGAGAAACAAGTCTAAGATCTGTGGGTACTCTGAGATAAGCAGAAGAGGTGAGTTCAGTTGTTGATCACAAAATAAAAAATAAAAATCCAGGATGGTCTAGGTTTGGTTACCTGTTTTCAGCTTCTGGAGAAAATGGAATATATTATTCTGATTTGACTGCAAAGGTAAGTTAGCGCACCTAAGAATAAATGTTAGTATTGAAGTAACTTGCGTGAGTATAGAGATGTTAAATTTTTTCAGTAGCATTTTTTCAGTGTTTTGTAAATTGCACTGAAATTTCATTTTCTTCAAACTGTAAAAGAGTGGGAAAAATATATTAAAAAAACCAAAAAGAAGTAGAAGCATGAGAAATTCAGCCTAGAATGGAAATTCTAAAGTGGAGGAAAGCAAATAAAAGCCCTAAAATTAATTCTTCCAACACATGCAAAAACACATGCACAACTAGGTATACATACACACATATATAGTGATGATGGAAAGAGTCATTGTAGCAGAGTAAGACATTAGCTTATGACCTTTTGACTCATCATTTCAAAACTCATTTAAAACTCTCAATTCAAACTGTTTTAGTACTGATAGAGTTTGGAGATATTCAGAACCCTCCTGGATGCAGTCTTGAGTAATGTGCTCTTGGTTATCCTACTTCAGTGAGAGAGTTGGACTAGATGATCTCTAGAAGTCCCTTCCAACTCTAACAATTCTGTGATTCTGTGATCCTATTTGGATCAAAAGGAGACAAGGGGTCATGGGCAAAAATTGCTCCTGGGAAGATTCTAATTGGACACAAGAGGTACATTTCTCACCATGAGGACAGTTAAACGTTGGAATTATCTCCCAAGGGAAATGGTAGATGCCCCGACATTGGACAATTTTAAGTCTCAGCTTAACAGGGTGCGGAGCCATCTCATATGAGCTTTAGTAGTACCTAGACAGGTTGGACCAGATGATCCTTGAGGTCCTTTCCAACTTGGCATTCTCTGATTCTATTATGAACAGAAAGGGAAATAAAAACATTTAAAAAGAGGGAAGAAGTGAAACACAAATAAAGGAAATAGACAGCAACAGGAATAATTAAAAAAAAACCTGAAACCAAAACATGCCAATGAGACTCATCCTTTTTTAAGACTAAAGTAATACTGTTCATTTGTTTTATTAATGTGTGTTCTTTGGAGACTAAGTATCCATGCAAGAGCTAACTGTCAAAGAGGATTTCATTTTTTTTTAAGTATTGAAGGCTGATTATGTTGGACATCTAATTGGAACAATGAGGCAAAGACTTCAGGGAAATAGAAAAGGAGAGGTTTCGCTTCATATCTATTAATTTTCTACTTCATTTTCCATATATGGAAGCAAATAGAAGAGGTTTGAATTGAACAGAATAACATCAGGTGATAATGAATTTAAAGTATTATAGCCATACACAGAAAAGGCAAATCAAAGCAATCAATGCCAACAGATCACAAGGGAAGGCATTGTTAACCAGGATAGCAAGGTTAGAGCTAATTCTTCCCGAGCTGACTCTAGTTGGTTTCCTGTGGACCATATTCACCCTTTTTCCTGCAAAAGTAACCATTCAAAGATAGGATTGGTGTCTAGTGTAGCTGGACTCTGGGCTGAAGCAAATAAGAGCTGATATACCTGGTCTGGTGGGCAAATTAATTTGCACCACCAACCAGAGCTATGTCCCACAACCTTCACCTTGCCTCCATAATGATGAGAAGCTAAGCCAACTGCTTGGGAAAATAATTGTCACCTCTCAGAACGATGCTCCATCCAAAATCCAGCCCATGCAGTTGACCAAGAAATTATAGCCATGATGCCAAAACAAAGTAAAATCAACCAAATGGGAAAATTCACCCTGGAACAAAAAATAACAGTGGCGAATGGGGGATAGGGGGCAGTGGGGGGGCCAGGAAAGAAGAGCAAGGAGATCATTGTACTTTATCTGAAAACTGCCCTAAGCTTCTCGCAGACTTCTTGAAACAGATGTGCTGTCTTTTTACTTGGAGCATGCATTAGCTGGGTGCATAGGGATAACGAAAAGCATACGAGAAAATGCGTCCTATGAGAACTTGTGTTGCAGTCTATTATTGAAGGCTAAAACTCTTCACCTTCAAAAATCTGAGATTTCCTTGTGCTTTTATATATTTTTTAAAAAGCAAATATATTCAATACTCTCAATTTTATGTGGAAGTTTTAGTGGATGTTTGTACAAAACAGAATGGGGCTACAGAAGTTTGTTTCAAAGGCAGACTGGCAGAAATTACAAGTAGACAGAACAGCATGAGATTTAAACCGTATATACGTATCACCAGATTTTACAAGTTATGAATGCTTTAGAAGTCTTTAGATAATTATTGGAACAAAGCTTTTTTAAAAATGATGTTCATTCTAAAATGAACCCTCTGTCTTTTAAACAGCAGGATTTCTCTAATAGTGTACATCCCTTTATAATTACTTTACTTCAATGTAATACTTTAATGAAGACCAGTTTAATTAAATTAAATTTCTCCCTAGTGGTAACTCAATCAAAATGCATTCTACCCTCATTATGTTATCCGTAGGAGTCCAACTTTGTAAGTGCTATAGGAAAAGCTTGTTGTAATGAGAATGGTCATAATGTATTATACTTGAGAGTCAAGTAACAGAACTTTAAATGTCATATAAAAAAGAACTATATATTAAGATTAGAGTGTAGACAATTTAGTACTAATTAGTTCTGTTAAATATTGTCCTTTAAATTATTATGTTATTTATTATTTATTTATGACAGGTATCCACTTAGAATGTTAGTGCATGCAAATTGCAGTGACTGATTTTTCATAGATATATATTTTTCTCTTTCTTGATGATTAGGACAGCAATCACTGAAGTTTATTCTAAAATGACATCCATCATCACTTTCTGTAGAGCTGTTTAACAATGACATGTTAGTAACATATTTACAAGGACTCTAATTTTAAAAAGGCATTTTTAGAAATGTGTATAGTACACATCCTGGTAGTATTAAAATGGTTTCTCTGTAAACTGGACATCCATAGTACACTTTATAAGCTATTATTTTTTCCACCTGCTAAACTCTGCCTTTAGGTAATAAATGTATTCGGTAACCACAAAGGTAGCCAAAAGTTAAATCAGGAGGGACAGAACACTAAAGTACTCGATTAAGGCTTTGCACACCTTATTTCTCCTGGTTGACACAAGAATCCTAATGTCACAACTAGAAACATGTTAGTATAAAGAGGAACTGCCTTTGGAGTGAACAGTGTCTTTTGCATAAATCCTAGGAATAGACTAGAATATAATGCAGAGTAGGGACACAGCCTATCTCACATCTGGCTCCACTGACCCGCTTCAGTTATCCACATATTTCCCACAACCCAAACACCACATTGTCCCTCTTGCACACCCTGTAAGGTCCATGTTTAGAAAACAAAGATGGCTGCCAAGCTGCCTTCTTACTCAGACACAACTTTGAACATCTTTAGACATGTTTAGAGAAGAGGTGATTAAGACCTTGGTTGGATCTCTATGATGCTCTCAACCAGAAAAAAACAGTACTGAAAGATAACAAAGTGCCCAAAAAACCAACAGTGTATGACTACGCTTCTGTATAGCAATGAACTCTGTCACAATCTGTGTTGATGATGGCTAACTGCAACATCATGTTGTCGACTGCAACGTTTTCAGTGGCTGTAGAACATACCTAACTCGGCAGAATTTCATCCTTACTAGGCATCCATTTTGGAGTAAACATTTTTCTCATCTCTCTTCCACTTCTGACAGAACTCCCCATGCTACTTGCTGTGGCAGTACTTGCAAACTTAAGCTTTTATGTTACTAACTGTTGCATCCATAGAAGATGCATATTGAGCAGAATATAAATGTTTGCCTGCTTTGAAAACCAAAATAAGTGCTTTTGTACCTAGTGGCCTAGTAAAAACAGTATTGCTATTGCTAGCAGAACAGGACAAAGACTTTATGTGAACTGTGTTTTACACTAACTTTGCAGGGCCCCAGTGCTTGTTATCCACCTGCTTTTAAGAACCTGCAGTGTGAACCTGAGCTCAAACACCAGGAATCTCTTCTTTTCGTGTCCTATAGCAGCCTGGTTGCTAACATTAATAAACCAAAACTCAGCCTGGCTTCTCAGCAGCCCTCCATACAGATCACAATAAATGACCTTTAGCTTTTCAAAAACATTAGCTGAAGAAAATTATAAGGAAAAAGATTTCTTCAGTCCCCACTATTACTTGAAACATTGGCATTCACAGTAAGAGCAGGTAATGCAAGACTGGCTGGTGTGTCTCTAAACTACATTGACAGGTAACACAAGGTGTTTTGTCAATGAATCAGTTTCTCTTCTCAGGAGATGTAATCACTGCTGCTATAAAGATAGTACAGTAACTCTGAAATAACATCTTTTGAATACCAAAGTGCACCAGGTCAAATTAAAGCAACACTGGACAGAAGGAAAATTACTTGCAACAGATTGTCAAGGAATGGACTGCACTTGACACGGCTAATTCAAAACCAGCTCAATGTACATTACAAACGCAGAACATTTCTGCAACAATACAGTTCATGTGGCTAGGATTTGTCCACAAGTAATTTCCAACTGTTAGGGAACAAATTGTTGAGCAGATAGTTTATTAAAACATAAATCTTCAAAGAATACCTCACAACTGACCAGCCTCTTGACATAAACTTTTAGTACAAGCAAAACAGAGCACTACCAGAATCATTATATAATCACAGAATCACAATAAATAGTTTCCACCTTGCAAACTTTTTTGAAATTTAAATATAGACAGCATTTGATTACATTACTAAAACAATTTAGAGGAACAGTTTGGTCAATATTTCTGTGTAATTTGCTTTGGGGGTTCCGTGTTTGGTAATTAGCAACATAATTTTTCAGAATTTATGTTGAATTAGTTACAACTGCGTATGTTTGACAGCTTCAAAAAGCTAGCCCTAGAAAAAGCCATTCACAGACTTCAGATGGAGAGCTTTGAAAAATTTCTGTCTCAGCCCAGTGACTGGATAAAGGTTTACTTTGTAATGATGAAGCACCTCATTTTTAAGGAAACAAAAAAATATTTTCTGAAGGATTTTATCTGCTCTACAATTTATGAATCTCATAAACCGGTTACTAGTTTATTTATGTGTGATTATAGCAATAGAGTAAAAAAAACCACAACCAGAACAGGGAAGAATGGGTGGGGGGTGGGAAGGGGGCACAGAACTCTTAAGGAAACACTTGCAAGGAATGTCCAGGAAAAGGTGAAGAGCATTTTTGTGCAGAGGACTGAATATAATTCTGGGATCTGGAGGAAAAAAAAAACACTAAAAAAACTAATTTGAGCAGGTTTTGTAGAAGTTATTATTTGGGGAAGAAGGAAAAGCAAACCCAGGATTAATTCAAAGTGGTATGTAGAGATTCAACAAATTTCATCTTATTTTAAGTCATCTTCATCGTTCTTAAACTGCTGGCAAAATTGCAAGTGCTACTAACATGAGGCTGGCTCTGTATTTTACTCCCTGACAGCCTTCTCATTTTCCATTTCTGCAGTCACAGAAGCCATGATTTGAGCAATGTCACCTGGACTTTATTTCTCTGCTCTAAACTGTAAACTGCTGTTGATACATTCTCTGAAGGCACAATGCTATCATCCTTTCTCTGTTTCTTTTTGGTTAATTTTATTTTTGCATTTAAATTATTCCAGTCCATTGATCTTTGCCCATTCCTTTCATTCATTTACAATCCCAAACTATTTCTAAGTATCTGTTCACTGATTTGCATCTTCTCTCTCAATGTTTTCTTTCTTTCTCATGCATTTTCTTAAGTTACTGCCTCTCAGTTCTTATCCACCTTAAACCTAACACTAGACAAACATATGAAACTAAGAGAAAATAGATTCTCAGATAACAGAAAGACAGAGGGTAAAACTTTTAATATGAATGTAAAAGTAGCAGCAGTAGCTCAGAATATGACAAGAACGTGTAATAATTTAATTCTCTCACATTGGCATATGCCTTACATAAGGAGCAATAGAATCCCACTTATTTTCTTTCAGAAAAGAAGCATATATTAATTTACATCTCACACATAAACTGCAACTGAAGGGAAAATAATTAAAAATCTTATTTCAAGTTGACAGATCACAAAAAATAATCAAATATAAGAGTATCTTTAAAACGTGGAAACAGTATTACATGGTATGCTTCCAGGACTGTATATCAAATTAACTGCATGTTTATAACATTATTTTTCCATGACTTAAACAATCTCTTTCTAGTGAACATATCTACATTGGGAAACGGAGTATTTATTCCAATCATATCGCAATTATACTTTCAAGATAAGTGGAGTGGAATACAAATAATTGAGTCATTGCTGAAGTTCATTGACTAGCTTAGTAAGCAAATCTGACCTTGGAATGGACTAGATATTAACATGCAATACAAAGTAACCAGTTTGCAGACATAATTGCTATAAACTACTGCTACATAAGAAATATGTTTCAAATGAACTTGCATTCAGAAAGCATTTGTAAATGTAAGGGTGAAGGAAATAAATTAGTAACTGCAATGTAATGTTCACACAGACATTTTGAATACTCTGAAATCATACCAACCCCACTAAATAATAAAATACAGCCATAATATTACAGTGTTTTGGGGTTATTTTTATTTTTTATTTTGTCCTTCTGGCATTCCTGCTGAACGCATTACTGCTTGATTTATCTATTTCTTTAACGTTCTAACAAAGTAGATAGTCTAAGAAATACTTGTGGGGGAGGGGGGAAAAGGTATCAGGAATATTTAGTAAACACTAATGTTACTTAGTATCAGGAATATTTTTTTTCTGCAAAATCAAATAGATTCTATGTTATTGTTTTATAGTCTCTGTGTGGCCCAGGTGTAACGATGTTCCATAAAAGCTTCCCTTAGCAGAACTTTAAAAATTTAGTAATGTGCTATTATTGACTACTGGAATTTACATATGCAGATTTTGTCTCTGCAGAGAGTCACATTAAATCCGCAGTGTAGCATTTTCTCCTTTTTTTTTTTTTTTTTTTAAACTACTTAATGTGCTACTGTTTGGCTGGAGAATTATCTTTCTATATGCAATTTCTAGCCTGTTACTAAAAATTTTTTTAAAGGAGCTATTAATACATTGGAATCACCAGCAGGATGTGAAAACATTACATTGTACAGGTACTGAGGCAAAAAGGTAACACTGGTGTTATTCCTGTTGAACAACTGGTCAACTCAATGCACTTTTTCCTCATTTTATGCCATTTTCAGGGAAGAAACGAGGCTAATTGTACATTTGATTTGCTACTGCTTATAACTAGCCTAAGAATTAACAAATGAGTAAATGCCTGTTGGTTTAAAAGTCTGTCTCTGAAGGTTTTTTACTAAATACAGAGTTTTGTGTAGCTAAGAAGCATTTTAAAACAACAGAGGAAGACAATTGGAACAGAACTATTTTGTCACAGATGTATAAGCAAGAAATACACAAAAAAAGACGAGGAAACCTGAAGCCAAAATCTGGATCAAAAATGCCATTAAGATTTAATGCATCGAGTACTACATTATAAGATGTACCATCAAAAGCAAACATTGGAAATGTTGACATGAATATAGTCAACAAAAGAAATAAGAAAACTAATACCTAGCAAACTAGTCAAAATGGCAGTCATAGTTAAATGGCACAATTATTCTTAATCTGATAGACAGCTTCGTTTCTTGTCTGGAACACAAACAAGAAGAAATATTCTACTATCCCAAAATCTGAAACCATTATTTTAACAGTAGGACTGTAATGCCTACCCAGATAACTTCTTCAAAGTACTATAGAAGTTGCATCCTTTATCTGGTGCCTACTCTGTTGTACATGCGACTTCATTCTAAAACTTACATTCTGTAAAGAAACTTACTTAAAGGTTTATCATACATAAAATATGGTTAAATTTTGTTTAAATATAAAAGAAATATATAAATCAGTTTTGTTGCTAAACGTAGAAATAATTATGAGTTCTGGACTTAATTCTCTGATATGTAGAATTCATGAGCAAGTAGAAAGAATATGAAGATGGTGTAAGGGCAGAATTAATATTCAAGGGGAATTTCTTGTTTCTTATGGCACCATTTTTTAGCAAAGTGCACAGTTGTCATTTACAAGCACGAAAAATTTTTACAAACTTTCTGTCCTCTAAACAAGCTGCTCAACTCTTTTCCATAACCTCTTAAATCTCTTGACTCTGCCAGAGCACTCCATGTTTAGTTAACCTACTTTCTATCCAGTCTTCTCAGAAAAATTATACCTACCCCAGCAGCAGTGAACTTGATTACTAGGCATTCTTAAATGACTGAGAAAAAACACCAGATTCAAAAATGTAAAAGAAGCTGTGGTTCACAGTTGGCAGAAGCTACCAAGGAACTATCAGAGTAGAGGATAGAGATACTCCTTCTTCCAAGCCTCAAAAATAGCTGTGAAACATCATTGTACGCACAAATTTTGCTGTCATTAATGTCAGAGTTGTGCTACAATGATTGCAGTTACTTGGTACAATCTTCATAATTGTGGTATTTGTCCATATCCGTAGTAGAGAAAACAGAAAAGACGCTTCAGGTGAAATCAAAGCTCCTGCTAAGGTTGGCAGAAGTGTCCACTGCATAAAGGAAGCTTCAGAAAGCAAAACTGCAAATGTGCAGTTCAGAAAATAGTTGTAGGTTAAGTCATTCAATGATTTGTCATGTCAAATTTACCTTCGTTTTATTGTCATAAAGTGAAAGTAACAAAACCCGCTCCCCATTTCTACGAGAAATATTTACTGACGTACTTTTGGGGGGCATTATTTGACTTCTACTTAAAATTACTTTTACAGGTTTAGCTGTTAAATGTTCCATAGTAAAAGAACTTTGATATCCACTCTTAAAAACTGACATATTTTGTCAGTCCACTTCTGCTTAAAATAGGTATCTATTCAATAGAGGATATTTAAAGCTTACGGCAACAATCATCTTCTTTGGCAACAGCTCAAATACAGAAATAATTTTTGGAAGTTCAACGAGATCACACATATAGAGAGGAAAGTATTCTTTATTCTTCACTGTAATTTAACATAGCTGCTGCTTGTCTAAATTCTCTGCCGGAGTATCTACCATTCTCTGCTTTTGTCTAAAACCTCTAAACTGTTCAGAGTGTGTTCTTTGGCAGTACTGGTGTAGTTTGCTACACTGTTCTTACGGCGTTACAAAGTTACTTTAAATTCAGTAACAAAGAAATTGCTTCCTCATGTATCTTCTCACCAAAAACAGCAAATACAGTGATATGACTTTGGTAAATTGTAATCAAGGCAGAAGGTATGTCACAATTTTAGTCATACTGTTTAACATGAAAAAGGAAGAGCTTGCAATTTAGTATCATAGGATGGACAGAAGAGTCTACTGAGAGAAGTCAGAATATCACAGGATCTGTACATTTTATGAGCTGTACAAACAATCAAGAACAGTATTTCATTTGTTTTTTTGCATACTTCCACGTCTAATCTATGACAACAATTAACTTTTGCAAACATAGGGAAGTGTAAAGTAATTTTGGAAAAGCTTTAGAGGTTAAATATCCTTAGACAGATTCAGATGATCCTTATGTCTAATTACAATAAAAGTGATCAGTTTTGCTCTTTTAGGACTTGTTCTCTTTCAGGCAGAATAACACCTGGTTGCTTTAGTAACAACACAGCCTAAGAATTGTCCCTCGAGTAACAGACAAAGCCAAGAGCAAAAGTCAACTATATTTTAAGTCTGTAACACCTTATTTATAGTTTTCTCTCATAGCACTTGCTTTTCAGTTTTACAACCTCAAACTTTGCCTTTTAAGTTTACTAGAATAAATGTATTTGCAGTTCACGCCAGTGTAATATTTATAATATTGTGTTCATCTCACAGGCCTAGGGCTTCCTTGCAATAGACCATCTGAGTCACACTGGAAATGACAAACCTCAAGTATGCCAAGTGTTAGGGGGCTGCAAAACTCAGTTTGACAACTGGCACGACTGACTGCTAGAAGTAAAAAAAAAAAAAAAGTTTGGTCATTACACTTTTCATGCTCCTATGCCAAAAAGCAGGCTGCAGCTATCCAGAGTTTCCGGATAGACTATACAGATAAATCTGTCACCCCTGCCTCAATGCAAGCGACTCTGCTTCCCTTCCAGTTTCCTCTAATAGAAGAGGTTTTGTTGCACTGTTCCAGACTACAGTGTATGGGAATAAGTGATGACCATGATCAGGATATTTCGGCAAGAAAAAATGTTAAAGACAAAAAGAGAAAGACAGCAACACTCCTATTTTGTAGAAGTTAAACATGGAAAAAAGTATTTTAAAAATCCATGAGGAGAAAACTGGACAAGAAGATAAGAGGAGACATGACAGAAAAACTGGAAGCCCTCCAGTCTGATCTCATAACCTCTTAAAAAATCATGCAAAATACATAGTATCAGAACAATAGAAAAAAGTAAATAGATATTGTACTTAAAATACTTTTCTAATATTACATCCACAGTAGGTCTCTGGTTCTTAGTATCCAAAAATAAAAAAGACTACGCCTAATCCAGTATCACAGTCTTAGAAACGAAAAAGGAATACAGAGAAATCAATATAAGCATATTCATTTTAATTCCAGTCTCCTGATGAGGATAGCTCTCAAATACATCTCAACACAGATGGAAATATAGTATGCTGATGAATAATACATACATTTTCCAGCTTCAAGTGAATCATTTATCCCTGCAGCTACAAGTCAGAGATGCTACTGAATGATTTTTAACATGTGATTCTTGACATGTTTTTTTCCGGATTCAGAGAAGCACATTGACCTTATTCTGCATTAAACAATTGCTAATGAGATCCCATTATTTTGCAATTTAGTCAATGCTGAAACAAATAATAATTTGATATTCTGTAATCTATAATTGTTGTGATTCAATCATGTTAAAACTTATTATTTAAATAAAATTTTAATTAATTTTAAATTGCAATTATGAGCTGAGATAAAAATACAAACAAAAAGTTAAATGAAAAAAATTAGTTTACATTTCTGTCTTGTGATTGTATACAGAGACAACAATCTTTATGTATCACAGGAAAAAAAACAACAGAGCTTGCTTTAATTAAGAGATAGGAAAGAAGTAAAAATTATTCTGACTGGCTAATATTAATCTTTGATAAGACTTAAAATATATCCCCTTTGAGAAAATAAAAGATATATGTCCTTAACATTACTTCTGTGGAAACAGGTTTTATCCTATGCATCCACACTATGTACCTCTAAGCATAGTTGATAACCGGATGGTTATATGTGCTGTAAGGTGACATATGTGATTTCTGCTTAGTAAATATTGAATCATTATTCAATCTATATTACATATTTTAAAACTCTTTTTTATAACAAAAACTCACAGCCTCCTAGACATAAAAAAAACAAAACAAAACCAAACCCTTAGCATTGCTAGGCAAGCCAAAACTTTAACACTGGCACAGGAACAGTAAAATGAAAATAAAAAAACTGCAAAATCTTAATATTACTGTATCATAAACTATAGATTCTTACGCACAATTGCACATATGCAATTGTGAGCTTGATTCATACCTATGACTTACCACTAATGAGAATTTTTAAAACTCATATTTACTGACTCTTTTTTTTGGGGGAAAAGTAGTGTGAACAAGAATTTTTTGAAGCTATGTTCATCTGAGGAACATAAGAAATGCCAAATACATGGATAAAGGAGCTGTCCTGAAATAAATACAGTTGTTTTCACCCTTACAAACATCTCTTCTCTTTGCTAAATACCTGCACTGAAATTTTTTTTAGACTCCAAAAGATTTTAAATATCTTAAATTCAAGAACACTGATCAACATTCTTTGTTGTCTGCATTTACTTTGTATTTCAATTTATAGTGAAGAGTAATTATGAAGGTCTGAAACTAATTTGCTTTCTATCCTAAATTGCTGTTTAATACTTCTAAGCAACTGCTAAGTAACATGCAAGAGGTTTTGCAGTTTGCCAATACTCCATATTAAAATATATTCCTTATACTGTCACATGAGCACAGTGAGATACTGTCATTTCTTGTAAAGTTGCCAATCATTTAGCTATGTACATAACAGTTGATTATATAGGAGTAAGAGTAATCAGCTTGAAATTTTAGAATAGGATTTTTTGGCTCAAGCTTATATGTTTTCAAAAAATAATGTAAGAATTGATAATCACCACAACATAAAGTTGCTGGTTAAATTGGAAAGTGAAACCCTGTTTTTTTTATTAACATATTAACAAAATAAACAATCATATTGAGCTTAGTATAACAGTTTCAACAATGTATGGCCAGTATCAGCACTGAATATATTTCAGTTTATGATCCTGTTCCACTGTTGTGCAACACAGAGTTCCAGCTAATACTGTAGTCCAGTATGAAATGTAGATATATGCAGTGGATATTAACTCGAATATTTAGGAGTAGGTTTTCTAAATTTTCCAATTAAAAAAAACAAAGTTAGTAAATGTCTAAAAACTAACTGCTCCATAGATCTGAATAGATAATCTCACACTCCATATAGACAATATTAAACTACATATGAAACATACAGGCTTGCTAAAACTCTACTACATAATAAGTTAGAGAATTCTGATTTCCAGAGTTTAGGATGTAAAAATGTTAGCAATGTACTAACAGTATCAAAGTTATCACTAGTAAAAAACCTGTTCAGAAGTCTAAGAATTATAACAAAGCTATTTATTTATGGCCTGTATTTAAAACTGTCATTTAAGATAAAATTAGATAACTATAGCTGCTCTACAGAAACCACACGCTGTAACCACAGACTACTAAACTACAGGCAAGCATATGTATCAGTCTGAAAAATTAAATTCCCAGATTTGATTCTCTTCCCAATTACATCAGTAGAGCTGGTTTAAGTGGGCCTAAATGATGTCAACCTTTTTTTTTCTTCATAACAACTGACTACTTAATATCAGAAAGATCTTATGCAAAATAAACCAGCATCATTTAAATCTATTCTGCATATAATACCTAAGACAACACCTAAAATCTATTGGCAAAAAAAACCACAATGAAATTCAGCACATGGAAAAGTTTTCTAGGACACCTGAGCTGAAGGAGAAATTCTGCCCTGAAGCAGAAACAATTGTGTTCTGAAAAAGAAAAAAAAAAAAAAAAAATCAGTGATATTTAAAGTTATGAAAACTCCAGATTTGGGCAGTCTTCTGTCTGTGTAAATAACTGTCCTACTCATCCAGACCCCTAGCTTGCCACAGAAATCAGTAAGAATCAGACACACATGTCTAGCAAGGTAATTTTGAACATAAATTTGACTGATCCATCTCTGTTGAAGCACTTCAGTCTCCCCTACAAAATCCCATACACTTAGGGAATAAAATATTATTTTACCTTTTCATTTCTGCAACTGGCAAATAATTTCAGGTTATCTATCTCCTTTCAATCCGTATGAATGTTAAATGTAAATCAAATGTAGTTGGTAATAGAACTTGGTAATAGGGAGAACTCTAGATGTATAGCAACTATCAACTTGTGGATATGAAACATTTTTCCTTGGTTGAAGAAATATAATAATTTTAATCTGTAGGAAACATTATAGACAGGAAAAGGATATAGTGCCCATATGATGCATCTCCATCATCCTGACAAAGTGATTAAAAAAGCAAAGTAAGACTTTATGCTTTCAATACAGTTCTCATAAAACATGAATTGAATTAAATTAAAATTTTACATAATACTACTCCAATTTCAGTTTGAGAAACATTACACCATGAATCTGCAAAGACTTTGGTGAATACCCTATTAAGATAACACCAGTCAGCTGCAGTACTGTTTATAATCTTAATGGTTTTTATACAGCAATGAAGGAGCAATAATATTGTTCCATTTCAAACAATGTAGCATTGAAGTAACTGAAGGGCATTCAAGGAAACTACAATTCTACTTTTCTTTTCTGCATCTCTTGTGGTGCTATGATTACATTGCATTTGTTTGTTTCATAAAAAAGTGTTAAAAACACAGTCTTAAGTGTTAACTTTTCTAGCAAAGTTTACTTACCCACAATAGTTTCTCCATTATTTGAGAGCTTAAACTTGTATCGATGTGGAATGACTAAATTACATTTATTAGGTAGTATTTTGATAATTACACAACTTTTAGCAAGCGCTTGTTTCCATTGACTTACTGTAATCAAGACTGAACTAAGTGCTTCTTTCATTGAGAGCCTGTCTGAATAAACAATGAGTAAGTTCTAAGAACCACAGGATTCTGGACATAACATTCTCTCCATGGAAAAAGTTCAGCTATCAATACTATACAAACTTCTGTTGGGGTGACTTGTCCTTGGTGAAATAATAAGACTACTCATAAAAATAAAAGTTTTGCAGAATTTGGCTCCAACCATTCTAAAGGTTTAAGAACTCACAGTTGATGTTATTTCTACACTCACATATCCAAGGCATTAAGCCTTTAAACATCGTGTTGATAGGCAGCTTACTTATCTGTACAAAGAAATACTTCTAAGATAACACACAATTTTATTAACCTGTTAAATCAGAAGACATTTTTTTCTGCAGTTTGTGCTCTGAAGTATTTGCTTTATTGATTCCAACAGGACTTATGTTATTGATGTAAATACCTCAATAATGTAATTTTTATTCTAACTTTAACATTAAAAGCAACACTCATAAGCATGAAAGTACAGGCTGCATCTGTGATTTTTCCTGGGCATTAGTACTCCAAATCAACCAGAGCCACTTTCCCAGCAATTCCTGGCAATGATTCAGGGTAACATGGGTTTGAAAGCATTCCCCATAGAGAGTCTGCATGCAGTTACCCTCTAATACTAATATATGAGATGTTTTTTCCCCACTGTTCTCATTGCCAAAGCACTCTTTAAACGTTACTAGTTTAAAACAGCAATGCTGACCACTGTTGTGCACTATATCTAGAATATGATACAATATAACATATATATAACATATATATACATATATATACACACATATATACATATATATTATATATATATATAAGGATGAAGAAGTGACATGCTATCCTCTGTAATACAAAAAAGTAGTCATCCAAATATCCATCAGCTGTGGGGAATCTTCTTTCAGTTCTTTCATTTGCTTGAAGGAGCTTGGTTCTTGTCATCTATAGATCACCCTAGCTACTGGTCTAAAGATATTGCAGAATAGGTACATAACCCATTTTTCCCATGGAATTGGATTCTGTAGCAGGTCATACCTCTCCACCTCACTGACACTGTTTAGAAGTCAGGAGCATTCTCTGTTGCAATCAGAGAGTAGAAGAAATCATGCTTTGAAAGTGGTTTACATTTTTAGTTACTTTTTAGGGTTTTTTTCAGGGTTGGTTGGGAAGAAATAATTCTTTCGTTTAAATCTGGTTTCTTTTTTTATTATTTTTCAGTGCATTATCAATCTATAATTTGGGGAGTCACTGAATTCTTATTTTAATTATTTTAGCATATATTCTGATAGCAGCTTAACTGTATGGATTTTTTGTTTCATCACTAGTTTTTTTAAAAACGTAATTTTATTACAGTTCGGTTCTGAATTATTGTCTTCTCAGCAAACAACAAAGTCTAACCATTTGCTCTGTAAATTTATCATAGAATGGTTAAGGTTGGAAGGGACCTTTAAAGATCATCAGGTTCCAATCTCCCTGCTATAAGCAGGGACACCTCACACTAGACCAGGCTGCACAAGGCCTCATCCAACCTGGCCTTAAACACCTCCAGGGAGGGGGCATCAACAACCTCCCCGGGCAACCTATTTCACCACCTTACTACCCTCATGGTGAAGAATTTCTTCCTGATGTCTAACCTAAATCTCCCCTCTTCCAGTTTAAAACCATTACCCCTTGTCCTATCACTACCCCCTCTGGTGAAAGATCTTTAAATGAGAATAAATTAAAAAAAAAAATAATTCTATGCTCCAAATTTCCCTCTGCCTCAATGTTTTCTTTCCATCTTTCTTAGAAAGTTCTCTTATTACCATTTGATATATTAGCTTGGTCATATTTTCTGCCTTTTCACACTGAAGCAGAATGCCAAGTAAAGAATATTACTTCCTGCCAAAGGTTTTCAGAGAGTGTAATTAGAAGTTTGTCTCCCTGTTTTTATTTAGCTTTCCCTGGCATTTGACTAATTTGGCAGCATATGGTAGTTTTGTTTATTAACTTGTGCATAGTAATTAAAGCAGTGCTTTAACAGAGACACACAAAAAATGTGTTCTATTTATATTTGAGGGAAAGACATTTTTTAAAAATCTAAACAAAAAGGAAAGCATTTTTCCATTTATTCTGAAAACTGGAGTTATTTATAAATGACTTCATAATATTTCATTCTTTATAAAAAAAGGTATTAACAGGTATTTTAATTAGTGTGTAAGAAATGTGGTCTACAGAAATAATATAAAAATGCAAGATGGTAATCAACTCTATGTACTTAAGAGAGTGACAAAATGCCCTTTGGCACGAAGACTCTCATGTTTTAGAAAGCCTAAGTTCAATGTTTAGTCATTCAGAGTCCTCAGCTGTTGCTTCAGGCAACAGATTTACATCCATGACAGGCAATAGAGATTTTCACCCTGATAGTATGTTTACTGGTAACATGCTGATACTTAGCAGCCATTTATCCTAGAAAACCAAATCTAATTTTTTGTGAATAATAAAATAAATTCTCACAGTTGGTAGGTCTTAAGAATGAATGCATACCATTGTACATGACAAAATAATTAACAATCCAGCTTAAATCTCTATTCTATTGATACAACACTCCCTATTTACCAGGGAATTCGACCATTACAGCATTTATTTTTAAAATATGTTCTTTTCTTTTTAATCTTCAACATTTGCTTCCCATGTAATTGCCTGTCCTAAAGGACAGATATGTTTCTATGTCATAAAGTTATACAAAGTTTATAAAGTCAATAAAAATGTACTGTCTATTGTATTGCTGTCACTCCTTTACTTCTCTATGACAGTACACAGTGAGAAGCTAGTAAATTTTATACAATAATTTGAGGAGAGGAGGAAGATGTTTGGAATCGGATGCACATACTGACTTTAACTTGGCAAATGATCTCAGAAATTAATAATGAAACCAAAAAATAAAACACGAATATGTAGCATTTTCGATGAGACACAATGCCAGCAAGACTGGAATCTTGAACAAAGTTAGACTGAAAAGAGTAAAATTACTTATACTATGATGTGCAAAAGATAAATTACTTTCAACAGAGGAAGAATGGATTTCTTCATTAACTGTATGAGCAACAGGAGAAAATGATATACTACCTTACAAGACAGAACAGACTTGATAGTATCTGAAAAACCTTCATAGATTATACACAAAAACACTAATTACACTTCCAATGCACTGAAATAGGTTACATGTAGGGACAGCTCAATCAGGATTTTACTGTTGTCATTCCTCTTGCCAGCCCTACAACTTGCCAGGATAAGAAATACAACCTAATAAAATTATATTTGCTTGCTCAGATTCCTAGAACGAGTTATGTTTGCAGTATTTTAGACCTTTATTACATGATCATGACAATTCTTGTATTAGAGTGATGAATGATAGGTAGAATTACTTCATGTGAAACTAAATTACATCCTATCAAAGTTACATGAAAGAAGAAAAGAACACACAAACTTTGTGTATCTATGCATCTATTCTAGAATGGGATATAGCCTCCAGTAAACAAGCCTCACTACTGTCTCAAGGTTTGTGGGAAAATTTCAGGCAATTCATATGAACTTAAAATGCTTTCTATACTAGGCTGCATATTCTGTTTTCCCAGGGGCTACCACAGAATCTCCAGCCACACTGAGGTCAGACCCTTAATCCCTTAGATTTTAGTTAACAATGAAAATAAGAATAGTTGTAGGTCCTCACACTACCAAATGACGTACAGAGGACTGAGTGTGTAGCTCCACTGAGTTCCATATATATTTATTTGTTTGTAACTGCTACAGCAGACATCAAATTGTAAGTATTGTTTACATCTATACACTTCTTAAGGTGTGTCTAAATATTCCCACTACAGGAATTACATAATAATAGCTTGAATAAATATTGACATATTATTTGTGTGTGGCAATAACCATACTCTCCCACAGCATAAGCAGCTGTCTCCTAGCAGTGGAGTTACTCCAAGTCACCAACCCACATTCTTAACTGAAGAGGCTGTGTCAACTCTTCTTGTTTTTAAAGATTGGCTTCCATGTAAAAATCCAGACTTGCACATCCCAAGGAAGTTTCACATGCAGGGGAGAAATGGAGATCTGTTGTTTAAAAAATTATTAAGTCTGCTTGCTTAAAATGTTGAGGGGCTGATGTAGAGGACTTGCTTTGCAAATAGGCAAGTAGTTCAGGGATCAGATGTAGATCATGCATTTGGCACAAATCCAAAGTTTTCTAATTTTACTTTTAAAATAGAATTTCTATGTAATTTTATTTTACCCAGTTCCCGTGTTTAGTCCTGGGAACTTTTAATTCATTTCGGGTATGGATCATGTACATTTTTCCATCAGCACTGTGAAAACTTGATTATCTTGCAACCTCACAACTGAAGCTTGGTGTTTACAGCAAACATTGGAGCAGCACAGCAATACTCAGAAATACCTTCAGTGACAGAAATTCCCAGCCTTTTCCTAAAAAATTCCTTCATATGATATGGAAACTACTATGAACCAGGGTAAGGGACAGTGCAACAAAGCACAGGAGATCTAGTGTTAAATATTGAAGGAGATAAAAAAAATTATACAGGATTCTGAAATCAGAAGATAACCTACTCAGGGTGTAAGTTCACCCTCACCACAAGGTAAGAAAAAATAGTGCCAACAAGAAACAAATATTTAACCACAGAATCAGAATAACTGAGATAGCCAGGGGCCTCTGAAGGCCATCACTGTCCAACTCCCCTGGTCAGTGAGGGAGGAGAGGGTTGCCCATGACCATGTCCAGGCTGCTTTTGAATACCTCAAAAGATGGAAATTTCACTACTTTTCTGGGCAACCCATTCTATTTCTCCATATAGATTTGCTTAATTTATTGACTTGTGAGTCATGTGTTACTCAGAGGGAAAACCTTGTTCTAGTTTGTGAAGCCATCTCAATTCAGGTCCTTACATGGATTAGAAAACTAAGACTGGTGCTGGCTTAAGTTAGTACTTGTGGTTTTAACTCCAGATAAAACCGTCCTTCAGGTAACCAAAGAAGGGAAAGGGAAGCAAGGAAGTGAGGAAGTGAGGAAAGGACGAAAAGAGGTCATCATTCGTCAGTTTGCATATTTAATTATGCAGTTTAAGGTATAAATGCTCAGCACTTCTGACTTTAGTATTTTTGACTTTCAGTCAAAATGACATATGAAACTCAGTGACATTTTTCTTTGTTAAAAGGCATTCACTGCAGTCATAGAACTGACTTGATCTTCTTTCTACTGCCTTGGTCCACCGACTTTGCTCTTTGGTTTTGACAGGTTGTTTCTCATGCCCTTGAAGAATCACTCACAGCTTTCAGTGGTTCTATCTACGTGGACCAAAAAATACGTTGATAAGGAAAAAGTATATTTTTTACACTAAGACATAAAAGGATGAAATGGGCAGTACAAAAGGTATAGAACTGGAACTTACACCATAGTTTGTAGACAATAAATCACAGAAAACCTATACTATTAATTCATGAAACCTGTTACATAACCTTTATGGAAAAAAGCCATGAGTGTATCTCTGTTCTCAGGTGCTATTACAATACATAATGCATGTATTTTGATGGGTTTGATGTCTTCCCCATTTTTTGCACTGTCAGAATCACTGCTTACTGATTAACACGTTTCAAAGCGATTATTTTCATTTGGCATCCCTGGCATTAAAATCATATATATTATTCCTACTTATCATTATATAGCTAAAAACAGAAATGGAAGGCCCATTTGAAGTAAAAATATTTCTGCTTCCCCAAAAACTTATTAAATGAGAACGTCCATAGTTCTTTAAATTTTACTTTGATAAAGTCTGAGAAATAAGTAGTAAAAAATTAATTATGCATATGATAAGACAGAAGAAATTATCATCTTTCAGTAGATGAAAATTGTCTTTTAAGTCAAAAGGCAAAATAGTGGACATTACCTGAAGAACTAATTTTGAGTCAGTCATAATCTCAGTCATGTGAGATATGGACGCAGAACAAACCAACAGACTTCATTCATTAATCATTTCAACGCATGTCTTGCAGGATATGCATATTTCATTTTACACATAAGCATAGTGTGAATGTGATGCTGAGACTCTAACATAAACAAAAACATTAAGAACTGATCAAATTGAAGCTATAGTCACCACTCTTATCACCAGAAGCTAATGTCCCATGCATTGCAAGTACAGTTATCATGTAAGGATGTGGAATATAGCTGCAGAAATTTTAAGTATCACTCTTTGTTTCTAAGGCACAGATATTAGTCAAACTTACCAAAGTATCACAAGAAACAGTCAAAGTATCTGGCAATGTTTAAACAAATAAAAAGCAAGTTTTAAATACAGTTTGTGGGCTACTAAAGAGGAAAGTGTTCACATGAAAAATCAGAAAATGCAATTCTGTCTTCACTGGAAGTATTGCTTGAGTTATTTCAAAGCTGGCACTGAAGCATGTTTAAATTACACAGACAATACTACTAATTAATACTTAAATAAACACCAGGCGTAAAACAAGACCACGGAAGTGTTGAAGAGGAGCAGAAGGTTCAAAATGCCTTTCTCTGACCTTTACTGAGATCTCAACTGAAAAGTAAAACAGGAAATGAGGCATTATCCTAAGCTATTACTAAAGCTGAATTTCTGGAGACCTTTGCATTCTAATTCAGTCCAAACAGCTTCAAAACAACAGACTGCACCTCATCTGCCAACTCAAAAGCTTATTTAACACAACATTTATGAGATTTTTGGCTAATAATATCATAACTACTTAAATGAAAACTCAAAACTCACCAGTTGCCTTGCAAGATGGCTCCTTTGTCCCTTGATTATTAAGGACCAGGGGATTTCTTCCTTACAGACTCTTTCGTAACACAATTTAAATGCATTGAAAAATCTTAACTTCCTTCCTTATATTTCTTAGTTCACATATCTAGTGAGATGTGAACTAGAAAACTAGTAAGATGTATACACACATATACATATGAACTAATGCCCCTTAGCTATCTAAGTGTTGGCCATTTACTAATTTTGCTAAACATACAACACAATTTAGAAGCAAATTGTAGCGATCTAATCACTAAAGTAACAAAAAGTATCACTCTTGTTTTCATTCACACACTGTTAAAAACAATCTTTTAATGTTTCCTCATTTTATGTATACACAATCGTTCTGAATGTTTTTAATATCATTAGACACTCAATGGACAAAAGACAAAAAGGCGTATTAACATGATAAGGATTTGAGCCTTCACTTTTAAAAAGTTTAATTTTTAATTTGCATTATTAGACACATTAATTACACTGTGAAATTTATATACAAACAACTAAGCACGTACATTCAACTGCAAAACTGAGAGAAGGATTTTTAGGGAAAAAATCACATTACAGCTATATTCCAGTATTTTTTTGGCACGTATTGAAGATATTATCTGCCCAACTTCTGGACTCTCTCGACCATGTGCACAGGAAGTTATTTTAATAGTATGTAATAACGTAACAGCCCAAAGAGCTAAAATAATTGTTATTGTTTCTGAAGTTTCTAGCTTGATAAATGTGTTACTTGCACTGTCAGCGCAAAACAGTAATATGGTTATGCACTTACAGTCTGAAAACAATTTTGAAGTGAATTGAAAACCAATATACTAAGCAGACAACTGACTTCCATGTAAGTTCAAAATACACAGCACTTGCATTGCCTTCCTCAACACAAAACACAGGGAACAATTCCGAAGTATATCTGTGACATTTCCTCTTGATACAAAAACTAGTAAAAACTTTTAAAAAGCTGTATAGGAGTCTTCTCAGAGTATTTATCAATGAAAAAATTCCAGTTCTCAAACTGATCAAATGAAAAGCTTGCCTATTGATGAATAAAGCAATGTGTTTTGCCAAGGTACTTATCCTTGACATATACCATATGATACAGTATGATAAAATAAATTCTGTGTCTTGTGACTCATATCTATTTAGTATTCCGTTAAAAATAATTTGTTAGTGAAAATGATGAATGAGAATGGGTTACAGAATACATGCCCAGCCCTCAAAGGATATGGGTTTTTTGAACCCTCACATGCAGAATTCTACTCACGTATTCACGCTTTCAAAACTGCAGACCTCAGTTCTTTCCCTCTGCTTTAATGAAGAAAAAGCCATCAGATAACGAGATTGTTACCTGGATTACTTTGAGAGTTTCAGGATAATATTCTATTTGGACCAGAAATATAACCTAAGGAGTATGCATCTCATACTCTCTTTTCTGCCAAACCGACAGAATGAGTAGGAGTATTTCTATTCTGGAGCTTTGGAACATGGCTCCCAGTCTCATGGCTAAACTGGCGTTACCAAACTATTTATTTCATGACAGATAGAGAAGTGGTTGTTCCCCTCTGCTTTTTCATATTATTGCAACCTGATCCTTAAGTCTTTGTTCTTCCTGAGGTACACATTCTTGTGCAGTTTCCACCTGGTTTCAATCTAAGTACACAAGCACCAACTACATTTGTCAGTGCTATGCTGTATGTACACAGACACCCAGACCAACAGCAGCATGTTTTCTTTTGTTCAGGTGGTGAACAATTCTGTGAAAACCAAACTGACGCACAGGTACATATAGACAGAATTTTTTTACCTTTTTATTTCAGTTTCAAGAACACAGACATTTTCCATGGTTTTGAAATCATATACATAGCAGTCAAATATTGTATGACTACTTCCATGAGCTCACACTGTTCTAATACCACAGTAAATGTATCATATAACAGTAATAATGAAAATCTTAAACGTGGTATAATTAATCATAAATACAAACACTTATTTATTCTAATTATATGGATAAGCACTATTATATGAAATATTTTGTAAAAACTAAGTATATCTCTCAACTTTAATTTTACTTTCTGATCCAAAATATTATTTTTTAAATGGAAAGACTATTGATTATGCTTTTATAATTTCTATTTTCTATATCTGACAAATTAATTTTACTACCAGCTTGCAAAATCAACAGGAAGATTACATTCCAAAAAAGAAATACAGTAAGGATTTAATTCCTTATTGGTTACAGCATTCATTAATCACTGGTAATTTACATGAATATAAATACATTGATCCTTCTCTGAAGACCCTCTCTTGTGAGTAATTTCATCCTCCAGTAAACATTATGAGATACATTAGGAACTGGCATTTTAACAAATGAGAATGGCTTGACTGTGAGAAAAATACCCAATTAATGACCAAATAGGAAATTATTTATTTAATTTTTATATTACACTACCTAATTTTATTCTAGGAAAATTTCACTGAAGAAAACGTTGTAGTAACATTCATGGGTAATTAGGGAGATCAGATTTCTCATGTGGTATTTTTCATAAGTGTCTTTTTAGAAAATCTTTCTTCTATTGACATATGATGTGCAGAATTACTGTGAAGTTTTATTTTTCAAGAGAAATTACATGGAAAGAGCATAATACTAATACTATCATTGTATTAAAGTAAGTTAGAGTATTTTGGGCACAGAGTAGCAAACAACTATTTCTCCAAAGGAGTCACCACAGAGAAGAACTTCATCCACATTTGCACCGAACTGTTCTTGAAATGATAGAATGAGCCATTTTTATACTAAGAGGTAGTTAGGCAGGATTATCTCAATGTTCCAATGTATCTCCCACTTTCACACAATTCTGACCTTCTAAAAATAATCTGCAAAGAGAAGCTGACAAAAACTAGATGTAAATCTCTCTGATTAATTGGGAGTAAGATCACTCAAAGTGCTGTCTATACATTTTTCTCCTACTCAAAAATAAAGAGATAAAGAACAAGATCTAAAAGATGAAATAAAACCTTCAATTAATGAGGGAAAGTTAGGACACCTTAAAACACTGTCCATAGAGCCATGGTAACAAGCTAAGACAGAAATGATGAGTGGTTACAACTTTGGCCATTTACTAGCCTGTTATACGGCTGGACCCATCCTGCATCATACAGCGGAAATACTTGTCCTTTATGCTTCCCAGTTCGCATTTCTATAGAATGTGTTGCCTGCTACAACATGGGTGTAATATTCTACATATGAGAAATGGCACAAAAGAATCACACAATCACAGAATGTTAGGGGTTGGAAGGGACCTCTGAAGATCATCGAGTCCAACCCCTCTGCCAGAGCAGGACCAAAAACTAAGGCAGATCACACAGAAAAACATCCAGACAGTTCTTGAAAGTCTTCAGAGAAGGAGACTCCACAACCTCTCTGGGGAGCCTGTTCCAGTGCTCTCTAACCCTCACAGTAAAGAAGCTCTTCCTGATGTTGAGGTGGAAATTCCTGTGCTCAAATTTGAATCCATTGTCCCTTGTCCTGTCACTGGGCACAAGTGAAAAGAGATTGTCCCTGCCTGCTTGACGCCAGGCTTCATGTATTTATAGACTTTCATTAGATCCCCCCTCAGTCTTCTCCTCTCTAGACTGAAAAGCCCCAGCTCTCCTAGCCTTTCTCCGTAAGGCAGGTGTTCAAGTCCCTTAGTCATCCTTGTAGCCCTCTGGTTGGACTCTCTCAAGTAAATCCCTGTCCCTCTTGAACTGGGGAGCCCAAGAAAAATCTCTTGTGAAAAATTCTGCACAAGTACATGAAGTGGACTCATAAAAAAAGCAGAAAAAACCCTGTATTTCACATATATTTTCCAGACTACGTTAAGAGTTAGAAAATCTTCAGTTCTAATTCCTGGAAGGTCTTCCAAAGTTCTGTTTTTCTGTACATTCCATACTGTCAGTCTTGATTTAAAAGTACAATCAGCATCTAAGAAAACATTAAAAAAGTAATCGAAATCCCTAACTTGATAACTATTATGTTAAAGATTAAGATTTTTTGCAGTAAATCATAAATGACAAATGCATTTTTGCAATGTCTCCATGGGAGACAGTGTCTTTCAGGTAGTATTATAATTCGCAACTGTCTTTTGACCAAATGAATTAGAAAACAAGAAACTGAGAAAAGTTGTCACTGAAATGTAAAAAATGTTATTGGCATTAACCTCGCTCAGTAGGAACCAAACTAGATTGGAAGTTGTAGTTGGACGACTACAGTAACTAGGAGGGAAGGTGTAACGAGGGTCTGACTCTGACAGACATCACCAAAACCCACACCACACAGAATAAATTACTTCTACAGTGCACCTAAGATATTAAGAGTGCCAGAAAGAATAAGAAAGTAGACAGAAGAAAAAACACAAAAAATAATGTCCTGACCTAATATCATCATGAATAGCATATAATCAAGGAATACCACAAGAAAAACATGGGAAGCACTCTCCCATGGATGTACATAAAGTCTGTTTAAATCTTACCTAACCACAATTTTGTCTTTTTGTTAAAGTCATAATTTGTATTGAAGTCTCTTTTTCTGTGACACAACATCTCATTCTGTGTTTCCTTTGTATCACTATGGTAATCCAAAGAACCTATTTGCCCTCAGTGGAGGGATTCCCTTGCCTTCCTCTGTTAAGAACCTGGAAGAGTAATTTGAAAGCACTCCCTCAGTCACCAGTGAGGACCAACTCACTGGTGAGTGATGGCCACCGTCACTTGGTGATTCACTTGGCACTTAGGTAAAAGACTGAGTGGCATCTGCCATGCTGCATAAAAAAACTACTGCCAACTCAAATAACTCCACATGCTAACTGAAGGTTGCCAGTGTAAACTCTAAACTGAATTAAGACTATGAATATGCTTTGCAAAAATAAAAGGCAGAAACAAAAAGTTTTCAGAAATTTTCAACACCAAAAAAGCATTCTACAAACTGGAACAGAAGGAAGAATGACAATCTAGTCAACCAGTACTTTGAACAAACTTCTGAAACTTAAAGGCTAAAAAGTGTAAGAGGCTGTCTCTCTTTGTTGCTTGGTTTGTTATCTCTACAAGGAATATCTTCTGACACAGTTTTGAACAAGAACTTTAAAGATTAATTCATTCAGGCCTTTTTTTAAGCTGGTGACAACAATTTTCTACTTATCTTTACTTGTTTGATTATTATTTTTTACTATTATTATTGCTACTAATTCGAATGAAGGCAGAAAAAAGAAATTATTGAGAGTGCACAGAAAGAAGCTGAGAAAGTAAAATAGTCCTTCCTTCTCCTCCTCTAAAACAAAAACAAAACAAAACAGAAAAGATTGCTTTTTCGGGAAATGTTCTATAAGTACTAATGCAAATATTGCAAATCAAGCTTATGTAAAAATTAAGAATTATCATATTGAAAGATTTTAAGCAGAATTCAGCAAAATACTTTTACAGGCATAGACATGGTAGGTATACACAAAGAAAGCACTATTAAGGAAGCATCCAAAAGCGTATCAGTCAGGGAGACTAATGGAATTCTTCTCTGAATTGGAGGATGTCACAGAAGCAGAGGAAGCGTAAGCAGAACTCCCTTACCACCCATCTGTAAATTTTTCCCTGAATAAATAAATAAGGAAAATGGCTGAAACACAGCATCTCTGCTTACTGAATTTATTATTAAAATAGGAAATATTGACTATATTGTCAATATATCCACTGTGAAAAAATGGACAAAGGAATATTTCTAATAATAGAATGTTTTCAGATAGAATATTGGAAAATCTCTAAGGAACTAGTCACCATGCTAGCAGTAATTAGTTAGAAAGAATAAGGGAGTTGTTAGATTCTGTTAGATTCTTACATACATTTACACTTCCACATACTTCTGTAATAGTATGACTTAACATATTCTGATCATTCTTTGTATTGGTCTCCAAATACTTTGAACACATCTCATAACTCTATGTCACTCTGTTTTCAGGGTCTACTGTGATTCTGGGTTCTACATTATATTTATAAATTGCATACATGCTGTGGCTTCCTTATGGCATACACTTGACTGTCTTACATGAGGTCTGTCAACTACAGGCTTCTCTGTTTTTCCTCAAATTTGTAACATATTTTTTCCAACTTTTGTCTTCATTTTAGGTATTCTGAGCAGGTTTTTTTAGAATACTAGGTTCGCTGCTGATTATGAAAGGCCAGGCTAAATAGTTTGATCAACAAGTAGTAAGAACATAGTATACAGTTTTTCTAGAAGACATCAAATAGACATAACAGTCTTCAAAGGTGTGAATGAGAGGAATCTCTTAAACAGTATCAGATATGGATATTGCAATCAAAGAAACGGAGGCTCAGTATTAATCATCATATATATATCATATCTAAATCATCATATAGATGATGGTAGAGCGGTAGATGTGGTTTATCTTGATTTCAGTAAGGCATTTGACACCGTCTCCCACAGCATCCTTGTAGATAAGTTGATCAGGTATGGGTTTGGTGATCAGGTAGTGAGGTGGATCAGGAACTGGTTGATGGGAAGGAGTCAGAGAGTTGTAGTCAATGGGGCAGAATCTGGTTGGAGGTCTGTGACTAGTGGAGTCCCTCAGGGGTCGGTACTGGGACCGATGTTGTTCAATATCTTCATCAACGACCTGGATGAGGGTATAGAATGTACCCTCAGCAAGTTTGCTGATGACACTAAGCTGGGAGGAGTGGCTGACACACCAGGAGGCTGTGCTGCCATTCAGAGAGACTTAGACAGGCTGGAGAGTTGGGCGGGGAGAAACATGATGAAATTCAACAAGGGGAAGTGTAGAGTTTTGCATTTGGGGAAGAACAACACAATGTCCCAGTACAGGTTGGGGGCTGACCTGCTGGAGAGTAGTGTAGGTGAAAGGGACCTGGGGGTCCTGGTAGACAGGAGGATGACCATGAGCCAGCAATGTGCCCTTGTGGCCAAGAAGGCCAATGGCATCCTGGGGTGCATTAGAAAGGGTGTGGTTAGTAGGTCAAGAGAGGTTCTCCTCCCCCTCTATTCTGCATTGGTGAGGCCACATCTGGAGTATTGTGTCCAGTTCTGGGCCCCCCAGTTCAAGAAGGACAGGGAACTGCTTGAAAGAGTCCAGCGCAGAGCCACAAAGATGATTAAGGGAGTGGAACATCTCCCTTATGAGGAAAGGCTGAGGGAGCTGGGTCTCTTTAGCTTGGAAAAAAGGAGGCTGAGGGGTGACCTCATCAATGTTTACAAATATGTAAGGGGTGAGTGTCAGGGAGATGGAGTTAGGCTCTTCTCAGTGATGACCAGTGATAGGACAAGGAGTAATGGGTGCAAATTGGAGCATAGGAGGTTCAAGGTGAATATCAGAAAAAACTTCTTTACTGTGAGAGTGACAGAGCACTGGAACAGGCTGCCCAGAGAGGTTGTGGAGTCTCCTTCACTGGAGACATTCAAAACCCGCCTGGATGCGTTCCTATGTGATGTGCTCTAGGTGACCCTGCTCTGGCAGGGGGGGTTGGACTAGATGATCTTTCGAGGTCCCTTCCAACCCCTAGGATTCTATGATTCTATGATTCTATGATTAAGAAACCCTATCTGACAATCAGATGAACAATTCGAAGAACTAACTCACACCAAGAGTATGAAGGTAACGTTTTGTCCGATCCGAAGAGCCAGCTGGGTCAGTGTGATCAGCTTGGCCTTTAAAAACTAAAGACCAGACAATGAGAGATTTTTGTGTCCTTTAATGTACAAAAGTCTCCAGGAAGCTTTCACATCAAAATTTCAACATCTCACTCCAAAAGTAAACTTGAAATCACCAATTGTCCATTGAAATGAAAGACCTATTGAATATTCCAATGCATGGAACACAGAAAAAGACTTCAGGGTTTTTTCCAGAAACTCAAACAGAAATATAATACAAATTTCTAAAAAGATATCCTAGTATTTCAATAAAGGTTACTCAGAAAGAAGTCCTGCTGTTCTACGCACTTATGCTAGGACTGAAATTGGTCCATAGTGATTAATTATAGCTGAGTATGTATGGTATACGGTTCAGTTATTGACCCATAGCACTCTCAGGTTCCTCTGAGAACACTATGTCTAGTGGTTCCAGTGCTGATGCATGAAATGTTCTAACAAACCAGAAATCAATGCAGAGTGCACAGTAAACAGACACAGTCAATGAGCTATTCATTACCTTTTGTAAACCTTCAGTATAATTGGCATGTGGTCAATTTATAAACTGTAATCAACTGCAGCTTTATTTAATCTCTTATATAAAACAAGACCAAAAAGCTTCATGTTTTATGTAGTCAAGAACATGTGACTGGATAGGTAAGTAATTAGATACCTGAATGCACTCTCCATCAAATAAAATATAGTATTTGTCTGATCTCTAATAGAAGCTTTTTAGTAAACACCTCAGTACTGCAGCACACAAAGTTGGCTTTTTTGTGTGTGATACTTTTATTAGGTCTATTTTCTGAACAGTAATTAAAACTTAAATCCCAGATGCTTTCTTAAATAAATTGTTGCCTTCAGGATAGCAATTTCTACTACCAAAGGATGGCATAGAAAAGGTATGTATTTCATAATGAATGTTTATTCTTATTTACTTACTGATAGAAACCCCTTTTGTCGTAAAACTAATTAAAGTTAGTAAAGGACAAAGTTAGCCTTTTCATTTTAAATTGAAAGCAAAATCAAAACCCATCATGACATAGATGTCATACAAAATGTTTGGATAGCTTCTAAAAAAAAAGACAATCTCTAAAAGATTACTGCCTTCAATACAGAGTATCAATGAAGGATTTATTTCAAAACCCTGAATATAAAGAACAAGGAGCAAAGTAGGGAGCATGGCACTGGAAAGTTTAAATGAAGTTTATTTGCTTTACCATTCACCTACTACTTCAAGTAGATGGATCATAAGCATATAGACAACTTGTCCCACCTTTTTGTTCAGTCTGATTCAGATCAGTGGGCTGGGCTTCCAGAATGTCTTGGCAAGTTTTCAATTATAAGGTCCTGTACATTGCTTTTTTCCCCCTTTAGTGAACTTTTTGAGTTCTTCATGATCAGCACATATGGAGGATTTAAGCACCTTACATCACACAGTTAATCTAAGGGAATATTTACACAGCGTTTGTATTGTATTCTGACCATACTCTGAGCCAAAAGAACCACACGGTGTTATCACATTGCAGAGCCTAAGATGCCATACTTCCATTTCATTGCTGTGTTAATTGCAGCCATGTGGTTTCATGGCTCAGCACACAAGCAGAATGAACTTCTCTCTCCCTGAAGCATTAGACAAGTGAACTTGATAATGTCTGCGGGCATATCCCAGAGAGCGGCAGCTTCTCTCAATGTAAGCTCAAGGGAAAGAGTGAAATAGAGGTAACTAAATGTTGTGAAAGGTATGAAAAGGAAGGCTGAGCCACTTATGCACACTGAAAACCATTAAGATCATGTCTGAATTAAAGAAAAAAAAAAAATATACCTGATGCCTGTCTATCTCTGTCCAGATTAAGGAGCTGAGTGTTTCTGTTGCTGTTGTCAACCTCTCTCTGAAAAGATGTTTTTAAATCTGTGTGACATCAGAATATGAGAGGATGAGTTGAATGAATGTCCGACTTTGTTCTAATAATATGTTGATGACAAATTATAGCTGAGCAAGGGTAAAATTACCAGAGAAGAAACTTATAACATTGAGTTACTTAAGCCATAGGGTATTGACAACAACTCTAAAATGAAGTTAAAAAAACCCAACTGCCTAGAGAGTTATTAGTAAACTTTTTGAACTACATGACTTGTTTATCTACAGGAAATGAATAATCAGTTCATTATTTCAAAAACATTTACTTATATTACTTCAACCAGCCACTTCCCGCATCACCTCTGATTAAATGTATAATGTGTCAATGTTACATTAATGAAGACTGTCAAATATGTTATGAAGTCAAAGATCTAATTTAATTATTGAAATTTAGATTTTGAAAAATTGTTATTTCCACTGCTATATTTAGTTAATAAAAGAAGCAATTTACCTCTAATATTTATCCTCTCTCTGTTAATTTATTTGCCTATCAGTCCTGGTAATTGTTACTAGCTTCCTAATTTTTTAGAAATAAAAGAATTGGCTGCACTCCTAGGTTATACAGACTTCAAATTAACAAGTTTCTCATAAATAAATACATAACACATTTTCTATTACAGCTTTATTAGTGCTTGGAGCAATTTTTAGTCTAGCAATTCTTAAGTAGGAAATAAAAAGAGCACTAAATGGTGGAATGTCTTCTCTCAAAAAGATTCAGGATTCAAGTATAACATGAGTCTTGCTGAACAAGTCAAGGAAATACTATTTCATTATTTTCCCTTGTGAATCTACTTATCTGAACTCCTCTTTTCTTGAAAGAAACTGGAAGGTCTGAAATATTTAATTCTTTGCTAGTGTGTTCAGCAAAAAATTTTAAAAATAATATAAAAAAATATTTTTTATACATTTCATTTTTTTTTAATTACTCCAAGAAAAAAAAATGTCAGAGACCCCACAGAAAATTGCCCTTTTAAGGAGTATAAAATGAAGTGAATAGAAGATGGAATTATCTGCAAGCTGACCCTCATAAAATATTACCATACTTTTATGTTTAATACTTTGGTTTTGCATGTGCTATATATATGTAATATTATTACAAGTCTATTTTAATGCTAGAAACAATTCTAAAAAATGTGGAACAAGAAAACCCCTGTATCAGATGAGCAGATTGAGAAAATGCCAAGAAAACACATATTTATTAACAAATATTCCAAAATTCTCTATAAAGATGGATTTCTGGGGGAATAGATTCTCACATTCTGTGAGAATGTGATTTTTAAGTAGTTTATTGCAGTGGGTTTGAATTCCAGTTTAGTTCTGCAGATCAGCAGTCCTTGAGCGCTGTTCAGCACGAATGTAATATTTTCAAAATCATTCCGGTTAAGTGACTGCTCTGTTGTGACACTAAATTACTATTAACAGCTCACAGAGATCCATACTCCTTTCTTTCTTTTTTATGTTTTACTTTTCTTTCCTAATTAGTGTTTGTTGCAGTCAAAATTTAACCTACTAAGCTACTAAGGCTTTGACACTACTCAGATTATTTGAAACTATAGTATCTATTTAAAGACACTGATATTTTTATGAAGACAAGCGCAGCTGATGGAAAAGAATTCGAAAAAAATATATCTATATTTTACTTAGTATTGTTTGGTAATGCATAACAAAGTGAAGGAAAACAGACAAGACAAAATACAACGAAAAAATTCTATTAAGAATGTAGATCTTGGAAGATGCCATGCTACCTTACACAAACAAAAAAGCTAGTCCTGTAGTACACATTTGCTCAAGGAACAGTTGCATACATGAATTGATATTGACATAGTTCTACTTGTATATTCTCAGAAGTATCAGCTATTGCTATTGCCATCACTTATAACATGCCACAGGCTTTGTATTAAGAGAATACCTGAAACTTCAAGAATTTTAGACTTGTGTTGGCACATGTAGACATTTGTTTTAGCTTGTTTATCTGTAACACAAATTATCTACAACCAAGTACAATCACTTTGTAATGCTGATTCTAACAGACCTATATTCCAACAAATAGAGAGTAAGAAGCAGCAATTATTTTGTACTGAATTAATAATCTATGATGCTAGGAAAAAACATGCAGTGTACAAAAGTACTGGCACAGGATGATATACCAGATCCCCCAAGATTACGAGCAACCATTCAGTGGTCAGTCACAATCATGAGAGGAGTATAACCCTGGGAGTTGGGCAAAGCCAGTGTTAAGGACAACAAAGGTAACAAAACTCAAGTATTCAGGTTAGACAGAACACACCACATAAAACACACCTCTCTCTATATAACCTGAAAGAACAAACCAATGAAGAAAGAAAAAGTAAGCAGATTGTGTTAGCAAACATTAAAATTGTGCCAAGTGTACCCAAAAATGAACAGGAAGGAACACAATCTTTAACATAGCCAGAAACAATCACAATTAAAGTTATAGGATACTAATAACTCCCTATAATCAACTCTCTTCCCTCTCCCCACCTCCTCAAGCCACCAACTCCAGGAACTAGAAGAGCAGTGGAAGTCTGAGCACAACACAGAGAAAGGGCCAGGTACTAGAAAATTGTTTGTCTTAATTTGCATTATCAGGAATAAGCTGTAAAAACTGATTTGTACTGTAAGTGCTACTAGCATCATTGTAACTGGACTAATAATTCTCTGATTAGACTGCTAAGACTGTAATTAGACTTTAAACTCCTGGGTTTAGATACAAGGTTCGCTTCTCTGACCCATGTAAACAGTTCAAATTGTATTGCAACCACTGCTAGGATGTAATTTGGATGCAAAAAACTTAACTGTTCCAGGGAAAACTCCAGTCTACATTGCTCAAATCAGGATCAAAGCAGCCTTCTGATTTATTCATGAGAATTTTATATTCATGATTAACAGTACAACAGATACGCTACAATACTAGACACTTAGAAAAAAAGTTGATAAACGCCTCTTAATTTCTAAACACCCTTCTCTAACCAATCCCACAGAGTTCTAAGGGCACCCACACCCACACAGTTACAGGAATGCCAACACAGGCTGGGTTACAACCACAACCATCTCCCCTGGGAGGGCAGGTTACTCTATTTACACAAAGCACCTAGTGTCAGAGAGAGAAGTGCTCTAGCTTTGTGTGACGCTGTGCCTCTCCCTGCAGGTTGCTAATCCAAATGCCAGTATGAAAGCACAACATGGAGGTCACATACACACAGGTGTGAGTCCACACTTGTTGCATCCTGTACTGTTGTAATGGCAGACTTCCAGCACTGTCAAAAGAGGTGCGACTGCCGTTGCTTTCACTACAAGGTATCTCCCCACACACTCCAGGCTTCCTTTTGACATATTTCTTTTAAAGCTGACTCCTTCTTTATTTCAAAAATCTCTTCACATCTCCCTGGTTACCATTTAAGCTATTTGAGTCTTATATTACTCTTTAACGTCAGCAGCTTCAGGCAAACACCCCCTCAGAAAGTTCTGGGTGTCCCCTTCATACATACCCTTCAACACTCACATCCTTGTCTTAAGGTATGTTGTTGCCAAGGGTGGGTTGTGCTGGCAGCCCTACAGTAACAGATTGGTGGATAGTGTAGGCTACTTAAGATTGTTAACATTTAGTGCAAAATAAGGGGGAAGATCTCAAGTCAGTATCTCAAGATGACAGAAGAGGTCACAGGAAATCTAGGGAATCAGACGAGCTTAACAGAAATGTACAAAGACCAAATAGAGGACCACTCTGACTAAAAACTATTGGGTATGTAAGAGACTGACATGATACAGGAGACCTATGACTGCTACTGCTGAATGATGCATTTTATTGTAACTTACCTTGGGAATCTTAATAACTGCAAGTTACTTGTCCTGTCGAAGTTTACTTTAAAATATAATGCCTTTTTGTAGATTCTGAATATAAGCAGTTGCTTTGAGTATGGAATTATGTTAATGACATAGAAAACTATCTCCTTTTGCTCAGAATTTATTTAACCTATTTGCCCTTGTGTAAAAGATTCTTTGTAACTATAAGCTTGAGTTTTCTTTAATTGTTATCTGAGACTACTATGACTATATTAATTTTATTTTATAGAACAACCACTGATTCTGAAAAAAAAAGAGTGGCCAGTATTACAATTACCACAGAAAAGACTCAGTTAGAGGGAGTGCACTGAACCAAGAAAACAATCATAAAATGATGCTAAGGTATTCAGAAATACATCACATTCTGTTTATATTCTTGTTAATGAAGTTGGCTGATAATGGCCTTCTTCACAAAGCTAAAGATTACAGATTCAAGTTATTCAGTGTTACTAGTTTGGAACTGGAGAATCTTCAGTACACCTGGATAAGTAACTCATTCATTCATTGAATGTTCCTATTTGGGTTTGTGATATGCATTCCATACTGGAAGGTGTTTTGAAATCCAATGGAATTTCTTCAAAAAGCTTTATGTGGATATTAGATGGTTTTCTGAAGTATAAAAAGAGAATTCATTACGTTGGTCCTACTTTCAGATATTTTGGCTGAGGTACAGATATAGTACACTGTTTTCACATACAAATATTTTCTGACAAATGTCTGTATCAAAGTTCTGCCAAAAGTTTCAGAAAAGTGAAACAATGCAAGCTGTAATTTCATTATGAAGCCATGTCAACAGATTTTCAAAGGTAAATTAGTATTACAAAATTATGGTGTTTGATGTCAAAATGCAGCTTCTGTGAGAAGGGAACATAACTTCTATTGCAGGATCAATATGCATCCCTAAGCATGAGCTTAGAAGATCTCTTGAAGAACTGAATACATCAACCTGGTTGGAAAAGACCTCGAAGATCATCAAATCCAGCCATAACCTAAACCCACAAACCATAACCTTTATCTACCTGTTCAGTGCTTAAATCATGTCCCTAAGCACCACATCTATATTTCTTTTAAACACTTCCAGGGATGGTGACTCCACCACCTCCCTTGGCAGCCTGTTCCACTGTCCAACCTCTCTTTCAGTAAAGAAACTCTTTCTAATATCTAGCCTAAACTTCCCCTGGAGCAACTTCTGGCCATTCCCTCTTGTCCTGTCATTATTCACTTGAGAGAAGAGACCAACTCCCACCTCCCTACAACCTCCTTTCAGGTAGTTGTAGAGAGCAATGAGGTCACCCCTCAGCCTCTTCTTCTTCAAACTAAACAACCTCAGTTCCCTCAGCCTCTCCTTGTAGGACTTGTCCTCCAGGCCTTTCACCAGCCTGGTAGCTCTTCTCTGGACACGCTCCAGCAACTCGACATCCTTCTTGTAGTGAGGGGCCCAGAACTGAACACAGTATTCAAGGTGTGGCCTCACCAATGTCGAGTACAGAGGCACAATCACCTCTGTATATACAATACATACCAAACAGAAGAAATAATATATCATTCAAGACCAACCCTGTGGCTTGACAGAATTCATAGCTCCCAGCTAGGGTAGTACTACATTCATCCACCACACACAGCATATAAAAAATGCACTTAACTGTGTTTAGTATGCACAATTCAGAAAAGAAAGTGGTTAGTTAAATCAAGGGTTTGGGCAATGGAGAACTACGTCATACAGACAATATTTCTTCAGAAATTCTGTGCGTTCTGTCTTCAGTTTCATGACTTATATGATTCAGTAGGTTTCCTCTACTTTCTTAGAAAGACAAAAAATAATAAATAAATTTTATTTGTATTTATTTTATTTTACATATTATCAAGTAGCTTAATTTAGGTAGTGTATTACCTTAACTGATTCCATAAATAATTGAATCAGTCTTAAAGGGAAGTTGTTTTTGATTCACATCCAAAAAGCAAAAACTCCCCAAACCTTTGCACTAGCTTGGCATATTAAAATGAGCTAGCAGTACCAACATCCATGCATATATATTCAAGGCAGCTATGCTCGTCTCTTGGAAATGGATTAATGTCAGAAATTATTTTAAATAAATGAAGCTGTAAAAAGTCCACATTATCTTCCCCATTGAATAATATTAAAAGTAGTAATAATTTAATAGCATTGATTTTAAGTTGCAACTATACAACCATTAACTCTGAAATGAAATCTTGTTCTATATCACAACACTGTAGAATTTTAGAATTAATTTTATTGATTCTCCAGTTTAAATGCAATCTCTTTTATTTTTCCCGTGTGTGTGTGTGTGGTGTGTGTGTGTGTGGATGGATGGATGGATGGATGGATGGATATGTGCTGGTTTCACCATTCAAACATTTTCTTTTACATAAGGATTTAAGACAAAGGAAATAAACTGAAAATTCTACATAAATAAATGATAAATTTATTCAAAACAGCCAGAAGCAGTTTGGCAGACTAGATAATCTGTAACTATATTATTTTCATAGCAAATGCCAAATAGACATCTGGATACAAGATGTTCTTTAAGGCGTTAATTTATGAGTAAATAGATGACAATTTCAAGAAGACAGAGCATAGTATTTTCCAAAGAGCTTAAGTGGCTTGCAAACCACTGGCCCTAGACTCAGATGTACTACAACCTGGAGCTGATTATTCATGCACGCCTGCATGCTACAGCAGAAACTGTGGCCACTCGTGTATTACCTTGAAAAATAACCTAAATGCAACTTTTTGCCTTCACTGAGGCGCCAAGCTGCTTAGAGTTTCTCCTTGAAGTTGAAGGTGCCAAGTGTTTTTAAATGTGTGGTGGCTTTTGAGAAAAATAGCATACAGGTTTAAGTAACACAAGTAAGGTTCCAGCCAGAAGGCACAACACCAGAGACACAGATGGTGAGGAGAGAAACTGGGGGTGTGTGACTGGCATACACCCTTTGAGTACATCCTAGGTGCACACATACTTTGGAAATAATTACAGTTCCAATTACAGTGTGAAAAAGAAAAACTGAGAACAACTTTTGGTCAAATACCTCAGAATTTGCTCAGAAAAAAAAAAAAAAAAAATTATGCAGAAATTACCAAATTACCAGTTTCAACCAAAGCTGAGTATCTGAGACAAAGACAGCCAGCTTACCCAGCATGAGAGAAAGCTTAAGTCTATACACTAATGCTAAAGGGATGCTTTTAAACTCCCAGAAGCCTAAACTAAAACCATGAAATGGAACACTTTTTTTCATAATGTAACTCATAATTTTTTATCTTATCTTTTCTTCCATTCATAATCATGTCACACTGCTGATTGTAGTTACTGTTGATACAATATGAGAAAAAGCTGTTCAGTTTAGATTTTGCTGTATAAATGTAATTTAACAGCTAGACAATGAAAGGGAACAAAAGGATTTTTTGTCAGAATGTACCAATAAATCATGGCTTAGCATATACAAAAAATACTTAGATTTTGGGGTGATCAGTATTAGTAGCTGATTCTGAATTTGTAAAATAACAGATTTAGTGCTAAAAGGGTTATCGGTGTTGTCACTGACTGAAGAGTTACTATCTAGTACTTGCATGCAATACCCTAACTCATACATTCCATGGATGTAACTCAGCTTTAGTAAACTCAGTTACACAAGTATGAAATTTGAAATAATGTTGGGTAAATGATGTCTTGCTGGCTAAGCTGGCTCTATTTAACTTCTTCTCTGTCTAGGATCATACAATCCCCATGTGCATTTATCATGACACACAGATTCCTGTGAATAGGTTGACTTTTGAAATGTAAGGAGATGACCAAAAAGCTGCCCTAGCAGTGACTTTGGTATTAACAGTGCCCCTAATTAGGCAAGACTCTCTGAAATTAAAATTTCAGTGGAATAAAAACTCTCAAAACAAAACTAAACTTACAATTTTTTTTCCATTCTTAATTTAGAATAAACACTATGTTCTTAATTTAAAGGTGAACTACAGTGGATAACTATTATGCAGCTCATTGAGATTACAAAATTTACTGCTATATTCAAACATTTTAAGAAAACAAAATTACCAGAATGATGAATGGTATTTTGATTACAGAGATAAAGATACTAAATACTGTATTGGAATAGTTACATTTTTAGTAATTAAATACTTCATAAGAACTGGCCTAACTTCTGGGAAAATTATTTCTAAACTAAAGAAAGTGATACAGTTTGAATAGATAACTACTATTTCTCAAGTATGTAATCAGCAGATTAGATCAAGGCTGGCTCTACCTAGATAGACTTAAGATCAGAAATACCACTCTGGTAAATACACACAAGCTGGAACACTTAGATGGATGACCAAAACTGTGCATTCCTTTTACTCATGCTAACTATTGTGTCATCTGTGTCATACATTGTATCTATATTAACTGCTAATAATTACACTTAGTTTATCATAGAGATTCCTGAAAATCCGCCCGTTGTATAGTTGCAAAGACTGGAACAAGGGGCAGTTTGATGGTTACATTCTGATTAATGACTTCTGACACTTTTGTCTGTCACATAAATCATTACATTAACTGCTCTTAGAAAGGCAGTTCACTTTTAACTGTTTTAGCATTAATCCAGTTGGTACTCTAGTAAATTAGATTAACGTGTAGTAGATTTATGAGTAGATTACTCTGCCATACTAGGGAGCTCTGTCAGCCTCCAGCCTTGAAGATGCCTATACCATTTCCTGAAAACTGATAAAATGTTTTTGTGATTGACAAATGTTATGGAGACCACACATCGCACATCCCATTAAATATGCTAGCAATCAACAGCACCACAGACTGGCAGCTGAGAAACCATCAGTAGAAAATATAAGGTAAAATATACTTTAAAGGAGCAAGAATGAAGCAAGCTAGTTTCAGTTTGCATTTAGAGTCAGCAAAGAAAATGTTTCTAATAGGAACTAAGATGATGAGTGGCAACGAAGAGGAAGGCAGGCAGGAGTGCCAGGAGGCCTGCATGGATCAACAAGGAGCTCTTGGGACACAGTTAAATATAAAAACAAGGTTTACAGACAGTGGAAGCAGGGACAGGTATCATGGGAGAAGTACAGACAAGTGCTCAGACAAGCAAGGGATTGGGTAAGGAAAGCCAAAGCACAGAGAGAATTCAATCTGGCCAGGAATGTTAAGAACAACAAGAAAACTTTCTACAGGTATGTCGGCGACAAGAGGAAGACTAGGAAAAATATGGGCCCACTCCAAACTGAAACTGGATACCTGACCAGGCAAGACATGGAGAAGGCTGAGGTACTCAATTACTGCCTTGCCTCAGTCTTCACTGACAAGGGCTCGGTCACACTACTGCAGTTAGAGAAGGCAAAGGCAGGGACTGGGAAAAGGAAGGACCACTCACTGTAGGAGAAGAGCAGGTTCAAGACCGTGTGAAGAATCTGAAGGTGAACAAGTTGATGGGACCTGACAGGATTCATCCATGGCTCCTGAAGGAACTGGGAGATGAAGTTGCAAAGCCACTGTCCATCATATTTGAAAAGTCTTGGCAGTCTGGTGAAATGCCCACTGCCTGGAAAAGGGGAAACATAACTATCATTTTCAAAAAGGGAAAAAAAGGAAGACCCAGGGAACTACACACCAGTCAGTCTCACCTCAGTGTCCAGCACGATCATGGAGCAGATCCTTCTGAAGGCTCTGCTAAGGCACATAGAAAACAAAGGAGTGATTGGTGACAGCCAACACAGCTTCCCCAAGGGCAAATCCTGCCTGACTAATTTGGTAGCATTCTATGATTGGTGGACAAAAGAAGAGCAACCAACATCATCTACCTGGACCTGTGCAAAGCCTTCGACAGTGTCCTGCACAATATCTTGGTATCCAAACTGGAATGATACAGATTCGATGGATGGGCCACTCACAAAATCACAGAATCATCAGAGTTGGAAGGGACCTCCAGAGATCATCTAGTCTAACTCCACTGCTAAAGCAGGATTGCCTAGAGCACACTACACAGGACTGCATCCAGACGGGTCTTCAATGTCTCCAAAGAAGACTCCACAACCCCCTGAGCAGGCCGTTCCAGTACCTTGTCACCCTCACCGTGAGGAAGTTCTCCCTCATGTCCAGATGGAACTTCCTGTGTTCCAGTTTATGCCCATTACCCCTTGTCCTATTGCTGGGAACTACTGAAAAGACCCCGATTCCATCCTTCTTGCATCCCCCCTTTAGATATTTATAGGCATAAATAAGGTCTCCTCTCTGCCTTCTCTTCTCCAGGCTAGAGTCCAAGCTCTCTCAACCTTTCCTCGTAAGATAGATGCTACAATCCCCCAATCACCTTTGTTGCCCTCTGCTGGCTCTCTCTAGTAGTTCCCTGTCTCTTTTGAACTGGGGAGCCCAGAACTGGACACAATACTCCACACGTGGCCTCACCAGGGCAGAGTAGAGGAGGAGGATAACCTTCCTCAACCTACTGGCCATATTCTTCCTAATGCATCCCAAGATTCCACTGGCCTTCTTGGCCACAAGGGCACATTGCTGGCTCATGTTTAACTTATTGTCTAGCAGGACTCCAAGATCCCTCTCCTCAGAGCTGCCTTCCAGCTGGTCAGCCCCTAATCTATACTGATGCATGGGCTTGTTCTACCCCCAGTTCAGAACCTTACATTTGCTCTTGTTAAATCTCATTAAGTTCTTCTCTGCCCAACTGCCAATCATGTCCAGGTCAGGCTATATGGCAGCACAACCCTCTGGTGTGTCAGCCACTCTTTCCAGTTTTGTATCATCAGTGAACTTGCTGAGTATACACCCTGTCCCCTCATCTAGGTCACCGATGTGTTAAACAAGACCAGACCCAGAGCTGACTCTTGGGGAATACTGCTGGCTACAGGCCTCCAACTCGACTGTGCACCATTGATCACAACCCTCTGAGCTCTGTCACTCAACCAGCTCTCAAACACTTTTTGGATAAGGAACTGGCTGAATGGTCGCACTCAAAAGAGTAGTGATCAACAGCTAATGTCCAGATGGAGACTCGTGATGAGTGGTGTTCCCCAGCAGTCGGTACTCAGACCACTGTTGTTCAACATCTTTGTCAGTGACATGGACAGTGGCATTGAGTGCATCCTCAGCAAGTTTGCTGATTACACTGAAGTGTGTGGTGGGGTCAACACATTTCAGGGAAGGGATGCCATCCAGAGGGACTTTGAAAGGCTTGAGAGGTGGGCTCGTGCAAACTGCACGAAGTTCAAAAAGGCCAAGTGGAAGGTCCTGCACCTGGGTTGGGGCAATCCCAAGTACAAATACAAGCTGGGTGGAGAATGGATCGAAAACAGCCCTGAGGAAAAGGACTTGGGGGTGACATTCTATGATTCTAGGAAATCCCATACATTCTGGCAACTAAGCAGCATGTTAGAGAAGGGATAAGGAAAGTCAAAAAATACCAAGCCTGGCACTGTCGGCTTGGATGACAATATTTTGCTAGAATCACAGGGCTTGAAGGATCTCTGAAAGGCAGAGCACAAAGGTCAAAGAGCAGATGTAGATGGAAAGAACAGGCACTGAGAAGGAAAATAGTAGAACCTGAGAAGAGACCTTAAAAGGCTTTTTGGATTGTGAGTTTAGATTTCCCCAGTATTTACAACTGCAACTATAATCATGCTTTGAACATAAAGTGCTATATAAATATGAGCAAGTAGAAAACTTATGTCTTAATCCTCTAAAGATGAACTTTAAAAGTGAATGGACACTTTCTAATTTTCAGTGAAGTTTCACACATGATTTGGATATAATATTATAATTAATAATTATTAATAATGAATATAATACAGACCATTAAGATTCTATGAAACAGGCGTATGAAAGTTGTCTGTTTGAAAGTTATTTTTTATTCAAGACAGGATATTACAAAGTGTATATTACATGAAACCTGAAACCTTCTATTCCTTGAGGAACTAAAAGATAGATGTTGAAAAATTATGTGAACGTAAATGTTTACTTCTGCCCTTCAATATTATTTCACACTTCCGTAGTTGTGGCATTGTTTCTAGCACATTACCTTTAACAACTTAAGTTATTCAAGCTAGTATGTTTTCTTCAGCACTGAAAGGCTCAGTCACAGCCTCAGGCGTTGAGATGACCTCAAACTTCTATGGGTGGCAGCTCTCACTAGACTTTCAGTGGTCTGTAAGTTTCACCCCAGCCCCCACTCTTTACGAAGCGGAGAATTTCCTATAGTAACAGATGCTTCCTAGCAGAGAGGCACAGAAAGAAACTGAACTACAGCTGCTAAAACAGCTCGTTTTAGTATCTTCTATGTTGGAGTGCTTGACTTGAGGGTTTGATGTTCTTTTTTATGTAATAACCTCTTAATGCCACAAAGAGGAAAACATTATCAATAAATTATCCATAAGAGTTTTGTAATCATTTGCATTATGTTACACAGCAAACGATAAATGTTGCACTATAAACACCGTAAATGATTAATACACTTTATGTGTTGATATTGTAGCTTCTCAAGAAACCATTAACACAAAAGTGAACCTAAATGTGAAGCTGGCGCATTTGGCTGAGTAAACTATTTAAAAATACACTTCTGACACCCAAATAAGAACACTTGTAATAGTTTTGGTCATATTACAATCACCTTTTTTCTTTACTAAAACAGTGATTTCATTCACCATAACTTACATGCTTATCACACACTACCTGAAATAATCCACCTGTTTAGAATTCAATTCAGTTCTAAAGACTTCCTGCTTCCTGTAGGAATGGGATTTATATTTCAAAATCTTAGATTTCAAAGCTATACACATATTTTTACTCTGTTTGCCTAATGCAGTAATAAATGAAAACTGGTCCTCTAAACTGATGTGTAAAAAATTCTGCTACGGTTTCTCCCACGTAACTTCATGCAGGTATCTAGACTGAGGCTGAGTTACCACAAATGGCACAGCCATACCTCAAGAATATGATTCTTTTCATTGTAACATATATACTTTATAAATACTTGCATTAATATACTCTTTCAAACAATGCAGCTGTTCAGGAGTTTGTACACCACCATAAGCGTTATAAAAACTAAGCACCATTAAGCAGTTGCCTCATCTTTCAGTTCTCATCTGACTTTTCTTTATAGCACTACAAATTGTTAAAAGTAGAACAGAACAGATCTGAAATGACTACCCTAAGTGAGTCAGAAAAAAAAACACAACAGCTTGAATTGGATTAAAGCACACAATAAAAATAAAAAGACTGAAGACTGTGATATTTTATAACGTTTTAAAAGTTGTATCAACAAAAGAAAGAAAACTAAGTTTAAAACTAAGTTTAAAAGCCCCAGTGTTTCTCTAATGACTAAAAAAACATGTAATACTCTTGCTAAATTACATGCAGCACTTTTTTTTTTTTTTACATTTTTTAATTTCAGGGTTGACTACTATTACTATTTGTCTGCCTGTAGTAGATCATCATGTATTGTAGCATTCTACTGGAATTTTATAGCCAGTATTTTCTAAAAGTCTGTTCAAAACTAAACAAGGATAAGAACACTTATTAGAGTATGATGTTCTGATTAAAGTGATTAAAGGGGTAGAGTGACAGTCACCTACATGGCAATGCAGAACTCCGTAATCACCCTACATTTTTTATGCAGTCTCCCATTCATACTTAAAAGGCAATATTTCATTGCTAAGCAAAGAAAGAAAATGTAGTTTAATATTTTTAATTCAAGTCATATTCTTAGTCCAAATTTTAATCTACAGATAAGGTTCTTACTTAATAAAAGCTGAAGACTAGTGATCCAGTAGGTACAACGCAACATAAGAATACAAGGAAAAATATTTTCGTATACCCTGATCAAAGTGAGAATTCTAGCAGTTTTCAACACAGCTTGTGACAGTTTCAAAAGACTGGCAAGATCAAACCTGAGCTGCTCAGATAATACCAAGACTCTTGAGTAAATTTCTGTGTTTTCCAGGAGAACACAGCAACTCCTCTGTACACAGTCACAACTGTCAATTGTATTCAATTTTTAGAGGGTCCTCAAGCATAACCATTGAACTAATAACTTTTGAGAACTGGATTATCTGTGATTAATGGTAGTTCAAATCATGTGCCCAACAGTCCCAAATGTGATTGAAGGTGTCATATATAATAAAGTTCTGCTCCCTCCATGCTAGTGAGCATTTTCAGATCTTTTACAAAAACATGTAAACTCTTTCACAGCATTAGGTACCTGAACAAATGAACGATCAGTGTGGTATTATGAGTTTTATCAATAGCTGCCCATGTCTGGGAAAATGATTATCAGTGAACTCTACAGTCATCTCACTACTGAACTGTTTGTATCACTGAAGATTTCATATATACTATTGCTTAACGTATTACTTCCTGTCTTCAGGGCACATACAGTGCACTTGATACTTGGAATTTTGATTTTTAAGAAACTGCAATGCAACTGGAAAGCAAGTATAATGAAGTAAAACTTCACTGTGAAGAAATAAAACCATAGATAAAGTTAAGCAATGTAAAAAGCAAATTCTGTACAGTTCAAATCCATTAACTAAATTTGGAGGATGGTTTCAAATTTAATTGTCCCATTTTTCTGGTTTTTATTTATAAAATAGACTATCCCTTGGTCTCATAAGTAACATGTTTATTAATTGTTATGTTTATTACTGAGATATTAATGTTCATTAAGTACTCCAGCACTTGCATGACAACTGTCACAATATTCCTATTAAGGAATTAACCATTTTTTTATTCAGAGCAGTGTTTATATAATGTACAATAAATATGACATGATGACACAGAGTAAGCAATAAGGGAAAGCAAAAACTGAATAATGAATACTTTTTTCCTGAAGTATACATAAACGAAGTGGTGAACCTCATTGGACAAAAAAAAAGAAAAAAAGAAGCTTATTTAAAAACCATCCTCGTGAACATGCACAGGGGAGCTGAAATGAGTGCAGTCCTAAATTCTAGCCATTTCCCAACCTAGCTAAATTTATTTTAATAAATACAGGGAATAGTAATACTAAAGAAGACATCTTTGATAAGGGAGCAACACAGTCTGTCAGAATAAGCATTTGCAAATGTGTGCAAGAACTGTTTCAAATCATGTTAACAAAGCTTTATGTCATGTTACCCAACAGTACAATATTGCACATGTGAGGAATAAATGTCTTTAGAAATCTTTCTGTGAATCGTAGAATCATGGCTGTTATTTAGTAACTCCAGTAATTTCTTACAATATTTAAAGAATAGAAAGTACCTAACGTAACATAAAATTACAAGCATTAATAAATACTGGTTTTCTTCATAATGATCATTAAAAGGAGCAGCATTACTAAAAATGTCAAAATTATTACAAAAGGCATTTTCAAAAACTTGTAGAGGGAGGGGTCTCTTGCAAAGTCCAAAATAAAAGCTTTTCTAACTTTTTAAATGGAGACAGATGTGTCTTTTGTATATATGTTTTTGTATAGTCTTTTGTATAGGTGTTGCAATCTTCAGAGATAAATGGCCTAGAAAAGTGGAATTCTTCAGGGGAAGGAGTAGAAAAAAGACATTTTCTCACCTGAGCTCATGAATAATAATGTTGTCTGGTTCCTTACTCCTCATGCTGTATTTTGTTGCTATCAGTGTTCTTTTTATATTCTGGTTTTACAAATACTAGTATTGTTGTCAAAACTGCATTTGTTAAAGAAAGCAAGAAAGGAGCAAAATCAAGCCTTGAATAATAAAAGCACTTTGATTTTTCAAAATGGTGCTGATTCACTCAGGTTCTAAAATGAGGATGAAACGCTGAGTAGTCTATCCTAAGTTCTACTTACTGGATTTATTACAGAGTCCCGTTTCCTTGGACTCTTCATCCTATGTGGGCTGACCCTGTGGGATTGAACTGTTAAGGCCATGACAAGGTGAATGTTCAGTCCAACCAAAAAGGAGGCACTGATCAGGTTTTGTCTGCATGTATGTTACACTGCTTAAAAATAACATGTAATTGGGGGGGAAGCAAAACATACATCTGTTCATGGAAAAGGTATAAAATACCCTTATCTATCCATAACTCCTTGTCTGACTTAACAATTTTCCCACACAAAAAGTATCTGGCATTTCTTCTTTGAAGGAATTTTAATACTTACGATGTGGAAAGGACTACCTCTATGTTTCACAGAGGAAATAAGGACAGGGTTTTCATCAAAATCTTTTTTTATCAGGACTCCATGTAACTTAAATATATCCTTATTACCATCACTTACAAACGACAAGAGGGTTAATTAAATATGAACTTAGAGAGCAAAATTAGGCTAGCATTTAACTATGTTCCACTGACTAATTAACATAAAAATAAAAATCTGCCTTTTTATTATTATTAAAACACATATTTTCACGATTTTGTCTTAGCCATGATCACAGTAAGATCTTACATAGCAGTAGTTACAGTGAGAAGGACTTCATTTTATGTTTATTTCAAACACTGCAGAGAACAACATGCTAGCTGCCAGAACGTGACAACATGGCTAAAAAATATGTCAACAGCTATGTATCCACTATGCACACTCTACAACCCGGGGTACCTATTTAGCTCTGGCTCACATGAATTCTGGTCTTTCTCCAACTCCAAAGGACACCCTCCCTGAAAAGGGATTTGTTTAATGTTCTTTAAAACATTCCTGTTGCAGGAAAGCTGAATTGGTATTTCAGTGTACCACTGGAGCAGAGGTATGTGAATTCAGGTTACAGAATTAAGTTTAGAAATTGGTAAGGCGTTTCCCCTGCCCAGGTAACTACAGAATAATGATACACAGTGCACATTTTCCTAGAATACATTCAAATAAACTCTAATATTCACAGAGCTGAGAAAACAACCTCTCATTCATGTAACAGTGATTGGAGTATTGCTAAACATAATGGTATTTGTGCTCAGACTAGCACCTTAGACCAATGATAAAATAAAAATTAGCTTTTCTTTAAAAATACTTGCTAGCATGGTTCAAGTGTGTATCTCTTTTTCTCAACAGCAGAAAGCAAATTAAAAATTACATAAAGATACTCCATCTCACTTACACAGACACGCAAACACATATAGTGGCCAAGCATACATATATATTACACTAAACTTCCAGATTAATTTAGGGTGGACTCATGATTTCTGAATGAGTCACACTGGTAATGCTGTATTTTTCTTAGCATAATTTACAGCTCATTTCTATGACCTATTCAGGAGGTACAGTTATTTTAGGTACCAACTTTCTTTCAAAAGAGCTTAGTAATAGTAACTCTGCTAAGAGTGTCAGTAATCTCCTTTCGTCATGGTATTCTTTATTGTTCATTCTAGCCTTTCAGTATTAAAAAACTGGAGAAGATAAGTCTTTGCTGTAGGAAATCTGCCTAGAGCATGAAGGTCACAGAGATATCTTTAGAGGAACAGTGACTACTGATGTAAAGTCTATATTTGAACACAGAACAGCAGAGCTACAATAATCCTTGAAAAAAGAGATAAATTCAAATCAAAACACTGTTAGAAAAAACAAATTGAGGAGGTAGGAAAAAGATGAGAACACAGAAGAGTAATAACACCATCAGATACAAGCTTTAGACCTTTATAATAAATAATTAGAGAAAAGAAAGAAACTAATTTTTTTTTAAGAACCCTGAACTGAAAACTTGTTTTAAACAACTTAGGAACAGGAAATTTCTTGACAGCTGTTTAGACAATTAGGGTAAAATAGTTTGCAACATTTTAAGTATATTGCCACTGTACTGAAGCATGATATTGGTATAGATCACTTTACTTTTTACAAGTGTGTTATCTTGATAATAGACTGTATTTCTTGTGAAGCAAAATGCTGCCCTGGTAAATCTCCTTCACTGTATTCTAATAAAATATTTTCTGTAATCCATCAAAGGTTATTCTATGGGATCAGTGTAGGTTAGTGAATCTTCTGTGACACTTATCTGCTTTTCTTTAAGGGGAAGAGACAATTTGTGAATTGGTGGGATAAATATAACAACTCCCAGAATTCCCGTATTACGTATGATTCATGAAATAGTGAACATAGCAAGGGGACAGAACTGCAAACCCTCTTCAAATTGGCACATATATAATTCAAAAGACAGCTTGCTTACAAAATATTATCAAAATAAGTTCATCCTGTGTATTTCTATGCCCCTGTGCCATGTTCAGAAAGGATATGAATGCAAAAGTAATGCCATATTGCTTCTGTTTCCATATGTTGTTTCCTCACCAAATGACAGAAACAGTTTTGGACAGAGAAAGCCTTACATCTATAATCCTCTCATATGTGGCAAATTACGATTCATGAAAACAAAGCAATTCAGAATGCAGTTAATCGCTGTTTCTGGACTTTCACCCAGAACAGACTTTTTAATGCTTTTGCTCAGATAAAACAGAAAATCCTACATTTGCCAAACTTTTCAACCTTAGAATGTGATTAGAACAAACACAGTTTTAACACAAGAATTTTGAGGCTTGCATAAAAATCTGAGTGCTTTTGAAGGAAGGGTTTTTTCAGACAAGGTTTTAAGGAGGTGCAGTTATTTATCTTTGGAATAAACAGAAAAGCTAAAGGAATGCAATGCCATTTTTTTTATTTACTTAGGAGAAGTAACTGCTATAAATGAAGCTACCTTAATGGAAGGACAACAATCAAAGTGCTAATAAAATGAAAACAGGAGTGAATTTCTGGAGTAAGAATTGAACCATGTATCTAAAAAAATAAAATAATGCACTGAATTTAGAGTCCTGTCAACATTAATCTGTGAAGTTAAAAGCAGGATGTTTTACATTTAATGAAACAATACAAAAAAAATTTATCTAAATTGTAACTTTATAGCAAACTAGTTCTGTTTTTTTGTAAAGCTTTTCTAAGCAGGTGTAGTATTAGTTTTTGTCATGATAATCTTGTTTTTGGCATATGCTCCAATGTTTTAGGTTAACTGTAATTGCCATAGGTGTTTGACTTACATTGAACTAAACAGATATTAATTATGGTGGCACTTTAAATGGAATAGCAAATCTCTAAATCCATAAAGAAAAAACAAAAATCAGATGAATCAAGAATATAAATGAGAAATGCTGGCACAATAATCCAGGAAAGCAAACATTCTCTACATTCACACGGAGTATGTTAGTGCGTATCAGTTTAGCATCCAGGCTCTCTGATTTCCTAAATGTTAAGCAAACAGTATCATAGCACACTTGCAATGCTTGCTCTGTTTCCCATATAAATTGACAAAATGTCTTTGGTCAAACTAATTTTGGAACTAAACAAAGAATTTTTTATATTTTAAGTATCCATTCTGGTCAATTTTTCTTTCAAGTTATCATCATACTGTCAACAGAGTTAAACTGTGTGGGTTAGCATTCTCATTTTCAAATATGGAACAACTGTCAACTTCTGCAATGTAAAATAAATTGCACAAAGCTGTTATTCCTGTAAAGTGTAAGTTATTCAACCCATTTCACACTACATAAATTCAGTAATACTGCTGGTCAAACTGTTCTACTCAATATTTTTGAGTGATAACTGAAAAAAGTGAATGACATAAGAATAACATCCTTTATGACAAATTTAAAACTTATACTTTGACAAACTATAGAAGCAAAAAGAAATTACCCTTAAGAGATGCTTTTATTGATTATTTGTAAATGCCTAGTGAATTATTATTATAACAAGGTTTTGGATCCCTTTGCAAAAGTATCCAAGCAAAATCAGTTACCCACTGAGATTATAATTTCACAAGAGTACTTTTTTTCCCTAGCAGATCTGGAGAAAATAGATTTGTATCTTCACTGGACTAGGAGAAAGCAGAGAAAGGGGAGAAATGTATTTAAAGATTAATGTTATAGATTCTAGAATTCGATATGGGTAATTTGAAAGTTAGAACTGGAATGCAAACACTAAAAAAAATGGGAAAGAACAAAGCAGAGTAATATGAAAGAAAAACTTATATGGAAAGTAGTAAGATAATTTTTCAAGATAAAAATATAGCCTCAATCATAAGGTAAAATTTCAAATTCTATGAAGTAAAGCCTACATTTTTACATAGCAGCTTCAGATAAACAAAGCAATAGCAATTTTAAATAAACTTGTAACAATGAGTATGTGTGTGAACATCAAAAATTATTTTTCCTGCCTCCAAACTTTTTTTTATATCTCTAATATGCTATGATACCTTCCCCTCCCCCCTCCCCCCTGAATAATACCAAATTTGCCTTATATATATTCCAATTCCTCCAGAGGGGGAAAAAGGTTGGTCTCTAAGCCAAAGAACATATTAAGGAGAGACAGGCATGCAGCAGAGCAGTTCCTCTGCTAAGAAACACGACAGTTTGGATAGAATTTTCTTGGAATAATCATATTCATTGTAAAGGAGTAAATATAAGAAAGAAGTTCTCAGAGCAGAAATTAAAAATTCTGTTATTTTAACAGGATAATCATAACTTTCTCAATTATGACTAGAGAAAAAATGCCATTCAAAATACTTGGGGCATACATCACTATGTAATATGCTTAAAGAGAATAAAAATACACAACAATAAGCTTAATGGCCTGATGCAGGTTTTCTTTTCTTAATTTTTTTTACTTAATTAACCAAAACCGTTGTTCATTAAGCTAAGAATGAAATTGGCCCTGAATTATTTTTGACGGCTGGAGCGGATCTGGAGTTAGGAGGCTGGTCAGTTGCCTGGCTACAACAACTAGTTTCTTTTGTCGCCTGTAAGATAGCTTTTCTACTGTAGGTATCTTCTCCATGATCTGCCACAACTGACAAATTGCTCTTGGCTAACTATTAATAACAAAATCAAAATAAAACATAAAAGCTAGTAACAAAGCAATTTACTTATATGTCAAAATTATTACAGGAATCATTGTGTTCTTAGACCTTTGCAGTGAAAAAATTCACTTCTCTACAAGGAAAAAAAATTCTGAAAAAACCTACCAAATCTGAGTTTCAGTGCACATGTGTGGTCACTATGATTCTAAAATCTGGCTTTGAAGGGAAAGTGTATTAAGAAGAAAATAAAAGACTCAAACATCAACACTTTATTTCAGACTTTATAATTTGGAGATGCTTGGAAACTACAGTGGTGGAAGAAAAAAATGAAAATGGTTTAAAAAGTAAATGTTTTAATAATAGGTTTTACCTATTAAATTAACTGACTTAGAATTAAAGTATCGCATAATTGTTTTGGTTGGAAAAGATCCTTAAGATCACTGACTCCAACTGTTAAGCTAACACTACCAGGCCTACTACTAAACCATGTCCCTAAACGCCATGTCTACATCTGTGAGGGATGGCGACCCAACCACCACCCAGAGCAGCCTGTAAAGAAATGTTTCCTAATATCCAACCTAAACCTCCCCTAGAACAACTTAAGGCCATTTCCTTTCAGGTAATTGTAGAGACAAGGTCTCCCCACAGCCTCCTTTTCTCCAGGCTAAACAACACCAGTTCCCTCAGCTGCTCCTCAAAATACTTGTGCTTTAGACCCTTCACCAGCTCTGTTTCCCATCTATGGACTTGGTCCAGCACCTCATTATTCTTTTTGTAGTGGGAGCCCAAAACTGAACACAGTACTCAAGGTGTGGCCTCATCAGTACCAAGTACAGGGGGACAATCACTTTCCTAGTCCTGCTGGCCACACTATGGCTGATACAAGCCAGGATGATGTTGGCCTTCTTGGCCACCTGGGCACACTGCTGGCTCATATTAAGCTGGTTGCTGACCAATACCCCCAGGTGTTTTTCCACCAGGCAGCTTTCCAGCCACTCTTCCCCAAGCCTGTAGCATGCATTTCATGGAGCTGTTGTGACCCAAGTGCCAGGTTCCAGCACTTGGCCTTGTTGAATTTCATATAATTGGCCATCAATTCACCATGTCCAGAACCCTCTGCAGAGCCTTCCTACCTTCAGGCAGATCAACACTCCTGCCCAACTTGGTATCAACTGCAAACTTACTAAGGGTGCACTCAATCCCCTCATCGAAATTATTGATAAAGGTATTAAAGAGAACTGGCCCCAACACTGCGCCCTGGGGAACACCACTTGTGAGCAGCTGCCAATAGGATTCAACTCCATTCACCACAATTCTTTGGGCTTGGCCACACAGCCAGTTTTTTACCCAGAAAAGCATACACCTGCTCAAGCCATGAGCAGCCAGTTTCTCCAGGAGATAGCTGTGGGAAACAGTGTCAAAGGCTTTACTAAAGTCTAGGCAGACAACATCCACAGCCTCTCCCTCATGCACTAAGCAGGTCACCTTGTCATAGAAGGAAATCAGCTTACACAAGCAGGATCTGCCTTTCATAAACCCATGCTGACTGGGCCTGATCACCTTGTATGATACTTCCACAAATCTGAATTTTATTCTTTGTTTATGTCATATACTCTGTATATATTGCAATACAGTAGACTGAAAGTACTCTACTTGGAGGCCAGTAACAAGCAGTGTATTGCAGGTGTTACTGTAGGACGTTCTGCTTAACATCTGTTTTAGTGGAGCAGGCAATGGATTGCCTGCTCAAAAAGCCTGCAGCTAATACCAAACTGGGGAAGCAACCAGTATGCTTGAGGACAAAGCTACTATCCAGAGGGTCCTAACCAGGCTAGAGGGAAGAGCCAACTACAAGATATCAAATACATCAAGGACAGAACTCTCCTGAATTCTCCTGAAGATTTCTGAGCCATGTGATTTTTCCCATAGTCTGACTGCAGATATCTCTGCTGGAGAAACATGCCTGGTTACTTTTTAAAAATTGATTAAATTTCACCTGGTACTCTCTCTATATCTGCATGAATGTTCAAGCTGCAAGGAAAATCAGGTCTATTGTTTGATTTCCCCGAAAGCAAAAATTCCTATTCCACCCCTTCTTGCCCTTGGTTTCAATACTTCATAATGAAGACTCCAATAGCAGGTTGTTTTCTGTACTATGAGTTAAATCCCTCAAAATGCATCAATATTTTGGAGTGATTCAAAACAATCTACAAATAGGAACAATACAGACCTTGTTCTTTTTCTAAAAATATTTCTTTGCTATATGAATTACAGGAATAATGTATATAAATAATGAGGAAACAGGTAAATATTGTAGAAAATCATATACAGAAGAGGGGAGGCAAACATAGTGATAAAGATGTACTTGAGTAGAACTATGCATCAGGTCTGTTCCGCACATCTGATCAATCACTTCCCTTCTGGCTGGACCTCTCTGGCACATTCCATACCTTTGATTGCTCCAAATGACCTTTGTCAGTTCTCAATTGCTCAAGTTGTGAACATACGGAAACGAATTTGTTTTCCTTGTGTTTCCAAAGCTACTATGCTTATATGCTAATCACAGATAAAATGCTTGACCCATAAAGAAACTGCAGGAAACCTGAAATGAAGGCATTATCCAACATTTCATGCTCCTTAGTGATGCCATTTTAAGTATTTTAGACAGCCTATAAATAATTAAAGCCTCACCACAGCAAATTATGTCCTATTATGCAAATAAATAGCCTCCTCCCTGGTTTCATTAAAGATTCTAAATGACAAGCTGAGCAGTTTAAACATGGCAAGGTACTGCAGTGAGGCGAGAAATCTTCCAGTATTTTTTTTTTAATTGTTAGTGCCAAGCTCCATGTGGATTTTTACTCTAACACTTTAATTTGCATGAACAAATAAACCTTTAATAAACCTTTTGTAAGTGGAGAAAATGCATCATTTAATTAAATTTGATTTGTTGTGAAACTTTTGTGCTTCATGAATATTTAAGCTATGCAAACTATTGCAGAAAAAAAGTACAAGCTTATTCTTTTTTTTATACAAAGCTGTATTTATATACTGTCGTTTCTGTAAAGTCTTTATTTGTTCATATAAACTCTATATATTAACAATATGTCAAGTTTTTAAATTAAAAATTGTTAAACATAAGATTGTGTTTTCACAGGAGAATTCAGATTTTATTTCAAAAGAAACAAAATTCAGCTGCATTCCTATATGCCTATAGAAAACAGACTTAAATCATATAAAGTACTTTTATGTGGGATGACATTTTTGCAGCAGTATTTTTCTAGACTGTCTTACATGTCACCTGCAACCTAGATTGCTGGTTTTTGCTACCACCTTCTAAGAACATCAGTTGCTTAAGGGAAAAAAAGGCTTCCCTCTATCCTATTCTAAAAAGACATCATTTACAGTAACAGACATTCTATTACTTGAGTTCATGTCAGGCTTTGCATTACGCTAAATGACAGACTAGATAATCTGCTATCTGTTTTTCTAATAACAATTCTGAGAGTAATTCAAGAACATACACTTCTTTGTTGCTTTATCTGGGTATATTCAGGTAGGTGTATTGAGCAAAATTACTGATAATGAAGAGTATTTTAGAAGTCTGACTACCTAAACCAGCTTAACTGTGGTTTTTTTATCCCTGTTCCTATAAACAACTGAAATCAACCCCAAAGTAATATCAAGCAGGATGAACAAACTATGCAGTGTTTGGGAAAAAAAAAAAAAGGAATACATGCCAAGTGTTTCCATAATAGAAAGAGCAGAAAATTAGATTAAACTGAATATGGTACATAATCTTACAGTTGGAAACAAGTTTGCTTTTCTGAAGAATATTGGCAACAAGTTTATTGGAAAAGAAAATTCTGACATCAAAAAAAGGACAATTTGTCTCCTTGCAGGTTGGGCTTTTTGGTTTTTTTTGGGTTTGTTTCTTCTTGGGTTTTTCCAGATATGAGATTGCTTTATGAAAAAAAGTTTTGGTGAGAAAAACTGAGAGCTTATTTAGCTATTGCTAAGTGGAGAATGGGTGCATAACAAACAGGGAGTAACTCACCAATGAGGGGGCGTGCTAAAGAATGCATTCTTAGGGGGCAAAATGCAAAGAAATAAAAAATTACTTATGAAAGACAAACACTAGGAAAAAAAAAAAAAAGCGCCTTGACTAGCCAGATCGTACTGAATGCCTGAGGTGCAAACAGAAGTCTTCAGCAGCAGTATTCATCTTATACAAAAACCAAAATGAAGGTGTGGAACTAAAAAACTTATTTGAAGAAGAGGGGAGAAAAAAAAGAATGACATATGCGACATACAGCTATTTAAAAGAGAACATCACATATCTGCGTATAGAAAAGGCACAGAGAGGGAAAGTGTGTCAAATATCTTTGTGCTATGGTGATACCAGTAATTAATTACCCATTAGTTAAACATTGGAAAAGATCTGTATGAGGTGCAATAAGGAAATTGCTTTATGCAATTGTGTTATGCAGGTAAATAAGAAATTATATAAATCATGGTGCAATCCACTATGCAACTGGCAAAAATCTTCAAAGAGAAAAATTCAGAATAGCAGCATTTTGACTACAATATAGAACAACATTTACTGCATTTGCAAAAAAAACCCAACAGTATAAGGAGGACATTGTTTCAATGAAGGGGAGAAATACAGCATTAAAAATAACTATTAGATGTTAATATTTATATTTCTATAAAGCGCATGCACTACCAAACACAGAAATAAAAACTAAAATTTTATGGAAATAATCTCTGCATCCATTCAGTATCATTCCAATGCAGATCTGGTTAGGAAACGTTTTCTGGAATGTTCTAAGGTGGAGACTTAGGACACTGTCTAATCAGCCTTATCTACAAGCGACACTTCATATACTATGCGTTATAACCAACACTGTTATTATTCTCCAAAGTGGTGCAAAGTGCATTTAAAAAAATCACAAGGAAAAAATGTTTACTTTAATATGTCCTAAAGCCATTCAAAGCAAGACAATATGTGCTAGATTTTGCACATCTTTTTGAAATGAGTGAGTCACTTCTCTTAAGGGTGCTAGTGTAGTTTCAGCATTATTAGAGGACTTTGGAAAAGACTTTGTACAATTTTACATATTTTTACTTTGCATTACAACCTATGTACAGTTTATATGCATTTCAGAGGTTTCAAACCTGCACACAAGCTATATCCATGGTCTACATATTTGTTGCAATTCTGGTATGCATAGCAACCCTTTTAACTTTCTGTGCTATGCATTCAACAACCTCAATGAGGTTTATTCAGCTAGAGATTTAAATCTCTTACACCGAAGTCTGGCCTGGTGATGGGCAAACTACAGGTCCTTACAATGCTCCAGTAAAGCGTAAGTGTAATAAATAACTTTGAAATACTACCTTCCTTATTGTGCTCAGATAAAAAGGTGGATAGTTTAAAGATTAAGCTACAAATCTATATAAACTATTTTGGTTTATAAACAAAACCAAAAGCTTTTCCAGTCAGCAGTGATAAGTTTGTTTTGAAAGAGCATAACAAACATCGCTATCAATAGAAAAACCAACTTCCATTTACTGTGACTCAAACTCTCATGGTTAAAAAGGACATGAATTTGTACCAATATTAATATAATGATAAAGTAATAGGTACATAAATATGGTAAAAAATTGAAAGATGCCTTTCTACATAAAAGCAGTAAAAGCATTTCATTTTAAAAAGTTTCATCTGTCTGAATGCTTTAAAAAAATGTTCTTCTAGGTAAAATAATTTGAAACTCAACTTCCAAATCTAAATGTATTTGAATTTTTGCACAGAAACTATCACTTATTGAATAATACTTGTTGCTTTTAGTTATTCCATTTACCCATCATTCAACCGCTAATCCCCTTTAAGCCCATGTTTCTTCATTCCATATACAATAGAAGGATTATGCACATCTCACCTCTTAACTTGCATTGCAGGATAACAGATTTAATTACTGTTCTTCCTTCCATGCAAGCTTTCAAGTCAGCAAATTTTGTGTAGCTCTGTAGTGTAATTTTTAATACACGAGTCTTGTATGTCTGCATTCAGGTGATACAAGCAAAGCACATGTTCTGCAATGCTGAATACGAAGCTATTTGCTATTTACATCTATCATAAATTATAATTTAATAATGCATCACATCTATTTGCTTTAAAAATACAGATTTGGGCTTACTTTTAAAATCAAAAAGGAAATTTATTTAAAATCTTAAAAAAAAATCTTAAAATTTTAAGGTGTTGCATAATATTAATAAGCTACAAGAACAAAAGCATAAACATAGTGTATATCCTAAGCAGTTGTCCTGAAAGCATATTTTTCCTAAGTGTGTCCTATGTTTTGTGGTGTCAAAATCCTCTGTACTTTAAGAACTACTCCAAAAGGAGGTTTTGCACAAAATAAGTTATTTCTTAAAAAAAAAAATTGTTGTAGTTCAGGATGAGCTTAGCTGCAAAAGTAAAGGATTTTCTTCTAATTTCCCCTAACCTATGGATATATATCAACAGCCTTAACTGCAGCTTAGAGAAAAGTTTTCTTTTTCCTTTTCTTTTTTTGACTGGAACTCCTTTAGTACAGGAAAATACTTTGATACTTGAGAATGGATATCAAGAGACAAATTATGAAAACATTCATGTAATTACATGTTTACCACAAATGTCTGAAAATCAAAGGCAAAGCTAACAAAAAACTGGCAAAAAATATTAACTGCAGAGGAAATGGTAAATTTCAAATTTCTTTTATTACTGGGATTTTGTATCAAAAAGTATTCCAATCCCAGCAGACAAATCCAAAACTGTATTTTCATTCATCTCCTGAGGAACTGGGAGGAACACCTAGGGAATCAGATGCATTGAAGTACTTAAAAAATATGTACTTCCATGCTGATTGTACAATACTCTACATTGTTTGGTTCTGTAAGTTGAAATGGGGAACTAACAGTAATAAGCAATGATGAAAAACTGCAGTATTCTTTAGGTACTATTAGTTTTCCCCCTAAAATTTAGAAGCAGACAATACATGGATAAACGAAAACAATCAGAATAAAGAAGAACCAGGAGAAACCATATAAACAATGTAGGATAGAAGATTTGTGGCCTTCTAAAATTTGAGCACTGAAAGAGAGAGGGAATTTCATTTTCAAGGTTCTAAAATGATATATCCATGCTCCAATAGCCATACTGGACTTCACACATCCTCTGCATTTACAGATGGTGAATTACTCTATTGCATTTCACATCCTTTGAACACAAGATAAAGCAGTATCATATCCTGTAACTACTTAGAATCATCATACTGCATTGGTCAACTTCTAGATAAGAAAAGAACACTATACAAGGCTGAACTGCTTATCATTTAGAACTCAATACATAGTAATTTTTTTCCCATAGGACGAAAAAGACTAAGATTTTGTAGAACGGATTACGAGTTACATGATCAGATATGCTTAGCAGATCAGAAAATCAATACAATGATAATTCTGAGCAGTTTTTTAATACAGCATATTAGTGGTAAAAGCTACTTCATCAAGAACAAATAGCTATTTGTACTATATATTCATCTACGCCCATGAGAACAATAGTTCTAAAAGTAAATTAATACAGACTTTCAGCCACAAGCTGTGTTTATACTAAAATTACAAAAGGAAACCATTGAATTAGCATCTGGAATGACTATTAAATGCACAAAGTCTAGGGACACCCTGGAAGACACATCTGGAAAGGTCAGCCTGAAGCTTTCACATGTGTTTATGCAAAAAATGCAAAAAAAAAAATACTAAGATAAAAAGAGCTGCATGATGTCCTCATTAGCTTAAGTAACTAACCAAAGGTATGGGCATGTTCTTCACTAAAAAAAGTATGTTGGGGGTACTGAATTGCCTGTGCTTTTAAAAGGTCATTTCAGTTCAACAGCACAGATTTGAAAAGAACTAAATACGAACCCTGTGGCAAATACTTTCTACAAAAACTTACAAAAGGAAGCAAAACATCCATTCAATTTTATTATACACCTTGAAGTTGTTACCTGCTTTATATTTGCAGCTAGACTTGATTTTTATTATCATTATATAGGAACATACAGTAAGAAATATCACAGTCACCATCTGATTTATATACTGTATCATAGCACATCTATAGAATCTTTGCATTACAACATGAAATTTTGTCCTCTGCTAAGCAACTTAACTGCACATCATTAGAAAACCTTTTAAAACTTGAAAATGTGATAAATCAACCATACCAACATCCCCAGATACCTAAAGCCTATGTACAAAGATTTAATTCATAGTGCCATACGTGTAAAATTAATTTAGCCTGTTTTTTCAGTTGTTTTGTTTGTTTGTCAAATTTAGCTACCTAAGTAGACTTTAGAGAACAGCCACATGCATAAGCTGATGTTTGATCTCATCAGCTAAATATGTTGAACTAGTTTAAACTGCAAATATTGCTAAAATTTTAATTTTATCAAGTAAAGCATGTATTTACATTTTTGTATTCCAAAAACACACTTTCAATGTGGAAAAATATTCAAAGGCATTATTTTTCTAATTTAGTTACAAATTCTTCAACTGAATCTGTTATCAACAAACTGTGTTACCACAAATAAGTCTGGATTAAGCCTTAAACAGTAAAATCAAGTTCTTCATAGAGTTTGGGTATGTGAAAAATTGAGTGTGAAATGTTTCTGATATTTAAGGAAAAAGATTTTGAAGTTGCATTTATGATGGAAAACCTCACAAGATGTTGAGACTGATTTTTGATAATTTTCATATCCTACGTATAAGAATATTTGTTATATATTTGAATTATGTTATGATTATTTGAAATTAATATTGATTTTACCTTGATAATATGTCATAAATAGAGGAAAATAAGTATATAAGATAATGGATGACCTCAACTGAATTAAGGTCTGTACTTCAGTCACAGGATTCTGCTGACACTATGATATGAACCCTGGAAGTGCAATACAAGCAGTTAGTGAAGGTCAGCTCTGCTGGGGAGAGTAAAATGCAAATTTGCATTGAATTATCAGTCTCTGAGATGAAATGTCTATGATGAACTTAGACACTAAGCACAGAAAAGCAAAAAGGACATAGCACTGAAAGTCTATCAAAATCACAACTGAGTTTTCTTCTTTTTCCAATTTAAAAACTCAATTGTGTTGAAGCAAGCAGAATCTCATAATGCACTGAAAAAGTTTATGGTAACTACAGTTAATGTTCTTGGAAATAAATTGCCTCGCAGATTGATGAAAGTGACAGACTTTAGCACACCACTGTTTGCACCCAACTGAGGCCATTATCATTCATTACAGGGTGTGGGTTTTTTTCCTTTGCTAGGTCACAAACATTTTTTCTAAACAATTAAGGTTTCAGTGTATTTTTTCACTCTTTAAATTACTTTCAGCATTAAAGGTGTCACAGGATCATTTATCCTCTCTTGATAAGTATTTACTTCAGTAACAGTTACTGCAGAAGTCACAAGGATGTCTTTTCCTGATCCCCTTCAATCTGCAACTTCCTAGAAGGGAGTGAGTAACTTGCATTGTCTATATACACAGCACAGTGTTAGCAACCAATGCTCAAAAAAACTCCCAACTACTTAGTCTAAGAGAGGGGAGATTTCAGTTGGAAGGGACCTAAAACAATCACCTAATCTAACTGCCTGACCAATTAAGTGCTGACTAAAACTTAAAAGTTAACGAGGGGAAGAGATGGGGCAGGTACTGATCTCTTCATTCCTGTGACCAATGTCTCTTCATTTCTGTGACCAATGGCAGGACTCAGGGAAATGGCAGGAAGCTGAATCAGGGGAGGTTTAGGTTAGGTATCAGGAAAAGTTTTTTCACCCAGAGGGTGACTGAGCACTGGAACAAACTCCCCGGGGAAGTGGTCACAGCACCAACCCTGCCTGAGTTCAGGAAGCATTTTGATGATGCTCTCAGGCACATGGTGTTGACACTTGGGATGCCCTACACAGGGACAGGAGCTGGACTCAACGATCCTGATGGGTTCCTTCCAACTCAGCATATTCTTTGATTCTATGATTACGGGCATTGTCCAAATGCCTCTTAAACACTAACAGGCCTGGGGCATTGACCACCTCTCTAGGAACTCTGTTCCAGTGTTTGACCACCCTTCTCAGCAGAGAAATGCTTCCTGATATCCAGTCTAAACCTCCCTGGAGCAGCTTTGAACTATTCCCATGCTTTCTGTCACTGGATCCCAGGTAGAAGAGATCAGCACCTCCCTCTCCACTGCCCCTCCACAGGGAGGTGGAGAGAGCAATGAAGTTGCCCCTGAGCATCCTTAGCCATTCCTCATAGGGAATTCTTTCCAACCCTTTCACCAGCTTTGTTGGCCTCCTCTGGACATATTCAAGGACCTTCACATCCTTAAATTGTGGGACCAAGAACTGCTCTCAGTACTCAAGGTAAGGCTGCAACAATGCTGTATCTAGCAGGATGATCAACCATTTTGGCAAGCTGGTCATGCTGTATTTGATGCCCTCCTGGCTGCCGGGGCATGACTGACTAATATTGATCGTGCTGTCAACCAGCCCCCCCAGATCCCTTTCTGCAGAACCGCTCTCCAGACACTACTCTCCCAATTCATACTTGTGCCTGGTGTTACTCCATCCTAGGTGCAGTATTCATCTTTTAGACTTCTTAGGTTTCATCCCATTAATCATTGCCCAGTGCCCAACCAACCTAGATCCCTCGGGAAAGGCCTCTTGTCCCTCAGGAGTGCCAACAGCACCTCCAAGTTTGGTATCATCAGCAAATTTCCTAATGGTGCATTCAACTCCTGCATCTAGGTCACCGATAAATACATTGAACAGAACTGGCCCTAGAATTAAAACCTGAGGAACACCACTGGTGACTGGTCAAGATGTAGCCCCATTTACTACAACCCTTTGAGCTCTGCCCTTCAGCCACTTATTCACCCAGCACACTGTGAACCCACTCATCCCTCAGCTGGACAACTTGTTCAGAAAGATGCTGTGAGAGACAGTATCAAAAGCCTTACCGAAATCCAGAAAAACTACATCCATTGCCTTCCCTTCATCCACTAGGCAAATGACCTTATCATAGGAGATCAAATTAAACAGTACTTTCCCTTTGTGAACCCACGCTGGCTGTGCCAGATGATTGCATTATTCTTTAAATGCCTTTCAGGAGTACCCAGTATAATCCTTTCCATAATTTTTCCAGGAACTGAGGTTAGACTAACAGGTCTGTAGTTTCCTGAGAGTTCCCTCAGGCCCTTCTTTTAACTAGGAGTAACACTGGCTAGCTTCCAGTCAGCAGGGACCTCCCAGACTCCCAAGACATGTGGTAGATGATTTTGTGCTTTGCATAAAGATAACTTTTGTATGACACCTTCCATACAGGGAAGCAAACACATCAAAATGTACAAAGCATAAAAGTGACTGTATCTACATTAATTTCCTATATAATTTTATAAACATAAACATTAATACGCATGCATAAAAATGTTGTTGTCGTATATTATGTTATCACAGGAGAGTCAACACTTAAAGTTATATATTGTGCACTTCCAACTATTGTAACTAATTTGTACTAACCCTTGCTTCTTGAATTTATGGGTAACTACATTCAAGGGAGCAAGACAAAGTATAATAGAGGCTACAGGTTTAAGAAATGATATAATATTATTCATATTTTTTCTGTTTATCTTTGCAGTTCACATTATTTTAACTAGCTGAGCTGCAAATCCTTTTCCAAAGGTCAGACAAAGGATATGCTGATGCTGCATAAGGAAAGAGGCCAGCTCTCAATGACCAAAAGCAGGAGTAAGATGAAAAGATAACGAAGTGGCAACATCACACCAAAGCTCACTAATAATAGTAGGGAAAGACAATATCCCCAGATTAAATATCCCAATCAGCATGAATAAGCATTTAATGTTCCTCTGAGATACCCTACTGCATATATATATATATATAAAATTTGCTTCATCATCACATCATTCCAAAGAAGGTCCTTGTTACTGCAAACTGGATAGAAATAATATTCTTAAAATTATAACAAATATTCTATTTATTACTATTATTATTTAATACCCTTCTCAGTGATGTCCAGTGATAGGACAAGAGGCAATGGTTGCAAACTGGAGCATAGGAAGTTCTACGTATACGTGAGCAAAAACTTCTTTACTGTAAGAGTGACAGAGCACTGGAACAGGCTGCCCAGAGAGGTTGTGGAGTCTCCTTCACTAGAGACATTCAAAACCCGCCTGGATGTGTTCCTGTGTGATGTAGTCTAGGGGAACCTGCTCTGGCAGGGGGGTTGGATTAGATGATCTTTCAAGGTCCCTTCTAATCCCTAAGATTCTGTGATACTACAGTAAGTCATATTTGCAGGAGTAGTTTTTCTCTTTGTTGTATTTTCTATATTTTTTTCTTATACGTATGCAGAGTACACTGTCTGAAGTGTGTATTTCCAGTTCTGGACTGTTTCCCATAATGTCTTTTTTAATAATAGTTTAGTTGCTTAGTCCTTAAAACATTGAAACTATATGTATATTTTTGGGATCTAAGGAGGTGCTATAAACAGAGATATCTTTGAGGAGAGAATAGAGATCACCAGCTAACACAGCAAACTGTAATGTCCACCTTCACACTATCGCAATTGCAAAGAGTGAATAAATAATGATAAAAGGTGATTTAATAAAAAAATTAGAAATTCTGAAAGATTAAAAATCTGGTTTCTTTTTGAAAATTAAAATAACAGAATGACAACAGAAGAAGAGGTTCTAGAACTAAAATATAGAACATTGCACTTACAACTCAGTTTCAGACATGCTGCAAGCTTACATATTAGTATGGACACAACTACAACTTGAGTCTGAATTCTTGTGTTCTGCACAGCTTTGGACCTCAGGGCTGAGTTCGGGAATAGTAGCCCAAGAGCAAGCTCAAATGCAACATAATTCCTGATGATATCCTCTGCTTGCTTGTGGCATTCTTCTCCGTTGCTTGAGCTGAGGCCATTTAGCAATGGTAGAGTCCTTTGCATTACAGGATTCTAGACTCTTTCTAAAAAACTAATTACTTTCTAGTGCTAGTCACATGATGCCTCCACAAGGCATTATAAAACAATAAAAGTTATGGATTTCATTTAAGTTAGCACACTTGATCCTTCCACACTGGAGGTAAGTATGCACTCAAATAGCGCAGCCTTCAGGTTTTCCTTTGGCATGCCACACAGCTCTCACGAAGTCCAGTCCAACACTTTGGATGCTATGCAACTTTAGGATTTAGTGCATATTCCTTATCCAGAACACCTTCCCACCCAAGAAAAAGTAGTATATAGCACCGAGTACTGGATCCTGAAGAAAAATCATAAACTCGGAATAACTGCCTACAACAATCACAGAATCAGAGAATCACCAAGGCTGGAAAAGACCATTAAGATCATCAAGTCAAGCCTCTAACCAACACCACCACACCATCTAGACTATGGCACTAAGTGCCACATCCAGCCTTGCCTTGAACACATCCAGGGATGGTGCCTCCACCACTTCCCTGGGAAGTCTATTCCAATGTCTAATCACCCTCTCTGTGAGGAAGTGCTTCCTAATATCCAACCTAAACCTCCCTTGGAGCAACTTCAGGCTATGCCCTCTTGTCCTGTCACCAGTTGCCTGGAAAAAAAGCCCAGCCCCCACCTGACTACAACCTCCCTTCAGGTAGTTGAAGAGAGTGATGAGGTCCCCCCTGAGTCTCCTCTTCTCCAGGCTAAACAACAGCAGCATCCTCAACCTCTCCCTATAAGACTTTCCCTCTAATCCTTTCACCAGCCTTATTGCTCTCCTCTGGACCTGCTCCAGCACCTCAACGTCCTTCTTGAAGTGAGGGGCCCAGAACTGGACACAGTACTCGAGGTGAGGCCTCACCAGTGCTGAGTACAGGGGGAGAATTACATCCCTACTCCTGCTGGCCACACTATTCCTCATACAAGCCAGGATGCCATTGCTCTTTGAAAAATTCTGAAAAACAGCTAGTGAAATTTATGTTCTTAAGTATTTGTAGTATACAGAGATTATTTATTATCTGGCAGGAGATATTTAATTGAAAAACAACAGATTTTCCTTGAAGGCTACTTTTCATATCCATTTCATTAAAATTCTTTACACACCTTCCCAGAGCAGATACAATATCATTATTTCAAATTATTTGTTCTGAAACCTGTACCTTTAACAATGCAATAATAATATAAAGTGAGAGACATCCGTATTACTAAAATAGGATATACTGAATGTTCATTTTTAAAGGAATTATAATGCATTCCAAAATTAATTTTTAAGGTTTAAATTATATATTTATTTCTAGTTAATGGATTCTAACTTTTTCTAAATGAATCTCTCACAAGATCAAGAAAAAAGATCATGTAATTGTTCAAAAAGCTAATGTACCTTCCTTCACTTAGATTCTAAGTCACAGATGTATCAACCTGTCACAGTTAACAAGAACTTTCAAAAACAATAGAGAGCGGTCCTGAAACTACAAAATTGCTCCTGGTGATAGATACTGATATATTAACATGCAACATATTTTGCCTCTCTTCTGTATATCAAAAGCTGCAATAACAATGATGATTTTAAAAAAGTGTACTCAAGACATATGAGAAGCAAGCTGCTTTTAAAAAATTGCTTTTTAAAAGAGTTGCTTTCTTTTTTATACTCTATTAAAGCTGAATGCGTATTAGCTAGTTGAGCTCATGGCAGCTAACCCTCTTTTCATAATTATTTTATTGCCAGATTAAGAAAACTGTGTTTTAGACTGGGATTCAACCATTTTCTCTCAGAACACCCACAAAAAAGAAAAACCTTTCAAAGGTTTCATTACAGAAGCGGCAGGAAATTGTTGTGTGAATTTGTGGTCTTACTGAGGAGTACTGATCAAAAGAATACTGATAAACATGGCTTTGCCCAAAAGGATCTGAATAGGGAATTCCAGTCAGATCAACCAACAGAGAAATATGACCCAAGAGGAGTATGTCTAAAATAAAAATGTTCAGGAATTTTATTTGATAGGTTTGAAACTTTCCCATTTTAATTCAGCTAGTAAAATATCCATCTGACACATACATTCAGTACTGGACTTACACTTTCTTACTCATTTAGCTTGCTTCTGTGCTTATCTCCATGCTGCTTGTTTCAGGAGGTCTTTTGAAGTAATTAAAAAAAAAAAAAGGTACTTCTCTCTACATCGTTAGATTAATCAGCATGTTACTTCGTATTGCCTGGAAGGAGTGTGTTTAGTAATTGGATTATTTGTCTTCCTTTTTACAATTAAAGAGAATATGGCACAGATGGAGGAAGGTTTGATTCAGAGTATCAGAGCAACTACCCAAGATACAACGGAAATGTGATTTGAACCCTCTGTGGGGTCAATCAGTTGATACCATTTAATACAGTCATGTCAGCAACACATGCATGGCCATCACTAACATTGTAGCACTGGTAATTTGTTGCTCAGACATGCACATAAAATGGAAAGTACAATTAAACATCATGCTTTACCTGTTTTAAACAGTTCTGACCTTGCAAGGCAATTCTGAGACTGGTTTACCTTACCACTCAGAGATTCTTCTTCTGCAGGGAATGCCCCACGGAGTCCAGTGCTGAATAGTGACTGTTGTTCCCTACTGCTGACCAACAATACTAATGCCACAGAAAACCCATTGTTTTCTGTTACTCTTCAGGCCCTGGCTATTCCCAGATGAGCAGCAGTCCTGCAGATTCATGATAGCTAGAAATACAGGTAACAGAGCTAACTGGACTTATGACAGTCAGTTAATAATAATTTAGCCTGCTAGAAAAACAAAGAGATTGTCCCCAACCTTATAACAATTCCTTACTCTACTTTCCCAAAAAACTACATTAATAATTTTTCAAAATAAGCCACCAAAACCCAACCATTTTTCCTATTTTAACTTTTCAGTACAGTAAGTACCTGTGTGATGCATATGCATTTCCAAAATTCGTAATGCAAATGAGAGTCAGTAAATTACTTTCAATGAGATTCAGTAAATTTTTTTCAATGACATGTCAGGTTATAATATTCCCTTTGTTGCCACATATGCAACACCCACTCTGATACCACAACAGCTCAAATACAAAGAAAGCTTTTTCACTCTCTTCTCCCTCAGTTACTTAACTTCCACCTCCTCTTTGACATGTGAATGAAATTTCCAGATGAACCATCACTAGGCATTATCTTCATAGTTTGTGTTTGGTTTTGTGATGAAAATATAACATACTTCCGGCAAATAAATTTGGAATTCTGTCTCACTTGGTCCAGTAACAGCAGCGCATACATGAAATCTCCCCACAGAGAAATTTTTAGAAAACTTCCACATCCACTCATAAAAAGTAAGCAGTCTAAATGAGAAATCTCTTTAAGAACTGTAATTAAGACCCTTTGAGATAGTTTTGATCTCCTACTCTACATGCAATATTCTTGAAGAAATATCTTGAATGTGTATAAGGAGTTCAATGTTTTCTGATCTTGCAGTACACATTGATCAAAATGTAGTATCTTAAAAATATATTCTGAAATTCTCAATAATACTATGTCTAGATCTTCACTTGTAAGTGTTAGGGTTTTTTCCCTAAAAGCATTTAAGTATAAAAGAATTGCTTTATTGTTCCCAACGGTAAAAAAACCCAAAACAGTACAAAAGTGGAGCTGTCTATATTAAATGAATGGCAAAACTAGTGCACAAATTTTAGTAGGTATGTTCATCAAGAACTTGAAAACTTTTGAGGACAGCCTATAAAGAAACCGTGCCAAAAATATACTAATAGCTAAAAAAATTTCCTTAAGAAAAAAAAAACACAACACTTTGGTTTGCTGTGGGTTTTTTTAAACATACAAAACCAAACAGTATGTATACTAATTACAAAAGAAATAATAAAAAACCCCTTACTTATGCAACAGTTAATTGTTCTGTAAATTACATTAACAAAAAATCTCAAAGTTTGTAAGTGCCTTCTAGTGCAATAATAATTTTTTAGAACTCTTACAAGGTAATAACTGTTTGTAGGTCTGCTAAGATCATGCACGAGTTGGAAAAATTACAATACTGTGCAAGCTTACAGTCTTGATTATAATATATTTTCAACTTAGTGTTACCCAACTATTTTTCCTACTTAGGGTTCCTGTGTCACACTGTTTAGGAAACGGTGGCCTGTTCTTGTCCCATCTAGACTGGCCTAGAATAACCTAATAATTTTCCATCCTCAGGGCTTAATTACAGAACAAGGACCACACTTTTCAGCAAGACTCTTTCATCTTCATCATAGTTAAAGTAAGGCAGAAATCACCTTTACGAGTAGCTCAGGACCGTCCAATTACTTTTTTTACAGTAATACTAGTAATAGAATGCAAAAATCAAATATATTAATGAAGGTTCTCTTCCTCTAATTCCGTACCAAAACATATTTCATGTCTCATTTTAATAAGGGCAAAGATTATTGTCATTCTGGAAAAAATTAACAAGAAAATAAAGTGAGAAATTGAAACCAACAAGCATGGAATTTCATTATTAAAGAGAAACAGCAAATATCTGAAACTGGATTAAAATACTTTGTATTCTACACCAAATCTTCATTAAACATTGCAAAATAAGCAACAAAAATATCTCTATTTTCTTCAAAATAGTTTCCCAAAGACTATAAGGAAAATGTGACATGCATTATGATGACATATGGTCAATTTTACATGAGTAAGACAGGTTATGCTTTACATCAGTGCCTCAAGGAATGCGGACTACTAATACCGCTATTACCAAGCAATTTAAATTATAGTATAATTATACAGACAGATGGATTGCAAAACCCTTCAAGTTTCTTTTCAGCATTTAAATTGGAGAGAAAGATAACCTGAGATATTTAGTTATAAAACACCTGAATAGATGAAGCTGACAAAATCTGTGAAGTAAGCTTACTGGAGACAGCTTAAGAAAATCAAAAGTAGCATTAGTGTAAGTTTCACAAATTAACATGTTCAGAAAATCAGGAAAATAAGATGTCATCATAAAGATATCATTTAATCTTTGCAGCTTCTTATTTATTTACTGAACATGTGCCACTATTATTTTCAAACAGTGCAAATTAATACAACTATTTTTCTTAAAACTTTATGCTTACTTTCTGTAATTTATAACACACTCCTCCGGAGTGCTTGGAGACTACTACATTCTTGAAAATACTGACCAAGAAATGGGTTAGAGAACCCAAAAGTGGGAAGAAAAAAAAAAAAGCCCTTTAACTGTCCCTGAGTAGTAGATAGGAATTCAATAAAACCTGACCGATTAAAATCGAAGAGTTGTTCTAGAACATCAACTAGAATATACCTAGATTCAATAACACTTGTAAGAAACAACTGCATAATGAGCGTTCACCTTATTCATTCTTCCATTTTCCTTTTGTGGTGTTTCATTTACTATCTAGGTTTCTATGATACTTGTTTTGGTAAATATCTCCATTTTGCAAATGATCTGTTAGTAAGTCTAGCAAAAATGTTTTGCCTTATTTTTTACTTGGTATTTCTTATGGAAGTTTGAGTGTGATTGCTCTAGTTAAATCCCTGACTTTTGCTAGAGTTCACTTTTTAACCTCTGCTAAATGTCAACTAATTTGAAAGAAAGAAATTACAAACAGGTACGTTCCTTAAGCTTTTACAGTTTTGTTTGGTCTTTTGATGTTTATCTTTAATTTTAGTGAAATATCCTTTTCCTGATACACTGATAAAACCAGGAACATAAATCCCTTCACGGAGTTTACACAACAATACTGAACACGCAGAAATCTTACGTTCCTAAGCTAAGCAATATGAGGATGCCTGTCAGATAATTTTACTCAACAGGTCAGCAGGCACTCATTTCTAACACTTTGTACAGTACAGCAACATTACTTCAGCAAGCTTTATCATCAAACATCCTCCACATGGCTTTTGTCAAGTAATACACATTCTCAGCAGCACACTTTAGAACACCATATTGATAAACTACAGTGCAACTGGATATGGTCATCATGTTCTTGAGAATACTAAGCTGTGTCGGCCACTTTTCCAACACTTTGCCTGAGGGCCATGAGTCGCTCTCTGTGCTGAAAGTATGAAGCAATGTACTTACACGGCAGCCAAGTTCTGCAGCAAACTTCACAGTAGTGGCCCACAGTGTGGCACCTGCTAAGAGTGCTGCAGTTTTCTTTTTGCTGTCATGTCAAGGAAGGAGAAAGGAATTGAAAGAAAACGCTATGCCCCTGGGTGTCTGTGCCAACATGGGATCAGGATTCATCACCAGAAGTACTCCAACATTCTTTAATATTGATATATCTGTAGCTGAACTCAAAAAATCTGTCTACACTCGTAAGAAGTAAATGGTGGCTTTGTGCTCTTCCTCAAGAAAAAGCATTCTATGCCCATGTGTGTAAATGCAAACATGAAAATGAACTTCAGATGCAGCCCGTGAACATCTAGGACTGTCACAACATGCAGAAAAGTTGATTTGTGTTGCTGATCTACCGATAAATGACTGTCTAGAACTGCAGCGGAAATGAACCCCAGCATTGTCTCCATGGAAACATACTTGCATGAATAAAATAAACAGGGAAAATCTGCGTTGAATGTGTATAAAAAACTACTCGCAATCGTTTTGGGTAAGAAAAAAAAAGTGAATCATACAAATTTGAACAAAATCGTGTGATGTGATATGATACAGTAAGATATGTAACTCACCACGCCTGCAAAAGAACATGACTGTATTATTGAATCTTGACAACAATTCAATATTGGGAAAAACTAAGCATTCACCTAGCATTTATGTACCCTAAAACAAATCACCAAAGTTGTGCCTCCATTTTGTAATCAGTAAGCACACAATTACAAGAAAGTTACAGGTTCAGGAAGATACAGGCTTTATCTGAAGAACTTAAAACATGTATTAGAAATTATTTCTTACACAAAAACTGATAATAAATCTACTCATACTCCTACTTCTAAACAAACACAGATAGGAGTCTACATAAATAGGTGATAAAGTTCTTAAGTCAAGACATGTTTGCATATTTAGAATTAACAAAAGTATGACAGACAAGTCAAAAGATTTGGAAATCACTAAATCACAGTACTACAATTTTCAGACTTAAAGGAAAATACAATGAATTTGCTACTTTCCTAATGCTACTGTTTGACCTTGTCTTGGAATGCCTGACAACTGAAGCAACATACAATTAATGTAAGTAAGAGTAGAATTCAAACATGGGCAAGAAATTAACACCTGAAAACTTTTTTTTAAGTTTTTTTTTCCTTTCTTTCTTACAGTCTTAACTAAGACAACTTGGATTACAGGCAGTAACATACAGTACACCTACAGTTCGGTTTCATAAGTATTTTCCAAACTAAAATGTGCAAGTTTTTAAATCCTGTCTGTAAGCAGGAAAGAACTTCTGCAGCTACTGCTTCCTGTGTACTGTGCAGTTGCCACAGAGTGTTCACTCTGACAAGAAAGGCCATATCTAAGTTTTATCTTCTTTGTAACTGTAAGGAGATTGAGGAATCTCTCTGACTATAACAGATGACACTGACAGAACGAACATGTATAAAGAATAAAACCAGGGACATTCAGGACCGCAGGAAGCAAGCATGACTGAAACTTGGTGAAGACCAGCCTGGAAAGACTGTCAAAAAACACGTAAGTTAAAGAAAGTTGTCCGAACTGAAAAAGTAAAAAGGAAAATGTCAGTACAAACTATATGAAAAAGATATTGCCATATGTTTAGCTTGCTCTATCAATTCCTGTGTTCCAAACACCCTTCCCTTCTATCTTAATACTCTGTTCTTTCATTCAGATTGTGCACAAAAAACTCAGAGGTTCTCTGTATCTCCTTGTTACCCCAGAATCTGTAAATCGTTGCTCGTGACTGATATCTCCATGTCTGCCAAGCCTTCAGTTTCTCATGCACACAAATAAAGTTCCTCACAGGTACTTAGCATATCTAACATGCATCCACAATGGCATTTTAATTTTGATCAGGAGTGCATTTTTGAAGCTCGTCTCCTTATCACAGCTACTTCTTACACTTTGGTTTCCTTTACAGGAAAAGTCTTGGCTCACGCAAATCCTTTAGGATGAAATTGAACCAGAAAGCGTGCTTGAGAAGACCACTAAATGCATTCCAAGTGCTATCGGGTATCAAGCCCAAGCTGGCTGAAGTAAAACTGAACTGTAGGTGGTGCAGATGTCAGATCCAGATGTCTGGCCTATCTTTCTATGCAGCCATTAACTTTTTGAAACCTAAAAGAATATAACAACTTTAAGATTTCTGTTTCACCACCACATGTGGTTGAATAGGTTCAAAAATTACTAGACGGAATAGCAAAATTGTTTTTTAAACCCTGCTTCCTTAAAAGCCAGGCTAAAGATCCTGGGGTTACGTATTTTTTTAAGGGTTATAAAAACAGATCAGTTTGGCCTTTTTGATATAACTCAAAGCTCATGAGCTCAGGCTACACCTTTCCTTCCTGTTGATCCTTGCTGTTCCACTCAGCTGTAAATTGAAGATGGTCATCAAAACTGAGTAATCAAGTGCAACTGCTTATTATACCAGTTATTTCAAAGTCATCTGGTTTGTATTAAGCATACAAGCCTGATCAACCACCTTGGCTTGGACGGAATTTTGACCTTGAAATATATCGGAAAGGACTGCAGCAAGATTGGAATTTTAAGTAGCCTCTGAAGCATCTAAATACTTGAGCCACCGTGATAAAGAGATAATGAAAATCCTGAATAATAGAACCATAAATAACACCTGATTCATGGGCTAAATTTAAATGAATTGTTATGAGAAAATTAAATTGCCTCAATAGCTTTGAAATAGGTTTGGAAATGAAATCTTAGCCAAACCTCTTTTAAATTCAAATGCATTTCCTATATATTTTATCAAGTATGCAAAACCAAGAGAACCATAGTAACTCTTTCAACAGAGAGTTGTGACTTAGAAGCCTGATATGACTAAGAAAATTAGTACTTGTCTTTAATTATTTGAGCATGATCTGTGCCATTTTAATATTGTAAGCAAAAACATCTGAAACACATAAAAAAGACGAAAGAGCCAGGCTCTTTTCAGTGGTGCTCTATGACAGCACTAGAGGCAGTGGGCACAGATTGAAACACACAAGGTTCCCTCTGAACATCAGGGAACACTTCTACACCCTCACTTCTGAGGGTGATACTGAAAAGCCATTTGGACATAGCCCTGGGCAACCAGCTCTAGGGGACTCTGCTAGAGGAGGGGGGGCATTGATCCAGGTAACCTCCAGAGGTCCCTGCCAACCTCAACCATTCTGTTACTCAGTGACTCAGCAAGGGAGGCATTTCTAACTGAGAAAGAGGATAGATACCTAAATGTAGCATACTTCTGTGGGAGTAAAGCAAGTATTTGGCTAGAACTTGGTATTTAGGAAAAACACAATGACATAAGCAGATATGTTGGTTTAATTACTTTACTCAGCCCAACCAAAAATACCCTGGAATACTAGTAAAATATTGCGAGATATCCCAAACTCCAGAAAATTAAGACCAAATACAAATATCCACTGATATTTCAAACAGAACAGTTCACGTTAATACTTGAGGATGATGGATACATATTTTAAGTTTCTGACAAAAAGGTTATTATCTGGCTGGGCTTTGAATTACTTCATTATTATTACTATAATTTGTTGTTTATCCTTGGAGCTAAAGGATTTGTCTATTCTTTAAAACTACTTTTAAATCAGAACCTCATTAATCATCACAAAATAGAGTGTAGTTCTGGTAAAAAAAAACAAACCACAAAACAACAGAAATTCTTGACTGACTTGGAATTACTACAGGCTAAAGCCTGAACAATTAAGCAGATTTCCATTCTGCTTTGTATACAAATATTTTTTTTAAAAAAATATAATCCATATTTGTAACAGTACAGGATAATAATGCTGTACAGATACATAACATATATGCTGTAATCTGAGAACTGTATCAGTCCTTTTATATTTTGTATTTTTTTCTGGCATTTATGATTGTCTTCTGGATATTTCTGGACTACTATTAAGACACTTGAATGTACTAAAAAACTCTTCTTTCTGTGGAACCAATAAATAGACATTATTAATAATAACATTTGTCTAAGTAAAAGTTGGCTCAATATCCTGCAATATTTATCTTTAAACTTGAATACAGTGAACAGTATTATTTTGTAGCACAAAGAAATATTCAGGCTAATTTACCCTCCTGACACTACAATTCATGCCCCACTAAACAAACTCTCTTAAAATAGCACTACAGTGGTGGATATTTTTGCTGGCCTCTCTGTATTTCTTGAATTTCATCCAGATGTCTTCTGGATATAGCTCGCTGGGCTAACTAAAGGTACAGTAGAAACACATTCTCTGAGTGACAAAGTAAGGATTGAATTGCAGTCTGAATCTCAAGAGGGGTGGTATTGCCTAAACAGTTGAAGACTAGCTGCTATGTGCAGAACTGTGAAATACAAAACACTACCCTACCTCTAAATGTCAGAGGGAATGAACATTTTTCCAGAGAATGAGCAGAAAAACTCCACAGCTACACAGTCAGTGGGTGTGGTTACTATTCAGACCTTATAACTCTTGGTCTTACTATAACCAACATTGTAACCTGCCATGTTCAGAGGAAAACACTGCTGGCAGCAGGTGTATAACCAGAACATTAACATTGTCAGCAAACTTCTATCTGCCTGCAGAAGATGAAATGAAATTTTTATGGCATGTGGGGCCAAACACAGGACCCTTACGTACAGATACTACACATGTGAAGGAACTCATTAGCAAAAAAAGAGCTAAAAAAGCTAAGTATTAACATACAAAAGACACTAATCCTTTTTTTTTTTTTTTTTTCTCTTTTGCAACAATGTTATTAAAGAAGTTTGAGTACAAAGGGATAATATTCCCTACATTAGCTGTAAGTCACAGAGACATGTTTCTGGAATACTAATAAAAGAAAATGTTGGAAAGCTTACATAATTGGAAATAAAAAAATCTATAGATCTAACTATATTTGAATATATAAATCAATGTATCTCTATATCAGTACATTAAGGTGTAGTATAGATGACAGTATGAGGAAAACAACTTGTAATTTTTACCTGCTTAAAAACAAAGGATTCAAATTCTATATATACCTCTTTCACTCACACCAGAACTGTGCCTTGAAAGTGGGTCACATGAACCAGAATGTTTCAATTATTAAGGAAGCTTACTAGGGTAAAGAAAATTTCATAATTATTCTGATATCAGTCTATGATTAAATTACTGTATTCATTTGTAAGATAGTTCAGTCAAGAAAAAATATACATACTCTATTTGATAGTCAGTAACTTTTGAGTCAATCAATCCTCCAACAGCACCGTTGTTTTCTACAGTGACATATTTTCACTGAAAACTATAAGTCGTGACAAACTAAGACAGAATATATGTTAAGAAAAAACCGAATGAAATATGACAACATGCTGAAGTGCACCAAATACAAATGCTAGCTACACAGCCCAGAACTTACTAGTTTTGAATTCCCATTTCTCTTGGAAGCAGATTCCATTCCTTTAACAGTTAAGCATGCTGGTGTGATTGGAAGAATGTTTATTTCAAGATACTAGTACCTGAGTATTATATTTTTTATGTTTTATTTAGATTTTTTAATCCTTTCCATACTTGAAGCACTGACAGTTACCGAAAGAAGAAAAATTAAATTGATATTTAACACATCGGTGTGTATGAATGTTGCGTGAGTAGGATGCAGAAATAATTCTAGAAGCACTGAGAAGCATCAGACATTTTCTTAAGTTAACATACCCTTGTACCTCTCATGTAAGGGCTGATGGCCAACAACAGGAGTTTTACTTCTCATTCCTTAAGCCTCCACATTACAACAATTATGATACCAATTAGATTCCAGTTGAAGTAACATTTGGTTCTATCTTAGCCAGATGTGCTACTTACTCAAAAGCACAATGATGCAGCATTAGGTTGTATTAGCTTGTATTTAGTTATATTTTATTTCAAATTACAAAAAAATGGTGGCGGAATATACAAAGTTGCATTATCCCACTAAAATACACATGAAGAACTGTATTTACACTAAAATGTACAGTTTTAAGAAAAAGAAGAAATTTATACACAAATTCTTTAGAGACAAGATGAGAGTTAGACCCCTCTGGCCAAGCAAGAGATGTAAAGTGAAGATGAATGTCAGCCAGCCAATGTATCTGAAAGATCTTTCACCAGCTAATCTCCTAATTTGCTACACACAGGTCAACTACAGCTCTGCTTTTTAAGGAGCAGTGTCTAGACTTGAAAATCTTATTTCTAATCCTGCCTGTGCAAAACAGGCAGGCACATCTAATTATGCAATCTGTGTATGCATATACGTATTGTATGAAATTATAACATGCTTTCCATGATCAAAATGGCATACACAGAATAGTAGGATGAGTTTTAAGGTGTTAAGATTCTGCTCTTTGGCCTCTCATTTAACTAACCCCAAATAGTACAAACATCTCTCATTTTCTTTCACTTCTCCAAACCATCAGCTTGCAAATAAGCATAACCACTGTTTACTTAAGTTTTCAGATAAATACATAAGAAGTTCAAAACAAGATGCCCTTTTTTCATCTTAAAGATCAAAAGAATGATGTATTTTGATCTAATACAGTATCAAAGACTGGGTCATCACACCTGAAAATCAGACAAAAAAGAAAAAAAGGTGCTACAGTGTTTTGATTATTTAAATATCAAACATGCTCTCCAAGAAACTCCTTCAAAAATAGGATAACAGCACTGCACCTAAACCGTCACCATTTAATAAGAAGTGATGAGGAAGTGACATAATGAGGAACAGCCCAAAGATGCAATTGCTAGTCATTAAACCTGCATTTCCTCCCCAGGCATGCTTTGAGAAGACCACAACTCCATTGTGCTGCAAGAAGTTCCCTTAAAGAGCCAGTAATCTAGCCTTAGACACACACATGGAAATACGTGATGTGTTTCAACTAGATAATGGAGTCTGAGCAAACAGGCAACAGGAGATTTGTTTAGAAGATGGGCAAGGTTTAAAGAGGTCTGTTGAATTTCTTAGGGAAAGTCATGCATTTAATTCTGTTGTCCATTATTTGCTGCACTGGGAGCTGTCACGGATAGGCCCCAGAACTTGACTCATACACACCATACCATAGGAAGTAAAATACCAGTTGCAGGGAAGTTTATAGATACTACCACTGTTGACAACTTTTCCTGCAGGTAGTAGGCAATGCCAACTTCAGTACCATCATCATACAGGTCCAAAACTATCATTATGATCCTAATTTTGAAAATAGAAATGTGTGGGTTATTTGTAATGATGTGGCAGTAGTTAAGACTGATTTTTAACTACTCCTCTTCCAACCACTGCTTGTTCTACCAAACTAACTTGCACTATCATGACAATTACTAATATCCTAAACATAACTATTTTAATGCATGTTGCTTGCAAAAATATGAAAATTCAGAAATTTCAATGTAAGTGCTTGCCAGGAAAGTGCTTGGAAAGGACAGACTTGGTCTATACCAAGCATTTAATTATTTTTTTTTTCCCCTGCTTAATCCTAGAGGTATTTCTAGCTCTCTACAAAAAAGAATACTCCATGGTTTAAAACTGACAGGTTAGAAAGAACATCGTATTGCAGCCCACTGGGTCATCAAGGTTAGTGTTACAGAAGGGTAAAGAAAAATTCTGTTTTATGAAATAGTGTTAATACTGCTAATCTGATTCATTTGCTCTTTCTCTCCCAAAGTATCTGAAAATTTATTTCTAGTAATAAAATACTTATTTGCAAAATTTAAAGCAAGACATTTAGATATATTTAAACGCTTCTTTCAAAGAAAATTTAATTTTTGGAAGACAATAGAAGAAAAACATTTGAGGAGTTGAAAAATGAAAACAAACTAGGACTTTCAGCTCATGAAAAAGTAAAAACGTACATCTGGTCAACACAATTTGGTTTTACTCTTATGATCTTCTAGTAAACAAAAAATAGTAGGTCAACAACTACCTTTACCATGCTTTTGGTTTTGTATACTAAAATATCCTGCCTGGTGATTAATTTTTAAAACCTTGATTCCACACATCCTGTGGGTTGTGTTTTTTTTAATGAAACTGAACTGTTAAGATGTCATGAAAATTAATTATATAATTACTGTATTATATGAACACATTGTAAGAGAGGTAATTTATAAATACACGAAAAGGAAGCTGGTAACCACCTTTTGCTCTGAAATTTTGTAAGGCTTACAATCACAGAGACTGGGTTTTAAGACTTGTTCTGTTAACATTCTGTATAGAGTAGTTCTGAGTGTGGATGAGCTTGTATTTTATTTATTTTGACCAAATGTGAGGAAGAAAAAAGTGTGAAACCTCTCAAATACATAGAGTAGAAATATATTATGTGTAAATTAAAACTATATACAGCTCTTCCAATCTCCTACTTTCAGAAGTTGCTCCTGTAAGTTACCAGATTAATAATTAATGGTGATAATTGAAAAAAATAATAAAACTTGTTATTATAAAAAGCAATTAAATCTTGAAGGTAAAGAAATTCTTGAAAATTTGACATATTTTAGTAAGTGATGTTTGAATACAATAAACCTCCACAACAGTTGCTGCCACTACCATCTTACCACCTGCTTATCCATTGTAAACATTATAATGCCATTACCTTTTGATTTACTGACGTTTCCAAACAATTGATTAGGACAAAAATTTCCATCCTGTTCCTAAGTGGTCTAATAGGACCCAAAATACATGATATTTTTGATTTGGCTAATATCATATCTGTAATAGTATATATTGTGCAATGTATATTTCAATAAAATAGCATTTATTCCCTAATAAAATGCAAATGCTTCATCCATCTATATTAAATTCAACCATTTCTATAGTCAGAAAGTACCAATTAGTTGCAAAAATCTAAAACTTAATGGTTATATTCTTGCCTGAAAAGACTGTGAAAATGAACTGTAGAAAATAGGTCTGGAGGGAATCTTAGCAATTAATTTGGTCCATTCTTCTGCCCAGACAATCATCAAGCAGAAAAGAAGGCTATGTACCACATCCCAGTAGTGCAGCACAAGCAAAACAATTCCGCAGTGCCAACTGCAGTGAATTTTTCATATTTAAATAAATTTGATAACTGTTCAAATATTCTGCATTTCTTTGAAGTTTTGTTACAATTTGAATTACGTAGATATTTGAGGAACTTTAATAATTCAATGCTTGAACAATTTAAATCCTTCAAAATTGTAAAAATATAACAAATTCAAAGTGCAGAAGAAAGACAGGACAAAAGGAGTAGTTAGGAAGAACTGAGAAATGGCTGCCAATGAATAGTTAATTTTGACAGGGATATCACCAAGACCTGTTTTTCAAGTGTAAGGATCAAGGGAAAACAATAAGAGTGACAAAGATCTGACTATAAAAACACAATAGTAAATTAACAGAACTTAAAAAATCCTTATAGGTGAACTAAGGCAAGTGTTGTGAGAAGTTGTAGTATCTCTCATGAGGCACACCTTGCTGCTAGCAACTGAAAAAAATTGCTTAAGAGGTACAGAGTCAGAGTCACCAAAGGAGATTATACAAACAGCTATAATCCAAAACAAAATCACAAATATTCATAGTTTCCATGTCCCTACATGATTGTTCCTTCACGAAGATGACAGACACACACGGAGAAAAAAAACTACATACCAACAGTTTTTTTTCTTTAATGTGAGTTTCTGAACAGCACATTTCCAAAATTTTGAATTTTATCTTATCAAAACAAATACAGAACTCCTGGGGCTAAATTATTCCTGGTTTTGTTTGTTGTGTTAGCAGTAATGTAACTCACTACCTCAGTATTTTCTTGCATGATTTTGTTACTTCCTACTCACAAAACAAGTCTTCACACGGAGAAGTTAACTTTAAATCTATATGGACACACACACATGCATACATACAGTATTACATTCATGTTTATATTAGTGCTTAACCCAGAGCATGTTAAAAAACATTGCCTTCTCAACCTTAACATTCACAAAACTCCACTGCCATAACAGCTTTTGTATGTTTGTTTTTTCTACAAATGTCAAGTTATTCCTCATTATGATCTTACTTCTTTTACACAAGAAATGTTTCCAGCTCAGCTAAAAAAAATTTATTCTTAAAATCAGTTACAAAAATGTTACTCATATTAACTGCCTTTTCCCTCCTCTCTTGCAGATTTTTAACAGTGCACATTTTTTACTGAAAACCAGGTGACAGGTATCATGAGAGCTGTAATTCACTTTAATTATACTTAATTCTTCATCAGAATCTTTATATAGACTGACAATAGCAGCAATTTCTGAAAGATTCTTCTACCAACCATTTAATCCTAGACTTCTTTGGCCCCAATGTAGAAACCTCTATTTTCTACTAGTTTTTCTATAAGTAAATCTATTTTAATGGAAAAGAAAGTTTAAGCAAACTCTATGAATGAACTTGTGAAATTGAAAAAGTAATAAGGCTTATAACCCATCTGTAAGGAAACTAGAGAAGAGGATAAGGAACCTTCATCATAACTAGAAATACTCAGCTCCAAGTTTCTAATCAGCAGGTCTGAGCATCCCGTTCAAATACTTGCATATTGCACAACAACAAAAACATGGCACAACAGTCATCTGATAAAGCTACTGAGAGAAACTTTATCTTGGTTCATTGTCATCCTTGGAAGACCATTACCACACCGGTAAGTAATTTTTCAAGAACTGAAAAACAATCCAGAAAGAGTCATGAACCTGTAATTTTAAAGCAATCCTAGGAAAGTAAGGTCAGAGATTTTCCATTCCCAGGTTTTGCCATCACTTACAAAAATTGACAGATACTGATGTTAGAGATATATATTACATGGACACTAACTCATAGCAGAATAAATATTTAATTATTGCTTATGCTCCTTTAAAATATTCAGTTTTATACATACAGTAGAAAAATACCGGATTGAGGAACCCTTTGACTACCCTTTCCTTTCCAGAAAAAAGTGCAGCCTCATGGTTGCTTTTGTTGTAAATGTAGAATCAAACTCTCTCAGATGTGATAAAGAAGTGGAGCCTGTTTTGGTTTTTTTCAGTTGATTACTACAGAAATAATCCTACTAAAATAAAAAAAAAATAAAAAATGGCTATCAGGGAGATCAGATAAAATACCCACATTCCAGAATCTTGTCAATCTAAAACCGCTTTTCTTCAAAGAATTTGTGCAAACTCTTCCACGTTGCAGAAGAAAAAGGCTAATTTTATTCATTTCCAAAACAAAAAGGTTAATTTTTCATTTTAATCTAACCTATTTTTTCTGTCCTCTTTCTCTACTTCTCAAAGTAACTTCAAAAAACTAAAAAACTACATATTTATTCTAAGTAGTATTCTCTGGTGCAGTAGATAAGAAGGGAAAAATGTGAGGTATTCTAGGCTACTACACAAGCACTTATGCTGCAAGGGGACTATTCCAGGTTTATCATTGAAATATAACAATAAAATGCAATTGTGAAGAGAAAAACTATGGCAGAGAAAGTTCACCAGAAAATGAATGTAGGAAATTCAGTTATTAATGACATGCACATACCAATCCATAAAAATGGATGCAGGTACAGATAACTACAGAAAGACATAAAAGTATATATATTTTTATATATATATTTTTAGACATTTTTAGAAAAATAGTATTTGTTAGTTTTGCTACTATTGCTACTAAATGATGCATCTCATCTGGATTTACTAGACTTTAAATACAGACTCTCTAGTACAGTATTCCTAAGCCAGTTTTTTCATCTTTTCATTTTCTACTTGCCATCCATTTCAGGTGAAAATCACTTCAGTAAAACAGTTAATTGCTTCTGCTTAGCAATGTCAAACAGCTTGCCTCAGGTTATGGCAGTGTCTCGAATTAAGATGGAAAAAAGTTCTCTCATTATCTTTCTCCCTTTCAAGTATCCTTTCATCTTATCCTCTTGAATGGTGTCCAAAGTTATGTTTTCCCCATTGCTTTTTCATTTCTACTGTTTTCTTCCATTTATAGTTTTCCTTCTTGTCTTCCCCACAATCCTTCACCTTCAGTCTCAGTTTTGAATGTTAAAAGTTTACAATGGCTGAGGAGGAAACCTAGACTATGTTGCAATCCAATTGTTCAGTCCACAGCATTTTCAATACCAGTCATAAATCTTTTTGTCTTTCTATTTTCTCTTCACAAAAAGCCACTATGGTAAAAATTTTTCTATATCTCAAAATGGAGAAACAAAGGACTGTTTTGAGACTGCTAACTACATACTGCATTCTTGAAATCTCAAAAAGTCTTAGAATAAAACTATCACTCATTTCCATATCCATATTTTCCATAGTCTTGCCTTAATTTTCATCTCTTGGCAACGAAATTCTTAAACCATGTCCTGCTTATTAAAAAGATAAAGCACAGGCTGACAAATGAGAGAATGAAAACTTTCAGTGACTCCTGCTGCTGGGTTCTCAAATTTGAAAGCATCAGTGAAGCAGCCAATCCTTTTGAGCCTCCTTTCATTTTTATCATAAAGCTATACTTGTCTGTTGGAAGGACTCAAGAACAGTTTTCAACTTTCTGTTTAAGTAGAACTCTCTTCTGGACTGATGTGCACATGTTAGACCCCCTTCAGCTAGATAGCACTGCATGACTGCAATCTTTTGTCAAATAGGTGTGATTTTTTTTTTTTTTTTTTTCAGCTTTATACAAGAACTGTATTTTAACACTCAAACACAGACACGAAGTATGAGCAGATCCATCATAGAACTGTATTTGTGAAATGTAGTAATAAAAATACAAACAATTACACAAACAAAAGTTTTCCAATGCAACTGTTCAACAGGTTGGCTAAATACACACTTTCCCTGCCCTCATCACCTAATCTCAGATGAGCACTATTCTTTATTTTGACACCACTTACTAAGATTGAGGTTTTGGTTCACTCAGAATGCCCTTACAAAAGCAAAATTCTAAACGTCTTCTGTAAAAGCTGATGAGAGGCCAAGCCTCCTTGAATGGGCACACAAACTTTTTCATTTTTATGTTTGACAAATCTGTGTGTATTTTGTTTGCAGCAGTTCAATTAATCCAAAATATTATTTGCTTAAAAATATTACCACTAGAATAAATCACAAATTACAAATGGTTTTAACTATTATATTACTTGAAACAGGCATTTGAAACATTATTATATCTTAGTTTTATATTTTAATTTTGTACTCTCGTGGCACACTTACAAAGCAGAACTCAGCTCATGCAACTGTCATTTAATATTATTTAAACGTATTATCCAGCTCTTGAAAAAAAATAAAAATAGCTGAAATAATTTGATAAGCATAATAGCACTTCCTTATTACATTCTGCAAAGGGGTCTCTTTAAGTAAAAGAGAAACAATATCCAAGAGATTTCAAATTTTTTTGCAATTAATAAGGTCATAAATTCAGATAAATATAACTGACAAAGGTATTAGACTTGAAAGTATAATTCTAACTATTTATAGATTAGCAGTTAGATTTAACTGATACACAAGGAAATAATGCTGATGTTATTTATCTGATGTTAAGCTTAGTTAATAATTACTCAAGTCCTCTAGTACAATTGAGAAGTAAATTTACTTCAAAATGCGATGCCAGTGGAATAAAACTCTCAACCTACCACAGACAAGTATTTTCCTATTAATTTTCTTTAGTATAGGTTTTGGTGATTTGACATACAATGTTTGGAAAAAATGCATCATTCTTCAACATTTACATATATCATTGTATTAAGTTTATTATTTACACTAAACAGAGGTAATGAGGCAATGAAACATTTCTGTTTCAGTATGCTTTCTAATTAGACAAAAAAGCTTGATGAGTCATATCAAAGCAATTTTTTCAAAGTCCTGGAAGCATTTAGATTATATTGTAAATTATTAACTTGTAGTTGTTTTTTTAAAAAAAATGTATTAAATATCTATTTAGTGTATATTTAGTCTAAATGTACAGGCCTGCATATACTATATATTTTGGCACTATATTTATATAGTCCATAAAGTCTGTAATTATATATGTGTATAAAGTGTACACCTAGAAATTAAGAATAACATCAGCACTGACTCATCAAATAAACGTAGTCACTAGAAACACCTATAAAAGACTCGTTTCTAGTGATTTACACAGCATCATATAGAACATACAGGATCACATAGGAGCAACCTCAGAGGGACAGACAGAATTTAATTTCAGTTGCAGTCACATGTGAACGTAATTACTGTGTTCGGCATCATGGAAGCTCCAACTGCTTGAATGAAAAAGGCTGGTTTGGTTCTTCCATTTTGGCGTTCAAAACAAACAATTTTAGGAGGTTGCTATAGAACACATGTTGCTCTTTTAAATTTATTTATTTTTTTAAGATAGAGTGCATGGCCCGATGTTGTTGATCTGTCTCAGAAAGGTTATGTTTTCACTTTCTTCAAAACATTTCAGAGGTCTAATCAGCCAGATGGGCAAAGCCACTTTCAAAAAACTTGGGGCATCTAACATAAGAGGGATTATAGGACAGCTGAGAACAGCGGAGGAAGTGAAGCAGAGGGAGCAAATACTGAGCCAGTACATGCATAGGAAGTTCTTCTACCTAATGTAACTGAGTACGTCTTGTTTGTAACTCTATTATGTTGCAAAGAGGAGGAGATAAAATTCAGTAATAGTTTTAAGCCCTGTCATCATTTAAGGAGGCTAGGTTAACAGGATCAAAATACATTTCTTGGACTTATTAACTCCTCCTTGCTTCCAAATGAAGTCTGGCTATGTGTGAAGTCTGTTACAGTCACAGATTATTGCTTATATTCTCTCATAAAATCTGTCTTTACTCTCCTTTTCCCACTGAGATGATATTCACATTCTACATTCTTGAACCCCAGCTGTTCTACATGGACATAGATCAGGATGTACGTGAGGAAAATCATCTAGATTTGAACTGCACAGTGAGAACTAACAGCAAAAAGTACATAGGAATGAACTTCAGCTATTCTTCAGAATTCAGAGGACTGAGGGTGAGTACTTTGTAACTCAAGGCAAAGCAATAAAGAAACAAATGAGCAAGCACGGTTAACAGCGGAACAATAAATACACCTGGTGTGTCAGACACAGTGCGAACATGGCTGATAATTTAACACCATGAAGGGCGACGACAAACCTGCGGTGGTGCAGTGAAACACTAAGTTCCAAAGCGATTTAGTGCTAGCAACACCAGAGAGCTTTAACAGCTGACAAAAGATAATAAAGGAAAAGCACAAATAGTGTCACAGATTTCATAATACTCAAAGACATAAGGCCATAAGGAGTCTAAACATGTAGATACTGCATCACTCTTAGTGTTGGCTTATTCTCCACCCTTTCAAGCAGTAGCTTGGCTGGCAGATAGAAAAAAAAATTAATTAAGGACAGGCTATCTAAAAAAAAGAAAAACTTCAAAGTAAGCTACGACAATTCAAAAAAAATCGATTCCTGTGCCTAGATTCATACTTTAAAGAAATATAAATCCCTAACCCATTCTATTACAATGTAGGATAAAAATTAAATTAAGCGATTTTGGTAGTCTCTGAACTACTTAAATGCTGATCTCTGTTGAAGAGTTGGATTATTATCAAAATGTGAATCTCACAAAGGTTAGTATTTTATACCTCTAGGAGTAGCATCTCAGGCTAGGACTGAGACAAACAGCCTAGAAATAAAATCAAAAGACATCCTAAAAAGTGTTCATTACTGCTAACCTGGTTTCATTAACTACTTCTGCCCTTCATCCATTAAAACTACAGATCTGAAAGACCACATTTTTCCATTCTATTATGGGAAAAAAAGGGAAAAAATAAGGGGGGAAACAACAATTAAAACTAATTCAGTAAATCAAGTAATGGCAGTAAAGGCACACAGTACTAACATTTATCAAATCATTATTACCTGTGATAAATTATATTTACCAAATAACATTTCAAAAGAAGTTTGTTGATGAAACGGCACGTACATAAATTCATACATGAAGAATTCTCATAATACTGCGGGAATTTTCTGAAATATTTCAAATTGCAATTTTCTAAATTGCAAAATGTTCTCTTACCTACATAATCTTTGTCAAGGAAAACAAGAAAACCAACCTCCGAGACTTTAACACATTGGCAATAAAGCTTTGAAAGAGCAAAATTATTTAAATGGCATTATCTGCTATTTGTCTTATTCTATATTGCAATTTTTCCCCACTGAGTGCTAATAAGTGCTTGCTGTTGAAGAGGTTTACATTTAACATCTGTCACTTGTATCCAGAAGTAGCACCTACAGGGAACTGTCAAATAGATTGTTATTCTCCTCTGTAGCACCAGCAAATCTGTCTCACATCATTTACACACAGATAGTTACAGGCATTCATCATTTCATTATGCTGACTGCCTCACTATTCTAATGTATAATGTCTCTTTAATGAGCCTCAAAAAATACAATATTCCATGATTTATGACTGCTTAACTGAGAAATTATACAGATTGACAAAAACCCATCATAAAGCATTTTTTGTGTTCCCACTACCTTGCACCTTAAATTTAACAAGGACTCTCGAGTTAATTTCATTATTTGTTTCTTTCACAAAAGAAATTATCAAATTTTAACACACTAGACTTCATGGTCACTGCTGTTCTAATAAGTATACTTTCACTCCAATGAGAAAGCAGTATAGAATTTGACAAATTAAAATCGACCAGTTTTTGTGAAAGAATTAAATGTTTTGGACAATCTGTTTCAATATTATTATATGTAAATTACTGCATACTTCCTCCCTTATCATGTGGAATACTGCTGCACCAGTCATGCACAAGTGACTCATAAATGAGTCAATTTACATGTTCAAGTAAATTGAACTATGCTTTATTGTATGAACTTCAATTATTTCATACACAAATGCTTACCACTTAAAAACAGCTCTGCCATTAAAAGCATGCTGAAGTAGCACAAACATACCTAAAACACCGAACAGAAAGCTGACAACAAGAGGCAAATGCTTAATTCACTTGACTGCACTTAGGAGTGCAGTTGGCAGCATTTGGAATTCAGTTCCTCCAGCTACATTTCCATGTGTTTATAAACAATAATAGAGTTCCACCAGGGGCATCGGCTTTTGACTATCCAAGCTGAAAAGGATTGCAAACAGTGCTCATTGTAGCCATTGGAAGCAAGGATTTTCACCGGGCATGAGAAAACATGATACTTTGTTTCTGATAAATTTACACCTGGTAGTTGATAACTCTTAGTTAAGCTCTGCCATACCAAAGCTAACTAACTTTTTACTCCCCTGACCAATATAGTTTGAACTTATGCTACAGTCAATCATGACTCCCTTTCCTCCATTCAGCCATTCATTTCCACAGAAGTTTTAGAAACATGGTATTGAGACCTTTCCCTATCTTTCAAAATGCCACCCCTTCCAGAAGTTTCAAATGTAATGAGTGTAGATGTAGACAAATCAGCACTAACATAACCTTACACTGCCTGATCTCATAGGTGTCATTTCCTATTTCCAAATCATGAAGCCAGGCTAAAAAGATTATCCATTCAAAGCAGTAGGAATGTAAAGCAACTGATGTCCATCTACAATCCCTAGATCCCTGCAAAAGTCAACTTTAAGCAAAAAAATCATACAAAACAACTTAAAATACTACTGCTTATTTAAGAGCCTTTTCAGTAGATGCAGATATATTATATGACAGAAAATAAAGTGCTGAAATTACACTAGTATATTTTTGAGCCTGACACTGTTAAATGCTCAATAGAAAAAAAAATCCTGGTTTTGTCATTTTGGACCCATATTTTAGTTCCTTTGCACTGACTATTCCAGTTAACATCAATGTCTAAAATTCATTGGTTTCAAGGAGTCAAGCTTCTGAAAAATACAGGTATATTATCCCCTAAACAACACAATGAATTTCTATCATCTATGAGAATTTGCATGTCTACACCTTTTCACCATATAAAATGACACCTTATCAAATCAGCCAGTACAAAATTCTCTTAATTTATTTTTTCAGTTAATAAATCAAAAAACCTCCATGGTGTCATTTTGTATGCCATTCTGACCATCTCAGAATTACCCTTCTGCATCCCTTGATTTTAACTGTGAGGCAGAAAATGAGGAGAAAACAACAGACAACTAAAAGACTCTATGTCTGATAGTGTTGATGTTGTAAGGCTGTGCTATCTTAAAACACTAATTTAAAAGCCAGAAAAGGTGATAGTGTTTGTTATAACTTCACTGTTACAGTTACCATGGTGCACAGTCACCATTTCTGAAAGCTGGCTAACAGTGTCTGTGACTCTTGATTTTCATAATCTTTCTCAACCTGAACTTCAGAAAAAACAGTGGGGGAACATCTGTCAGAAGACGCTTTAAGCCTCTGCATTATTCTTTCTTATGCGAGCACATAAGCATATGACAGTGTTTCTCAGGCAGAATACTAGATTATCAATTTTCTTTGTAAGACTACTAAGTTACTCAGGAACTCAACAAAATTTTACATGATGTGTTTCACATTGATTGAGCTTACTTACAGGACAGTGGTGCTGCAAGTAGATTCAATACTTCAGTAAGTGCAGTCTGAACACCGAAAGAAAATCCAGGGCGTGTTCTGTTCTTGTGATCAATTTTCTGTCTTTCTGTAGATAAACCTAGGAAGTAACCAGTGGAGAGTAAGTACAAATAAACAAAGAAAATAATATAAACCAAATTATTAGAATGAAAAATAATATGTTGAGTGATAATTCACTGCAAAGTCTGTACCATTACTCATCAATATGCACATTATAGAAGACAAAAGTTTAAAACAAAATGACCACAGAGGAAAGCGGTCCAGCCTTCCAAAATAGCACAACCAGGTTTCTACTCATCCTGTAGAACAACAGTAGCATATAGAATATATGAAATTAATAGTCACGTTTATTTTACCAGTAGAGTTAATTCATCATTTTTGGGGGTTCTTCAGTAGAAACAAGAAGTAGCTTTTATTCCTTCTCCTAGCTCTTATCCACATACTTGGAAGACTTCTACAGAAAGTGACTCAAGAAGTGATAGGAATAAAGCTTAAAGAGGGCCTGTTTACAAGTCTTATAGGAAGCATATTTCAGCTGTATCTTGCTTCACACATCTAAACCAGTATTGAAAAATGCCAGTTAAATCTCTCTTTAAGAGAGCTGAAGTCAAAGCTGGACTATCCTCCAGATAAAAAACAAAAAAAATCAACTCCACGGAGTTAACCATTCTTACTTTTGAAAGACCTTTTTCATATCTCTTGCATCCAGACTTTGTTGCAAATCAAACCCCACTACTTCTTGTCATACCTAAACCAGAGACAACAGTTTATGCTGACCTCCTTTTGCAACAATTTTACATATACCTATCTTCATTCTTCTCATTTCCTAGGTTAAACAAACCTGGTTTTAACTCTTCTTTCAATGCCTTTAAAAATGTCATGTATTATCAATAAATAGGTACATTGTATTGGTTGTCCATTATGAAAACTTAGACAACTTAAGCCTACAAGTTGTTTCACTGGATGTTACACATTACACTCCTAAAAATCTGTGGAGAAAGAGCTCTAGTGAATCTTGTTCTATCAGTTTCAGATACTCTATCCCTTGTGCGTCTGCCACAGACTATCAACCCAGTAAACAGGTAGATAGAAAATAGTATGTTAAGCCTCAAATTATAACGGGTGAGAGAGGCATGAAATGGTTTCAGGTTTGCCAAATATCTGCCGGGCACTTTAACACTTCTTGAGTTCTGCTACTGGTGACACGAAGGGAGGGCAACCACTTCTGTAAAAAAGCAGAAAGTCTGGAAACAGCTACCTATGTAACCACATGCCACGGGGAATATACTGTAGCCATATTCTTTCCTGAAGTATTCCAGGAGATTCGCCATCTTGTACTTGTGCAGTTAATTATTCCTACATAGTGTATGTGCTTGTTCTTAACAAACTGTATGTCTATTATTTCTGGAATTTACTGTGATTATTTTTAACTTGAGTTGTGTCTTCTAGTAAGACTGCAGCAAGAGTAACCTCTATTACTGAAACTACCAACTAAGTTTCAAGTAACCTTAGACCCACCACAGACTGATGTACTTCCACTCCTCCCCTCATCACTGGTTACTGGGGAAAAGAGTGACTGTAAATACACTTTTTTTTCTTTTAGCCAAAATTTTATATCGCTTTAGACCAGTCCTATCTAGACCACAGCTTCCCAGCTTGCTTAAGAGAATGCCATGTAGGATTATCAAAACTGCAGTTTACTGAATTCAAGTTATATCATATCTCTTCAACCCCTTCAGGCTTGCTGCGATTTTTAAAAGAGATAGGGTAGGTCTGTCTTGTTCCCTGTAAATCTATGCTAGCTGTTCATTCTCACCATCTCTAACAAACGCTCTGAAAGACCAGTTTGATAATTTAAGATCCCTCATGGAAATTTAGTTAAGAGAACTATCTACAACTCTTTGGATATTTCTAGAGGCCTTACTGTCAGCCCTGTTATGAGCTTTTGAAATTCCATCATCCTTCAGTTCTCAAAAATGTTGTTACAATACATCATGTAAAGATTTGGTTTTTCCATGCATGCATATATTCCAGGTTTACAAATCCATACAGATAGTCTCTGCACAAAACCAAGACCTGAACCAAGTTATTTGTTTCAAGTTGAAAGAGACTTGTATTTAGGTAATTTGTACTGATTTTCCTAAGAGAAGGAATAACTTTCTGTGTAATTATTTTAATAGTTAAAGTCTCTGCATTCTAACTTCTTGCTCATCCTAGGTTCCAGTACCAGCCTCTACATTTTCTACTGCCTTCTATACATGGCTTATCTCACACAAAGATGCTCACAGAACACAAGACAGGTAATTAACTGTATATGTTCAATTTTTCTGGTTTTATGCAATTGTACATAGATTTGTCCCACCATTTTTACTCTGATCTTTCAGTTAAGATTTCTTTTGAGTAACGGTATCTGTAGTCGTATAGCTTGCAGTAATTTCCATGTGCAGAATGGGTTTTCCTATTTTTTCATTATGTTTAAAAAAGAAAATGCTGTCTCTAACGTTTTTAGATACAAATGATTTTCAGAATGGATGCTCCTGTTTTGGGACACCTATGCTACATTACCAGATCAAGCTCTTTAAATAGAGAGGCATATTAATCACACTACTGAAGTACTTTACTTGAAGGAACAAACACTTTTAAAAGACAAAACCTGATTAATTAATCTGAGACTGCTCAGAGCAAGTGTCTCACTTCCCTAGGTTCAGCTGTGCCAGCTCACAGGTGAGATAATAGAGGCAGGTCTCAGTTAGCTACATGTGTCTGCATGTGTGCACAAAGATCTCTCTGACATAGCCTACCCTTCACTTAACATACTGAGCTTAATAGTGTTTAGTGTTCCTTTATGCTATCACAGAAACTGGTGAAGGATGTGGGCATTGATCTAGCTACCTTGCATACAAATTAATGAACTATATGTTCATAGCAACAAATCAATTTATTTGCCTTCATTACCTGTATTTTTTCAGATTCTCTACTACTCTAATTCAGTTTTGCCCTTCTTTTTCCTTCACAACACTTGGCCCTCTATAGTCCATCGGCTTAGTTTGCTTTCTTTAATATTAGGATAGAAATTAGGGACTGCAACTTTCCACAAACCTTAGTATGTACCATATACTTCTACTACAGGGTTATAAGCAAATGTCAAACAAAAATACACTGAAGTCCACCTTCCCGCTCTCTGCTCTCACCCCACACCTCATGCAGCCTTCTGCTTAAACAAGGCCTTGAAGACAGTAGTCCCATTGGCATATAAAAACAGTAAAAATCATCAGCTATCCCTGGCAGGAAGAGTATGTTAACATCCTTATCACATTATAAGTACTAGATTTTATTTTTTTTTTTAACTTTCTTTGGCTTCTCTGCTCTGTAATACGCTACCCTTAACATATAAAATGACACTAAAAAAAGCAGTTCAGCCCTGTAATTCTACTACTTCCTTGATAATAGCACCCCAGATAAAGAATATCTATCAAAATAGTGTCAGCAAATTATCTGTTCATTCCAGTCTTCTTTTTTGCTTTATTTTTTCTTATCTTCCAGCAGCACATGCCTGGGCTTCTACCCAGCATCCCTCACAAAGCTCACAGATAAATAAAATAAAAAAATAAAACACAAACTAAAAAACCCTACCAAAAAAAAACCCCAAAACACACACCACCAATAATTTTTTTTAAAAAAACAACCAAATGCTTTGCCCTTCAGAAGGCTGAGCTTTTTTAAACTCTCCTTTATTTCTCTTTCTATGACAAAGCAGTAACCTGCCTAGAAACCTTTACCATTTGTTAAAACCCTTCCAGTGTGAAAACTGGAGACTCACCTCCACTTCGTCTGCATTTTGCTCCATGGCCTCCCTCGGCCCAGCTACTCTTTCTCCCGACAGTGGTGGCTGGCTCCACACAGGCCCTCATGACCTTCTCCCTCCTTATGCATAATTTATGCCTAACTACAGGATGCCTCTCTTAAACTACGCAGTTTAAGGCTGGAAAAAAAAAATCCTTAAAGGTCGAACAGTTCCAAGGCCTACAAAAAGCTTCTGAAAACCTTCCTACTTCTTGAGTGACACCTAAGCCTCAGCGAGAAAATTAAGAAGCGCACAACCAGCAGCCGACACTGCCAGCCTCAGTGGCATCCACTGTGTGACAACGCTGCGTGCCAGGCAACCAGCCCAAAACTTCCACACGTAACTGACACGGCGACCCCATCCTCCTCCCACCCCACCGCCAGGTAACCAACACATGCCGACAGGAAGCTGGCAGCCGCCCTCCCGCCCGGGGCTGCCCGCCCCATTCCCCGGTGTTTTAGCGGGCTCCTGATCCCGCGAGAAGCGGCGGGGCCCGGGACGCTGTCGAGGGGACGCTGCCTGCGCCCCGTGGCCGTCGGCGCGGCAGCTGATGGGGGAGTGTAGGTCAGCTCCACGCCTGCGTCCTCCGGTGAACGGCTGCCTACCAAGCCGCAGGCGCTGAAAGGACGGGCACGGCGGCAACGGCCGGCAGGATCACAGTAGTGGTGCGGTGGCCGTGGTGGGACTCGGCGGGGCTGCCTGGAGCTGCACAGCTGCGACAAGGAGGCGGCTCCAGGGCGGCTGTCCCCACTGTTTTGTAGGGCTGGCGGCCTAGTGACAAGCAATGGGCAATGAGGCAGCCCACGTCTTTTCTCCCTTTGGTTTTCACCAGTAAGGCTTTGCCTCAAGCCTCCCGGGTCCCAGAGCCTCCTGAGAGTCTGTGGGCATGAAGGAGGACCCACAGGAGAGGAAGGCGGAGTGGACCACTTAACCTGCTTGGACATACACATGTCTATGGGCCCAGGGGGTAGGCATCTCCAGAGGTGGTCATGGAGCTGGTGGATGTCACTGCAAGGCTGCTGCCTGTGGTTCTTGAAATGTCTGTGATGACTTGAAGGCAGCTGCAGTCATGCCCCTCTTCAAGACAAGCAGAAAGCAGGATCTAGGGAATGACAGGCTGGTCAGCCTTAACTCAGTCCTTAGTAAGGCTGTGAACCAGATCTTTTGAAGTGATCTCTTGCCCAAGCAGCAAGCAGAGGCAGATCACACCAGAGCAACCCCACTGCTCTCTGTGGTGACATGACTGGTACCTGTGGATGTGGGGAAGGCAGTGGATGTTGGTGCATCATTATTTTAGCAAGGTGTTTGGCACAGTCTCCCATAGTCTTATTACCAAAATGGTAAGAAGAGGGCTGGACAAGTGGGTTAAAAGGTGGATGGAAAATTGGCTGGACTGCCAAGCCTCAGACAATTGAGATCAATGGTGCAAAGTCCAGCTGGCAGCTTCATTTACAACATGGATGACAGAGAGGACCCTCAGAAAGCCTGCAGATCACACTGAACTGGAGGAAGCAGTTGATGCACTGGATGGCAGGGCTGCTAGTTAGTAGAACTGGAACAGACCAGAGAAATAGGCTGACCAGAAGTTCATGGAGTGCAACAAGAACAAGTTCAAGGCCTTGTGTCTGGAATGGAAACACCCCATGCAGCAGATAGAGGCAGGGTGGGGGCCAACTGACTGGCAAGCAGCTCTGCAAAGAAGGTCCCAGTGCAAAAGTTGATCATAAGCCAGCAGTTGCGCCTGTGTGGTGTAGGCCAACTGTATTTTATTATGTATTAACAAGAGTGTAGGCAGCATATCCAGAATCATGATCCTTCCTCTGTGCTTCGTACTTGTAAGACCACATCTGGAGCACTATGCCCACTTTTGGCATCCCTTGTACATGCACAGTATCAGCATACCGAGTGACACCAGCAAAAGGTCAACAAGATGGGCAGGGGACTGAAAAGCATGCTGTACAAGGAGAGGCTGAGAGAACTGGGCATGTTCAGCTTGGAGAAGCAAAAGCCAAGAGATGTTATTGCTATGTACAACTACTAAATCAGAAGAGACAAAGAAGCTTATGTCAGACTTCAATCAGAGGTGCATGGAAACATGAGAAATTCAACTGGATACTCAGGCAGGGGGGAGGTGTGTGAAATTAGCATGATGGTGGTTAAATACATCAAGAGGTTGCCCAGAAAGGTGGTAGAATCCATTCTGTGGATGTTTAAGACTTGAAACAGCCCCAATCAGCTAGATGTCAGTGTACCTGTCTTGACTAGGAAGTTGAACTAGATGGCCTCTGGATGTCCTTTCTGACCTAAATAATAATTCTGTAGTAAAACCTAAAATTATAGTGAGTGTTTATTCAGAGAGTTTTTGAAAATTTGAATTATTTTTTTAACTGTATAACATAGCTATTTATCATATTTTAAATATATGGAAAAAACTAACTTCCTTTTCAAGTAGGTATTGCTATCTGAAACAGACATATGCACAGTAAGGACGAATACTGTTTTGCAAAAAGCAGATGCAAAGTATAAGAAACTTTGTGTCACATGAAGTTTGAGAATGGTTGCTATATATTGCCTAGCACAATGCCAAAAGAAATTGCATAGATTTCTTAGAAATACCTACTTTGATGGTTTCTCACCATTTTTTCAATTATTTCCCAAGCAGATAATTAAGGCAACCTTCAGATGCATTTCTTTCGGTTATGGATGTATCATTTATAGTGTAAGTAACACATTTTTTGGAGTTTTATATATATGAGATTATTATATTTATTGTTACTATCATTTTTTGCCTTTTAAAATATGGAAGACAATTTCCCTTTCTACAAGTACAAATACAGATCTCTTGTACAGTGTATATTATGGAAAATGCAGCCTCTGTTGAAAAACTATGTCCAATTACAATCTCAAAAATATGAGGCTTATTTCCAATAAGACCTCTGAGAAAATTACTGTGAAGAAGCATGAAACTGAAAAAAATTGTCATCTTGAGATGAAAATTAGTGTGCAAGCTTGCTATTTGAAAATACCAAGCTACTTTATTTATGAAGACGATAATAATGTCTTTACCGCTGCATAACTAAATGTCACACTTCCTAAAAATATGGCTTTGAGAGCAAGAAGTATTAAAAACTTGACTCTGAAATTGCCAAAAGGAAGAAAGAAATTGCACCAGCTTTGATACATATATGTTAATATGTTACATATGGTCTATGGAAGCTCATATACCTCACAATTGAGTACTATAAAAATACGGTGTTGCAATTCATGCTGCCTTGCAAGAGAGTTAGAGCAATAGCTATTTAATCAATACCTTATTAGAAGCATGGTATGAGAAAAGGACATGCAAAAAAGGCTTGCTACCCAATGCCCCAAAGAAATTGGAACAATACTTACTTTTAAATGCTAAGAGCTTACTGAAGCTAAAAATGTTTCTCTAAATTAATTCTTCTTTTATGAAAAAAGGAGGAAAGTTTCTAGTCTTTTCTTTCCCTTGTAAACTGTAGTTTTTTAATAAAATCCATATATGACACCTATAAATTCTGAAAAAAGACTTTGCTTTAATCTAACTTTAAAATTTGGTCTAGTTTTTACCATGTGTATTCTTTAATACTCAAGAAATTCCAAGAAGCTCTGGCAGAATGAGAAAATACACCTTAATAGATAGGAAAAAAGAAGTACTGCAAATTATGATAACAAAGGATTTATTTTTTTAGGTACACATGTCTATAAAAACTGCCTAAATGTGTAGTTTGTATGTTTTAACGTTCATTGTATTGTGTCAACTGAACGTGATTTACACTTTTAATATACTTACTGTATCTGAACTGTGCAATCACTTTAATACAGAAATACTGCATTTCACTATTCTCTAAAGATTTTTGGGTGAATTAATTATAGCCAAGATACAAATATAAACATCCAGATCTCACTACAGCTACAATTATTTTATCTTTATTACCCAAGAATTTTACATATGGGCAACAGCAGGTCATGATTTAGTCCACTGAGAATGACAGGCCACTACTTATGATTTGACAGGATGTCACTGTAGTAGGTATGCTGACTATTTTATGTCTCTAGAAAGTCTCTTATGGCCTTCACTAACTCATAAAATTAACTTCCATTGTCCTCTTGCATGAGTAGTCATGACAAAATGTAATCTTATTACAAGAGAGAAAATGTCTAATGGTAGTTTCTTTAGTAAAACATTTTTCTTCAGTGGTTTCATTTATAAAGTTTCATCTTGCATGCATTACATTCAGTGCTTCAAAGCACATAGTAGCCTTTCAGTATTTCAATGGTCCTCTTTTGGTGTACTGTACAAACCCTCAGAAGTGACATCTCGTCAAACTGTCGAGAATCTACTTGATGCATGTCAAAGCCTTGCTATTCAGAACTAGTGAACCTAGACACCTAACCAGTAAAAAAACATCATGAATTCTTCCTCTGCACTTTCACTATAATGTATCTATGTATGACTACCTCAGCAAAGTAGTAATAGCTCTTGGCAAACAGCATTAATCTGCTGAAAAGCTGTCAGCAGCAATATGGTTGATGTCAATTAGAATAAAGTATGAGATGCAAACACATTTGCCAATTACATGCATTAGACCTCATAATGACTGATGTCACAAATGTAGTTTGGTGATAAATTATCTTAAGGACAGTAATTATATTTTTCCATCAGTTGAATGTATCCATTTTGAAGTTAAATAATGAAATGCACTGAAAAAGTCTCTCTTTAGACAACAGAAACAAAAGGAATGTCAGGGGGCGGGGTTGCTCGCTGCTTGTTTTTTTCCAGGTAGACCCAGCTCAGACTTCTAAGAAAATTTTTTTTATTCAATTTTTTTAGTATATACTATTTGCAAGGAAAATAAATGTGTGTCGTAACCTTATAAAACACGTTCACTGATGATTTTAAAAGACAATTGTGAAGGATGTTGAAGAGATTATGGCAATTGAGATTAGAGACTAAATAAATATTCCAAAATAGGGGTTACCAAATTAGTAACATGGCTCCAAATAAGGAAAACAGGGACCGCATCATTTAAGAAGGGGAGGATGGCATCCAAGATAGTGGAAGAAGAAATGATAAATGATACAGTGACAGGTGCATACAAAGCTATCTGGCAGTATATCCAGCATTAACAATTTTTACATCATGATTTAGATCAAGACTGGGAGTTGGACTTGATGATCCCTAGTAGGTCTCTTCCAACTTGAGAAATTCTGTGCTTCAATGACTTAATATTTATCTAAATGTTGATGTTCGGTTGTTAATATTAACACCTCAGTTCAAACAGAATTCAAAAAGATTCTATAGCCTGTGTTATCTAGATTATCAGAACTATGCTTTTTGGCCTAAATGTGTATATATGTATATTTTTAAAAAAATAAAATTACCATGCTGTAAAATTATAGAAGGCTATGAAAATGTTTTTGTTATGAATACAAGAAGTGTGACCTTGAAATAAGGACAAAACATACACTTCTCAACCCTCAGCCAACAGACTTGATACTGTAAGTGACAGAGATACACTGCTCAAGAGGAAGAAAAACTGTAAGAGTTCAAAATAACTAGTTCCTTCCTTATCATACTGTTTATGAATAAACAGCATTAAGCAACTGATTTTCACACTCAGATCTTCTACTCTTTATCTGGGTACACCCAAAAATTTCAAAAATTACTGGCTTCTATTGGCAGCAAAGAACACTTGGAGGATGTATGGAAGCATGTAGGCAGAATAGGCAAAGTAAGAGGTGAGTAGAGCAAAGAAAGTAAGCATGAAGGCTTATTTCAGTCACTTACTTATCTTCACAGATCTTTCTCACAAGTTTTCTTTGGGGGTGCCTTTGACAAGACATTCCCTACTGTGTAGCTGCAGCTAATTGAGCCACATCCTCCTTTTACACAGCTTTGGTATCTTGAGGAGCAGGATTGCTACGGCTGAATCAAGAGTTGCTTTCCATAACCATCTTTCTCTCACACACACATCCAGACACGCATACACAGGATAGACACAACAGCAGTGGCAATGTCTAGCAATCATACAAAGCAGCAGAGGCCATCAAGGTGCAGCAGAGATTGCCACGGTTGGAAGGACAGTGGGACACTGCTTACACTGCTGGGTGTAGGGATGGGTAAAAACTCTGACCTAACAGTACCAGAAGTTATGTAGGAGTAGTTCACAGGAAGGCACATGTCATTTGAAGATATGGCATAGATATTCTGTTAGAACCTTGTTTAAATAAGGCCTTTTCTCTCCAGGCTAAACTGAGAATTAGCCAAGCAGTGAACTCACTGAGAGTATTCATTCTTCAGGCTGCTCAGAAACAGCATCCCAGAACTGCATGCAAATTGGAGGCAGGTTCGTTGGTACCTGGATCAGCAAGTGTGCTAAGACAACAGAAAGAAACTGGAATTGTAACTTAAGTTCTACACCTGTTTACTTTCAGTGGTGCATCAGAGAAGATACACAGAAGGGTTTTCTCCTGGCCTTCTGAACTAATAGCTCAGCTATCCTTCACAGACAGCTCATCCTGGGTGACTGCACATTCCCAGTTAAAACTTTGTCAGATTCACACAGATGTTTGCTTTATAAAAGTACAACATTGATTTAGTCATAATTGATTACAAGAGGTCTGGTTAGCCACAATTCAACCTAGGTAAAAAATGTTTTTATAAAAAAAGAGCTATTGTAAGCTACGCAACAGGATTTTAGTAAAGGTGCAGTTATGTCATGTACAGACAGCTGGTACATAAGGTCTTTTTAAGGATAATGTGCTGAAGTCATGTAGTTCTCTATGAACAATTTGCAAATATAGTAGGAGTATGACCTTTGCAATGAGATATACACACACACACATACACATATGCACAAAGACAGGGTTTTGAGTCTGCAAGTGGTAACTGCTGCCACACTAAATGAAATCCAGAAGGTACAAAAATCTACTCCCAACAAAAAAAAAAGTGGGGGCTAATTATTTCCCTGATGAAATGTATTGAGACAGAATGAGTTAACTGCCTTTACAAAAAAACAAAACAAAACAAGCCAAAAATATTCCTATACAAAACAAAAAGGTAGTGGATCAAAAATTGAAGTTAGGCCTCAAATTCCTAAATAAGTGGTAACACAGGGTGTGGCAGGGTTATAACATATGTATTAACACTGTAAGTAATCTATGCATGAGTGGAACTTGAGAATTGAAATTTCCTTTATCATGAAAGGGAGCGATGGTGCTTTAAAAGACATTCAAGGTGAGGACAGTTCAGGTAGGTGCCTCAAGTTTGGATAGGGTGGCTAGACATTGTACCTTTCCATCTGCTGTTCATTTACTAGCATATTCTGATGAAACTATTTTAACGGTGGGTAAAGCCTTGCATCAGAGCAAATACAATTTTACAGCTGAATAACTGAGGAGTTAAAAAAAAAAACTGGGTAGTTTAAAAAAAGTAAATAGAAAGGTTTAGAATGAGATTCAGAAAATCAGAGGTAAAAATGGCTTGGTTTATTTTCTTTTAACAGGTACAAGATCTGTGTTACTTAAGGAAACCAAAATAAAGAAGAATAAATTGGAAGTCACTGTTCAGACAAAAAGCCAAAAATAAACATACTGAGCAAAATTTTGGGATTAATGTGTTCAAAAAAAATCCAAATGACAGAGCAAATATCACATAGAGAGTTAGTGTACAGACATGAAAAAGCTTAAGTCAATACTGTAAGGAAATAACCTTTCCTAAATAACAAAGTTTCCACAGAATTTCTGTCTATTTTCCCAGACTATTTACCCCAAAACACATCTTGACCACTTGCCACCTCTATCTCCAGCATCATCTTACTAATATTCAATTTTTAGATGATGTTCAAACTTTTCTACATTTGTAAAAGTATCCAGATAGCACTGTGTTTAGGTAAATAGAAAGTTGTTACATTAGCTCTTTTGCTGCTTGAGCCTTAATCAGTTGAACAGTCTCTGCTGTTTCCTTAGTTCTTTTGTATAGTTTTAGAATCAGGAGACAAGGAATGCATGTGTTATTCCATACTAGGAATACCTGCTTTGATGGTATTTTCCATTTATCCATGAGTCAAAACTTTTTATTTGCCTAACTACAACTACCTTAAATACTGAACTACTATTGTCAGAACTCACAAACGCTATTATGATACTTTTTTAAGATTCAATACCTTTAATACCTCTTATTATAAATCTGAAGTTTTATCCCCCAATTGAATTATTCTCTTTGATTTTTTTTTTAACTGTCATTTTATCACACATTCACTTGGAATCTTCAGATCCTCCTGAAATTAATTTTCCTGGTTTTTTATATCAACACAAGTTTAATTCCAAGTAAGTAACAATACTAATAGTAATTGTTTTCCTAAGTTCCTTAAACTTTGGTGTAATTTCATTTCTACACTACTGTCAAAGTTGAGAATTAAGAAGAAATGGATTTCTTTAAGGAAAGTCTCATGAAGGCTGGCAAAATGCCTATTCTCAACTTCTTTTTGGCAGCAATGGTTAGTTCTTGAATCAAACTCATGATGACGTTCTATTCCTTTTTAACAAGGAGAACAGGAGAAAAGAATAACCTGCTTGTCATGCTGTGGAAAGACTGCAGGGGTCTTAACATGTCCTGTTCCCATTATGTTGATCTCAGCTTGGGGAGTCAGCAGTGATTCCCTGTTCAGTTTCCAGTTCCTACCAAATTTATACTCATACATTTTTAATAGGGGTACGAGGACAGTTTTGCTCTCACATTTCCATCTTCGAGAGTATCTGTAAGGAAGCTGATGATGGCTATTCCCTTGTTGGACAAGTAAGTCACGCTACTAAAGGAGATTTTCCTAAACATTGTCCAACTTAGAATGTAAACAAGTCAAGGCTGCTGTCAATGGCAGCTGACATTTCACTAAGCTTAAACCAAAAATGTGAGATTTTATGGTAAGGTAGTAAGAGGTAGTAGGACTAGAAGGGAAGACAAAAAGTAGTTGAGTTAGCAGCTTTCCACCATTTGAAAAACATATAAATAGGTGAGTCTAAACCCACCTGAATATAAATACCTTTGTCCCAACCCTACTTAAAATGCAGGACTGCTTCATTCAACCCCATTTGATCATTTTGCAACATGAACTTTATGTGAACTGTTTCCCACTGATTTGCCTCTTCTGCCTATTCAGTAATAATGTAAGAGATTTTCTTCTAATAATTGTTCTATTTCTTCATTGGTATCACTTCATTGTATTACTATATGAAGGAAAAATTTTATTAAAACAAAAATTACACACTTTTGGCCAAATGCCAAAAGCAATACACTGCTGTGTTTGTATCAACATAACCTCCTTGAGCTCCCTTGCATAAACTAAATCTAGATAACAAAGCAAAGAGAGAATATACTATTGTTTTCCTGAGTGAGAAATAATATTACTTCAAATCCACATACTAAAAAGTTTTATTTATCTTCAAAATTATCAACATAGATTATTTTCGGCAACCAGACCAGTGTTTTGGTGGTTTTTAGATGACTGTTAGTTCTAGATAAATATCTTAATATTAATAGTTCAGTGTACACACATCAGGCTTTGGCAAAACACGATTGAAATGCATGGAACTAAAATTTGTCATTGTGTCAAATAAAAAGGATAATTAAAAAGGATAAGATTGTATCAGTGAGAATGGGAAGGAGACAGCTACTATTTTCCCCAAAAATCCAAAATTCTGTGCTGTGATAAGAGGAAATGATCAGATGATGAAATCTACTAGACTCTGATTAGGAGATACTATAGTTAGAAGAAAACTCAAGAAAGGCTGATTAGTGGAATGTGAGTGTCACTTGCAAATGCTTTGAACACCTATAGTAGTGCCACAACTGGAAGGAAAATACGTTTAAGTTTACTCCTGGTTTAATACTCAAAGTAATCTGTTTAAGCTAACAAAACCTGTTGAGGCTAAATTACATTATATAGCCAAACTGATATATCTGTGCAACACTCTATCTTATCATATGAGTTCTTGTATCACATAAGGCATTACTAACTCATGGAGATCTGACTCTTACTCTGTTTTGTGCTTTACAGGTTCTTTAGACTCCAGAGTCACATATACAACAGTATCCACGTGAGGAAATCTATTTTAGCCACTCTTATAACTCCTTTATCATTCTTTTTCAAAATGCCATTAAGAGATAGTTGGCTGATGGCTATAAAAATGAGAAATCTGAAAATGACTGTATATGTTATGTCTTGAAGCTATACTAAAATTCATTAAAATTATCCAATAAAGTATGGAGTTAATCATTAGTTTCAGGTGTGATATATTACTACAATGCTCTGTCATCACAAGAATCTCTATTCTTTTTATAATCTATCTCTAAGAAGTTTTTACATTAGCTGCAAAATTGGTTATCTCAATGACAGGTAGAGTCTTTTATACGCTTGCCTAATCAGAACTCTGTGGGGAACATATGTTCACTGGGCTATGTATAGCCACAAGGAAAGTTTGAGTAAGCGCAATCCATCTAAAATTAAAAATAAATATATTTTAAGACTATGAGAAAATCCCTATCTTTACTCAAGGATTACAGAAACCACAATAAAACTGAATTCATCTGCAAGTAATACTCTGGAATAACTTAAGAGTTCCATAGGTTGTTTGTTTTTTTTTTCTTTTTATGTTTTTATTGTCTAAGAACTGGATGTATCCAAGTTCAATTAATTCTACATTAGATAATCAATTGGCCTGTATACAAGAATTCTGCAAGAACACGGATTGTGGAAATACTTCAGCAGAAACTGTCTTCAGAGTATTCTATTTTTGAAGGCCAGTTAACTGAGTACTTAGGTGGAAAAAAAAAGATAAATACTTAGTACAAGAAAACTGAGCCTTCATTGCTGGAAAAAATAAATAGTCTAATAAACCTAAATGTAAAAATCCCTATGTATTAACATGGATCCCACGTGTCCCAGCATTCACATCTCAAAGCATGTCCTATATTGGTCCAAAGAAGTCAGATGTGGTTATATCCAAACGATGAAATAGCTGTGTGTGTTTTAGGTAGGTAACCTACGTGAAAAGCAACACTAAACATTTAGTACCACATTATTTCACCAACAGTGATCTCAAGATGGATTCATTAGTGAAAGAAGAAACATACTAGGGATATTATTTATTATAAAAGTTAAAAACCTAAATGGATTTTATCATAGGATAACTTCATCACCTTACCCTAATTTACTGGGATATTGCTCTCCTTTTAAATGATTTTAAATGCTTGTAGTATGATATACAGCTTCACAGCACAAACATGTCAGAGAAGCCAACATGCTGATTTTAAAATTTCCCCCAAACCAATCATGTCAGTTAAGCATATTTTGTGATAAAATAGACACTGATTTAAAGTCCTTTGAAAATTAATGGGTAAAAAGTTTAGACTACTAATACATTTCAAAGATATCTAAAATAACGTACTTGGAACTGAGAAGTTATACAAATTGTTCTGTTAATTTTCCTGTATTTTAATATGATTAAGAAAGCAACCAGCATATCAGAATGCACGCAGAATGACACGAAAAGTACACAGAAAAAGTCATAAGGGATACAACCCTCTCTGGAATCTCCTACACAGTATCTATTACCTCCACTGAAATACCCTGAAGATAGAGTCCAAAAAGGAGAAATTAAAAGTTTAAATAATTAATCTGTAGAACTTGCAAGTTGTTTAGAGGCAAAGAATATTCAACAACACAATTTGACATTATTATCCAGTCTTAAAAGTTTAAAAGATAAAACCACAAAACTCTGATGACTGGTTTTGGCATCAAAACTACACTTTAGGCAACCTAATACTTTATAGCCAAGATGTCCAGAAGATATCCCAATAATGAGTACTTGGTGTAACTCTCACTTAACATGAAACATAAGCAACCATCACTACAGTCAGGTTATTAAGCATCAAAACCAGAAACAGTACTTCCTTGTTGTACTCTTAGATAGTATAAACCAAATTATGGGAAAAAGCCATAAATCTGTAAATTGCAGATTAATTAACTGTTTTCTTTAATAAAAAAGGAATGTCTAACTGCCCTATTAGTCTACATTAATAGAAAAGATAGCCAGGGACAGACCTGTGTTTTGCCAGAGCATATAAACAACCTACCAAAACTGACTCTTGACTCCTTGTGGACCTGAAATAGCTTTGTCTCTACTCATGTGGTTTATACAGGAGTTTCCTCTCACCACAACTAGGTTTTCAAATGCAAGAAAGTAAAGATATTTTTTTCTCTCTGTCACTATTCAACCGTGTAGGAGTAGTGAAGAATCTGGCACTTAATCACTCGGAACAGAGTTAGGGAGAGAAGGGAATAGCCTTTAATACTGGCATTATCTGCTCTCTGCATTCATTCTCTCAAGCATCTCTGGTATCTTCCCTGTGATTTGGGTACCAAAAGGACTCATTGTCAACATCTACACACATTTTATACATACAGGTAAACACATTCATATTTACACTTGAAAAGGATCAGGATTTATATTTTCAAAAAAAAGCCCTCCCTTCATAAAGCCTCATTTCCAACATCCATCTGCTAGCAGAGTCCTGAAATGAATGCCCCAGAAAAACAGGTTTCAGGTAGATCAGAGTACTTTCTTAGAATGCTACTTCTAACACTTCTCACAAAGCATTCAAGCTCATTTATACCTTATGCTGTCAAATTACAACTTCTCTCTGATGAATATAGACTTCTAAAGGCAAAATATTAATGTTTCACAGAAATTCTCTTACTATGCAGGCTTTACTGCCAAATTACAGCCTTTTTTGTTTTTCTGAAATATGCAACTACAACAGATGAGTAGCATGCACATATCTTCCCTTATCTCACAGAATATAACCTTTCCAAAAAAGGCTCATTGTGATTGTGGATACATTTTTTGTGCAGTATACCTGTTAAAATACTGGCAGCACTATTTTTTTCCAACTGATTTTGGTATAATTGCTGTATGATTTCAACGGTCATTTCTTCCCAGTGAGGGATCTTGTATTTTAATCAGGAGTTAAATCATAGTATCATAGAATCATTTTGGTTGGAAAAGAGCTTTAAGATAATTGAGTCAAGCTGCTAAGCTAACGCTACCAGGCCCACTACTAAACCATGTCCCTGAGCAACACATCTACATGTCTTTTAAATACATCCAGGGGGATGGTGACCCCACCACTTCCTTGGGCAGACTGTACCAGTGCTTGATGACCCTTTTGGTGAAATTCTTTTTCCTAATATCTAACATTAACCCTCTCTAGCAGGGGGCATTTAACGAAAAATGAAATTTCATTAAATGAGATTTTGAAGTGAAAAAAACATAACTGAGATAAATACTGAGGCCACATAAGAGTATTTTCCTGTGAAAAATGTAATACCTTTTCTTGTCACTTATTCTAGACTTTAGTCCCTTAGTCTTTAGAGCTATTGGTACAGCAGTACATACAACACAAATCACTGTCCAGGACAAGTAACCATAGTCACAGTCCTCTGTGACAATGCCATTAGAAGTACCCATGCAAAAATAAGGAATGCTGATCTGCAAAAGCTATAGAGAAGTGATTACAATTGAAACTCGCTTCAACCAACGTAAACACTGATTGAATAACTACCTTTTAAAGGTATTTCTTCCCGTATTTTCTCCAATCAAAAAGAAAGCAGTGACACAGAAACGAAGATTCCAAGAAGCTCAATAAAGAAAAACGTTCTATGAAATCCCACAGGTAATTTCAGTCCTTAGTACTACAAAGATGAGCACTGAAGGAAATGTAAAATAGATTTGCTTAAAAAATTATTTTCAGGTCCTTTAAACATTTTAAATACCAAGGCAAATAGCATTACTATAAACTATTTTCTTGAACAGTAGTGCCCTGATTTCTCCTCTTCCTCATGATAGCAACCCAGTGTTCACATTAATTTATGCAGGAGAGAAATCTTAAAAACATAGGTCCAAGAAAACCATTACTTCAACACCCTACTTCTAACTGAAAATAGAATAGACTGTTAGGAGTAGCTTCATGGACCAACTCCTTCATGTGAAAAGATAAGTCTAAGACTTCTCGTCAATGTACAGCATAAACATTAAAAGCTATGTGGTCAATCGATCCATGTAAAGAAAATTGCATAGCCATAGCACAATGATAATTTCAGACTGAAATTATTTTGCTGATTTAAAACCAAATTACTGAAATGATATTCTTTAATGAAATTCTATTCTTATTTCAGTGTATTTCCTAAATCAGTTGTTCATAAAAATAAATTCTTATTTAAAATTTATTTAAGAAACATCTGAAGACATGTAATAAGGTGAGATATGTTTCTTGTATCTTACTTCTTCATCTAGATACAGTAACTTCCTATTTAGGATCATTTTAAGCATCTGCTATATATGAGCTGACTATAACTACATGAATATATAGATAAGAAAATTAGATTTATTCTTACTAATGCACAACTAAGAGGCCAGACTAATACGCCAGTAATTGCCTTCATATTTTTAAAAAATACTAGTTTAGAGAAGATACGCACATTCATAAGTGTATTTTATTGAGAACTTCAATTACATAAATATAAAACAAATATAAAACATGAATATTGTATCAATATAGAAACATGGTATTTTTAAAGAAAAAATCCAACATGTCTACTTTTATCTCAAATTCTAAACCAGGAAATTCTTAATTACAATCGTAACTGGCTAAAGAGAGAAAATTGCCTGACACATGGCCTGCTCTCGATCAAGAACATTAAGTGCAGCCTCAGGAAACTGTGAATGACACCAAGTTGGGCAGGAGTGTTGATCTGCTTGAGGACAGGAAGGCTCTACAGAGGGAGCTGGACAGGCTGGATCGATGGGCTGAGGCCAACTGTATGAGGTTCAATAAGGCCAAGTGCTGGGTCCTGCATTTTGATCACAACCACCCATGCAGCGTTACAGGCTGGGCAAAGAGTGGCTGGAAACCTACCGAAACAAAAAGGACCTGGGGGTGTTGGTGGACAGCCAGATGAATATAAACCAGCAGTGTGCCCAGGCAGCCAAGAAGGCCAACAGCTTCCTGGCTTCTATCAGAAATAGCGTGGCCAGAAGGACTAGGGAAGAGATTTTTCCCCTGTACTTGGTACTGGCACCTTGAATACTCCATCCAGGTTTGGGCCCCTTGCTACAAGAAAGTCCTTGAGGTGCTGTAGTGTGCCCAAAGAAGGGCAATGAAGCTGGTGAAGGGTCCAGAGCACAAGTCCTGTGAGGAGCAACTGAGGGAACTGGGGTTGCTTAGCCTGGAGAAAAGAATCCTGAGGGAAGACCTTATCACTCTCTACAGCTACTTGAAAGGAGGTTGTAGCGAGGTGGGGGGTTGGTCTTTTCTTGCAAGTAACAAGAAACAAGAGGAGATACCCTCAACTTGCACCAAGGGAGATTTAAATTGAATACCGACTGGGTTGTCGAAACACTGGAACAAGCTGCCCAGGGAAGTGGTTGAGTCACCATCCCTGGAGGTATTTAAAAGACATGTAGATGTGGAGCTTAGTGACATGGCTCATTGGTGGATTTGGCAGTGCTAGGTTAACAGTTGGACTTCATTATCTTTTCTAAACAAAATTATTCTATGATTGTGTATTTTTCACTTTATTCTAAAGCGTTCAATGATACCTGTGTGAATTTCATTTCTATGCTGAAAAACCAAAGACCCACGTGTGATTAAAAATTACAACTTTGGGTACTGAAGCTTAACTTTCTATGGCAATCATAATCTTTACAATTAAAACATTAGGAGAATTTACTACAATTTCTCAAAAGCATTTTAATGACTTTCGGTCTATGTTTTTGGTGCATTTATTTTTGTTGCAGCATATTCATTTCTCCTTGACTAAATTACAAAAACTAGAAATCTAAATATTGAACAACCAAACTTAAATATTACTTTGTGTAAATTTTTGTTATGTTTAATAATCTAAACATTAAATTAACAGGTCTTGTTGACTGATTTTCATATTTACTTGCTGAAGGTATTTCATTTTTTAATTTAATTTTTAAATTTGTAGAATAAATTTATTACTTGTTCTACATTTAACTATTTACTCATTTAATATTAGTTAATTGTATACAGTTGCAGTAGATCAATGCACCTGAAATAAAACTACTTCAGTCTCTAGGGCAAACATTAACTCTCTAATTGATGTTTGAAACGAGAACTGGCTATATTTAATATCTATTTGATCCATTCTGAAGTAATTTCCTGGGCTTCTACTTTTGAACATGCAATAAATCTCTCTGCCCTCAGTCCCTCTTTTCCGCACCTAAAACAGCCCACATACTTTTGGTCAGACCAATGTTTAGCCAAGAATGGCACCATAAATATCCTGGGAAGAGATCCGATTTGCATTAACAGAGATAAGTAAGTTGCTACAAGATTTCATATTTCTAGTAGCAAATCTTTTTGAAACAGGCAAATTTTTATTTAGAGTTGGCAGGAGATCTTGCAATATGAAAAAGGAGAACATAAATCCGATGTTTTTTACATCAAAGTGCTTTTGCTTTGACATCATAATCAAGTAGTTTCTACAAGTATGTGCCACTGTTGGCAGGTTAAGTAGGAAAGAACATTATGTGCACCAGATGTTGAACTTTTCTGATGGAAATGCAATGTATGGTTTTGGGAAAAAAGGTGCTACAAAGTTCTGAGGGATTTTTATATTCTTCAGAGTAAAGAAACAACTCAGAGTCTTTTCAGGATTTTTCTTCTTCTGAAATCCTTATGGATAGGGAGATGAAAATGAGTTTTGTAGGGTGGCAAAACCCACAGTAATCTACAACATTCATATGCCTTACAGTGGTCTCATAACCTTAATTCCTCTCCAGCTTCTTTTTTTTCCTTTTGTTTGAGAAGGATACAGTTATGTTATCATTGGTTTTGATAATCTAAAGTAATCCATAGAGTGATTTTACTTTTCTTTCTTGCAATTGCTTTTTGTATAACCAATAATGATTAAGTCAAGAACAGAAATTTTTTAATGTCACCAAGAAAGCATTAATTATATTAACTTTCTCTGTTCAGAAAGAATGAGTCCCCACATAAAAATTGTCCGAGTTAAGCTACAAGATCAAGAATATTTTCTGTCATGGACATAGTCTTAGTGCTAGTACAGATCTTTCCACATTATTATTGAGATAGCATTCCTACAAAAATGCAGTTTGGCTGCTTTTAATAAATTACTTTGGCAAATTCTGCAAATGGCTTTCCTCTATTACACAATCAGGGATATAGGAAGACAATCAGTTATACTCAAGGATGTAGGAAATACATTCCACTGTGACTTTCTCATTTTTATTAGTTATTGTGGATAGAACAATTATTTTTTTAGGGTCTGGCCACTAACATGACATAATGAAATCAATATGAGTATGTTTCTGTACTGTAGTATGTGGTATCAATAGATGATGCAAAGCTACTGGTCATTTATCAAACGTGACACTTAATTACTACTTTAAGTATTTAACTAGGCTTCTAATATCAGAAAAATCAGCACTATGTAAAGGTTCATGTGGAGTGTGTTCTGCAGGTAAGTTCTTTTCACAAGTGTACAAAATAAAGTGTGCTGTCCATATAAGAACTTGTTTCAATATGTACAAATAACCATAAATCAAATCCCTATGATGAATGACTTAAAATGAAGAAGAAAATATATCACAATTCTGTTACTATGGAGTTTGCTGTGAAGTTGAAAAGTAACAGGATTCCAGCACAAACAGGGACTCATCCTCTTCCACAGTTTCTCTTTTTGCTGATTACTATTGAAAGCTAAAGGAATTAATTCCTAGCACTCTTGTTGCTACATTGTTCATAAAATAAAAAAAATATTTATTACAAACAGTTAATCTATAGCTGGAAAGATACTATGAACATGTATATATAATATAAAGGTTTCAGGATTAAATGTAAAAGAGAATTTGACCAATTGAACTGTATCAGAGGACACGGTTTCTCATTACAACAATGCTTTAGATTAGGTGACTTACAACCCTCTTTCAACTGTCTATCTTGAAAATTAAGGTAAGAAATTCTATGTTTCTAAACCACTAATTTCAGTCGAAGTTAACATGGCAGGAGCAAACAGACTCTCACTGTGTTTTTCAGCACATTTATCCTCACTTCATACTTCACCACAGTCTGGGTGCAGTGATTTTAAAGTCCTATAATGCTCTAATACATCACTGATATCTATTTTAATTTATTAAAAGCAGTACTAGAATTCTTAGAGCATTTCAAAGCCTTGTTCCTCTATAGCAACTTAGAGACCCTGACTTGGCTGAAAGTGGCTGAAACATTTCAATAAAAAAAAAATAGCATTCACATGAAATAGACTCTTTATGTTCTCAAGTTACATTATACAGATGGTATTGTCTGTTCTTGCTCATTAACAGGAACAGGCCTCCTCCTCCGTTAGATAAATACACTACAGAGAGAAAAAAGCACCCTGCTACACAGCGCCCTCATAAGGGAAGATAACCATACTAGACATCCATCCTTCATCCTGCAGTGTAAGAGAACAATTCCATTGAAGGAAAAAAGGTATTAAGGATCTGCAGTTGCTAGCTTTCCATAGCTACATAAAGAAGTTGTACAGCAGTGCTAAGGTTCCAGAAAGCACTTCACATTTATTTGTTCCTTTAAGAACCAGAAAAATTAACTTAAAGATCTGTATGTTGCAAATCCCAGGGGTTTTTCGACACTAACCCTGACACTAACATTAGTCTTCTAGTATTAAAAAGAAGTGTTAGAATGCACAATCACAAAGCTTTTTAATAAAGATAGGAGGGCAAATTAAATTTGAATAGAAACCAACTATTTTCATACCCATTAATCAGGTACAGAATCGTAGATAAGAAGATATGAATCAAGCAGACGTTTGTATATCATGACCCTAAATTGCAAAGATTCAAGGTAAAAATCACAGCCCAGTGATCACTAGACAAGCCTATAGTAATGATGCAAATTTACCATCAAGTCAGTGTCCTGGTTTGAGCCAGGGTCAAGCAAACTTTCTCTTTGCTGTTTTTTTTTTTCTTTCAGTGAACTTCTTTTTAGCAGCACCAGTGGACTGATAACAACCAAGGTCACTTCTGAGTGTCTGCAGCCTCTCCCCCTACGGGGGAGCAGATTAGACCGAAGGCAGGATCAGCAAATCAGAATATTCCCTTCTCATAATATTTTCCCTATTTTGGCTTTCAGTATAGGTTAAGACATCCCGGAAGTCAAGCCTTTAATTTCCTTTTTCTCTCTTTTTTTGCTTACTGTCGCTTCTATCTTTGGCTCTCTTTTTTTTTTTTTCCCATTTTTTCTTCCCAGCCGACACCCGAGGAGCCCGTCCGTGCGCCTGGACACTCCCCCCTTCAGCTGGGAGTCACCAGGGAGAAGAGTTGCTGTGAGAGTCGCTGGGGGAGGAGGGAGGGGATCGGGTGTTGCACATCCCTTTACAAATATATATATTCCCTTATCACTAATAATTAAAATCAATCTGATTCACTTTTCAACCCAGAAAGCCTCTCTTTCTCATTTTTTCTCCCTCTTTCCCTACCTGGGGGGGAGCAGATATCGAGAGCATTATTGTTATTGGTTTGACTGCCAACCCAGAGCCAAACCATGACAGTCAGCAAGTTGAAGTCAGGATCAGCAAAGTAAAGGCTTAGGCACAGTCCTACCTACAAAATACCTTAGGAAAAGACCAAGGGCAAGGGACCAACCTCACAGCTCTGTCTCACAACACAACTGAGTTCATGCTGCCTAAACCCAAGCCAGCTGTGCCAGCTCATGGGCAGCTCTACCCACATCAGAGCTGGCCAGAGTCTGGCCAGTGGACCTCAGGGCATGTGAGCAGGAGGGTGTAGACCCTGGAGGAAAACCTGGGGTCCTGACAATCCAGCACCAAATGGTAAGTGGCTTTGGAATTCCTTCCTGTGTTTCTTAAGGTGAGAAAAATAGCCTCTTTCCATTGAGGAACTTGGGGTAGATCTGTAAGTTTCAGATGACAAAAGAGAGCTGACATGAATCTTAACCTATATAGTACCATACCGATGCACCAGTACATTTTTAACTTTATTTTTCAGATAATTGTTTCAATTACCCAAGTACTACCATATTCCTAATGCTTGCTATTTTTTAATATTTTCTCTTCTGTAGCTCAAAAAAACACTCTCAAATACTGCAGAAAAAGTCTCAGTGTCCTAGCTAAGGGTCTTAAGGACTCTCATTACTCCTAAATCTTAAGAAATGGTCACCAAATACCAAATGAGTCATCTTTCTCTATTAACTGTATATTAGCATGTTCAAATTGCAGAAGTTAAAACAAAACGACACAATAAAATATAAGGAGATTACATTCCCTGTATCAGTCTGCAGTTTTCTTTAGATTCTTAGAATTAAATAATTATCATTTTTTAAAAAATTCAAAATAGTACTACTGCTAGTAAATAACTTCAGCTACATTTAGACTAAACTGCACTCAAAACGCTGCAATAAAATAAATATTTATTTACCGGTTTAGACAGTGTTCTCATTTTGATTTAGAATACACATTTAATTCAAAATTTCAGAAGCATTACTAAATCAAGCAAGGTATAAATCACTAAAAAATTCTGCCTAACCCCCGACTGTATTGCGAACCTTGAAGTCTGTTGGGTTTTTCCTCAATTTAAGGCACAGCCATTGTTTCCAAAACTGATTATCAATTTTGGTGCTTCAAGCTGAAATAACACAGACCAAATTTTCAGGAAGCAGACTGAAAGTGTTCTGCACTGCAAATCAGTTTAGAATTCTGTAATTTTTTATTAGTAGCAATTCTTTTAGACTCTTGGTCTGAGAAAAACTGAGAAAAACAGCAAAAGCCTTACTTGAGTTCTTTCAACTGTACTGTTATATTCACTGTCCAAACAATTAGGAAGTATCTTTTGAAATTAAGGGGTTTTTTTTGCAATCCCTCAGAACAAGACAGGATATTTAGGAATACAGCATATAGTTTATTTAGGAATAAAGTATATAGTTTAAAGCAACTTAATGATACTTCTTTAATAAAATTATATGCTTTCTTTTTAATTGTATGACACAGCTTTATGAATATTTTATTATTTTATTAAATTTAAAAATATTTTTTAAATTCTTCTAAGCAGTTGAATAAAATCCACAGAGCACGCCAGTATGCAGGCACAGATGCCCACAATTACCTGCAGAATAAATACAACAAAAGAGAGTGTGCTCTTGCAATGTAGATACAATAGAAAGAAGGTACTAAAAAACTGTAAGAAACCACATTTTTATATCATACTGAGGCTTATTATAGTTATTCATGTTTCTAACTACCCTAAATATTTAATTTCAGTAACAAAGTATATTTCATTTGTAATATGCAATCAGTTTCCACATTCCCAAACACAACATGGAAGTATGTGAAAAACACAACATGGAAGTATGTGAAAAACACAACATGGAAGTATGTGAATGGCTGAAGCTGTTTTAATCCACTATGAAAGACAAATGTTCTTCCCCAGGCTGCAACATTTGTATCCAAGTTCCTAATTGCTTTCCATGCCCTAACAGTTTTTCTCCTTACACTGATGTACTTTCCTGGACTCCTGATCACTCCCCTAGGCCAAAAATAATTTTGTAGTTTTACATATTCTGTCCAAAATACTTCTTTTCCCACTAATTATTTCCCTACCTCATTCTTTGAGATGTTTCTACAACTTGAAATGAAATAGATAAACTGGTATTTTTATCATTAAATGATATCCTCCAATTAGATATTATATAGGTTTGGGGTATTTTCTCAAGATGGTAGACAGCAGAAAGTATATTGCAATATCTTGTTTAATTTAATATATTGCAATGTATAAGTATTTATGTATCATATATATTGGATAAACTTTTTTTTTTTTTTTTTTTGGCAAGAAGCAGTAAGTTGTTACAGTTTGCCTCTTGCAAAATTCGGGGAACACCATTCAATTTAATTAATACCATTCTACTACCTGAAGGGGCCTACAAGAAAGATGGGGAGGGACTTTTACAAGGATATGTAGTGATAGGACAAGGGGTAATGGTTTTGTTATCTATATTGTGGGCATATTTGTATCTATTGTGGGCATATTTTGTTTATCATAAAATAACTGGAAGAGAGGAGATTTGTGTTAGACAGTAGGAAGAAATTCTTCACTATGAGGGTGGTGAGACACTGGCACAGGTTGCCCAGAGAAGTTGTGGATGCCCCATCCCTGGAAGTGTTCAAGGCCAGGTTGGATGGGGCTTTGAGCAATCTGGTCTAGTGGGAGGTGTCCCTGCCTATGGCAGGGGGGTTGGAACTAGATGATCTTCAAGGTCCCTTCCAACCCAAACCATTCTATGATTCTGTGATAATGTTAATTATACTACAAGTACAAGTACCCTATAGTGAATAAACGTCAGTGTCTTTTCTATGATAAAATCAACACTCAATTAAATGTAGCAAAAAGCTTATACTTGAAGGAACAAAAGGGGTCACAAATTAACAAAATGTACCTGTTTGTTCTCACTTATAATTATGTACATCTACTGGAATAAGTATTTAAGGCGAATGCATAACAAAGTGTATTTCATTAAAGATGAACATACCATCTATAAAAGTGCTGAGAAGAAAATGAAGAAGTTAAAAATATAAACTCCCAGAAGTATTAAACAAAAGCTGTGGAGATAATTACTCTATATAGAGTATTAACACAATATCCTGGAATTCTATTATGACATATAAAATCAGAGCAAGTGGTTTATCAATAGTACAATTTTGAAAACTCTTTAATTCATAGAATAAAAATGTACAGACATCTACCATAGTCCTTCCACTGACATTTATAAAATTTATTAGAGGTCTTGGATGATCAAAGTTTCCTAGATACTGTTATTTTATTCGTTCATATGGACTTTTCTCATTTCTTTTTCGCTTATAGTATTTTTAAGTACCAAACCTATTCAACATAGGTTCATAGCAGTGGACAAAAGTCCACATGGAAGTACATTCAAAGTAAAACAACTCACCACCACCAATCCTAAAAAAACCCTAAAAAAACAAACAAAAAAAAAAACACCAAAAAACCAGAACACAGGCTTAGATTTTTTCTGTAGTGTATTATGCCATTCCAACAATGTTAAGTTTTCTAAAAGTTTAGCTAACTTCAGAAAAATTTTCCATCAGGATTCACATCTATGAAAACCAGGAATATGAAATAGGATAGCTGAAGCTCAAATTCCTGGAATTCAGGTTTATAATATACCACAGGAACTATTTAAAGACAAAAAACATCATGTGCTTTTAAGTGCACACGGGAAGACTTATTTGAGCAATTCCATGAAGATTGTATTAGAAAGCCTGAACAGACCAGACTGTTTAAGTTGGGTCAACTCATTCACCAAATCCCTACAAGCCTGATCACAGGATAGATCCAACTGTGCTTCAAGAGCACCAAAGTATTCTCACCTCCTTTCAACACTGCATTTTATGTCATTAGTCAGACACAGCTTGCCCTGAGGATTATCACCAGTTAAATAATAATAAATAATTTTGGATGATGCTAAATGTATAGAAGTGAAAGATTGCACACAGTACACAACATAATAGTTATGAAATTTAGCTGCCCATAATTTGACGATACATCATTTATATGTTGCTTTTATTCTGTACAGGCTAAAGACAAATAGAGATGTGTTTTGTGTGCAGTAAGTCTCCTTCATAGACAGCAGAATGAGTATTGTGGGGTTATTCACTGAATTCTGTATTACCTGAAGTGCCAGTTTTGCTAAAGATTGATGTCTTGGTAAAGTTCAAGATCTCACTGGTAAACCTTTGTTCTGTTGGATTTTTTTATTTTTTTTTTAACAGTAAGAAAGAAACTTTAGCTGCTTAATACTAGATTTCTGAGTTATGTGAAATTCCAGCTAGATTTCCAAAATGTACAGAACATTAACTTGTGTAGCAGCTGTTATTTTTTGCCACATTAGTATCTTTAATAAGGCTAAGGTAAGAATCTGACTCCTTAAGTGTTCCTCTCTCCTATAGATTTTATTACATCGGAATGGAGGTAAAGGTTGCAAACTATATGGTCTAGGAGTCTGCAGTTTGAAACAAAGCAATATTAAAGAACTATACCAAAACCCTGGCAATTGCAGTAATAGTAAGCATGCAAAGGAAGATTTTTCTGTTTCATCCCCCTACTGAATTGTGTGTCCCCTTTGCTTTATTTCCAGGTCACTATCTCTGCTCCTTTTTGATCATTATGTGTAACTACTATGAAACCTTAACATGCAAAAGTTTAGGAAGGTTTCAGTGCAATTACTGCCTGTTTCAACAGCCTCAGTTTGAAAAACTTCCTTTACTGTGCACAAACACAACACAGAGAGAATTTCAGGAAATCTGAAACCGTAAGAAGATTCTGAATTCTGAAAATTCTGAATCCCCCATTCAACAGAAATAGACTTAAAAAAACAATAGAGCAAGTGCTTCACAAAACTATTTTATTGCCTTAACATTAATACGCAGAACTCATTTTAGATTATTTTGGATATGTAAGGGAACCCAAAAACTTCCAGAAATTGTTTGGGTTTTTTTATGGTGTACCAAGGATGTTTACTAAGAACAGTATGTGTCATGCCTGAAACAGATTTCAAATTTCAGTTGTGAAAGAAGCAAATTACCTTGACAAATTTTGATCACTAGGACACATCATAGTCAATAATTGTCACTACATTCTACTGTTACTGATATAACAGTGTCTGCAACCCATTCATTTTTTTTCTGACCTAGTGCATTTCAAGATTAAAAATCTTTTTAAAAGACAATCAATACAATTCACAAACTCAGTAAGATTTGGACTCTTAATGCATGTCACCATATGAGAAAAGAAGACCAGTACCTCCACAGACTGGTCTAAACGCTGACATTCACTTACAAAGTCATCAAATGAGCAAAAAGTGGTTGTTCTCATATTTTAATTCCTCTGGCCTTTCCAAAACAGCTCTGTTAGATCCTCCCTGAAAACAGGTATGTTATATATTCCCGGATTTGCATGAGTCCTATGTTATATAGACTGAATCAGCACAAGCCTGTTCCTTTTCTTGGAAATTATGTGCAAGCGTTTCAATCCAGTATGTACTGCTAAAATTGGTAACACACTAATATTGTAAACACTAGTACACCTTCAATTCTATGCTGAATGGGTTAGACTCTGCCATCTCTCTCAAATGCCACAATGAGGAAAGAACCTTATCCTCTGAGAAAAGATCACAAAATGTCAGTTGATATACAATGAAGCTTTATTGCATAAAGGATTAATATGGGTCTCATTATTTATCCAGTTTTGGGATTTGTCACATCAATACCTCTAGAGTTACTTTTATTATTCCCCATCATGTAACAGGAATGGACCCAGTACAACAGTGGCCACTTGCCAGGGAGAAAGCATACAGCAGTTAAAATAATGGCATGACAACAGTTTTATTACTTGGCATATTTATTGATTCATTATCTCCTATTCTTCAGGTCCCATTTGCCCCAGTGTTACAAGCTTGGTGGCTCGGATATGTCTGTTTACCTGCCAAAGTCAAAAGAGCCAGGGAAAGGAGGTACAGATACTGACTAGAAGTGCAGTTCTGTTCATATGTAACTGCCAGTGGAAAATGGAGTTTTACAGAAGCATGCAGAGAAAATGAATATTCCCTCAAGCATTTAATCAAGAATCTTTCAGCTCAGTTTCTCTATTTCAGGCTGTTGACATTGTTTATAGTACACCTTCTCTCTTGCTTTGTGTAATACATGTTATTTAAAATATGAGGACAATTATGAATGCAAAAAATACTATGTAATTTATATTCTATTCTCCCTGTACATCAACAGTCTTCAGAAAATATCTTCAGATTTCTAAACACGTAATAAAAACAACTAGTAATAAAACTGGTTTCTGGACTTCAAGTATCAAGAAACCATTTTCTACTCAATACCAACCTTTCAGATGTGACAATTTGCACTTCATTCACACTTCTCATTCTAGGCTTCTGGAATTTACCTCATTCTTCCAAGTCCAGGTTACAAAAATAGGAAAAAAAAAATCTAACACAGATTTCCCAGGGAACAAAACTAAGTGTCTTGAACTTCAGTCACAGTTCAAGTGCCTTCCAAGTCCCTTACACTCTATTTACTTATTTTTCAGAAGTGTAAAGAGACAATGTTCATGTACACCAACACTAGCAGAGAGTCATTGTCCATTTTAAAGATGAAGCACTACAGTGTTAATTACCTTGACAGTGAAATTAAGTTGTGGATACCAGTCTCCATTAATGCTAACTGCTAGCAAATATTCAATAATTACTTACAGCATTTATTTGAATATCCTCTAAATTCTGCCTGTTACTCAAAAATCACCTCCGTATCACATTACTTGACAGAGCTTAAAAGATCTCCTTGAGGATCTACATTAGGAAGAACTTATTTACTGTCTGGGCGGGGAAACACTGGAACCATTTACCCAGAGAAGCTGTGTGGATGACCCCTCCTTGGAGGTGTTCAAGGCCAGGTTGGATGGGGCTTTGTGCAACATAGTCTAGTGGGAGGTGTCCCTGCCCATGACAGGTGGGTTGGAACTAGATGATCTTTAAGGTCCCTTCCAACCCAAAGCATGCCATGATTCTATTATGTTTGTAGAGGGTACTCTTTCCATCAAAAACGTTCAGATGGTGACTGGTCACCCTGAGCTTTTTTGACCAAAGCTGTGGGGATTTATGGAAAATTAATATCGGATTTATGGAAAACTAATACGCCTGAATTAAAACAGCAGTGTTGCAGGTGCTGCTGACCAAAGTGTCAGGCACCCTGAAGCAAACCATGGGATCAATAAACAAGCTGGTGTCTCACAGGCTGGTACCCCACAGGCCGCTGCCCCACGGGACCAGTAAACAGGAGGTGTCCTACAAGTAGGCATCCCACGGTTGTTATCTCATGAAGTAGTGACAAAAGAATCTTGTAGCAAGAACTGAGAGGCACCGGCTGGGAAGCGAAAGCCCTGGGTCATTGTGACACGGACAGCAAATGACAAGACATGTAGCCAATCATATATGAACTGTGTCTGTATGTAACCAATGGGGTTTGTACTGGGGTGGAACATATGGAATCAGAGGGGTATAAATTGCCACCATTTTTAATAATAAACGGCTTTCACTTGATCACATTGATCATGGTGTGTTAGTCCAAGCTCTCACTGCACAAAGCATACACAATTTCAAAGGTCCCGGTAGAAATTAGAAACACACTATTCCAGTCATTTGTGTGGCAAACCTTATCTTTGTCTTCCTTAATTAGCTCTAACTTATTCTTTTCCTTCACCAAGTTTAAATCCTCTTTTTTTTTTAAATAAAACCAATCTTAAATCTTTCTACCATATTAATAATCCATCTACTTCTCATAGCTAAAATTAGTAAACTTTTAGTTACTATAGAGAGGACTTCTTTATTCTGATTCTCAGCTACTTCTGATTTGTCTTTTGTCCCATGCACGTTGCTAAAAATATTCTATTTATCATCCTCAGTGATCTATTTATGATGAACTCTAAAAAAATCCACTACTCAATCTCCCTGTTTCTTCACTATTAGGTTCCTTCAACTATACTGACAAACTATTCTCGGAAATTTAGCCCTCTCAGATCTCCTAAGTGTCTCTAATCTGATCTATATTGTTTTCCATTTGATTATGCTTATCCCCCTTCAATGTTCCAGCCAGGTTCTCTAATGCATTTATCAAAAACTTCATTTTCATTATCAACCCACATTTCCATATATTGACAAAGTAGGTCACACCTTGCGTTTGCTAGCTGCTCCAGCCTTCCAGGCTGCCCTTCCCATTTGAGGAGTTCCCACAGGCTGACAAAAACTGCTCCATTTTCTCATTCAAAGTCCTCCTTAGAAGTCCCTTGAGAGAGAGAGGATTATTAGCTACTCATGTAGCTATACAGCTTTAAGCCTATACCAAATGTGCATCCAACCACCTCAGAACCTTTACAAATGAGCTTGCATCTGTCTATCTGAACCTGTCCCAAGAAACAACAGAGGTTGTAATTAAAATGTGACAGAAAAGGGTTTTCTGAAAACTTCATTCACTGCAGCTCGAAAATTGTTAACTATTTAGAGGATTTTGGAAATACTACAGACTTTCTTTCAAAATCTTACTTCTAGTGTCACATAGAGCCTAGAAATGGGGGGGGAAGAAGCACGTGATTCTTCCAGTCTTTAGAAACAGGAAATGCATCTTTGTAGTTTTTCCATCTGAGTTTCTCAAAATCATTTGCAAATTCTTTTTCTTCAGCAGAAATTTCAAGCATACTTTTCATTAAAAACTGCAGTTGTTTTGAAGCTGCTCAATTGCCATCTATATATAATTGCTTGGAGTTTATATTATGTTTATTACACAAATGTAAACAAACCTAAATCTTTTAAAGTAAAAGAAAAAAGTAAGGTAATTTAATAATCACTGACTGAATGCAAAGATATTTTTACCTTATCATCCTAATTACTGTCAACTTATGCAACAAGCAATACATACTGACTTGATAGATTACTCTTCTGTGGAATGATAAAAGAAATTTAAACTGATCTCTCATTTCCCCGAATGAAGAAAAAAAAAAGCAAAAACATGTTCCCAGATATGATAGCCCATTAATACGTTATGACTGTATTTAATATCCTGAAAGGTGCTTCTATGCTCCATACACTTTAGCATGTGGACATTTAGCAAACGAACAAGATTTTAAACCAAGAAAATATGATCTCCATACAATCTGCAGAAAACTTCCCTAGTTTTTGTTAGTACTTTCTATATCCTCTCTGTTTTCATAGCTTTCTACCATTAAAAATGTTAAACTTTTGATACTATTCTGGATGTCACTCCTCTTTCCTTCAAAAATACCAAAGTGCATGATTGTAAATCAGTAATGACATTTCTTCAGTTTCAGGCACTGTTTCAGTTTTTCCCTTCACTCTGAAAAACACGTTAAATATCCTGTGAGCAAAATACAGTTTCAAACATAGTAACTGAAAGAAAAAAACTCCATGTTCAACAAATTATATGAAGATGACTGTACTTTTCAGAAATTTATTATGCTGCAGTACAAATCTCCAGGAAATTACTAGTGCTGACATGGTCTACATAAACTTTCAGAGATAAATAATTGCAGGTCAGTGAAATGAATGAAAACTGAAGCAAAAAAAGGACCTCTGCATCTCTGAAAATCTAAGCATATGGAATATTGTTCAGGAGGTGTATGTAAGTAGAGGATGGCTATACATCATCATGGATGTGTAGAGAAAACAAATCTTTGTAAACGGAAGAAAAACTGTTCCAACTACTTTATAACTGCAGAACGGGAATGTGTGGGAAAAATTACAACCTGCAAAACAAAAGTTGCTTGCTAGTACCCTGATAGAGATTATAGAAACCATTTATTACAAGTACTGTTGCACAGATATATCAGTAAGCGCCTTTCCTTTTGTTAAGATTTCTATACTACTGAAACCTTTGCCTTTAAGTCATTTCTTGGAGTTACAAGCAGAAGGACACTTGATTGCAACAGAAGACACAGATAATCTTGCCGGAGTATAATATTTTCCAGGGTGCAGAGAGACACATTGTGATGGCTTCCAAGATTGTTTGACTGGCTCTTAACTCTACAGAAATGCTAGTTAACTCCAATAGTGTAACCGCTCACAGCTGAAAAGCATCCCAGGCAGAACTTCAGACTGTTTTTAATGCCTTCTCCGTAATTTCTGGAGGAAGAGTGGCATTTAATTGTAAACAGAGGAGTTTAGGAGATGGACTGCAAATCAGTCGAAGAAGCTACAATCAATCAAGTTGAAGATTAGAACCTTGAGGGGGATCTTCTATTCTTGTAACAGAGCAGTAATTGTAGTGACAAGAACAAAAAAAATAACCACCTTAATTTAAGGATAAGTAATTAACATTATGTTGGTGACTGGTAAACCTCAGATTTTTCCTAGCATATTAAAGCAATTTGTTCTGTGAATATCAGTCAAACATCTTGAACATAGTATTTTGCCCCATGTTTTCATATTTAAATTAAGACCCTACTGCTTTCTTCCTGATGAGGAGATAATACGCTTTCCTGTTTGGCTGAGTGTAAAGAAAAATAATATTTTAAGACAACACATTAAACCTAGAGAGTGAAGATATATTTTGATTTCTTCTCTGGTTCTAGAAATATCTCTAGCTTAAAATGAGATTGAACACTTTACACAGAGAGATCACTGGTGCCTCTGTAAGCTCTATTTAAGATTTTTACTTACAAAGCCACAGAGAAGCTCAATATAATTGTAATAAGGAAATTTTCATTTCCAGAAAAGAAAAAATAACATTGACTAGTTGGTTCTGGAAGATTAGAACAACTGTTTTAAATATCAGAAAATGGGTTTCTTATCCTCAGATTTGAGTGTCCTAAATTCTAGCTGTTTACACTGCAACCAGTACTTACTAGTCTTCATTCACTGATTTCTTTAAATGAATGCTTATTCAATAAATGCTTCATTTATTCACTTTGTGTGCTTTCCTCTTATGCTTTGCTGTTCATTTTTTTAATAGTTGCCATGGAGAAATTAACAGTAAATATTACAAATACTAGTTTATTACTAACCTTTGGACAGATGAAGTCAGAACACACTGTTTCTCTTCATTTTAGTTAAAAATTTAAAAAAAAAAAAGAAGAAGAAAAAGAAATACCTAAAGAATAGGATACATAGCTCTGACATGGGTTATTCTTCTCTGTGGAGGTGAAAATATCACCAGGATCCGTAACAGCTTTGTCTTCAGCTTAATGATGAATGTCAAAAAATAGTTGAGAACGGTTCTAGATAACTAAAATAAATGCATTACAGCAGATCTCCATTTTAAAGACCTTTAGCTTCCTAGAGAGGAACAGATACGCAGATATTTTCTTATGGAAGAAAAACAGTTTTCTAAAATGTCTAAAATACACTTGCTTAAAATCAAGCAACACCTAACTAAAGTTTCTCAAGACCTGGGATAAAGCTTGATGCTGCTGAGACAAAACTACTAGCAATGCTGTCACATGATCTAACAAGTATGATGAAAAATTACATGCCAAATAAAGAAGAATAGAATTTAAGAAAAAACTATAATGAAATCTAGGTGTTGGGGTTTTTTCCCCTGAAAACAAACATTCTGTTAAAAGGGAACACTACTGTAATGATCTAACATGAATTATGGAACTAAAGGTTAAAGAAATACTTGGAGAATTTATGTAAAAATGATTTATCATTTGCTTTATCTCATTTACAGAAAAAAAAAAAAAGGCAAATAAGTGCCTTGGTTTCTCAAATACTAAGACTTGATCAAGTAGTTTCTATGGGTCCAATCGTGTCAGTCCCTGGAATTTTTAAAATTTAAGTTGCAAATAGAATTATTTATGAAATTAATCAAGGATGATTACATAGTTATTAACAGCTACAAGTTATTAACAGATATGTATTTTAACAAACAAGAACAGTATTTGTGACCAAAAAAAAGTCTCCATGTGTTTGCCATAAAACAAAACATCTGACATTTAGAGTATAATTAAGGTAATAATGAAGCATTAGCTGAAGTTTTCACTTGTCTTAATTCTTAACAAAGGCTGCCTACAGGAAAGTTTAAGCATACTTTAAAAATCCAAATAAAGAAAGAATATTTAACACAAATGTTGTAATTTTGCTCTCAATTCATATTCATAAATACAGGCAGCCTGTTCTATTTACAAAAAATAAAACAACAAACCAGTTAATTGTGTAGCAATTAGGCTGAAATCAAGATGGACTCAACTGCATTCAAACAATAAATATCTCACAAAAGAGTAGTGATTTTACTTACTGTTGATATAGTCAAAACTTTACATTTGAAAAGTCAAAAATCCTTTCACCTTAAAAATAAAATGTCCTTTGAAATCAAACACACTTCCTAAAGACATCAGGTGCTTCAACGAGAAAGCATTACAGCCTTGGCACTTGCACCCAAGAGACTGCTGTCAGTCTGCTGCCTGATGTCACTACAGAATTACAGTTTACAGTACATTACCAATGCCTGGTATGTCCTCTGAGGAAGTATGCTCTGCTGGCTGAACTTTCCAATTTACTCCCGAAGGCAGAACAAAAAAGCTTCCAAAACTACACAGCACATATTTTTTAAAAATTCTATAGGGAAAATACTGCATTTATTAGCAATGTTATCTTGTATTACAGATTAGAGTGAATACTAAGCAAAGTTCCTTTGTGTACAATTAAATGGCAAAAAAACCCAATCCACTAAGAAATGTATCAAAATTATGGGCAATACATTCAAGACAAAACAGGTATAAAAACAAAGCTGTTCAAAAGTAATTCAGACTTTGGAGTTCAAATAAATAAATGTCCTCCTAGGAGGATTGAATGTATCAACCATGTTTCACCTTGGCAACAAGAAGGGGTTTAATTATTGCCCAACTTCCATTTATCATCAACCCCCCCCCCAAAAAAAAAAAAACAACAACTACACTTTACCCGTTTCCAATCCTTTAAACATTGACAAATTATCTACGAGTTTACAGTTCTTTATTCAAGTCTGAAGAGAATTCCATCTTACTGCTGTTAGAAAGATGAATATGAGAAACTTTTCTTCTTTGCCGTTTTTGTTTTGCTTAAAGCCTTTGTCATAGAAAGATTTGCATGAGGGTAAACCAGAAAAAAAAAACAAAACCAAAAACGTATTTGTGCATCACTTGCTGGCTTTTTGAGTGGCATAAAGAAGTGTCTTTGATATGTCTTTTTGAATGAATTACCATTGTGATCAGAATCTATATTCATAACTAAGTTCTACCTTTCCTTCCTATTTCCTACATTTAGTAACAGAAGGATATGGGTGGGGAGGACAGGTGTGGGAAAGGTTAAAAAAATCAGGAAAGCACAGGAAAGAAGTGTAAGTATTACTGGTATTTGATGATCAGGATTCCATTCACTCAGCAAGTTTGGCTTTGCCTACAAGCAAGGACACAGGCTTTGAGACAGACCTTACTCACAGTCAGTTGAGGCTTAAGTAATTTGCTTTCCAGAATAGCTTTTTGCAAATAATTTGTTTTTCCTCTTTGTTTCTCCTACTACATATTTTTGCATTATTCAGTCTTCTTTTTTTGGATAGCACTGGCCTTTCACAGGATTTTAATCTTGATTTTGTATCAGGCAGTTCTGGGATGAATACCTGCAAAAGTGATGTCAATTCACATCTCAAACATCTCCCTTTGGATCAAAAACTGAAAACATCAGGCACCTACCATTCTTTTCTACAGAACTAAAACCTACAAAAGACCGATCAAATCTGTCACCTGTCTTTTTCCTTCAATAAGAAAATTTTTACTTCTATAAGGTATATTAAAAAAAAAGCCAAAACAAAACACTTCAGTAAGCTTCCTAAGTTCTTTTATTAGACAAAAATATCCATCATTTGTCATAAGTGTCATCTCTTCTCCTTTAATGGATAAACTGATAAAACTCTTTCCTACTTAGTTAACTTGTTAAAAAAAAAATTGGGCAAAAGTACTTGTTAAAAAATAAAACAAATAAATAAATAAAAGGTCCAAGTTCCCAGAAAACTTCTAATGGCATTCCAGATGCTTTAGTTTTTTCCTATAAATGAAAGAAAGAAAACAACAATGTGCATTTGTGAATAGAATAGAATCTGGAGGAGAAATGAAACACGAATGCAGCAAAAACTGCCAACTGCAGACTGATGATCTTTCTGCATGAATGCATGAAAAATAATCCCAGATGTCTGGATTGACATTATCTAATGAACAGACAATATTTTTTCCTTTGATTTGTCCTAACTATATTGTCATTTGTGTGAGCAACCTAAGCCTCTGGTAAAGAAAGAGGAAGGAAGGGAAGGAGGAGCTGGAGAAGATGAAGGAAAATAGATAAGTTGGAGGATAGAGGCATATTATTTACTGAAACTGCCACTTAGCTTACCACAATCAAACATCCTACAATTTAGCAGTCTGCTGTAACTTTAATATGAATAGATCAAAATAGTCCAGCTGTGCTCCATATTAAGTCTATTATGTAACTGTACAGCATTTTCTATCTTCATATTTTGATAACTCTTTGTGAGAGCACAATAGATATGAAAAAAACAGCACGAGTTCAACTTCAAAGAAGCTATTATGAATTTTCCCGTGGACTTCAGCAGGGCTAGAATTATGCCTGTACACTTGCTCATTTTTCCTGAAATCCTGGCACATGACACTAGGAGCAGGAATAACAAAAAAGGTATTAGCTGCCACTAACAACTAAACTGATATACCAGGTCAGTACGGTCATATCCTTGGCAATTTCTGTGTGAAGCGTAAGCACTGCTTGCATATACCATAGCTCAAACTGGTTTTTTCCTGTGCAGGCTACCAGACATCTGAGCAGTTTAGATCGAGTAAAAGTATCAGAGTTCTCAGAGAACTTCCTTGTGTAATAGTAAGGTAATAATCGAACAGCTTTTGTACGAGAGTCTGATTATTCTAGAATTATTCATGTTCTGCTTTTATCTATGATGTTGGAAGTCACCACTATATTCAGCGGGACAAACCGCAGGAGCCGAGTCCTAACTAGAGTTCAATATGCTTAATTCATCAAGCAGTAATTCCAGATAGTTACCTGGAAACATCAAATTAGCAATTCTCAAGAATTATTATATTTACTGATTTGAGTATTCTCTTCAGCACTCTTGCAAAACTTTTTTTTTAAGTTATGTAACTAACTTGCTTATATTTACATAGAGAATTAGGCAAAAGTGTCACGAATTTTTCATTTTTAATGTAGTGTTTCAATCAACTTTTAAGTAGCCATTTAAGTAGCCCTTCAGATCTGCCTGCCAGGCTAGCTTACTCCTGATGCATTAGTAGAGTCCCTTCTGTTTGCTTCTAAAAACAAAAACAGCAACAATCACCCACAACAAGAACACCACACTTTTTCTAGTTTTTACCCTTAAAAGGAAAAGATAATCAAGCAGATAAGTCTTTCAGAATTTAAAGTAAAATCAATAAAATTACTGAGGCAAATAACAAGTCTGTTTGCCATGCTGTGTTCTTTGCATTCCAAGCAGTATTGTTTAAACAAAATTTTGAATTCATTTCCATATCTAAATAAATCAATGCATGTCCATATTTAATTGGGTCAAATTCCTTTCCCTTCTCCTGTAACACTTCCTTCTTCAGAAACACAGAATCTGTTCAGAAGGATATTTTCAAACTGTTCTTTGGGGGTTTAGGGTTACTTGTTTTTAAAAAATACTTCTAATGCATAATTCACTTTTTTGGGTTTCTGTTTTACCCAAAATAAGCAACCCTTCCTATAAACTGCCTTCCTCTACAAGTTATAACAGTATCAACAACTAAACAGCAGAAGTTTCACAGATGCCTTCCTATTAATAACTAGCTGAGATATTACTATTAGTTTGGACCCCATGGCAGCTAAGCATTTAACTCTGTTGTTCAATAATAGATTTTTTTCTTTTTAATTGCTAAGTCTATCAGAACTGGATGAGCTGCCTACCTTCTTCAGGCTTTTCTCTAATACCAGAATACACAGCTCTGTCAAAAATCTGGTATCTGGGTTCCTGAAGACACAGGAAAGGAGGAATTGAGAGACATTAATGTAGTCCATACTGATTACAATCTCTCAGGAAACAGTGACTCCAATTTCTCACTGCAATGGATTTAGTGTGCACCCTCAGGATGTTTCTGTCAGAAAGAAATTACAGTATCTTCCGCCTGAAGTTGGCCAGCAAAGCTGCATAGTATCAGACAAAAGACATCGGATCACTCCACTCTGCTTTACAGATTTATGATAATAAATTGTAGGAGGCAGCAGAAGAAAACTGACTTCTGATGAAGGTACATGCAGTGGCAGCTCTTAGGAATCACTTGAGTTGGCTTGATGCAAGAACCACTCATTCATTACCCACTGACTACATGCTCACAAAGTATATACCTTGTTACTGACTAAAGGGTCTCAGTGGCAGCATTTATGAACAGGCTGGTGAAAGCATATGGCACGATTTTCCGAGTTTTGACTGCTTGCAGAAACTGTTGACATCTTTTAGGAATAATTACAAATTACATGAAACTGTATATAGCAGTTTTAGTTTGAAGAGTGTGTGTATGTATACACACACAAGCACATAGAAATAACAGCACATATACACTAGCATAAGAGTTATGCATTACAGGAACTTTGTATAGTCGGTATGCCAACACATACTGTAGTCATAACTAATTCATTTTTTTTTACTAGACCACCTAAAACTGCTGTAGTAGGCAGAAAGATTAACATGATTAGTAAATATTTAAGCCTTTCTTAATATAAGATGACCTAGAGTACTTACATAAGAAATACCCAGAAGATGCCCTAATAACTCCAGCCAATGACTCAGTCATAATTTCAGACGAAAGAAATAGAAGGACTATACCTTCTTGTACAACTGAACACTTTCATGCATAATTACATCCCAAGTTAACCCATTCAACAAACAGTGGATAAATCAGACTTTCTCCAGTTCTCCAGAGTTTTAAAACAAAGAAAAAACAAGTGTCCCAATTCAGAAGACCCAATCATCAAAAGAAATAAAGACCAGATAAAAGGAAAATGAATTGCTGATCACCTGAACCCCCAAAAGACAACTGCACTCATCTTAAGATTATCTTTGAGTAATTCTAGCAAGAATTTTGAAGCCATCTTTTGCCTGTCTCACTGATTAATTCATTTTTAATTGCTTGTGAAGACATATGTCCTGGTTTGAGCCAGGGTGACGTGAACTCTCTGCTGATTTTTTTTTCTTTCAGTGAACTTTTTTAGCAGCACCAGTGGATTGATAATAACCAAGGTCACTTCTGACTGTCTGCAGCCTCCCCCCTATGGGGGAGCAGATTAGACCAAAGGCAGGATCAGCAAATCAGAATATTCCCTTCTCATAATATTTTCTCTATTTGGCTTTCAGTATAGGTTAAGACATCCCGGAAGTCAAGCCTTTCATTTCTTTTTTCTCGCACTTTTTCTGTTTACTGTCAGTTCTATGGCCCTCTCTTTGGCTCTCTTTTTTTTCCCATTTTTCTTTACAGCTGACATCCGGGGACCCTGTCCGTGCGCCCGGACACTCCCCCCTTCAGCTGGGAGTCACCAGGGAGAAGAGTTGCTGTGAGAGTCACTGGGGGAGGAGGGAGGGGATCACATGTTGCACATCCCTTTATAAATATATATATTCCCTTATCACTAATAATTTTCACTTTTCAACCCAGAAAGCCTCTCTTTCTCACTTTTCTCCCTCTTTCCCTACCTTGGGGGAGGGGGGTGGGACTGAGAGCATTATTGTTATTGGTTTGACTGCCAATCCGGAGCCAAACCACGACAACATACAACCTTTCTTTTCAGGAAAAAAAAATAATCACAAATAGCTCATCAGGCCTACTCTGATTTGTCAGATGTCCACATGTAGGCTGTACACCATTTGGACCTCAACAGGCAGCCCACGTTTACTTCCCAAAGTATGCAACATGTACCTAAAAAATTTCTAGCACATTTGAAATTTAGTATGCCAAAGGAAAAGTCTGCTTTGATGATATGTTGTGATAGAATAACCTTCATATTCATACAGAGTTCATTTTAGGGTAACCTACTCATTCTAGCCTCTTCTAAGAGGAAATTCAGGCACCATTACCAAGATGCCTCCGAAGTCTGCTGTAGACAGACAGCATATATACCACAGCAAGCACAGCATGCACCGCAACTACAGCCAATGCAACAGGGAATCCTGGCAGTCTCTGCAGTCCTTTGGCCTTTAAACACCCTCACACATTCCTGCACAAAAGCAACCAAACTAAAAAAGCCTCCCAAACAAACCTCCCAAAAAACCCACAACCCACTCACAAAACCACATCTGGGAGCTACTCAAACAAACCAACCCGCCCCCCACCCAAACCCATGTTTTTCTTGTGTTATAAGAATGTGACTACACACCAGTCTGCTTGGGGACCTTGTTCTTTCCTTAAGAGTACTCCACAGTGTAAACAGAGGTCTTGACACCTATGCAGAATGCATTCCTTGTAAACTGAGAGTTACCAGTAAGTCCTGAACCAAAAGTTACATATACTTACTCTAAGATACTATATGCACTTGCTTAATTCTTCCAGATATAGGATGAAATAAATATATAGCTTTCTCGATGGATAATAAAATGCCTGATTATGAGCTTATTTGCTATCTCAGCTTCCTATTCTGCAACTGGTACTTGGCATGATCAAGGTTGTCTCCTTTCCCCCAACCCTCAATACACTCATATAAAAAAGTACAAAAATAATGATAGTGTGTATACGATAGGATACTGACACACTGCGCAATCATTGACTATATACACCATCTGTTTTTTATTTCACCATGATCAAACATTGTGCCACATCTAGACTTGCCAAAAACGACTGTGAATTACTGAACAGCAAACAAAAGGATATTCCCAACTCAGCTACTGTTCAGCATTTTCTCTGTTTCAGACAAATGAGGCAATTTCCCCATTCCCTTTAGGCAGAAATACAGAAGGAACACATAAGATTTCCACTAGTCTTGAATCCCAGAAAAGCTGGTGTTGGAAGGGACCTCTAAATATAATCTGGTCCAACCTTCTTTTGAAAACAAGACCTTAGACTACAATATCTAGGGTCGAATCAAGCTCAGAGCGGAGACTTGAATTTCATTTCCAGTAAGGGGGATCCCACCAATTCTCTCGGCGATCTATTCCCAACTTTGTTCTTATGATCTTGCATCCAGACAGAATTTTCCCTGAAGCACCAGGTGCCTGTTGCCTTGTCCTGTCATGTGCATTATCATCAGGAGAGCGCCTCCCTTTTCTTTATTAACTTTTAAGTATTGAAAGACCTTGTCTACCTTCCCTTTGGGGGGGATTCGAGCCTCCTCTCTAGGCTGGAAAAAAAAAAATAAATCCAGCAACATTTTGCTCAAATGTTGAGTTTTCAGCTCTGTTGAAACAATGGCAGGCTCCAGTCTTGTCTCATTCTATAGGCCTGATTCAGAACCACTACATTTTCAGCCAATTCCCCCCACCCAAAATGCTTTTGAGAGTCAGTGGAGCCAGTGGTATTCAGCAAGGTTTTCCTGATGTTTTAACATCACCATGTCCATAAGGACAGGGTGCTCCTCTAGTACACCTGTATTAGCAAGTTAGTGCAGTTTTAATACATGTTTGTCTTGTGTTGAAGTTCTTAAGCTCACCACTGATGCACAAAGTGAAATGTAGATACACTGTCCAAGAACCATGACAGTTAACAAGTGAAACTGCAGTCCTTTCTTCTTTTGCTCCCAGGCTGTAATTTCCTTGAGATGTCCTGAACTGTAGACCTCTGTACTGAGTAGCATCCCAAAATGATACGCGTGATGCTAGATGATGTAAGTATTTGCAATATACCAATTTACAGAGGTAGTTTTGAGTGGCTTGCATTCAAACAGTAAAATTATATGCACATACCAAAACCACTGTGGATTCTGCTAGTAACTCAGAAATCCACAATTAATGCTATTAGGAAACTTGTACCAAGCAACAAAACAGGTTGAGGCTTAAGCATCATGTCATAATCCTGACCTAACATGCACGACCTTTTAAGAAAAAGAATTACCCATGTTTAGGTAAGCGTGACTTCTCATAACCCAACTTCATGTATTTTAAGTGGAAAATGCCAATTACATAATACAAAATAATATTATGTGATATTAATGATAACTGCTAATATTATATATTATTATATTTAGGCTTGAACAACAGACTTGGCACTGATATTGTAAAATAATTTTTACATGCAATTGAAACAACAAACTTTCTTGCTCTAGATCCTCATGTCCTTGGTGTTTTTATTTACTACAAACACTGTCATACTATGTAACAATGTCTGTCACAGATGAACCTAGTAATATAATGTTGGGTTTTCCAAATGCACAAACTCTGACTATTCCAAAGCAGGTGCCTACAGACACATCAGAATTTCCTGTTAATTGTAGGTCTGTTACATGTTTTCTACCCTGCAACAAGCTCAATTGTTTCCTCACACAATGTAACAGAATTTCGCTTACGTTCTCCATTTATTCAATCTCACAACTAACCTGTGACAGGCAGAAGTACCTTGGGACCACTTTTGAAATGCTCCTGAAAAAGCCACCCTTCAGACTAAGTGAAGTACGGTAGTAATCGGGTAGTAATCAGTCTCATTACTATTCAGGACACTTGGTAGTTAGTCCTTTTATTGATTATAAGCAATAATCACTGTATCTTCAGTTCTCACTAATAGTTGCTGAAATGTACAGTACCTTCTAGTAAACTGGCTGGCACACTTCAGTTGATAACATTTAAGGCTCTAGGCATTTCAAGATATTTTTTCCCCAATTAACTAAAACCTTTCGCAAAGAGTAATGTTCATGTAAGAAAAGTGTATAAACTGAAACACTTAGAAGCAGCCCGTTTCTAGACTTACAAATTTGATTCTTTAAAATTCTTTTCCACTCTCCCTGTGAATACTTAAAATGCTGGCTATAGCATAGTGATGTCTCAAAAGCCTTCTTTAATACCTGCTGCATACACAAATGCAAGTCAACATTTTACTTTACATGCATTCAGCTGCAGTAAGACAGATGAATTTTATGAAGACTACAATCATTGATCTTAAAAGCACAGTTCAGCTCCTTATTATTAATAAGAGAAATAAACAAACAGTATTTAGCATTTTTGTTATGGCTTATGAGCTGAACCTCTTTCTTGGTTTGGTAATTAGACAAAATCATCTTGCTTTATATTTGAAGCTCAAAAACATAAAAAAGTCTAGATTTTTACACCACAAAGAAACGCAGCACAATTAGTATTCCAATCTTTTGCCATACCACCACTCTCTTCAAATAACACATACAAATAAGTTTTTATTGAACTAAAAAATTCTATAGTTTCAGGTTAAACAGTTGGATAAAGACTAAATCTAGGAGTTTTATGAATATTTTTAAGAATATTGAATAAGTAAAATGTACAGAAAAAGAGAGCTGGCCATTTACTTTACTCCGTTCATCACTGGGATAATATTGACAAGTATGTTGGCACCATGAGAAAAATCAGTACACAGATGCAGAAAGCCAAGGAGCTTTTCAGACTTAAAGACTTTTAAGACTAATAAAAATGTATTATTGGTAACAGAGCAAATTATTATATTAAATCACGTAAGATACACTACTGTTCGTGCCATGACTGAGAATTGACTGAAGATGTAGTTTCACCCCCACGTGTACCCTTCTGAAATACAGAAGGCATTCATTACTGTCTGTATTTTAGTAAGTGGGTCACACACTAGGATGATGGAGTTTAGACTGACACTTGCTTTTCAATATTGGGGTTTTTTTTTAAGTAATTGCATTGACTACATAGAAGCCTTTGAGAGGACTGCCACTATACAGGCTACCAAATACAGTCTTAATTTTCTTCATTAGCACATTGCTAAAAATTATCATTTGACATTAAACAGTACAGAAATCTTTCCCCGATGTTTTTCCTAGTCAGATATAGTAGTTCGTTCTAGATGGTGACTTGAACCATGGAATTGCATTCAAGTTCTCCACCAAAGTTCTGTGCTAGCCAAAATTGTAACTGTGACACTCTCTAACACATTAAATACAAAAAGACATTCTGTTTTTGTGAAACATATAAGAATAATGTGATAATTGAAAGGTGGCTTGTATACTTCAGTAACCTTATTGCTAAAGCTATTCATTCTTCATGTGCAATAGCTGACATTAGCTAAAAATGTCCAAATGCCAGATCTTGTCTACCCAGTTCTGACCTGGGTAGATCCACAGCTTTAAAACTTTACTGAGTTGAGATAGATTCTAGTTCCCACTGATATGATTTAAACTGTTTACCCAGTAACTATATAATGGGGAAAAAAAAAAATAGTGAAAGTAATCTAGGGGCACACCAAAGACAACCTCTCATACCCGCTGCATCTCAGAGCAATGCTGTTTGGTGATTTCTTCTTCTCTCTCAAAATTACATGTTGCACAGTAATAAACTATCCTAATGTATCTGTATGACACAGGAGTTATTAACTTAGGTCCATTCAAAAGATGACAGACTGGCCAAGATTGGTGTTTCCACCGTCTGTGCAGCTGCCCTAAGCACTAAGAGGTGTCTGCAATCACTATTACTATCCTTGTAAAGAGAATAAGCTCCTCTCACTTAGGTGCTTACTCCTATAAAAAGAATGCCTGATTTCTGGCTCCTGAAGAGATACCTCTAATGTACAGCCCTAAGTCAACGTTTCAAGCCCTAAAGAGATGTGAGACTTCAGACAAAACACTGTACACCTGGTATTTTCTATTTACCCGATCACTGCAGCCTCTCAATGAGCATATAGTCCTCTGAATACACCTCAAAAGACAGTTTCTCCATTAAATGCTCTAATTAGGCAGAGTAGATCATTCTGCTTAATTTCCTTAAATTGAAACACATACCTGACGATACCTGCTATATCCAGAAAAATCCAGACCATAGAAAACAAAGGCAGCCAGTGACAAATATGGATTTATTATGAAAGAACAACTTCAGCTCATTCGTACTCTGGCTTCAGCACAGTAACGGATAAGGAGAGCAAAGAAAGACAAGAAGACAAGTGTCTTGTAAATCAGTATTAGAAGTGAGACTACAAAAGGATAAAGGGTACCTAGTGAACAACAGACAAAGCCATTCAGATTGTAAAGCAGATTAAATTAACTTCCCAAACCAACATGCTAACGCTTTTACCATTTATCCAGAGTACCAATGACAGATGGAGAGGACTACGGAGTCAGTCACTACCTGACTACAGTCTATGAGCTTTTTACGTGGATATCAAGAAATTGATTCACCACATTGCTGGATTTCAACCAAGCAGCTGGCCTACCTAAGAAAATTCCTCACAATAAAGCACCTTTATATGATAATTGAGCTTCAAGAGAAGATATATGTCTATTACATAAAGTGATTATTGACTATGAGAAGCTCTCCATTTAATGGAGTATTACTTTTTATAAGAGCTCTCCAGAGCCAGTGACAAAGGTTACATTTAGGTCTTTTAACACATAGTAAAAGAAAAAGAAGCTTCCACTGGCCTCCCGCATATCAAACCATCAAAAAATGCAAAGAAAATTAAGTAATGATAAAATGCTTTCCATAGCTTTTCACATTCTGCCTGAAAGATAATTTAAAAAAAAAAAAAAAGTGCACTGGAAATAAAATTAGTTGATTCTGAAATTCACTGACAGTATTACATTGCTACACACGTACTTCAAAGCAGGAAGCTTTGACCTTAGTGAAGATGCAAAATTGACTCAAGTAGCAAGAAATGAATACACTAATTTCTGCTAAGTTAATTGTAAAAAGAAATCAGAAACAAAATTATTTCAAATAAAAGTACAAACAGAAGAGATCCTACACCAATTTAAAGACCACTATAAATTATTTACTTGACGTTTTTACCAACTTTACTACAGGAAATTAAAATACGGAGGATAAATGGGACAATGAGACAATCAGATAATTGAATCTAAAAACAGGTTTCAATGTACTTACCACCTTGAAACTATAAAAATGTTTTTAATTTAAGTCCAAACTGGACTAAACAGCAGGAAACTATATATATGCTTCACACACAGACACAAAAAAGACTAAAGTGTCAAAGTCATAAGGACAGTGAGTTCTTCACCATTTAAGAATACACGTTAACAAATGAGAAAATTCATTAAAGTTGAACAACACTCAAGTTTTACCAGCTATTCTTGCATTTCAAGTTCTCAAATAAATTTCATAGTTATATGCATTTGCCAAGAATGGAACTATAACCCTTCAGTATTCAGCAGGTTATACTGTGCACTCAATAGTGAACACCTTAGAGCCACTTGTCAAGGGAAAACTATTGTTCTTGTTCTCCAAGTCTTCCAGTAGAGAGTGTTTTCCACCTTTTTCTGATTTGCCATCTAGCATTTCCAAAATGTTTGCATCGTTTGTTTGCACAAACAGAACAGGTCATAATTTCTGCATGGACAAGGTAATGCACAAGTCTAGAAATAAATATGAAGGTATTAAATGTATTCAAATATGTCATAAGAAATATTTTGTACTGGAAATGAACCACATGATAATCTTAGTTTTAACAGCAAAAACCATGGGTACTATCAAAAAAGGTGAGAAGTAAATAAAAGAAAACAAGTATTAGGAACATGCCATTTTTCCAAATACCTGATTTTACAGACCTCTGAAAGTAATGTATTCTTAGATATACATTGGAGCTACAGCATTGAAAGTTTTTCTACGCATGCTATCATTTACATGCTTTTACTCTGGCTTGAACATACATGAATATTGGCAAGACTGGGTCCCAGGATTTTTTTTTTTTAAACCAACTTCATACTAACAAGTGATACAAAATAAACAAGTAGAATTGAAGAACGTCCACTTTGTAAAACACAATATAAAATAAGAAATAGAAATTTGTATCAAAAGCAGAATGCTTTTTGTGCAAAAGAAACTTACGTATTGCACAGTTACTAATCTTCAATACAGCTCTTTTAACTGAAGTTGAGTCTACAAGAAGATGAGTTTACAAAAATGTAAAGAAAAGTTTCATGCAAATTTTAACAAGAAAGCATTAAATCCCTAGCAATGTTCTACTTAAATAACACAATTACATCTTTTATTTACATTTGAATACATTCAGAGAAAATGTGAAAAAGTTTACAAGATTAAAATAACCAAGAAAAATTACTGCTCCAGGAGAAAACTAAACCTTTAGCTTCCAGTCTGACGTAGTTTAGCATTAAGCATTTTCATAGTGGATTTCAGGATCAATAAGCTAATAAAATATGTACATATTTATAATTATTTTTTTTTAAAGCAACAAGTGAGTTTTTTGTTTTGGTTTAATTATGACATACTATTAGAACAGAAGGACTACATATCTGGCATTTCTTTTAACTAGAGATTGTTTAATGAATAAAAGTCCTGGGAAAGAAACTGAAAAGAGCATGGCACGAGATGATTATGTCAAATGTGAAGAAAAGGATATTTTCAACACAGTTTTTCCATCAGCAGCCTTAGACAGAGTACAAAGTACATCCATTGCACACATTGGTAACTCTCAAATCATGTAAACTCTCAAGTTATCAGCAAGTTAAAATTAATTTCTCATTAAAAGCGACCTGCGTTTAGCCATTTTCACAGCAGTGACAACCGTAAAATACTAAATATAGAGGACTGATCACTGTAATATTTACAGTATGCAGTATATTTGATGGCATTTTTCAGAGTTCTGAGGAATAGAGAGCAAATTGCAGCAGCAAAATCACAGAAAGTAAACTATGTACAATTTTCACTTTGCAGTGTGTCTAACGCTGTCCTTGCCTTTCCTTGTAAAAATTATTATATTGGAAAACAGACTAATGCTTGATATCAAGGAATTGCAGGTACAATACAGTACATTTTTTCTGCACATCACATAGCATAAAACCTTTGCACATTTAAAAGATAGCTAATGCAGAATTCAGCCAGAAAGGTTTGGTATTGTTCTCTGAAGATGGCACGAGGTACTGTCTTCACTGGATTATGACAGCTGTTGTTTTCTTTTGTAAAAATGAAGTTCATTATAGCAGTTTGAATGTGTAATTCCTAAAATACCTTGCTTATGACACATTTTTCTCCCCATGAAGCAATATTTCTATTGTGGTTATTGAGGACATTTCAACAAAACGTTCTACTGACATTGAACTTCTATTGTGGGTCCACTCAGAGTTGAGACTCAGCACACTTTAAACATGGAAAGACATTCATTCATCATCTTGGAATACTGAAAGAGTGCTAACTTCAGAAGTCTTTTCTGTTTTACTAAGGCTGAAATTACTGACAGTTCTGTTTGCAATATTATTTTCTATAGCTTACATTTTCCTATGTATCTTTTGTCACTAGATATTTTACAAACATGATAGGCATTTCAAAAATGCTGTCATCTAATAAATATGAATATCTTCCCTGTGGTGAAGAAATGGAAACAAGGTATTCACTGAAATGTAAATTGACATTAAACTTAAAAGTGGCCTCCCAAAAGTAAGATTGAAATGGATTACGACAGTGATGAAATAGAGTCTTATACCTACGTACCCAGTGTGCATCTTTTCCCTGACAAAGTTGACAAGCTTTTCATCCAGCTAACACTTCTCTTTCCCTGGCTTCAAACTGGCTTTCGGAAAAACCTCAAGCAATATGCTTCTTGTATTATTCTGAAAGTGTGACTGCTGAGCACAACTCTTGAACGGATTTATAATTCATGCACTAATGAAGAAACAATTTTGGGCAATAGATTGTAGTTGTAATCTTAACATAAGATGTAGTTACTGCATCTTTTCCTCATGCTTTCCTCTTCCAGAGAAACGTAAGAAGCAAGGGCTGATACACAGATTTCACAAATTGTTTTCCAGACTTACTGGTTATTCATGAAGAGGATTGTCTGAGACATAGATTTGGCTCCCAAAATACCAACTTAGGAGCATTTCTGTGGGGAAGTGAAGGGCAAACAAACAAGAGTCCGCCAAAGACTCAGAGACAAGGATAACCACTCACAAAGCTCAGGATATAGCAGTCAGGGCTGGCCACAGTGAATTCAGTGACAAGCTGTAAATGCAGATAACTACAACAAAAACAAGTACAGTTGCACCTGAGAAACAGATGACACCAAAATAGAAGAGCAAGAGGGAAGATTTGGTAGACAGGTGGAGAAAGTTATTGTAGTCAAGTGAAAAAGCAGCAATAAAAAATTTCTTTCGTGAAGATTTAAAATACGTAGTTTATGCTATACCAAGAGCTATTAATACATAAACAGCAAATTGCATCTTAAGTATGTGATCTAAGCCCCATGAAATTCCCAATAAGGAATAGATGGTAGAATGCCACACGCGTGAGTGGAAAAATGCAACAGAAAAATGAATAAGCTTAAAGTTTAACTGCATTTTCAAAAAGTTCTAAATGGGAACAAATATTCTTACATGTTTTCCTAAATGTGCCACATATACAAGTGCATATATCCTGACAGGACAGAATATTATGTCCATTACAAGGACAAACCGGAATCTGTACTTGTTAAATGAACATGCCACCTAGCCTAAGTGTGTCCTATCCTGCTCTCTAAGTCGGTCTCTAGCTGTTATTGCAGAACACATAAGACCAAAGATAATAATGAAACCATCACAACACCTTCTGACTGCAGAGCATAGATGATACCAACCATGTGGTAGAGGTTCCACAAATCTTTCTTCTGGTAGCAAGGCTGCCTAAAGTAGATCTCACCTCCTTCTCCCTCCCAGGAGGGTATCCTCCTACCCTTTCTCTGCACCCTCATTTGCACCAGCAAAACTATTTGAGGGCATTGAGGTGATTCAATATGGTTAAAAACCTAGCTTTTCTTTTTTGTGTGCCACAGAATTACTCAGTTTAGATTGGTTGTGCATACAGTACTCTAAATAATTCAACTGAGAGGGCTGTTAGCAGAAATGAATAGCCAAAAAGTTGGAACAATTTAACTTTTCCATCAAGGAAAATACGTATGGAACCAAGCCTTCAAATGTCACGCAGTTTTCAAAAATCAGCTGCAGATATTCAGTGAGGAAATGAAAAGCTTCTATGTGAAAGCTTTATAATGCGGAAAAAAAAGAAAAGCTTCAGAGAAAATACCAGTTTTCCTTTCTCTAATAAAGTGTCTTATTCACTGACTGAAGACAGTGGCCCTCCCTGTGATTTTTTACCATTATGACAACTAGCAGCTGAACCAAAAATTTACAGAATCCTTCACAATGCTCCTCTACATGAACACTAGCAGCAGTGTGAAATAGAGTGTCCACAGCCCCAGTCAATTCTACTGTTTCAGGGAGTTTTGAGTTTAGGTTAATTTTATCTTCCAATACCCAAGCAAAGAAAACAAAAGACAGAGAAAAAGATCATAAGATGAAAGTCTATAAAAAAGAAGCAAGGGCAGAAAATCTTAGAAATTGCTAAAAGCTCTTCCTGTCCTCCCAGAACAGAAGTCCAGACAGCACAAAGTAAACTTTGTGCATACAGAGAGTAGTTCTCTCCAATCTGGCTTAAACCCAAAGAATCCATATACTCCATGTCCTCTACAGCACATCACAAGCTCTTCAAGAGACATACTTCATACCCAACTTAATACTTCTTACTCAAAAAAGAAGTAAGGTTTCATTTCACTTTAAAATAAGTATTATTTTTTCTCCTTTGTTGACTAACCTCTTTGTCCCAAAAACTTGGTAATGTTTTAAAGCCTTCTTTGTGTTCTCTCTTCTCATCACTTCTCCTTTTTCTTCTTTATGTTAAATCTGATCCTCACTCCTTCGGTTCCTACCAAAGAATGGACTACTTGTCACCCCCTTGATTGCTGTAACAGCTGCTGCCAGCTTGCTAATCAGCCCCATGCAATCTCCTCTTATTCTCTTTGGGTAGTTTCTTCCCTCATTTTTGCATGAGAAATCAAAGAGCAAATCTGAGTGAATACTCACAAGTATATACTGAATATAAGGAAGGGTGGTAAAACCTAACCCTTATTCTTCCTGTGCCTCTGGGTTGCGAATCCTAGCTATTGGTGAAGTAAGCCCTAAGTACTCAATCTCTATTTCAAAAAACAACAACACCCAAAATCTTCATGCTACATCACTTTACAACACTCTACAATTCCTTTTCCCAGGGATGCATAAGCCAAATAAATCTTTTGCAAAGTGAAGCAAAATTAATTAGTCTTGCAGTTGCAAACGAATGTATTTTACTTCCTGCTGCAATGGGCTAGGAATACATGTGCAGTTCAGTCTGAAAAGCAGCTAAAAAACCAATTAAATTAACACTAGCTTTTAAGTGAATGGAATCTTCTTACCCACAGCATCTAAGTCACAGGCTATCCTCTGTCTACAGTTTAAATTAGCAGTAGGTTTCCTGAAATAAAAAAAAAGGACAAAACTCCATTAACTATCATCTTTCCAAAGCTTGATTTCCCCTTAGGCCATCAGCTAGTCCATTTTGATTCTCATCTCGTCCCTGTATTTTATCCACTTCACTGCAGCAAATAGTTAGAAATATTAAAAATTACCTTGACAAGACTTATATGTCCCTGATATGTGGTCTTTTGTTCAGTGTAACATAAAATTAAGTTTAGTAATCTTGTCTGCCCAAGAAAAAGTTATAACCCGATGATTTGCAGGGGTTGTTAGAATGTAACTACACTACATACAGTTGCTGAGCTGTGACTCATTGCCAAAGATCCACCAAAATGAAACCACAGTTGTTAGTTTCCAAAAAGTATTGACCAGATTTTGCTTCTGTTAAAAGATTATGCTTCATATCCCTTGTTAGATCAAGTTGTAGTCCGAAAAATATGAGCAGAACTCATCATCAGATTAGACGTGTACGTAGTATCCACAGGAACAGGGCCTAAATGGGTTTTATCAGTCATAACGTTAGATGGCTGTCACAGCATAAATCAGTGCAATTTCAGATAATTTTTGTTAACGGTTCAAATGCTTTCATCTGACATTGTACATATAATGGTCAGTCTACCATAAAGTAGAATTAGCTGCCAAGATAATGTCTCTCAGAGCTGAGTTGGAGGTGTTTCAGTTCAAACTTCAACAAGCTTCACTCCTGCTGTGACCTTAGGGCACTGCTCTCTGTCTATTAGCACACACTTCATCCTCCTTCACACTTGCTCCGTAAGTGTATAAATATGAGCTCAATCCTTGCTGGCTGCCTGCCTGCCTGCCTTGCCCTAATTGTGTCCTGCTCCCTGCCCTTGGAAATGGCTGATGTTCTTTTGAACATCATTATGGCTACATCTCAATGTTACCCTGTCCCAAGGGAGAATACGTTTACAATTAAAAGGTAGGGATCAGCATGGAAACAGTACTTCAGCCAGAATGACTTACTACGTATCTCTTCAGAGATTAAATCACTGTGAACTATCGATGCATGGGTGCCTATCAGAAGGGAAGAGCAATATGACCACTTTCCTTTTTATATTCAAAATGCTCCTGCCCTAAATACTCCATATAGGTCAAGATTATGTGGGAGAGCCACGAGTCTGGCCTCTGCAGTTCTGCACTGCCAAGCCGCCATGACACCACACTCTGGAATATGGATAGACTTCTTGCTTTCTCTTCCCCCTGGAAGAAGTAAAAGCTTCAGCTAGCATAAGTCTTGTATACTGGTGCAGACGAGGACTGGAGCAGAGATCCGCCATGCATGTGACCCTTCAGTTTTCTGTAAACCAGCCCTGCATTCAACTCATGAAGGGAAAGCCACGCTGCTCTCATTAGTTACTGCTACAATGGAAACGCGATGACCAGATTTCTCTATGGGGGATTATTTAAGGCATTTGCAGAAACACTTGCTGTTGAACAGATAACGCTGAAATATGCTTCTTTTCTGAAAGTATGTCTGCTTAGCCATGGAACTTACATTCAACAGGAGACCACTATGCTGTCACAACATTCAATTCCACTTACATTACCTCTTAATTAACACTGGAACATTTAGCAGCTATTAGAAGAGACAGTCTCAAGAGTTCTAGGTATCAGCAGAATTCACAGGCAGACTGCCTGTAGGTACTACACTGCAGTAGTTTAAGATTAGACCTGCAACTGCAATTAATGAAACTAATATAATCTTTGACTCATCCATGCTTCTAGGGGAAAACTACCTGCAAGCACTCCATGCTGATCTTTCTACATGCCATAGTTAAAACATTTTCCATGCTTTTGAAGAATCTTTGCAAATTCTTTCTTACCTTGTAATAGATGTACTGTTTGGGCTACAAGGTACTACATAAATTAAATCTTTAAAGCAAATGGTAAAACAGACAGATTATCACTCCTCCTAACATTTACTAAATAAAAGACTGGTTTTCCTACAGAAAGCATATATAGCCACATATTTAGATACGTATCAGTGCACGTGTGTGTGCTAAACCAAGATCAGTCTTCTCTGTTTGACAAAATGTTAGTCATTAAAAAACCCCTGGTCCTGAGTATCCATCGTTAAATTGCTAAATTTATAAATAACAGGTCCACATGAATGAAAGAATGCAATTTCAGAAGTACAAACGTGTTCATAACATAACAGAGCTACAAGTCAGGTATTGTATGAAATTATCTTTACTACATAAATAATTAAATGCTTTAGTCATTTTGATGATTTGCAGACCATGACTCTGTAAGCCTATAAAATTTATTAGTTTATAGCTTCAATTGTAAATACAGTAAAATCCTATTATAATGTTTAAAAAAGTCAACACCTATTAAGCCAATATCTTGTTGTTTTTTTAAAAAAAGAAGTATATGCTTCCAGCAGTCTGATTCCAGTCTCTGTCACAGGTAATCATTATTATTTTATTAGCTACACTAGAAATACTCTCACATACTGAATTTTGTAGCCTGTTCACTGCATTAACAAATATTTGCATCTCTGTTTCTTAAATATTTGTTTTACCTGGAATTACCTGTAATGTATGCTGTAGCTTCAAAGTCAACCATAAGTACTGTTATGAGACAGACATGTGCCCAGAAGTCAAGATTCTATCACTTAACAAGCAACACGAATACGGTAATTACAGGATTTAAGAATGTCTTCCCTCGTACCCGTCAATATTAAAATTGCATTTTCCAAGATCAGATTTTCCAGTTTTATCCATACTGAGCTTTGCATTTAGTAAATACAACATTTCTAGATATCCTACATGTAAAACATTGGTATGTGTATCTGTTGGAAGTGCCAGAAGAGCAGAAAGGCACTTGCAGCCTACCAAGTACATTAACATTAGTATTTCAAATTTTAGGATGAAATAAAGACTTCAAGTGGTACAGTTTGGAAGCAATACAGAAGAATACACTTCACAGTGCTAGGCAATATTCTTACATATATTTACCGATAAAGAGTTGGGAAAAATCAGAGAAAAAAATATGTAGACGTTATAGAAGAATGGTATCTGTGTTTCATTAGGAGAATTTCTGAAGCAGAGTTGATTTTCTTGTAAAACTTGGGCTGGTATAATTTTAATAAAATATACGAAGAATACACAAACACAACTCCCCCAGACAGCTTTATACAATCCAGCATGTCACGGAAAGTCTTTTTTAATAATCCTTCTACTTGGGCGCTGGGGCTTTTTCCCCTAAGAAAAAAAACAAAACAAAACCAACAACAAACCCTCTTCAGCATCTTCTCACACTTCCTGTTTATCAAAGACACTCTACAAATCAAGATGTCAAGACATCAGTGTTTTGTAAATCTTTGGTAACACATTCAGCCATCTACTTATCAGCTGTGTGGAAAGCCATACTTTTGTTTTGGAGGAAATCCAATCTTAACATTAAACCCCATCTTCATTCAAGCTAACATTTTAATAAGAATTGAGGAAAAAAACAAAAGCTCCACTATCCTGATTTTTAGAAACCCTCATTTGGGAAAGCATAAAATTGAATTCTGGTTCAGAAGACAGCAGCAATGCTCATAAGAATATTTGAATACTTTGGCATGCAAGAATAAAGGAAGTGTTTGAGAGATATCTCTATAACAGTGAAAAGAGCAAGGTTGGGATGCAACACAAAAAGATTGCTAAGTGACAACTGTACCATCTGACAGAAGAACATAGTTTCACAATTGTAAATATAACTTTTACGAAGCTCAGCATTTTCACTGACTTGGGAGATACACACCCTGTGCCCTTTCAGTATTTAGACCAGAGTTTTCTGAGTTTATTTATTCCTGTATTTTTTACCTCAAAGGAAGACAAAACTATGTTGATGACAAAACTTAAGATTGACTGAAAAAAGCATAGGTATACAAGAGCCCGTTTACATTTTTAATTATGTTTTGTTCTCTACAGTATTTCTTAAAATAGAAAATCCTATTTAATTTGTTACATGTAATCTCTTAATTCAATTTCTGGCACTTTCTGCAAGTGTATGTCTCTGATGAAAACAGTGAAAACATTTTCTCTGTGGAAAAGAAAATGCAGGAAGTTTAGGATTACATTGTGTTACTTCTTGTTACGCCAACTTCATTACACATTACACTGAGAAAACTTTTAAAACAAAATGCAACAAGTTTATGCAGTTACTCTGAGTTTCTCAAAGAACATTTTCAAGTTATGCAAGAAATATGCGAGATACAGAGAATAAATTTCAGAAAATAAAGTTTAGCTGCACAGAAGTTGATTTATTCATCACTTTGTTATTGAAGTACAGCATTTAAACTGGTATGTTTTTACTACCAAAAATATACTACCTTAGCTTTTCAGTTTTTTAAGGGATGACAAGAGGAGTGTTGTTACACTATCTCTGATCCAGACTTCACAATATTAAACAGCAGCTATTTCCAATCAGTGTAAGTGGCATAAAGTGATACAAAACACAAGTTCAACTATCAATTTAGACAATATAAGCCAGTAAAAGATGGAAGAAGATGTCACTGAACAGTGTCTAAAATATTGCATCCCCTTCGATTTGGCTCCACATACATTTCTAAGGTGTTTAGCTATATTTACCTAGCAATGGAAAAGCGATGAAAATCCAGCCTCCTCTCGGATGATGCTCTAAAACTGTGCAAAGTCTGTCCCAGTGCTGCTGGCCAAGCTCACAACTTAATTACCACAGCCCTTTCAGAAGAGTTACCATCATTGAAATATAATTATTTAATATTCTAACACCCTACTCAGTTCCCTGGAAAAGTGGATCTTACTATTTTAAGAAAGCCTGCCTATTTAAATGTCATTAACTATCCAATTAGTACAGTCTGCTCCTTGCTAGCTGCAGAGTACTGGGATAATCTTTTAATTGTTAACCGCTATTGAATAATTTTAGCAATTACGCTTTTATACATTCTGTGATAATTAAGACAGACTACCCCTAGAATCTCATCTTTTTTCCAGTACACAGTGACAACCAGAAAGACAACCACTGATAGAAAAACGTATGTGTGACCAGGGGCGATGCGCACCCCGCAACACCCGCCTGCCTCCCGCAGACCCCACCGGCACCCGCCCGCCGCAGAGCCGCTCACCGCCCGCCGGAGCCAAATTAAGGACCCATTTTCCGGCCGCGGAGGCGCGGGTTTAAGGACACCGGGTCGCTTCGCACAGGAGCCTACGGGGCTGCGCTCCCAATGCTGTCTACACCGAAAGAAACCACTGCCGCCGCCACTCACTACGGCTCCACCTGCCGGGCAACCGCGCAGCGCCGCGCAGCCCTCCCCACCTCATCTCCGGAGGGGCACCTCCACAGCGGGGAGAGCAGAGCCGTCCGGCGCCCCAACGCGCATCTTCCGCGCAGACGAGTGAACACACCACATCCATCCCTCATGCGGGATCGGCAAGTTTCTCTCCTGCTTGGGAGGAGGCGTGCCTCCGAGGCACGCACGGTACCGGCTGCCAGCAAGGCAAATCCTCGGAAGTGTTGGAAACAAAGCGAAATTACCTAAAAAGGGCAGAGGTCTGCTCGGACACGCCAGGACCCCCACGCCGGCGGGCGAGGCGCCCCTCGGCCGCCCGCCCTCCCTCCCTCCCTGCGCCCCCCCGTAGGACGGTGCCTGTTGCTCGGTCCCCGCGGGCTCCCTCCAGGGCAAAAAAAAAACTTCGCTCCGCCGGGCTGCCGCGCCGCCTCCGCGCCCGTGCTGCTGACCCGAGAGGGGGGCGAGGGACACCGGGCGGCAACGCCGAGCTGCAGCAGAGGCGCACGGCTCGGACAAGCCCCCGCTCCCCGTAAGGGCTCAACTGCACTCCACAGAGTAGGACCCCTCTCTCCTCCTCCCCCCCAGCTTCCCTCTGCGCAAAAACCAATTAACCCCGAGCACTAGCCCTCCTGCAAAATGCAAGGCGGGGGGTGCCGGAGCCAACATGAGGCAAAGTTTGATAAATGAGCAGCTCCTGCAGTGACAGATAACTACGGAGCGGAGGCACCCTCCGCGCGGTGCTGGGCAGAAGTGCAGAGAAGAGGCACTCACCTGTCCGTTGCCCCTCCGGCAGCCGCGAAGAGGAAGGCGGGCAAACAGGAGACGCAGCCCCGCGCCCGTCTCCCGTCCTTCGGCCCCAGCGACAAGAAGGATGCCGGGCAATGGGCCCGCGGAGCGGCGGGGCCGCCCCGGGCAGGCCGGGCAGGGCAGGTACGCCGTCAGCGGAGCAGGTGAAGTGGGGCGGTCGCCGCCGCCGGAAAGCAACACGTTTGGCTCTGAACTTTGCCGCTCCAGTCACAAACAAACAAATACAGCCCAGGAAGGACCTCTCCCATCCGATCCCAGCCTGCTCGGCAGCCGCTGCCTCTCTTATTGGTGCGCAGGTTATTTATTTATTTGATTTCTCCCCCCCCCCCCCCCCCCCGCCCTCCACACACATACACACCGCCCCCCCACCCCCCCTTCCCTTCTTTCTCACTTCCCCTTCCCTCCCCCTCCCCGGCCTTCCCTTCCCACCACACGCCGCCGACCCAGCCCCGCTCCCTCCGCGCCGCACAGCCCGGTGGCGGCTGCTGTACGGCCGGCGGCAGCGCCCGCTGCCCGGGTGCCGGGCGAGGGGCGGGCGCGCCGCGGGGAGGCGGGAGCGGAGGCGGGCGGGAGCGGGACAGCCGCTGCGACGCTGCCGGGAGAGAGCGGAGAGCGGGCGGGAGGTACCCCCGGGCGCCCTGACCCGGCAGCGGGGCGCGGGGGTGAGAGGGTGATTTCCGCCTTGCCCCTGGCCCCCGCAGGTACGGGGCAGCCGGGCAGGGGGATGCTTGGTGACCGGAACCGGGAAGGAGAGTGGCCGCCTCGTGCCGGGGGGCCTCGAGGCGGTGTTTGGCGGCCCCCGCCCGCGCAGAGCCCCGGCGGCCGCGGCGCAGCGGGACCGGGATTCGCAGCGGGACCGGGATTCGCCGCGGTGCGGCAGCGGCGGGAACGTGCGCCTTGAGCCCCAGGCGGGAGCGGGTGTGTGCGCCTCTGCCGTGTGCGCAGAGGGGCACGGTCCTGTGTGTGCAGGTGCATCTGTGTGTTTACGGACGTGTGTCTCTGGTAACGTCGCACGAAGCTTGTTTTCAAGGAGACTCCAGGCTCGCTAGCCGCAGTGTACTTTGTGTGCATCGCTTTTGCGCTTTGCTGTAGCTTATGCATGACCAGTGCAGAGCAAGCTTTAAATCACAAATGTCTTACCGGCTTCTGAACATTTGTTTGCTGTATTCATTGCCCTTTTCCTCCCCCCGTCTCCCAAATCCACATGCAACTCGATCCACACAGAACGTCTCACCTATCCATTCCTTAGGGCCAGAACACCACTACGATTGTCGCAAGGAAAGGGAACATAAGGTAAAAGCTGCGGAGGTGTGACTGGAAGAAGGATTCCCTTCACTGCTCCTGCAGGATCCGTCCTCGCTCAGCTTCTGATTGCAGCTGTCAGTGGAAAAAACCGTTTCTGTCCCACAGCGGCTGTTTTTATTCCTCTGTACACACACGTGACAGACAGAATATTGACATTCTTGTCTTTTCTCCCATCCTTCCTCCTTTAGAAATTAGGGTTCAAATTAGATGTCCGGGTGGTAGAAGACAGAAGTGTAAAATTTGCCAAGTTGCTACAAACTCTTCCAGACACTCTGATGGGCGGGGGGGAGGGGGCTGTTACTTGTTTGTTTTTTTCCTTCCTTAAAATTTCCACCCTTCTTCCCTAGCAGTACATAGGCATTCTGGATGTTCGCTCTCACTTCCGGAGGAAAACATATACTCACAACACTACAATAAACAAACAATGAAACCACAAATGTGCTTAGAGAATAAACAGCTATTCAACAATATTACTAGGCAATACAGCATAAATTATATCCCTATTTCTCTCCAGGTGACAAGACATAGAGATGTAAAGATTGCTTTTATCCTAAGTTGGTCAATGAATTTATGTAGGTTTGTCATTTCAAACAGAGGGTACAAATCTTTCTTTGTGCAGCAACTCTGTAATTCTACCTTTGTCAACTGAAGACAATAAACTAGAAAGATTAATGTACGTTTTGTCTTCAGTAGTAAATCCCATTATCAGATGGGGACAACTTTTTATTCAAAGAATTGAATCAATAGTTGACTTTGTTTTGAAGCATTTATTTAAGAAGCTACTTAAAAAGAATGAAGTTCATGCTCTTAACATCCTTAAAGAAATCTCTCAAAGGCAATTATTCTGTTTGCCAATCTAGCGGTCACTGCCATGAAGCAATAAAAAGCATGAAAGGTAGATGTGAAAATCCCTTTGGGTTCAGGCCGTGCTTTCTCAGTTGAAGAAGAACAGTAGGAAATTAAAAAGTGAAATCCACTTTAAAAAAATCTATTTGAATATTTTAAACAGCTTGCTTTGAATAGGTGAAGTTTCATCTCTAACCAGTAAGCTTCAAGGTCAATGAAATGCAAATGACAGATGCATTCCATGCCTGAAAGAATGACACCAACTTTAGGGAATGTTTAGTGAGCAATATTTTAAAAGTTGACAGTCCAACTTTTAATCTGTAAACTGCCAGTGTTCAACAAGTATTTGTTCAGAAGAACACAAAGTGTCTTATTATAAATAGAATAAAATACTGTATTTTCAAATTGCGGGAGATTAATGAAGATGCTACTTTACTAATGATGGGCCTGTAACAACACTTGTCAAAGTCAGTGAAAAGACCCCCAGTGATTTCTGTTAAATTTATTTTGACACTTATGCTGCAATGCACTATTGAAAAAACTCAGCTGTTTCACAGACCTGAAAAAGCAATTTATTTATGAGTAAACTGATACCCTCTTATTTTTATATGGATTCTAAGAAAAGGAAGCAGTATCTAAAAACATCAAAGCCTCTAACAAGACTGATAATAAACTAGCAAATTATGTCTGCTTCCATTAAAATTAAATCCTTAGGCAGTTGGATCCACCTCAACAGGACTTTGACTTGACTAAGTCAAGCTAATAATGAATTTAGTGGCTATGTAATATATTGACTGTTCACTTGACTTACGCAAGCAGAATATTATTCAGTGTTCTGCAGTCACGGATGAGAACTATATAAGAAGAGTAGGAATAAATAGCTAAAATTAAGAAAACCAGGAGAAAAATGGTATAAAAACAAAGTAAAAGGGAAAAGAAAGAAAATGGAAAGTTACACGGCTTTAAATTTCCTCTTGTGTTGTTTACTTGCTTTCACTTGGCTTCTTTCATCATTTAAATCCCTGTGATCTTATGCTTGGCATTTTGGTTTTCTAAAGTGTTTCAAATTGAGATTGCTAAATTTAAAAAAATGAAGCCCCCAGTGCCACCCAGCAACACTGATAAAACTTTAAAACTAGCTTTCTTTATTCTACTATAACAGCCTGTTTTCTGTCTGGACTCTTAAAATCCTACTTCTAAGGGCTTTGAGAGCTGCTAATATTATATGTACCTTCTGATACAGATCCTGTGCAGTATGTTGTACTTCAGAAATGCATCTAATGGTCTCAGCAGAAAACTAAACATAGATGTTAATATTTTCAGATACTCAAATCAGTCAAATCTGGGCAAGTTCTGCTTAAGTATCAAGAGAGACAGCTCATCGGTAAGAATTTTCTCCAAAACAAACATGGTTTTCAACCCCAGCCATTTTATCTATGCAGGAGGCTTTTTATAAAAAAGATGGATTTTTCTTCCACAGCTGAACAGGCAAGTTTCCACTCCTTTTTCAATTTCTTTCCAGGTAGCTGAAATGCTTTTGATCACAATTTATAAATATGTCAGGCAAAGCTGTGAGAAAACTAGCAAGAATATATTGGACAGTTTGAGTTTTAAAATTGTGTCAAAAATCGTATACTGGCATATATTATAAAGAATCAAGAATTCTACACAAGTGCATGTTACATTTATGGGTGGACAACATTTAATATATTGCAAAATCTTACCTAATCATTACAGTTTTATAAAGATAATAATGAGCAGATTTTTCAGTCAGCCAAGATTTGGAATATTTTACTATTGTGAGCATTTCAAAGGCAAGAAAAGGTAGGAATTATCCCTTTTTCAGACACAATAAGCAAAGTGTTGCATTTACCTTAGCCTGTCCAAGGGCTACTAGAGAATTCAGTGCCCTGTTTTCAAGTTTCTGAAAACAGAGATGAATATGTATTGGGAGAAGTGTGCTAGTGTTGCGTATTTAAAAAAAAAAAAAAAAGGCATGTCAATCCTCAGTTCTGGAGAAATCTGTAGCCTTTCAAGAAAATGTTGATACTATCGGGCTGCTGTATTGGAGGAGGATGATTTTTTTACCTGTAAATTAAACCTTTAAGTTGAGGTGATATGAATACATTTAAGTTCTGAGTCTGACCATTGCTTACTTTTCCTGTTCTGTTAGGGGAAAATGATTTATTGTAGGGAAACATACAACCACACGTGAGGTCACTGGCTTCCAGATAAAAGAGACAGATCAGCTGCCTTTGGTAGTGGGAGGTGTTTACAGTCCATTTCTTTTCTGGTAACTAAGAAGATCTGCATCGTCTGGCCTCATTGCAACCTTCAACTTCCTCAAGCAGGGCAGCGGAGGGGGAAGTGCTCATCTCCTCTCTCTGGTGACCAGCGATAGGGCACAAGGAAATAAAATGAAGCTGCATCCAGGGAAGTTCAGGTTCGACATTAGGAAAAGGTTTTTCACAGAGAGAGAGGTCAGTCACTGGAACAGGCTCCCCAGGGAATTGGTCTCAGCACAAAGACTGTCAGAGTTCAAGGAGCGTCTTAGACAATGCACTTATATGATTTAGTTTTAGGTAGTCCTGTGAGGAGCAGGGAGCTGGGTTTGATGATCTAATTGTAGGTCTCTTCCAACTTGAGATTTTCAGTGATTCTATTCTGTGAAAGACAGGGATGTCACATTGGCTGTTAGCATTACTGTAACTAAAACATTCACATGTAGCTCTATGTCACCCGTGTCCCTCAAGAGCCAGGAAGTTCTTCTTCATTTGTGTCAGGTGCATTGGTAAATTTTTGTCTATGTCATAAAGGGAGCTGAAGAGTCCTTTTTGTGTATTTTGAAGATGCTTGAATACCATTCACTGCAGCGATATGTTCTAACTGTCATGATTCTCTGGCATTTGTCTAGACTATAGCCTTGCCCTGGTAAGAGCTGTAGAGCTGACTTCTTCCAAAGTGATGTGTGTATGAGCATGTTGATGGGTGGCCTACTGCTGCAAAACATGTCTGAAGTGCTGAAGTTGAGTCTGATGTGAGCTGGATTAGAAATGTTCTGCTGATCCTAAGCAGTGTGTTTTTGCTGATTTGGACTGAATCAATGTTATAAACCTCTCTGTAATAGGACATCCTGGGTTTTCTTTTTTTTTTTTTTCTTAGAGACATGTTTTTGTGGGAATCAAGTGTAGGAAGCAATTTCTATCATGATTTGCCTCTGATTGGGCAGCCGTGCATAACGGGTAAGTATTTATACTGTGTCTTACCAGCTGAGTCTTTTCTACCATACATTGCCTTTTAAAAATATTCAGTACCATAAACGTTCACAATAACCATCATCTTCTCCTAGTGGTATTTTTTTATTCAGTACTGGGGTGCTTCCTGCTGGCCATGTAAATATTGACATAAAAGTATGTACCCTATGTAGCAAGACACAAAGACTGTCTTGCACCTGGAAAGATTGATAGAAAAGCTTAAGATTAAGATAACCTTTCTAATTCCCTGGAATAGGGCAATAACCAAAAGTGATACTTCCTATAATTTCCAGGTTAGTTGGTACAATACAACAGAACATGGTCAGTGCTGCCAATTTAACCATACTTTAGTGTTGTTAGGAAGGATACAGTGAAATAAGCCAAGACCATATCTTTTATTCAAGCTCTGTTTTGAATCATGTAGTGCCAGATACTAGGAGAGTTTTCAAGAAAATCACCACTATCTGCTTGTCAATGCTTAGACATCACCTTACCCAGCAAACAGCTTTTTGAGAAGGAGGGGTATTGGGTGAGCAGCATCTTTGGCTTGGTACAGCCTGGCTGCTCTTACATGGTTTTGGAACCTTTTCTACAGCTCAGACTGGAATAAATTATGCTATTTCATTGTAATGGTGCTATTGAGTGATTTATAATAACATACACAGTTCAGAAAAAAATACCCCTCATTTAGAAAAAGTTAGGTTGAAGGCTTCACAGGATTTTGGACTTATGAAATCAAGGAGTTGCAATGGAAACTATCTGTCCCGGTAATAGTAAGAACTGTTGTTAACAAGCAAAGCTTAAAAGATGAAAGCTCATATAGAGATGTCTGGAATAGATATCTGAAATTAACTGAAAGAGAGCTTAACTGTTAAAATTACTTGTCTTAAGGAATACATTTCACATATAGAAATTCAACATAATGATAGATATTTGACATTTATAGGTGGAAAAGAAAATGTTTGGTTTTCTACTGCTTTTCAAATAGATGATATAATTTTCATTTTTGTTTATTTTGTTTTGCCTTCCAAAATGATTATACTTACTGGTTTTGTATCAAGGAATTAAACCACTTGTTACACTTTTTTACATTCAGCACTCTTGATCTGAAACTGATATATTTTGCAGACTTGTGGTCTATATTGCTGCAGTGTATGCAACCAAATAGCTGCCAAAATGAACTGTTCGCAGAATTATACACATGACCCACCTATATAGCAAAGTTTTAAACAACTAGATTGCCACAGAGAGGAACAAAATTCTAAAATGTTCGTAGTGTTGATATCTGAAACCATTTTATTCTTCAATTCCTAGTAATTCCTTCTCTGACCCTGGACTTCCTAGTTTGCAAACATTTATGCACATGTTCAATTTTTTTACCTGAAATTTGCTATTTAGACAGTTCATTTATAGCTATGGGGAGAAAAGATGGTTAGAATATTTCATCTTCTAAACCTATAATATACAAAGTTTTAAATTATTTTTATTTCTTTTTAAATTCTCTTCTTCCCTTCCTAAGAAAAATGGAATTGCTATTTAGGAATTCCATGTAAGAGATGTATAGCTAGATTCTCTACATGCACTCATTCCACTTTGGACTTTGTTGGGCTAGGTAAAGATGAATTATTGTAATGGAAGTTTATGGTTGTCTGGGGACCAGTGGTTTTAAGTTGATTGTGTTTACTGTTGGTAAACAGAGGAGGGTCCTTCGCAATTATGTGGCAAACTGGTACCTCAAAGAGACTAATTTCTCAAATTTAAACATCTTCTGAATGACATACCTTGGAGAGAAAAGTGTAAATTGGTATGAGATTGTGACTGAAAGGTAAATTAAAGAAGAGGAAGCTTAGCCACTGTACCACAACTGAGAAAAGCAACTTCCAAAAACCCAACTTTATTTGGTGACAATATGAGGACACCAGTTAGAAAAAAAGTGTATGTACTATCATAGTGTAAAAAGTGGAAAGATAAATGTAGTTCGATATGAACTAGAAGCTATGAAGTATAGTGGAAATGAGACCAAGGATCAATCCTCGGATAAGCTAAGGACAATAGCACATTGTATTAGGGAAAAAAGGAGTACCTCAGTATATCGGACACAAATGGCACCATTAAAAGTTTAAGAAAATCAAATCGCTAGTAGCAACAGAAAAAAAAGAAAGTGTTCAGTATCTATTTCATTTCTGTTCCTGGAAAGAAGTAGGAGAGTGCCCTCGTATTCCATAATGATGGTGAAGTATTTTCCAAGCAATTAGTTTCTAAGGAAAGCATTAAGCAGTATATTTATGAAGAGTATTTGAAACCAGCTGATTCAGATGAACTGAATTCAGAAGTAGATATATCTTGTAATAATTTTAGAGGAAACTTGGAATACTCTAGAAACTCCTGGAAGCAATGAATGTAATATTAAAGCTTAAAAAAAATAAACAGAAATCCATGGAACGTGACCCTTGTTGTAAAAGAGTAGCCAATGGAATAGTGAGGTGGGTTTATATACATAACAGTTCAAAAGCTCTGAATAATAGCATTACTGCTAGAATTTAAGGCAGAAGGGTTTTGGAACATAGAAAGTCTTTTCAGACAAATTTGAATTCCTTCTTTGAGAATGTTAAAAATTTAGTTGATAAAAGTAAGTGCTTTTGTACAGCTGCCTGGATAATTGTAGGCTTAGAAATTAGATACACAAGAGACACTTTCAAAATTGGGATTGTACCCTTGAAAATAAGTATTCAAAGGTCATAAAATAGGTAGTTAAGTCACTATCATACAAACACACACACTACCATGTTTCATTTAAAAGAGTTTTTCTCTTTTTTTGCTATATGTAAAGATAAGTAGTGATTAGGAGAACAGATTAAATTGTTCACAGGTGTAGTATAGATAAAGCTGATAAAAGGATGTTATATCAGCTGCTTATGCCTATAAAATAAAATGAAGCTGAAAAGTAGAAAACCTACAAAAAAGATCCCTAAGTACTTGGAAAGAGATTAGTTAGCTGGTAAGAGAGGAAAATATCAGACACGAATTAATTTTTCAGTCTAATGGAGAAGGACTTGGTAGCCCTTCTTTCTGGAGATTGCTACCAGAACTTTTTAAAATGTAAATACAGTATGTATTTTTCATTATGAGATCAACTATAAGAAACTCCCCAAACCAACTATGAATTCTGCATTCCCTCAGGTACTCAAATAAAATCTGGATCTGTCTTTTAATCAGGTGCAGATTATGCTTTAAAAAATAAAACACTTAAATTTAAGTCTGAGGCAAATAGAAGTACCAATGATATACCTGGTTCTACTGTCCTTGAATACTCTGATCAATGTGATTTTTAAGTATACAATTGTAATTGTTTTAAAATAAGTCTGTGTGAGTCAGGTTTGTGGAACATGTTAAATCATGTTATTTAGCACCAAATTTGCATATAATACACTTTTCCTGATATGCATAACTAGTATTTTCAGCTCATGCTCCCCTTTCACCTTCTAATTTTCCCTTAACTAATTGTTAATGATTTTAGAAGATTCTAAACCTTTCGTATATATAAAACTGGTGAAGGTTATGTCCATATATTCTAATCTTAAATTAGGTACTAAATATTCTAATATTACATTAGAATAGATACTAAATTATTTTATAGATATGTTAAAGTTTTAAATTGAGAGGTACTTTATTACATTTTAGATTTTTAGAGCACGGACTTGTGTTAGAGGATTGTAATTTCCCTTTTTCTAATGTGAAAATAAAAATTACAGTATTAGATCAGATCATTATCATAGGGGTTTTTTTCAGTCTCATTTTGCATCAGCAAGAAGTATCATACCGAATAGTTGCATAGTAAGTTCACCATAAAGGATGTTATTTATTCTGCTGATACTTCACCCTCATTAATCAACCGCCAAGGATGCCCAGTAGCCACATGTAAAATTACAGTTTTCTTTGCCTCATTTGTATTTCCTTCTTATTCCCATCAAATTATCTTTAGTCTGCATCTTCCAAATTTGTGTTCTTCATACCACCCAACTGAGCAGTGTACCTGGCCAGTCTCAGATAATAATAAAAAATTAGTTTTCTACCTAGACAGTCTTCTTGACAGAACTAAATAAGCTCTGATGTCCAGTCCTTGTGTATAACCTGCAATGCTTTGGATTTTTTTATAATTTGTTTTCTAATCCAAGATAATCAGTCAATTTCCAAGCCTTAAACATGAATTTTCCAGTTATATTTTCCATGAGTGTTTGCAATCTGAGGTCTTGCTACCAAAAAGAAATCCTTGAGGTGTTTAATATTATGTGGTGACAGACTTGTGGTAACACCTTTCTCCAATGATGTGTTCCATGTAAAATAGTGTGTTGGTTGGGAGAAGGAATTTCTCGTAGCAACCTCTGAGGGAAAACGAGCTGTTTTGCTCAGAAGGTGGTAGGTGTCTTTTCTCCTTCCCTGAATGTACATGCTTTTGTCATCTGCTGAGTTACTGTTGTGTGAGCTCACCACTTAACAGATTATAAGGTTAAGATACAAAACATTTTTCCTTACTTATGGTAACTGCGGCAAATTATCTGTAGTTACATTTTACTGGTTTTATCCTCTTTATGCATAGTCCTACTCTTCAACTACAAAATTTAATGCACTGAATTACATAAGTCAATTATGTGTTTTATTTAGACATACACGTAGGTAAATTTAGATATATTTATATAAATGTCTCTGTGTGTTTTCATTTTGTTGCCTTTCAATGTCAATTAATGTTTCTATGTTCCCCCTAGATAAGAACACCTCATTTCTTGTGTATAATTTGCCAGAGGACCTAAAGAAAATTTGTCATCTTAAATCTTGCATTTAAAATTCCTGATACATGCGAAAATAAAACCTAAAAGGTTTAAGTCACATATTTGGAAATGCTGCTCTACCTGTGTTGTTCTGTATGGTTTCATTCTAGGCCTTCGTACTAAGAACCTTTATCGTGTCTCCTTAAAGAAAAATGTTTCAATATGCAACCTTCAGTTCTAATCCCCTTCTGTCTATGCTCTAGCTTTTCCAAGGTGGAATGATCAGCACTGAAGTTAAAGTGCTGGGGGAAGAATGTCATTCAAGAACATTGTAAGTTGTTGGGGTTTTTAATATATATGTACACACACGCATGTATGTGTGTGTATATATATTACATTACTTCTCTAGAGATATGTGTTCTTTTGTTGTCTGGGGTTTTTTTGAATATTACAGGATTTTGCAAAGGATTTTGCATGCTACTAGCCAGAAATGTAACACTGTTTTTTTTCAGCTGAGCCACATTAGCTAATTATAAACATTATAACCATCCATTGTTTGTAGGTTGCTTAAAATATTGCTCCTAATGTATATACTGGTTCATCCTTTAACAATGAATTTCATTTCTTTGCTCCAGTGACCTACCGTCTTGACGTTACAGCTCATTCATACAATTCTGTTTCCTCTGCAAATTTCAGTATCTGCTTGACCCTTTATAGGAATGAATATATAGTACACAACATGTTAATTAACACACTAACCACTGGGGATAATGAAAACTGATGATTTAATTTCTCTTTTTTATTTTCTGTCTCTTTCCAAATAACCAAGGTTTGTTCCATTATAAAACTTTTCCTCTTGTCTCATGAGCATGTTTTCCTGTCAAGAACCTTTTAAAATAAAAAAATATAATTTTATTTTAATATCATTTTGTATTTTTATTATATAATATGCTCTCCTTAGTAGAAGATATTCCTCTTTCACCAGCACTGTTCAAATTAGGCAGAAATTAATAACAGTTTTTTAATATTTTCCTATATCATAGCTTTTTAAAGCCATCATTTTTGACTGCTGGTGTCCATGATTTTGGAGTCATAGCTAGCATAGGATAAGTAGATTTGCCAGCCTACAGCCTTTTTCATTTTCTGTTAAGTACTGCACTAGAGCTCACAGTTCAGCCAGGTGACTCCAAGGCTCCAGCTGAACTTGTGAATAACTGTATCTAGGCCTAATGAAGTACAGCTTTTCAATTTATCTGTTTGTTCCAATATTTTCTTACCACTAATGTTCAGAAACTTTCTATGTAACTTATTCCATCTTCTGGAGAAAAGTGACAAAATAAAGCATTTAGCTGCTTTTTGTAATGTTGCTGTCTTTGAAAATCTAGCCATATCACCAGTTCTTTCTTAACTTTCCTTCATCCTTTATTTACACTTTCAAGAATTGTTTATGTCTTTGGTTACATACTTTTCATCATCTGCTTTGGAGTTCTTCTAATTTACATCTTACATTTTTAACCTGCCAGAAATTATGCTCCTTTCTAGGAAAGGAGGATTGTATCTGTCACTGACAGAGGAAAATAGTATATTGATGCCTTATAGCATATGGATCAGTATATTTATTCATTGATCTACAGCACTAAGGTATTCTTACAAAAAAAAATTCTATCCTTTTCTAAACTTACTTTAGATTAAGACTGTGTGTGGGGGGGTGTGGGTCTGGTTGGAAACATCCTTCTTGATATGACTTTTCCAGGATACATCAGAGGAATTTTTGTTTCAAATTCCACTCACTTTGTTCTTTGGAATTTTTCTACAGGGAGAAGAGAAAAAATGTCGTTATTTAATATTTACTTGCATTAAGAAGGTAGTATTATCTATATAGTATCATTATACTAAAATTTGTAAGGTACCTTAAGAGCTTGCGTGCAATTCTAATCCTTCCACAGTTGTCCATAGATTATATGGACTGACATTTTAAAGCTTTTTGGGAAGACACTGAAAAAAAAAATGAAAATAGCCTGCCAGTTACATAGAAAAACCTGGGATATTTGCTATTTCAATAGCAACTTGAATTCAAGGTAATTCTCCTATTTGTGAAGAAAAACACCTGTAGATCAGTAATATAATGGCTTTTCCTCCTTTGTGGGATAGACATAATTTCTATTTCATCTCCCCTCCATCAGTCTCTTTATATTCCTGTGCACATGTGTCTTTTCCACTGAGCTGTACTCCAGCTCTAGGAGAGATACATTCTTTAGAATCAAGGAGCATAATACATAGAATATAATATAGTAAACAGAATTAGTGAATTGCCTAAAATGTTTTCTTTTCAGACCAAGGCAAGCATTCTGTAGTCACATAAATGTGCAAGAAAATGACAGTATTTACAGATATTCCAACTGAAATCAAAGCAGAAAATTAATCTAAAATATAACCAAGCTATTGTCTGGATCCAATGCCATAGTATTGGTATTGAAAACAGTCATATAGGTTAAAAGTGCATTAACTTGCAAACAAATACTCCGAGTCTCCACATCCCATTTAGGTTTCCCAGTGTCAGTACAAAATCCTCCAGACAAGTATATAATTTTTAAATTGCAGGAATGTCACTGTTAAGCTTTTCCCCTATTAATGTTTATACAAGCTATTGAGATCAACTAGTCAAAAGTTTTGATGTACTGGTACTCCTGTTGATGTGCATTGTTCTGCAGAGACAGGCTCTGTGGTAATACCTCTATACACTGCAGTGAGAAAGATGATAAAGAAATCATAGTAGTAACAGAAATAGCTGGTTCAGATTTAGGAGTACTTGCAATGGCTGTGATTTCTTCTACACCTACTACTATTATCAGATCAGGATTTTATATATAAACTCTGAGGGATCTCATTTCATGTGTCTATCCCAGTTGCTGTACACTGTTCATACGGCTTCTTTGTGTCAGTGGAGTGCAAAGCAACTGGGCTACATCTTCTTTAATACAATCAGTACTTTGGTGGCGTGGCAATAGCTTAGGAGTTCCTCACTCAGGTACTCAGGTAGAAAGAAACCCCTTGCTGTTTGGTATTATGTTAATTATTCTATTTCAGGAAGTTAATTGCTTTTATCCCCTTCTGTCCTTGCCATCTTTCCACTGTGTTGAAGTCTCTGAAAAAATCTTTCATGAGCAAAAGGAACAAAAAATTAAAATTGAAAAGCTTAGTTGCAGTTTGAGACAATGGGAGTGTTGCAGTGCTGTGTATTGCACAGCATATTGTTAAGCCAATTCTTAAATGTATTAAAAAAAACAATTATTAAAAAAATGCATTATTGCAGATGATCATGCAGAGTATACTGAAACAATCTCACCCAATTTTTCTTTTGGACCATTAAATGTGTATGCATTTTCAAGCTACCACAATCACTAATTGTTGGTCATTGTCCTACACACTGATCCTTCAAATAACTGCTTTTCAGCATATTTCTTTTTTTGTTATTTACTCTTCATTTTGTTTTTTTAAAGATGGTAATAAGGAAGTGTGAGTCCTTTCAAAACCTGCCAGATGTTGATTGAACCTGTCTATTTTCCAATTCCAAAAACATTTCAGACATCTCCAAGATACCAAAAATAAGAGGTTCATATTAAATCCATATATTGATACCCAGCTCTGTGTTTTTTATAACAAAGAGACAAAGCTGTCACTAGCTGACCGAGTTTGCTAAAGAAATGAGAGCTTGAGGGAAGGGCCACTTCAAGCTTAACCCAGACCAATGAAGTTAGAAAAGAGATGCAATTTAATAAATTGGCAGTGATCATTATTGTTTCTCATATCAAGGTTATTTGTGTTCTGACTTTCAAAATGTTGCATGTTGCCTCAAAGACCCAGTGTCTGCCTCCTAGGAATTCCCCTGCATCTGTCCAAGGCTGAGATAGATTACAGAAATTAGATAATTCATCTTTATGTCAAAAGAAGTGTATATATTTTACATACTGGTTTTTTTTCCACTTTAAAAGTGGCTAAAGGGCAAAGTCATATAAAAATAAAAATCAATAGATAAAGTGCTATTGACTAAAAGCTTTTTAATTTACTTTAAAATAAGATTTTTAGACCCAACTTTGCAGCACTTATTTCTCAAAATGTATCCTTATTATATGATACATTATATGATACATAATGAGCCTTATGATTAAGAACATTAAACAATTTACAAACCATACCTAAGCTTCTGTGAAATTGTAATTTTTTTCCCCACTGGAATGGATTTTTGTCAGAGTATTGCTTTCTTCTTTCACAGAACAAGGAACACCACACCAAGTATCACATATTAAGAAGAAAAATTTGTTGAGTTGAAACCAGTACTTACAGGTATTAAGAAACCTTCATTTTCCTCCTCCTCTTTTTACTCCTCCTTCTAGGTGGAGCTCCTCCTCTAGGTGGAGCTACAGATCTGCATGTGAGTTCATTAGGAAGAGGTTTATAATTCTTCATTAACATTTAATTGATGTCTTACTTTCTCAATTCTATATTCAGCAAGCCATTGTTTTTTCTTAACAACTAAGAATAAAAGATTCTTTTGAACAGAAGAATGAAAAGAAGGCATTTTCATGGTTCAGATTTTGGAGCATCTACAAAAAGTGAAGAATATTAAAAAGGTTACACAGTAACTTTTGAAACAGAAAAAAACAGACAACCGTGCTTGGATTTGAAAGATTATCAAGATGCAGTACTTATTATATATGTCTGTGTTTTAGAAGCAGATAACTTTTGAGGCAAATACTTGTATACTCTTTGTTCAGTGTAGATCTCTACCTCACAATGGGAATGATCATGTTTCTTTAATTGCTTGTCTGCTTTCTGATGTTATCACTTGGCAGATTATAGAAATTACTATATTAGGTTCTATTTGTCTGTTTTAATAAGATTCTTTTTTTTTTTATGCTTTCTTTTTTTAATGTGTTGGGTTTGGGGTTTTTTTTGTCCTGAAGATAAGTATCAAGCATCTGTCTTAAAATTCCCCTGCACTGGCAATTTAATTCCCTTCCTTACTTACTGGAAAACATCAATGATCAGAAGGATTTTTTTGTTCTCTGAACACCCCTAGGTAGCAGTAGAACATTCCCAAACACCACGTACTGAACCTGAGTTTTCTTTGCCCACACTTGCCATCTTTCCTTATGAAAAGAGAGCTTCACAGGAATTTTCAGGAAGCTGTTAATTCAAATGAAATTTCAAAAATCTTCAGAGGATCTGGCTGTGCCGTGGAGTTCTCCAGAAAGAAATGTGTATTATATGTTCCAAAGTAATGAGACTGCCTTCATTAAAGTTAAAGGGGACAAGAAGACTTGCCTTTGGGATGGACTGGGTTCTTCCCTCATTCCTTATTTTCATTTTTCATCTGGTCCTTTCTTCAATGAAATATTGCCTCTTGACTGCAAGAATAGTAAGAAAACAAGTGAATATTTTAGCAAAAGAAAACATTTCCCTCAGCCCAAAATATATATTGGCAGAGAACAAAATTGTATCTTAAAGAAAATCTGTTTGATTCTAGTGGTTTCACCGTGTGTCTGAGTTCAAAGGCAAGAATTATGAAATTTCTCTTGTTGATTTTAGTTTCTGTTTATGAAAAGGTATTATAGTAAGGAATTCTCTCTCCCTTGCTTTTTATCTTCTGTTTCCTACTGGGAATATATTCAGAAAGAGTAGAGAAAACAATAGGGTTTACTTCTGAAAAGATGGTAGAATAATTTTATTACAGTAGAATTGGAAAATGAAAGCTGTTTCTAAATGTTTGTCTAAAACATTTCCTTAGATATCTTATTTTTCTTTTTGTCAAATGTTTTACAGTCTTTTGTTACCTGTGTGATGCTCTGTAGTATAGAAAAAAATTAAGATTATACTTCCTCTGAAGATCATTTATACTTAACAAACACCACTTTCAACTCATGAAAATATTTCCCAAAGTGTAGCTTCAGATTCAGAAAGCATTTTCTCCATACATTGGAAGTCAGAATAGTATATCCTTTTCAAAATGGAAAAATATTAATATGTATTATTATAAATACTTTTAAATAGCATCCTATTTTTATAAATAACATCACAACCAATACACATTCAAATTTGTACTTTTCAGTAATATGTTACAAATCTGATCAGACAAGAATTGTTCACCAGTCTTTAAAAGAACAGAGTAAAATGCCTTTTCTTAAAAAAACGGATCTCATAAATGACAACTTAAATAATTTCTTTCTCTTCACTGTGTAACTGAAGAAGTCAATTGCTTTATAGGAGGAAAATATTTTATAAATTGTTTTTCTGTAAATTGACATGCTTTTGTAGTCTACTTATTAGTCAACACAATACAAGCTAAACAATGCAAAATTAATCTTTTATTCAAAGTAATGCAAAAATATCATAGAATCATAGAATGGTTTGTGTTAGAAAGGACCTTAAAAATCAGCCAAAGAAGGGCATGAAGCTGATGAAGGGTTTGGAGCATGTCTCTTATGAGGAGCGGCTGAGGGAGCTGGGGTTGTTTAACCTAGAGAAAATGAGGCTGAGGGGCAGACCTTATTGCTTTCTACAACTACCTGAAAGGAGGTTGTAAAGAGGTGGGGATCAATCCGTTCAATGAAGTTACAAGTGACAGTAGAAGAGGTAATGGCCTCAAGTTGAGCCAGGGGAGGTTTAGATTAGATGTTAGGAAGAATTTATTCACCAAAAGGTTTATCATGCATTGGACCAGGCTGCCCACGGCAGTAGTGGAGCCACCATCCCTGGAGTTATTTAGGAGTTGTATAGACATAGTACTTAGGGTTATGGTTTAGTTTAGGACTTGTCAGTGTTAGGTTACCAGTTGAACTTGGTGATCTTGAAGGTCTTTTCTGATCAAGGTGATTCTGTGTGATTCTGTGATCCAGTTCCAACCCTCCTGCATTGGGTTGCTTCATATGTTTAACACTAACATGAAACTAAGAGCTAAGAATTCTATTTCTGGATTTGCTATTGATTTTCTGCATATTTTTGCATGAATAATGTTTCTGTTTGGCAGTGAGTGTAGCCCTGCTCTTTACATGCTCTTCACCTGGTTATATTGACTGAAATAAAAGCTGTAATCAACTTTTGAAAGCTGTAAAAGATATAAATTCTGTCACCTATTGTATTTCCTTTTATGTAGAGTTTTCCAAATTATCAAGCGCTGTAAAACAGTACTCAAAGGCATCATGATGACTCTTAAGAAGTATCCAGCAACTACTGGATCTGGAAGTCTGAACAAATAAGCACTGATGAGAGATACAATACTAAATGTAGCAATATTAATGTTCAGAATTTCAACGTATCTCTGTCTTTGTGTTCAGCAATTTTCAGGCACCTGAAATTTCTCGTATAAAGGAACACTGCTTTCTTAAAGTGGCTTAACTCCACTGAAAATAATTGTGGAGGACTGGCCTCCACAAAAGGTATGTCTCTCACACAAACTGATTGCAATAGAGATACCTAGAAGTCGGGGGTGGGGGGGAAGAGGAAAAAAAAACAAACCAGAAGCAGCGACAACCCGGGGCAGGGGGGGTGGGGAATGCGGCTGGGACTTACAAAATGAAGGGCAGAGACTCCTGCCCCCCCTTGCTATGTGTGCAGCCAGGACCCAACCTTTGGCTGCAGCATGGCAGTATTATTACAGGAGCCACAGGTAGGAGCTGAGGGCTGAACAGACTAAAGGCCAGACCAGCCTGCATAAGCATGTAAATAGGACGACCATTATGGATTGTTATCTGTTGTCGGCGTCCATTGTTCTCTGCTGCTGACAGAAAGGAGAGAGAAGAAGAAGCAACAGGAGATAACACAGAGTCTTTGGTGGCTGAGTGGGACTCCTGCTGTAACTCCTGCATTCTTCTACTCCTGCGTCTGTGCACCCCTGCACTCTGGGACTGCTCTTCCCTGCTTCCTACTTGCTTGCACTCCTGCCTCTTCTCGTGGAGCCTGCTCGCCGAGGAGCTGCATGAAAGGAGCTGAAGAAACGGAGAAGAGAGCTAGAGCACGCTAAAAGAGCTGGAATCACTGCTTGCTCCCCACACCCTCCGTCATCAGTGCTCCCAGGCCAGTGGGTGCAGCTCCAGCCGGTTGTAGCCATTTGGCACAGCCTTGTGACGCCGCCGCAGCCGCAGCCCAGCTCCAGCCGACACCGCAGCCGCTGCTGCCCGAGCTGCACTTCCAAGGCAGCCGCCGCGTGCGCCGCCAGCACGTGCCGCAGCCGCCTGTGCCGCAGCTCCAGCTGTAGCCGCTCGTTGCCGTGTCCCGCTGCAGCTCAAGCCGTTCGCCGCTGCCGCGCTCCCAAAGCTGCTGCCGAAGCCGCCTGCCAAAGCCATGCTCACCAAAAATTGCACTCGCCGAAAGCCACGCTCTTAAAGCCACAGATGCCACCACACCTGTCAGTGCTTCTGAGCCAGATACTGTAAGAGAGACCCACTGACCGAGAAATCTTTCCTTTCTTTGCGTTCTTTTCCCCGGCCAAAAGTAATCGGCCACATTCACACGAGCACCTCATCTACCCTATATGGGGAACTTGCCGGGCACTCTACCCCCAACTATAATAGTGTTTCCTTCTCTTTACCTATCACAAGTTGCACACCTCAAGTTTGTCTCCTGTACCTACATTTGCATATGCAGCTCCCACCACCACACTCCCTCTGCTCCAAAGCTGTTACAGTAAAGTGGTATTTTAAGCACACAGTCTCTGTGTTTGTGCCGGTGCACGCGCACATCTGGGCAGGGTTTGTGTTCTATAGAAATACCCGGTGTAGCCAGCTGGTCCCAAGCTAGGGACCAACCCACTGGGAAATTAAAACCAGCCAATTCCAGGTTATTCCTCCTCTCATTGAGGAGAAGAGAAGGGGTGATCCGTGACTCGACTCAAGTTTTCCAGCCCGGATCGAACTCGGACTGCAACAATAATGGATCAAATCACGGTTAAAAGCACTGCCACACAATCTTTGATTCATTGCATTCTTTACTCTTTATAATGTTCCTTCTTGCTTTGTAGCCACTAATATCAAGAGACAAGGGAGGTAGTTACGGACTAGCTGATGGACATGTGGTGTAGCAAAGCTCATTAGCTCTGTTGTTACTTAGGGGGGTGATCTGTGGAGAGAGAAAAGCTACAAGAAAATTACTGATTGTTGTGTTGCATTTCTGTATGGCTTGGAGCTTCTTTCACATATGATTTGGCATCTGGCTGATGGTCACTAGGAGCCCTTGGGCTATCCCAACAGTTCCAAAAAAACCCTACCACCTGGTCAGTAGGTCATATCAGTATCACAGGAAAGACACTAGTAGCAATAGAGAGAGCTTGCAGGAGTAGGACACAGTCCAGGCTTCTGTGTAGCTCTTTTTCTTTGGAAGAACTACTGGACTTTACCCCAGGCTGGCTGAAAGGCCAACAATATCTTCACTTGCTCTGGTCTCCCCAAGGAGTGCAGAAAAATCTATGCCATTCTATTTGAGGAAAAGGGAAGGCTACTGCATTGCAATAAAAAATACAAAACTTTAGAAAGGCATCATGAGCTAATTAGAAATAGCCAGAATATACTGAGTCTGCTGCTCTGTAAACTGCCCTCTTATGCTCAGATTTGCATAGCGTATTCTCATTATGTTTCAAAGGATATTGTAGATTGCATTGACTGCCTTAGAAGAAGGCATCAACAAATAATTATAACTATCTGAGAGCTGGACCATATTGTCTAATCACTCTTCTAGCCAAGTTTTTGGGATTAGGACATCAGTTTCATTACTTGTTATTTAAGGATTCTGCTGTTAGAATTATGTAGTCATTAAATTTTCTAGCTAGACTAGAGGCATTGCCTATGAAACTGAGTTTCCCATGTAGAGAGAATAAATTGTCTATGTCTCATGAACATGCTGGAGTGTTCTGAGAACAAGTGCCCAGTGCATATTTGAGGACTGACCTTCCCATGGCTACACAGTCATTATGCTAATATTTCAAATTAAGAGTTAAAGTCAGTAAAGTGGAAGCAGTTTCACAACGAGTCTGTATCTGTAGGATGTCTAACTTGAAAAAAAATTCTGTAGGCTTAAGAAAATTGTACTGTGTGCAAGAAAGTGAGTGCATGTGCTTGTGCCACTATGTTGGTTGGTTTGGTGTTTCCACTGCCTTGGAAGTTAACAGAAAAAGGAAAGGGGTAGTATGCACAAGGAAAGTCCTCAATAGTCAATTTAATGTTATTAACTGAGTGAGCTACCAACTCACAGTCATCAGCAAAAAGAAGCTCACTAATGAAGAAATCAGCCACATGTGTCTGCAGACTGAACAACTTGCATCAGTAAGAAACTGAATAAATACAGCTCTGCCAATGGCACAAAGTGCTTCCATCTGCAGAACAGAGACATGAAGGAAACCATTTGTGATATTAATGAGATCTTCCCATTTTGCACCTCTCTAACCATAATCTTATTACAGAAGACTTAAATATGTCAGAAATAAAATCTCCAGGGCATTCACAGATCTGCACCTCTTCAAGAGTCCCATATAATTTACATTTTCAAAACCTTTAGTTAGGTCAACAGTCAGCAGGCAAAGACTGTAATTTGACTTGATACTATTCGTAAAGGGTCATGTGTGTCATTTCTTAATAACTCCACACTGAAGTTTTGGGAAGACAGATCACACAAAACAGAAATAGAGTTGTTCAGTTTAGGTATGCAAGGATTTTCCTAGGATCAGAGAAGATAAATGCCACAATAATTATCACAGTTTGCATCATGACTGTTTGTAATAGATATTGTTGGTATCTTTGAATTGCTGTGAAATTGACTCTTGCTTTTGCATAATGTGAAAAGACCACATGGTGCTTGTGTTTCTATTTTAAATGTAATTTGCCATCCAGTCTTTTCCATACCTATATCGTACAAAGGCAGTACCTTATTGAGTGCACTGGTTCCATGTCAAGACTTTGTAAAAGAATGAACATTCTGGACCGAAAAATTAAACAAGTCATCTTTGCATTTTGAACACAGTAGACTACCAATTCCAGGCTATGACAAATTTCTGTCACTCCCAGGACTGTGACAAAGGATCTTTATTCTGTGCTTCTACTGCCAAAGCATTGTATTGAGTTTATGGAGTTTATATTCCGTAATAGGTGGAGAGGTATGTGTGCTGTCACTCTCTTGCCCGTGCAAGAAGTATATAATACTGGTACAGAGACTGAATTGAGTAGGCTGGTAATGACAAACACAGGTAGAGTTTTGTGCTTCTTTTCTCTAATAAATGGTATTGTTTTCTCTAGATCAAATGCCATTCCAGAATTCTTTCAGGAGTGATGTTCTTTTTATGTTAATTTTAAGTGTGTTTACACCATTTTTGTGACTACATTCTAGTTTAATGTACACCTACTTCCATCATGTCCAATACTGTCTTGGGCATCTGTCCTGTACATAATTTGTGCTACTATCAAATCTTATTACCTGCAACTGCTGGTTTTCTGTTTGTGTTTTCAGCTGACAATCAAAAATTCATGACAATGCTTGAAGACAGATGTATAGTTCCTGAAAATTGACAAGAGCTCAGGATAAGTTAGAGGAATTGAATTAGAGGGAAAAAGAACAGCAAGCAGTGCACTGCTTTTTAGGCTTTTAGACTGAGGAAACAGTCTGAGGTTTTTTTATCACAAGTACGTTACTATTGTAACAAATTAGGAAGACAATTCTTCCTTTGAAGTCCCCAAAATAAAGCAAAATTTAATTTTAATTCAGGCTGAAACAAACAGAGTGCATCTGGCACAACTTAAAAGCAAATAAAAATACTGAAATAAGTATTATATAGTAAATAATTAAAGAAAATTATGAAATATTAATAAGCAATAGTGATAATATTAATAAATTCAAAACAAAGTGATGCATTCTGATTTTCTTAAAGTTTTTTTTTGAAGGTTTTACAACAGCAATTGTAAAACTGTTGTGAAGCTTTTATAACACCAGTTTGGCAAAAACAAATGCATTTGTGCATTATATCAGGGCTATGTGATCTGTATTGTTTTCCCCAAAAAGATGTGAAGCAATGTGTCCATCTCTGTGCATCTTCAGAAAATGGAAATTGAAGTAGTCTTCCAATCCAGTTACTGGATTGCTAGTGAGTTACTGTTGATGCCCCTTCCAGCTGTAGGAGAGTAAAACATTATGACAATAACAGATAAAATACAGTAAAAAAGCTTGCACTGTACAAGTAATGGATAATCTGCAGATATGCATCACATTTAAATCATATCCCAACACCTCTTTGTACAATATACTTTCTATTGAAACAAGAAGGCAGAGGTTAACTTGGTATTACCTCCAGACACTGAGTCCTCAGTCCTCTGTTACCTACTTGCTATATTTTCTGTAATTTCCTCTCCCCAGTCCTCATTCTTTTAGATTCTTTCCATGAACCAAACTTCTCATTGAGAGTTTATCCTCTCCTCTCCTCTCCTCTCCTCTCCTCTCCTCTCCTCTCCTCTCCTCTCCTCTCCTCTCCTCTCCTCTCCTCTCCTCTCCTCTCCTCTCCTCTCCTCTCCTCTCCTCTCCTCTCCTCTCCTCTCCTCTCCTCTCCTCTCCTCTCCTCTCCTCTCCTCTCCTCTCCTCTCCTCTCCTCTCCTCTCCTCTCCTCTCCTCTCCTCTCCTCTCCCCTCTCCTCTCCCCTCTCCTCCCCTCTCCCCTTCCCCTCCCTTCCCCTTCCCTGTTTCTCCTTCCCCTTTTCTCCTTCTTGTCTTTTAGTGGAAGTAAGCTTGTTATGACAAGCTGTTCTTGTTATCATGAGAGATAAGGGCCACGTCTGGCTCCCACGCAGCTAACAAGTGGGATTACACTTCTGCAACACACCTGACATAGGTGACATAATACCCAAATGGGACCTAACATTACATTAATTTTAATGCTTTTCATATTAGTATTATTAGTTATATTGTGTTTAAATGACTAATACGTGGTCACACAAATCAGTGGTTCTCAAATTGTGTTCTGTGGTCCATACAAAGCCTCTTCATCACACAGTACTGTTATCCCCCTGCCCTTCTCTAGTCCTGACCTGAAGACAGCTGAAATACATTGGATACTTTTCTAATAATACTTTACCAGGTAGCCAGGTTTTAGATTTTTTGTATTTTCCACTTTTTTGTTGAACTGAGATGGCATGTGTTGTTGGTAATGGGAAGAAAGGGAGAGCCTGGAAGACATGTTATTAAGAAAAAGTGTTTTGAATAAGTGTGTAAACTTTCCAAGCTGCGTCACTGTCACCTCAGCAACCATGGGAGCTGGACTTGAGTTTTTGCCTTCAGACACTTTGACTGTCATAAAAATTGCAGCTCATGGCTCTGTTGGGTGGTACAATCATAGACATGTGCATTCTTCTGTGTTTCATGCTGCTGTCACTTAGGAAGAACTGTTAATTTTGGAGCTCTGTAGGGGTACCCTTTCTCCTTCTCTTTTAACAGTGTCTGTCCTCTTTGGTTCTTTCCTGTCCCCTCTCATTGGGAGAGTAGAGACAGTGACAGTAGCATAATGAAGTGTTTGCCTGTGACAGCAGTAAAAAGCTGCTCAAACAGTTGCTTCTGTTCCCTAGAGAAAAGCCAGTAAAGCACATGAATGCATCCTGTGGGCTGGACTTGATCCATGGACTGCCTGTAGAACATGCAGGACTCATTAGTATCCTCTAGAGTATCCTCCTCTATGGCTTATATTCTGCTAAATGTAAAGGTATATCTAATTTAATTTTAAATTTTATATTCCTTTAATGAGACAGAGTGTGTTTCATAAGGACATTACCTGCAATATATATAGCAGTTTTGTCAGGGTAAAATGATGTGTGTCTTGGACATAAAGTGCTTCCTAGGGGGCTTAGTGACATAAATATTTCTACTGCTACAGAAAGCTGTAAGAAAGTCCACCAGTAAAAATCAAAGAATATGCTAAATAAGATCTTAAACAAGTCTGTATAAAAACATAATTCCGTTTGATGACTTAATTTACAAACTGCAAAGAAAGCAAGGACACCGTGTTTATGTGAAGATTCTACTTGCATATGATTTATTATTTCTGAAGACTGAAAGGCCAAGTCCCAAGCACTTCAGTGGCAGTTACATGTAGGATTCTGGCAGAATTACACTCGAGGATAGTAAACTACCTTCTGAGCTCTTAAAAGAGATATTAGAGGGTTAAACGCTCAGCTTGTAGCTGTAGCATTTAAACTTAAGCTTGGGAAATTTAAATTCAATAAACATTCTAGCTAAGTTCTTTTCAGAAAACAAGTCTCATGCATTTTTATGTGCTTCTGTATTATTTAATATGCTACACCTTACCTAGAGTCCTGGAAGAAAATAAAAAATTACAACTGGATAGCTTTTAGATGTACTCTGCCAAATATTATTTTGCCCAGGTCATGTGTAGGGTGCTATCATTAGTGTTCTGTGCTAGAAATTTTGTTGTTGTTTGTATTTTTTTTTTGCCTTGTGCCCTTTGTTATGACCTTGGCCCTCAATCAGCTCATTAAAAATTAAATTGCTTATTCTAACCTGGCTTCGTTTTCCACTTTGATCAGAAAGCACAGTAAGTTCCTTAAGTGGGTTTACCCATAAAATATTCTGGTAATGAGAAAAGAAAAGGCAAGTTTAGTAACTTTAATGTCAAAACAAAAGCTACAGAAATACCACCCAGAGGATAATAACAAACATTTTATCTAACAAAAAGCTAAAACTTCTTGCAATATGAAAATTCTGTTTTCTAGCTTATTAAATGAGCATCTTTAACAATTTTAAATCAGTATAATTTCCACTTCTTCCATGGCTAGTGCTCCTCTCCCATCAGCATGTGAACATTACAGCATTATTTAATTTTTACCACAATTGTTTCAATTTAAAGGAGGAGATAAAACTATTTAAAATTAAATGTTAATTGGCTCATTTTTAAACTATTGCTCAGTTTTACTATGTTCACTCATTACTAGCTATTCAGGAATACTTAGAGATTCTATCTCAGAGGCATTTGTTCATACAAAGATTTTCGAACAGGTACTGGTACAAAAATAACATAAAAATATTTGTGGTGTGAAAGCACAAATCCACTTAATTTAGTCTCCTGTTTCTGACAGGGTCTAGGGGAAAGTATGAGAGTGTGGAAGAATATATTTATACTTTTCCAGAATTTTTTCTGTGACCCTTGGCACCAGTGATCTTTCTCTTTCCTATATAACCAAATGATCTTAAAACAGAATATTTCCATTTAAATACAAATGTTTGTGTTTTTTTTTTATTTTTAATTACCTTATAATTAGTCTACTTTTTAAAAAGTTTATACATTTGGAAAGGAGATCAAATCCCTGCAACTTAAGTGACCAGTCACAAACCATGAATGGATAATAGTTCAACTAAGCATATCACAATTAAGTTTTGCTTTGCAAGTGGTTCTGAGTGGTGAAAAAAGAAAGAAAATGCTTGTAGTAAGAGGTGGAATATAATTAATAATGGAGAGAACTGATCAACAATGGCTATCAAAACCAATAAGCAACCTGTCAAATATAACTTACACTTGGCAGTCCTTTATGAATAAGGATCCAAAACAAATAATTGAGAATAACTTTGGGAAGAAACATGAAATACATTTGCTCTTACTAATAAGCTAGCTTCTGAAAATCGAATTAAGTTCAGTATTACTTTTAAATAAATTCAGAAAGATGAAACATTTATTTTAGGATCTCTTACAGCTACCAGAGAAGGGGTGGCAAGCTTAACATTTGATAGGAGTAACTGTTTTAAGCCTGGACTACCACACCTTGAGAAAATAAAGAGGCTTTAAAGCTCAGAGAGATCTTGAAATGAGATAGATAAGGGAAGTGGTAACTTGTCATCTCCAACTAAAATCCCTGAGCATACCTACAGGTGGTAAGGGCCTGGGAAGGTTCTTTCGTGTTTTTTGCTCTTATCACTTGCTTGTTTTTCAGTCAAGAAGGGAATGAGGTTTTTCCTTGTTTATCACACTTGCATAGTCAACTTTTTTTTTTTTTTTTTTTTTCTAAGAGTATAATATGCAAAAACTGAAGATATAAATTAAAAAAACTGATCATGCAATACTTTTCAAGATATTTATTCCTCTGTATTATGTTCAGATCGTTGGAGAACATTACAGGTGAGAGTTTGCTTACTGGCATTCAAAAACGTTGTGTTTAGAACTTTACAAGAAAATTGCAAGACAGAAGCAAAATATTTCACACATTTATTTCTCCTGTTTGTAAATTCCCTACCAACTGCCTGGAAAATTTCTGAATTTTTTTTTTTTTCTCTAAAGTATACTGTATCATAAAGCCTCTTTTCATAATAGATTGTATGATAAAGATTATTTAAAAAGTTTAATACCCATAAGTTTAACAAATTATTTAAGTTTAAAAACAAAGCTGCCTTGTGGATGGAGCACATTAATATTCAGCAGCCAACTGATAATATAGAACATTTAGAGAGCTCTGAATTTGTCTCTGGATATTAATACTTGACTGAATTATTCAGTTTTGCAATCTACTATTCATATATATATATTTAAATGAAGACATTTTCCTCAGAAACTCACAGTGACCTAAATCAATCTCTGTTTTCTGTAAGTAGCCGGTACACGATGTGTACATTGTATGCAGAATAATTTTTATAATAAATCTCTTAGAATCTTTCATGTGTATAAATGCAGAGAATGGCAAGGGTTGTTTTTTTTTTGTGTGTTCATATTACTTATACTCACAGTCTGGTTTATGAGTGATTTCCTATATGATAGTGATTATGAATACACTAGCATTTTTCAATCTTAGGCTGAATGTTGTATTAAATCATTTCTATTCAGAACAATATCCTAGTATAGGTCAGTGATTTGAAATAAGCTTTCATCCATCATTGAAAAAATACACTGTTTGCATATATATTTTATCTAATGTAATGCTTTTGTCTGCATTCTCTATTCATTGTGTGCAGATCACTCATTAAGGGAAAATTATTCAGTTCTCAAATTCTCCAACCACTGCCATTCACAAGTAATTAGATTAAACTAGTTTCAAAATTAGGAAGGAATTAAGGATAAGAAGAAATAATAAGTAAAAACACGTTAAAAACCAGAGAATTCAAAATGAAGATGTATATGAATATGTAATAAAATTTATATACATATATACATACAGATTTATATATTTACACATTCAAAGATCTATATACTTACATATATATGTATGCTTGTAGAGACAAAGTAGAGATACGCTTTAAACATAAAATTAATAAAGGACATCTATATTTTTAATATTAAAAATAATACTGGAGAACATGAAGTATTTTATCTGTGTGTTGAAAAGAGCCCTTTCCTTATCATGAGAAATACCTAGAACTGCGTTTATGGTTTATTCTATATATTCACTATCCTGTAATAAGTATGCTGTGTTGTGATCACACTGGCTTTTGTTCTCATTGTTTAGGTTTTGTAAATAAAGCTGAAGAGTTTTGATATATTGCAAAAATGAGCAGTATCTGGCGTTACTTAGATCGATTGTTCCTCACACAAAATTATATTACTTGGGTTAATTTCTAGTAAATATATACCAATCCATAATGTCTCTCATTTCAGTTGGCACTCAGGTATATGCTGACATGTGAGTATGTGTGCTGTCCATCCCAAATGAAAGCATTGTAACTTATATGTAATGTCTGAAAAGTTATTCTTGCTCAGGTATTTGCACTTTTACAATTTTTTTCAGTTATGTAAGGGTTAGACCTTTATATTCAAATTAGCAGGTGAAAATACAAATAATTACTACATTTGTTGGCTAATCAGCTGTTTCTCTCTCCCCATCCCTTTTACAAGATTGAAATTGGTTTATTTCTTTTCATCCAGGAAGAGGAAGGCATCTAAAATTCTGTTCTGGTAAAACAAAACGGTACCCTTTCAGTGTGAGGTTTGTACTTTATTATTTTTGAGATAAGCCTTTGAAAAATCTTTCTGCAGGTTGACCACGTTCACTTGACAAAGGCAACATGCATTTCTTGTGTAGCAGGTTGTTTTGAAAAGACCAGTGGTTTGAAGTAACATCAGGAAAGGATTTGGTCTATTGAGTCAAATCAGTTTTTTATTACTTTTCTTTTTGTAGAGACTATCCTGTTGTGTTGGAATATGTCCCTGCAATGCCACTCTGATTATCAACACACTGAAGAACTGGTGGCTTGTTAAAGGGCAGGTAGCTGAAGGACTGCTAACTTCTTGTTCTCTCTCTACCATCCTAATAATCGCCATTAAGCATCAAGAGTCTATATATGGAAGTGCCTTTATTACAGGCACAACAATGGTTGCTTTCAGCTATTCTAACACCTGAAACTGGGGTTCACAGTTGCCTGACGCTACTATGATTGTTATCTAGTGTGTTGTGCCTTTCAAAATTATTTCCTCTGCTCCTTTCTCCCCATTTTGACACTTTTATTCTGAATCTCCAGTGAGCCTGTGTGCCTTTCTGCCATTTCCTGTTGCTATATGAAAAACATAAACATAGCCATGGCTTTCAGCTTTCTGCCTTATCCTCAAAATCATACAGCAGAATTTAATGGTGGGTTTTTTTGGCCATTTCCTTATTGTGCTATTTTTAAGCTTATCTATAACTGCCGTCTACGCTTAGTCGCAAAACATATCCAGAAAGATGCTAAATGTTTAAAAGACTACCGTCGTCATTCTGTAGAATCAAAATACCCTTTGGCAGAAAATAATAGATTAAACATGATTTGTATGTGATATTGCACTGGATGGATTAGAATTTCCAGGAGAGCCTTTTAACATGACACAAAAAACACTGATAGCTAAAGTGCTGGAGAGCACAATCAATTTTTTAAAATAAGAAACATATTGGCTTTGTTACCTTTTGAAGGACAAAAACTTTTGAAGTGACCTCTAAGGAAAAAATCATTAGGAGAGGTTTCAGGCTCTTGGAAAAACTTTCAGTCTAGAAAGAAAATTTCATTTGGAATCAGAAGCAGAACATGGGTTATTTTACAGTGCAATTACTTAATCAGTGCTTCTGAAGATTAGCCTGAAATACTGAGTAACTGAATGGAGTTCATCCTTCCTTACAAAAACAGAGTTCTGTTCATTTAGCATATATAAAATAAATTATATCACTTTTGCTGTAGTGCATTGCTGTGCAGTGTCTAATCTCATTCAATAAGAATGTTAATATAATCAGAAGATATATTGTAAATTAGATCTGAAAACACATCATTGTCAAGGAATGTACTTTAAAGTTCATGTTTTCGGTCACGTTATTTAATCTTTGGGAAAATTTTTTCTTTGTCTCTCATTTACTCAGAAGTTAAGATATTTGTTATCCTTGCTGACATTTCACATAACAACAGTTCAGATTATTCCCAGTTCAATTTAAGTAAAGGAAAAGACTCTTCACAGTGTAACACAGTAGTAGGGTTTTTTATATAGTCCAGCACAGAAAAAACTTGGAGTAGAGAGCTGGTATTTGTCAGTAACCCTCACGGAGCAGTCTTCTGCTTTTTATGGTTTTGTCAGATACAAAAGTTATCCGCTGTGTGCAAAAAATAGGCAATTATTTTGTAAATGCACATTTAACATAAGCTACTATGAAAATTATTAATGGTGTTCACAGGATGATGTGTATGTCTAGCAGGGGATGTCTGCCTTGCTGATTTTACATGATCTTAAAGGGTAATGGTAACAAAATCTTGTCTAGTGATCTGCAAAGTTTGCATTTGTGCCTACTCAGTGGCATGCCAAGTGTTTCAGAGTCACTGGAATGAACAGAAGATTTGAAGTTTCAAGTGCCATGACGAGGAATCATGAAGTTCCCTATCGTTTTATATCTTACCAAGTTTCCTGAAAGCTTGAAGGATAATGTAGGAAAATCCTGTAGGAAAATCCTGTGGGAAAATCCAGGGCAATTCTTTCAATTGTTCATTGATTGATTTTCAATTAATTTGACAAATTAATTCTGTGTCCTTCCTTCCTTCCTTCCTTCCTTCCTTCCTGCCTTCCTCCCTCCCTTCCTCTTTCTTTCTTTCTTTCTTTCTTTCTTTCTTTCTTTCTTTCTTTCTTTCTTTCTTTCTTTCTTTCTTTCTTTCTTTCTTTCTTTCTTTCTTTCTTTCTTTCTTTCTTTCTTTCTCTCTTTCTCTCTTTCTCTCTTTCTCTCTTTCTTTCTCTCTTTCTTGTCTTTCTTTCTTTCTTGTCTTTCTGTCTCTCTGTCTTATTTGTTATTACTAGGGAAGCCATTCACTATAATGCATACTGAAATATCACATTTTTGCAGTGTAAATTCAAACCAAGGGAATCTCTTGTTGGTTTCATGATCTTTGTGACATAAACTGCTTATTACATCTGAAATAGCTTCTTACATGGTCTGCTGACAAAGTATCATTAATTATGATGTTTTAAATGTTTATCAGTGTGTTGTATGGTAGACAGTTTCCTGCACATTAAAGTGAATATTAGCAAAATAAATGCATGTTAGACAGCAAGAAGACAGTAAAATCTGAGGAAGGTGACCAAAAAGACCCAAAGAAAGATGTTTCATGCTATATACTGCATAGATGTAATGTTTCACATAATGAACTAAAATGTGATCTTTTTTCATTTTCTGTTATTGTCCACATTGCTGAACCTCTATATTAAAATACCGTTATAAAAAATGTGAAAGTTATTGCATGCATTTCAAATGTGCTCTGGAAAATCCTGGAACACAAAAGATGCTGGACACATTTTTAGTCTTAGTATTTTTCCTGATGGCTTGCCTCCTTAAATTATGCCTTGTAGGTGTTTCAGTAAGTATTTATTTCATAGTTTATACATAATTGTGGTGTATTTTAGTAATAAAAGACAAATAGATTTTTTTTACTCTGACATACTACGTGGTCTACAGCAATAATTAAAGCAAAATATTACTTTCTATTTAAGAACTATATTGTTAGAAAGATTAGTATAAAGTGGGGAAATGTGAATCACAGAATCATACCAAACCATGTTCAACCGGCTGTCCACCAGCACTCCCAGGTCTCTCTCTGCCAGGCAGCTCTCCAGCCACTCTTCCCCCAGCCTGTAGCGCTGCCTGGGGTTATTGTGGCTGAAGTGCAGGACCCTGCACTTGGTCTTACTGAATTTCATGCCATTGGCCTCAGCCCATTGACCCAGCCTGTCCAGGTCCCCCTGCAGGTTCTGCCTACCCTCTGGCAGATCGACACCCCCCCGCCCCTGCAATTTGGTGTCATTGCGAACTTACTAAGGGTGGACTCAATCCCCATATCCAGGTCGTCAATAAAGATGCTGAATAGGACTGGGCCCAGTACTGACCCCTGGGGGACACTGCTGGTCACCGGATGCTAACTGGATGCAGCTCCAGTCACCATCACTCTCTGGGCCTGGTTATCCAACCAGTTTTTAACCCAGCAAAGGGTGCACCTGTCGAAGCCATGGCTTGCTAACTTCTCCAGGAGGATGCTGTGGGAGACTGTGTCAGAGGCCTTGCTGAAGTCGAGGTAGACCACATCCACAGCCTTCGCCTCATCCACTAGGTGGGTCACCCAGTCATAGAAGGAGATGAGATTGGTCAGGCAGGACCTTCCTTTCCTAAACCCATGTTGGCTGGACCTGATCCCCTGGTCGTCTTCTACATGCCGCTTCTACATGAAGTTAAGGTGTATATTACTTTGTTCTTCACTTAAATTATCAGACAATTTTCAACTTTATGATCAAGTATTTTATCTCAGCTTATATTAGGTACTGTATTTTTTCCTTATAAACTATATAAGATAAGCAAACCTAGTTCATGAAATTATGTGTATCACTAAAATAAATAATGCTAATGACTTTAAAATAAGTTGATGTATGTTTTTCCTCAAAGCATTTGAATACTACACATTGATCATATAATGTACAATTTACAGACCTAGTTGGTAAAAGTTTTCCTTCACCCTTCTCGTTCTGCTTTTCCTGTTCCTCCTTCCTTCTTCATGTCCTCTCTGCTTGGCTAGACACTGCCTTCTAGTTTTCTTTTTGCTAGATCCCCTCAGGCTACTGCTAATTCTGGAAGAAATAAAAAGCCTGAAATCAGATAGAGAACTGATTTGCTTACAGTTTAACCTACATTGAAAGTTATTGGTACATGGAGCAGAGCTGGTGAGATCTTTCTCCTTTATTTCTTGTCAATCACCCAGAGGAAGAAAATGGTACTATAAGCATAGACTGTTTCCTGCTAAGATCCTCAGTTCTATGGGGACATGGATATAAAGCTTCCATTTAGTGGAATTTTATGTTAACTTCTAGAATGGTTGGCTTCACCAATGTGTGGCTGAAAAAGTTTAGATTCACTTCAACACCTGAGTATCCCTCACTACCAGATAAGGATCTCTAAATCTGACACTCAAACAATACTTTTCAAATCAGACCTTTCAGTCCAACAAGATCACCACTGACTGTTTAATTGTGGTTTTGGTTAAGCAAACTCATTGTATAATGGGATTAATCACATTATTAGTATCTTATTTAATTAGAATATTCCAGCAAGTGCACAGTTGTAAGTGAATAATCACCAAAATATTTAAAGATATTCTAGATATTTATCCATTGCTATATTCTTGTCATGACACATAAGAAGGGATGCAACAACTGTTGCCTACAGTCTCTGCTTGGATGGCTTAGTCTGCCTCTGTGGAAATTAGAAGAATGTTCCTTTATAAGAAATTCAAAATTCATCCTGTATTTGTGTGCAGATATTCGAGAAAGCAGAGTTAATGTTGTGCTTGCAAGCTTAGCATTCTCTTAATGTATTTTGGGCACAAAATTAGGAAAGATTTTACATTCAGTGCATATAAACACCTTGATATACACTCACTAAAGAGTAATATATCCTAAGTAATGGGAACAGGTTTTCCCAGAGAAAACCTTTGTGTTATGGGTGACTTCTGATGACTTTTTTATTGCATTTTCTTTAAAACATGTGCCTTATGATGGTAATTCAAATACTAGAACAGCTGCTTTTCAGAAGATGTAGAGAAGTGTTGTTATAGCTGCAAGCAGTTGCCTAAAGTTCGCTTCATTTTTATTTTTTTTTTAATAGAAGCTATAGAAAAATCTGAGTAGAGACATCAAGTAGCTGTTCAGTCAACGCATCTCTCAGCCTCCTCCAAATCAAGGTCAGGCATACCCAATTTGTTCCTGACAGATGTTTGTCTTACCTGTTTTGTTTTTTCTTAGAACTACAGTGTTTGAAATTCTTTCTGCTTTACAGTGTACTCTACAACTTCCTTAAAAGAGTAAGAAGAAAATAAAAATAAAAGTTAAAAGTAGAGTGTGCAGAAGAAATGCGTGCATGTCCACTCCTTTTCCAGCTCTATTGCCTATTTCTGATGTAATGCTCTGTATAAAACCAGACATTAAAAAATCCTGATATAACATGCTTTCAGGGAGAAAAGTTGCTGCAGTTGAGACAGAGCTGGTTATTTTTCAGTGGGTAATTTAGTGGTTATCTTTTACTTAGCTGGAGTAGATTTTTGGCTGAATTCCCTAAGATTTCACATAAGCTATGATTTAACTCTTAGGACCTGAGGCAAAGAAAGTACTGAAATTCTTCACTTTTATTGGTCCCTGTGGGAGTTAAACCCCTGCTGAACGCTAGGTTCCATGCACATATAGAGTGTATGCCTCACTTGGATGCCTCAGCTGCTGAATGCTTTGAAATATGTAAGATGGTGCATCTATGTTCAAATTGATCTAGAGTGTGTTACAGCTTAATGGAACTGGGACTAAGATTGCAAGTGAAGGTGGAGGGAGGAAAGCACCAAGCTCAAGTGCACTAATGTTCCTTCCTGTGAAGATGAGACTTCTCTCTTAACTACAGAAGGAGATTTCCCTACTCATGCAGCCTGGCTGAAACTGGATGCTAAGTGTCTGGCAATGGAGGACAGGAGTGACCTGAAACGATCTGGAATTCTCTTTACAGGAATATAAGCTGTAACTTTAAAAAAATTCCTAAGTTTCCAGCTTTGCTTATAACAGGTGTTTATAATGTCTTTCTGAACATATGGATGTTTTTAAGGATTTCTCCTTAAGGACCTATCTGTATGATTTACTCCCATTGCACCAGACATTTCCTAAACATTCTTGAATCACTGGATTCATCTCTATCTCTTTTCTTTAGGGGATCATTTTCTCAATGAAAATTGCATCTGTCAAAAGGAGAAAAGGAAGAATCAAACATTCTAATGGACTTTTATGTATCACATACATAATTTTGTTGAAATAGGAGGGTATCTTTTTGCTACTGCTGACTTTTCTGCCAGAAATTGTTACGTATCTCCTCATAAACTGAGATTTCACATTTCAGTTTCTAAACTCAGCTGTTATGTACATCTCTATTAGCCAAATAGAGTGAGAGTGCTGCAACTACTACTCAGAAGACCACAAAACTCAGTGTTTGAAAGGGATGTTAAAACTCCCATATTCCTCTGCAAGGAAGAATGCACATGAATCGTCCAAAGCAGCAAATAAGAATGCATCAGCCATTTCTTACCATGAAGCACAAGGGACCAGGAAGTGTGAGCATTTTTATCCCTTCAAATACAAAGGCAGTTTTAAAGAAGGTTTTATTACACCCCGAAATACTTAAATGTGAAGCTTTTAATGTGCTTAGCTGTGATCAATTCTACTGGTATTTTGTATGGAAATTTTCTTATTAGTAAATACAAAGGCCTACTACTAAAAATACTGAAAGCAGCCTGAACAAAGAGTTTTTAAAGTTTATTGCTACAAAAAAGACATTTATCTGAAAATAATCTTTAAATAGTTTATGTAGATTTTGTTACATGAATAAAAAGTAAATTCTGTATACACTACATTTTATATTCTCAGTCTGGAAATAAAATAGTTAATAGATAAAAGCAATTATGCACATTTTTAATTTTAATAAAGTTATGGTTTTACTACTTTTTTATCAAATTTTATGTACTCTATGCTTATATTTTTCTAAAGGTAAAAGGCAGAATGGAATACTGCTAAAATAGTTAACAGCTGCACTTTTATAGGCTTACCTTATAGGAACATCTTATAGGAAAATACAGGGTAAAGTCCACACTAAAAACCAAAGGAGAACTTTACAAGATATAGCTTTAAATATACAATCACTTTGTGTGATGCAGATTTTGAATCACTGAATCATTATTGTTCTGGAACTTACGGAGTTGATGAAACAAATATTTGCAGTAGTACGCTAGTTACAAAGATGATCCTATGAATTTATGGGGAAATCCTATTTTTTTCTGGTGCCTGGAGATACATGTTTTAACTGCATAATTTTATTATTTGCTTTGGGTTTTTTTATCACTCAGTTTGAACTGTGTGGCTGATAATGGCAGCTGAGATTTGTGCACTACAGACCATGGACTATTGTGTGGTAGTCTGACCCTTCATTTCTGATAATATTGTCATTGTTTTCTCTTACGAGGATAGAAACAAGTCATAATTGCATTCAGCAAATGCTCATTATCAAGCAATTCTGCAAGCACACATGCAGCATCTTTCATGTATCAGGAACTGATGCAAAAAGGTTCCAGGACATAGAGGTTCTCCATAGAACTGATATTCCAAAAATTTCTTTACCATGGAAGAAAAATTAACCTATGCATGTTTTAATGACAAGAGGGGAACACTGATGACCTTATGTTGGAGGTGATTTGTATTTCTGCAAGAACAGAAATCCATCTTTGCACTGAGTTCTTTGTGACCTTGTAGCTGCCAAGTACTTAGGAAGTCAATTGTGAGGGAAGGTAGTGTGGCTTCCTGTAGGGAGATGAGATATTTGCTTAAGAAATAAGTAAGATAAACCTCATTTCACAGAAATAGCTAGTTTACCTTATTATTTGAGTTGTTTGGGGGTTTAATTCCATTAATTTTTTTAAGTCAGTATCATAACTTTAGTGACTTGAATGTGTGTTTTGGCAGCACAGCTGTTATGTTTGTCAGTGTCATGTGGCCTAACATTAAGTGAAGAAGGCAGAGGAGTTCTGAAGCTGAGCCTGGAAGATTACTGTGCAAATTAATCAGACTTGGTCAACAATTTTTTTTCTTATGTGGAACACTAAAAAGCTTTTTTGCATTAGTCTCACTGTTCTCATTTTGCCTTTTGACTGTTTATATACAGTAATAACACGTAACTCTATTTCTTTTCCTGTGGCTGTCAAGTACCAGATTTTCACATTACAAGTAGGTGAGAGGTGGTTATGAAGAACTATGTCCAAGTCTTTATGCAGTCAGTAGCCAATAACTTAGTGTGGATCTTAGTATTCCACAGCAGAGTTCTCTCCACTTGACCACACTGTTTACAAATCCAGAGACATATAAGGGAGGTTTTAAGAACTTTAGAACAAGTAGACACTTAGTCTTCTGAGCAGAAACTGGACTGTCAGCTGGAGGCACTAGCCCTGAGGATCCTGTGAAAGATTCACTCACTGTTCTCAACAGCTTTAACTAGATTTTCTGTGCCCTGTGCTAGCTGATGCTGCTTTCTCAGATCTGTTGCCTTCAGTTCCCCTCCACACACATAATTTACTTCCGTTTCATCCTCCACCTTCATTTTATTCTCCTCCCTTTTCAGCTTAACTTTTTCTTTTCCTTTTCTCCTGAAATGGACTTGTGCAAAAATATACATACATATATTTTAATACAGTATTAACATGCCATTATGCTGGAGTCACTTTTGAGCTCTGTTTTATGTTAGCTCTGTATATGTAGTTTTCGTTGTGAAGTTTTCATGTGCAAGAGGAATAGTCTTTTGGTATTTGTACTGCATCATTTTTTGGGCATCCTGTATAGCAAATTGCAAGTAATTTAGGGGTGTAGATATTATGTGCAGATCTTTGATTATTTCACCTTGTAAAGCTGGCAATACTTCCCACTTAAGGGGGCTCATTATGCTGTAATAAGGGGGAATATATGATGAGGTCAAGATTTAAATGAAGTCGGGATATTGGGCTAATTTTTGTGGCAAAATCTTTGATAGCAGAAGCATGTGATCACAATATGTTTATCAGCCAGGAGGGAAAAACAGGCTTCAAAATAAGAAATGCTACCAGCTGTATCTACAACATTTGGAAAGTAACTTTTGGTATAGATAGAATTTCATCTGCTTCTGCTCTCAAACTTGTCTCTTGGTGAAAGCCTTCCTTTCAGGGTGTTCGAGCTGAATTTTGAAAGCTTTTTCAGATATGATAGCATTATGGGATATTTAATTACTGTCACGTCTGAGTTTCTGCTGATTTAAAATCGCTAAATGATAAAACTAGCATGTTAAATCCTTCCAGTCCAATCTAACTGAGGCTTCAATTCTCCTACCTGTTGCTTCATATCCCTTAGATAGTAGTCTGATTGACCTAAGCAGGATGCTGGTTATTAATAAAACATTGTTTCTCAAACATGTAGTACTTCTTAAACAAATGATAAAATGTGTTCCTTAAAAATCTTTTACTATTCAGATGTAAATTTTTAACTTGAATAATCATATATGGGTGATGCCTGTCATGACTTTCAGCCTGTTTACATAAACCTCTTGCTTTTCACTCTGGAGAGATGAATTCCTTCTTACACATCACTCTCACAGTAAAGTAATGAACATTCCTTGTGTCTTCAGATAAATCTCTCACCTATTTTTGACTTACCATTTAATTCAGTGATATGATCCAACATCAAGATAAACAGAGTGAGATGCAGGCCATCAATCAGAAACAGAAAGTATACCACTGTAGTAACTTCAGAGAAAACACCTTTTTCCTCTAAATCTGGTGAAATCAGCGTTACTAAGCTAGCAATGAGCTTAATCATTTTCATTTAATTTGATTAATGCCTTGCATATAAAATCTGAAAAATGGTAAGTGGTATTCATACTTGTCATTTTTTATTTTCACACATAAAGCAAGCTCAGTCTTGAAGGTCTGTATAATTAATTCAAACCTGTTGTTAAAATTGCTTGTAAAAATGAAGTAGGGAAAGAATCTATTGGTGTTTAATATGGAAAAAAAAAATATGTTTATGAACACTTCCACTCTAGAAACAGATGCCATGAAGACTAACCCTTAACAGGTAGCACACAAATCGGTTGAAGTAAAACAAGCATCTGCAACCACTCTCATTTAGAGTATTCCACTCCCTTCAGAAAAGCAGTGTATGCTTCAGAAGTTCCTTCCAGTAATAGTTTTTCTTGTATAGGTGACTTTTTAAAATATTTTGGGGATGCATTAATTGCTTTGGGTAACTGCCAGTGTGATTGACTTAAAAATTGATCAACACGCAGGTAGCCAAAACTCAGGTCTGCATTTTTTATATCATACATTTCCTGAGCTATCCTAATTTCTGTTTGTTTGTTGTTTTTTTTTTTGTTTTTTTTTTTTTTTTTTTTTTTTTTTAATTTTTATTGTTGCATGCCAGGTGGGGATGAGGAGCAGGCTGGAAAAGTGTCCATAGCAAAATTGATGCAGCTGAGGCTCAACAGGAAACTTTCCATTGCTTCAGAAGGTAAAAGCAAGTCTCAAGAATGGGGGGCCTGGGTGCAGAGTGCATGTGAACACTTACTGTAACACTTTCAAATGCTACTCTTACTGTTGCCTTCTAGATAAGTGCTTACAGTGAATTAGAGGGGACCGATTTACTTGGATCAGGAGGTAGAGTGGGATCTATGCAGTAAAGTATAATTTATTGAAAATTAACATGTCTTATCAATTATGTGTTTTTTTCTTTACAGGACATCTGTGACATCAAGCAGTATGGGCCTTATTTCCATGTCAGAGCAACTGAGAAAGAAAGAGAGGAGGGAGAGAGAGATGCATGCTTAGGTTCACGTATGGAGTTTGTGAATACCAGTCCCAGATTTTCAAACTCCAGTCAGTAGTTAAATCACTAAATCGTCTTCCTCTCTTCTCCACCGATACATTTCTGAAATGTATTTTATCAGTCGAGGATCACTTGCCAACTTAACAATAGAGAGCATATCAGGTGAAACATTTTAACTGCGGGTATTTAATTTCCCATCAGTAAGCAGCATTACAGGAAAGAATCTGCTTCCGAAAGATAAAGCTTGCTTATATCTACTAATAATTTAACAGATGGTAGACATCACTTTTGCTTGCTTTTTTAAATAATTATGTAGCCAGGTAATCACTGTGTAACAAAGAAAGAACTAACCTAAATGAAGATCTGAGGGATCCATGTATACTTACTAAAATGAATCATCATTATGTGCTTTCTGTAAAACCCCATCTGCTGTTAGGTTGCTAGTGCCAGCAAGTTTTATTACCAATATTACTTTTATAAAATACCTAATCCACTAGCTTTGGTATTAGTTCAAAGAATTACGGTATAGATGTGTATATTATGCACATCAGGCAACTCAGAATATATTTATCGGGGCAGTAATATAATATTTGAATGCATCTTAACACAGAGCAGGCAGAACAATAATGTAAGTATTTATCTTCTGGTTCACAGGGCTGAACTGAGAGTACAAGTGATACATTGCAGTTTACCAGGCATATAATTTTCACTTCAACATTTCTAGCTGAATAAAATAATCCCTGTAAAAATTCAATCTCTCTAAAAAAAAAAATTATCATCCAGGAAATATCTACTCAGTGATATCTTTGGGGGTAAAGGGAGTGTAATCAAGCATTATGATCTTAAACATAAAGGAGAGGAGTCAGGAAAATATCTCTAAATACTACTTAATACATAAATAACAACTATCACGTTTGTAGTAAAAACACTTGGTTAAAAAAATAGTCTCTATGAGATCTTCCATTTAGTTTCAATTTTTTATTATGTGAAAAAACATCTGATATACAGTTAATGCCAAAGTAATCATGAGATAGGGACAGTACTGTCTCACCATATTCCTCTAGCGAGGACATGTTGATTTAAGTATAAAACCATATTATGGGTTTAGCCAAATTTCAGAGCTGAAGTGTCTGTTTGGAATTTTTATTAGGATTCACTGTTAGGACACTGCTGTTGACAGCCCACCTTTTCAAAAAGTTTTTTAAAATGTCTATCTCATATGTTATCCATTCCTAAATCTTTTCTCTCTGGAAAATCCCATATTTCAATTTCAGTTCCCCGAACTTCACACTGCAGCCACATGCATTCTTTTAGGGGACAGTTCTCTTTGTATTTTACTTCATAGGTACCTCAATTGTTGTTTTGAGGCTATATACCCAGTAGGAAAGAGGATAGATCTCTGTGTGTTAGAATGTATCAATTGCACCATGTCTTATGCTGTGGAAAACTGAAAGAATGGTTAAATTTATGTATGTTTAATAGAAGTTTCAGAGAATAGAATAGTTATAACTACAGCATTTTCACTGTCCAGCTTTGAATGCAGCTTTGAATTTGGCAGTAATGTGCTTAACTCCTGCCATTATTGTACATTTGTGGTAGGGTTGTTTGCATAGGGTTTGCCAGTAAAAAGAGTATTGGTAAAAATGTGTGGTGGCCTGTGAGAATTTGGAGAAATGACAGTGCCCCATCGGTCCCCCAAACTAGAGCTACCAGTTTGGAAAATAGCTGATCCTCACTTGCTTGTGTTGAAAATGTTTCATTAAAAACCTTTCTTCACTAGGAACTGGATGGCATTAACATGCAACCGTATTAAACTATGTATCATTAGATGCCAAAAGTCCTGGAAAGAATAGTATTACATTTATCTGAAATATAGTGAATGTCTTCCCTCCTAGGTGGTACGCTTAGCTTACCATTAATGTGTTAAGCATTATGCTTATATTAAACATTATGCTTATACTATTTCTGCCCTCTTTATTAAAACCTACAGCTTTGTAGCCACTAGGGACTTTTCTATCTATATGATTTTCCATATCTGTTGGCTAAATTAGAGATCCAAATGCAAAATCTACAGCTCATAAACATTAGGTGGATTTGTGAGTGACAATCCCTGGAGGGCTTTAGGACCATAAACTAATGAGACATAAATATAGTGGAGTAGGGAAGAGTATTTTTATCTGTGATATACAAACTACTTCCAAACTTGTTCAAGTTATTAATGGAAAACTATATCCATTTTCCTAACATCAGCATTAAAAATTTTGCAAGATAATTAGCATCTTTAAGAATTAGTACATTATTAATTGGATCTGTAAGGGAAAAAGAATTTGGCATCATCTTTTAAAACTTTGTAGTCTTAACATGAGTAAAATGGACATAGCTTTCCACTAATTATTGTGTAAAGACTTACAATGGAAAGGGAATCAAACATTCAAGTGTAAGATGAGGCGTTAGCATTTTGTGACATATGGCATCCCTGTTACTGAGTTGAGAGGCATGTCACAAAAGCAATAATGATTTTGCTCTATGTCATGCCACAAGGTAGCAGTATTGTGGTACAATCTTGATAATTTTCTAATGCAAGTCACTGAGCATGGGATCGGTTCTGCTCCCATCAAAATCAACAGAACCTTTGCTGTTGACTTATGAGGACTGTTTCAAATACAACCAGTGAAACCTCACTTCTATGATTCATGTGCAATGAACCAATAAATATCACAATCCTACTACATAATATTTCATTGATTCATTATTGGACAAATACTGGGAGAGTTAAAAGGACAGAAAAAACCCTTCTAATCAATACAAAAAATATAATTTAATTTTGTGTTTCTTTATTCTTGCATTGTTCTAATATCTGTGAAAGTGAAAATTATTACAACAAGAAGTTGAAGCATGTGATAAAAGTGAGTAATATAGTAATTAACTTTTTATTCCATCAGTATGAATTTAAGAATATTGTTCAGGCAAGCAGTTTTTAATATATGCTTTCTTATTAGCTAGTTTTTCTGCTGTTGAAGGCATATGTAATAGAAATCAAGTTTTTTAGTCTGAAGGTCAAATATTATGGAAGGTCAATAGCTGTCTGGTGAAAATTAAACACTGGTTCTATTTCAGCTGTTCTGTTAACACAAGTAGTTGTTTTTAACTCAGCAGAACAGTATTATTCTTTCAAGAATGAGTCTTGTTTGCTGGGTTTCTGCATATCGATGGCAATTCATTTTCACTGGAGGTGAAGGGACCCACTGTTTCAAATTCTTCCATGCTCATGAGTACTATAATGTACAGAGAATTGTTCAGGACTATAAGTTTACAAAGGGAAAAAAAATGTGTTAAAAGTTTATGACTGAAATAAGGATTATTATAGTGAAAATGCTTAAGCCTGCCAATCACTATCAGCCTATCAATATACAGAGAATAAAGTTTTATTATGTGGTCTACAGATTTTATTGGCATGAAATTTATATTGTAAACTATACATACGTGGCAAAATAATGACAGATTAGAGATGAAGATGAGGACAGATAGTCCAAGCTGTCTCCTGCATAGAAGTTCTCCTCACATATGGGATACCAAAGGCAGGAGAGGAAGTATTTATTGATTACTCTCAAGGTTGCTTTTTAACATACCCTTATAATAGTATGTTTTCAGTTGGTTGTTTTTCCAGAATATGTGACATATTTGGTCTGAAACATTCAGAAGGTGAAGATTAAAGTCTATGAAGGTGAAATTATGTGGAAAATCATCCATACAGACCATCCTCACTTGCCAAAATGACTCATCATTTGCTTCCAGGGACCACAGCGAAATAGTGGTTTGACTAGATATCAAATAGTAATGAAATCTGAGAACTTCCTGTCATGAAACTTTAACATATCCATTACCTACAAGTTTTGACTCACATATAGCATCTTTCGCCACCCTAGTGAAAACAAGCCCTTGCCTGAATCTCAGTGCACGAAAGGAGAATAATAGGACTCTGGCATGATAAATTCAATTAGGATTCTCTCTGTACCAAACATATGCAAAGAGTAAGCAACAAACAGGGAAAGAGGTAAACAACACTCCTTCTGCTTGCTACTGGGAGACCATTTTGGCACCAATGTTGGGACCAAAATGAGGTGGACAATTCCCATTGTGTTTATAAGGCTTTACCTGCTAGGTGAAAAGAGGGCTATGAGGGGTAAAAGAGCAGGAAAGAACTAGGGAAAAAATAGGTGGGCAGGACAGAAGAGAGTATGAAGGCAACACTTGGAACAGAACAGTTCCAAGTGGAGGTGACAGGTGACCATGAAAAGAAATAGGAAATTATCAGCAAGGGAAAGAGCAAGGTAAAAAAAAAATGTCTGCCCTTTGCAATTACTAAACAGTTATCCTGTGGGTAAAAAAAATAACCCACAAATATGGTTACACATAGGCTATGTCATGGTGCTGTGTTCCTAGCTGGGGTCTAGCTCCCATGTTCATAGTGACAGTTCAGACTAGCCAGTGTGTGAACCTAAAACCCTATCACACAGTATACATAAAATGGGAACAAACATGGTTCAGCCAAAAACTATATTCTTGGTACTGCTTAATTATTGAGACTTGACTCTGTAAAGTTTCTAATTTTTTATCACAACTGTTCTTTTCTGGATGTAATGACATATACGTTCAGTGAAAGATAGTTGGATCCTCTACCCCAAAGAGATTTCCTTGAAGATTCAGATAACTCTTAGAACTACCCTATTAACTTGCCAGTGCACACCTATTCAGAGACACAGAGATGGCTCAAAGAAAAAAAATACAGAATTTTATTACCACAACTCTTGATTTTACGTTTCAAATTCATGATCCCAATCTCCTATGAACAGGAGTCTTCTCCGTTTGTTATGTATTTTGGCTGGCTCAGGTAACAAGCACAAATCAGTTTGTTCTTTTTTTTTTTTTTTTTTTTTTCAAGACAGAAGGATGTTGATTTTGTGATGTGGAAGGGGGAAATTAAAAGGAACAATTATTTTAATAAATACTAAAGTAGAGTTAACTTCTGTTTTTTTCCTTAGTCAGTCAGAGTCTACTTTTTTCAGCACGTGATAAAAAAAAGGATTCTACCTAATTTTTATTTATAATTATTATTTTTGTATCTGTGTATACACATATTTACAAATAAATGTATCACAGCAGCAATTTTTAATCAGCTAATTATAACACTCTGAGATTGGCACCAGTGTAGCGCAGTGCATTTAACTCATTCATGGTAGACAGTTCTTCAGAAAGAGCATGTGGAGAATGTTGCTTGGTAGAGACCTTAAAAATAGTTTCTTTTATAAAACTAGATTTTAAAATAATCATACAATGGCCTTGTGTTTTTAATATACATGTGTGGCATTTATTGAAGATCAAATCTTGCTTGAAAAGTTGTGAACTGTGGGTTGCTACTTTTGTCCCTCCTCAGTTATGTCACCATTTCAATTATAAAGTCATCCTAGAATCCATGTCTGTTTGTAAACACTTTCTATTTGCTTCTGTGCAACTCAGTTTTCTTCAGTGAGCTTCCATAAATAAAATGCAGCATCACTTGTAGCCAATCAATACAGCACTGCTGATCACAGCAGTATCTACCTTCAGAAAGACAGGACTGCAAAAGGTTGGTTAGCTAAAATTGGTTAGCTATTCATTAAAAGAGAGTAGAACTGTTGTCTGATACAGATTACTTTTACCATTTCAGACACACTAAATATGCAGATCTGATTGCTAGTTAGATACAGGATCTCAAAGGCAATTCCTGCAACTGAAGAAAATAGTACTGACTTGAGAGATGCAAATCATTCATGAAAGTACTCTAAACCAGGTCCCTTATTAGAATAACGTGGAGACTTGCTAAAAGCTTTGGATTCTTATGAAATACAGAACAGAATTCCTGACATTTACAGACATCAGACTACCTTTTTTATTTGTGTTGTTTTGGCTTTAGTGATGTGTTTGAAAAGCAGGTTGGATCCTGCCACAAAATATGCCTGTATGTGTGTGTGAAGTTGCTAATAGAAACCTGTTCTTCTCTATTTACTGTTTTCTGATCACTATGAAAGGCAGAAGTATAACCAGAAAAACATTATACTGAGCATAAAAAGATTTTGCTGGGAGAAGAGTAAAGAATGAGCAACTCATTTTTTTCACAGGGAAACCCTAGGATATTGCATGGTATGGAGCAGGAAGGAATTAAAAATATTTGCCTGGGAATCTGATATGTTCCCTTCAATTTCAAGTCTCACTTTTTTTTAATCTTCAGGGGAAGTCAGTTCTTTGGAAAATGGGAAACCTGTATCTGACAGCTTTCATCATTCAACTTTTGTTTCCTAATTTTGAATGTATTCACGACTGGTAAGAGCCTGAAGTCTCTAATTCTAAGAGACAACATAATTCCATCAGTTGAGAGAAAAGAGGAGCCCTAGATCTGGATGATCTTTGAACTCTGGGCTCACCTTTTTCTCGTCTTACTCCACACTTCTCTATTACTTAACTATTCAACACAAAGTAGCAATTCACTTTTACCAAGAAGCTGAGTTAATTCCCTCTTTCATTCAGTCTGCCAATCTTTCTTCCAGCTCACTGCCTAGTACCCTTATGGCCTTAATTTGAGATTGATTGTATTTAATCTCTTCGAACCTCAAGCCTAGCCTTTTGAGCTGAAGCAAGCCAATGTTCAGCAAAATTCAATGCACCTAAGCACCTTCCTCCTCAGTGCCATTCCTTTTCCTATTAGAAACCCAGCATTAGCAGCTACAGAAAACCTCATATATGTTGCTAGTCTGGGTATGTAGGATCAAAGGCTGCAAAGAAAGGAAAAGGAGCAGGAATAAATACACTGCTATGCAAAGACAAAACTCATCTGAACCTTTTCAAGGATTGTAGCATTCCCATGGGCTGGATATATATAGAGAGAGCAAGATCTTTCTATTTTCCTTTTGTAAAGAAAACCTTGACTGCTTAAAACCAGTTTTTTTCTCTGTGAACAGAAACATCTAGTTTGTGCTCTTTGAAGCATATGCCCTGCAGGACCAGAAATCTTCTGGCAGGAGCAAGTGGAGTTGTACAGTGCAACATAATTGGATAAGAAGCTTTGCTGCTTAATGTAAGTAGCAATTATATTAGTACTAAGTATGGTTCACTGATAAAACCTCAACTTCCATAAAAAAATTCTATCTAAAATACCACCTTGCAATTTCTGTCAATAGTATTACACCTTTCATCTTTGTCACCAAAAATAAATAAAATACTTTTACATCCAGCATTTTAGAGATGTGATTAATTTTTACAAATTCAGTTTTGTATCTCCAACTCTTTGGGTTTTTTAATCAGAAATCTTGCATTGTTAGCAACATTTCAAAAAGTTAAGTTACTTCTTTCAAAAGCAAGGTTTTGTCCTGGTATCTTTATGGAATAACACAGGTGCACAGAAAGGTTTGAAGACATTAGAAAATAAATAAAGGAACTGTTATACATTTGATTAATTTAAACTTGTAATTTTGGGGAAATTATTTGCTATTTAATAGTTGGGATGGGCAAGAAAATTCGTAAGATCCAGAAATGGTTCTAAAAGTAAAAAGTTACTTTCTGCAGATCTGTCTTAAATCTCAGCAGGCATCCTGTGCAATTTTGTGAAGTGTATCAGAAATAGAAGTGTATTAATTTCTGTCTTCCCCTAGAAATATGTAAATCCACACAGTAATACCCATGAGTCCTCTTCAGTTACTGTCTAACCCTGGAGATGGCTTAAGACCGTTATTGTGTATTTTTTTACAGACAAAATGGCCTGTGAAATTCTGGTTCTATGCATGCCTATGACTATGTAAGCCTGAAACATTGTCAGGCTTTATAAAATACATCTTCTTAGGAATATAAGGAGGTAGAAGTAGACCTTCGGGTTTCCTGCCTGCAAACTCAAATCCAGTAGGTATTTTTAATGAACATCTAATAGAGTAATGCCATGATACAGAACAAATGCCTTCTCATTTTAGCTAAAGGTAGTTAGATAATTAATTTGTAGTTTCTTATGCCTGCCTGAAATTATGTGTATCTTGTATGCCAGTTCTAACTCTTACAAGAACAAGGTTATAGGACTCTCCTAACCTTGCTCACTGAAACCATTTTACGTTACAGAGAATAATAAAGATTTACTGTGATACAAAACAGAAAGGGGGAAGGGGTAGACTTGCTTGCTAGCCTGTGGTAAATGCCATTGCATGGCAAGGGAACCTAAGCTTTATTCCTTCTTCCGTTAAGGTGTGCAGATTTTTAGGTTAAGAGTTATCTTGGGCTAGGAGAGGAATCTACAACTTCCTCGTAAAGCAGGTGCCCCAGACACCTCAGACTACACAGTCTCATGGATATTTTGCACCTAGCTGCCAGGAAGCAGCAAGGGCAGGCTGCTCCACAGGGAAGGGGTAGTGGGAACTGAACATGGTAACAATGCAGGCAGAGGCAGTGGCCTTACCTGATCAGTACAGATTACAGATTCATAAACTGATCTTTTCTCCCAAGCTTTATAATATCCATAGAGTCCAAACATATAAGGTGAAGAGGCCAAAAAGGTAAGCACGATGTCAATAAAGTCTGAACAGTGCAGTAAGCAACTACCTAACAACTGATGACATGCTGGCAAAATAAAGTTTTCTGAAGGAGGTGAAGGAGAAAAATGAGGTGACCTTTACTATTTTTTCAAAAATTAACATGACTAACACAATTAACATGTACATTAATCCCACTTTAAATGCACTATAATTACTGCTAATACCTTTTATTATAGTAAATATATTTTAAAACTCAGATTATACACCTGTGTTTATGGGTAGAATTACCATCTATGGGGTTTAATACAATGATTATACTTTTTAATTATCACTACTAGTGTAACACTGTTAGGCAATGAAATAGTAATAGGCTTCAGGCAATGGATCTTACAGCCTTAATTTGCAGTAGTGCTGAAAAGAAGAAGAGTCATAAAATTTTGAGAGATCAAGTACTGAAATAAGTTAGTGTTAGTTAAAATAGTCCTCATTCATGTTTGGAATAGAAAATCAAATGCTTAGACAGATCCACAGAGTCTGGTATCTTATCTGTGATGCAGTCTAGCATCCTACTTTAAAGAAGGCAAAAGAATCCCCTTAGTGAACCATTATGAAATAATTTGCCTTTTAGGAAGTTTTCTTCCTTCTGTCAATTGAACTCCTCTTGTTCCATAAAATATGAAGCTTTTTTATTTTCTCTTCAGAAAAAGTGTTTAATCTTACCTAATGCAACTATGGTTGTTATCATTATCTATATAAATGTCTAATCCTTTAAAAGCCTAAGCTCTTGGCCTCAGTGTATCTAATTAAAGATATTAAAGTATACAGGCGGCATGAGAAATGAAAGCCATAGGGCAGGTCAGCAAGGCCAACTGAAAGGAGTTCAGTAAACGAGGAGTATATAGATGAATAATATTGCAAGTCCATAAATATATGTCCCCTTTTTCTATGCCGTATAATATTCCTCATCCTTACAGCTATATATAAATTTGTCTTTATTTTTGTGTTTTCTCTTGATTGCTTAATTTAGGAATATGCCTTTTTCTTGCCCTCCTTGTCCTCCTCTTCTTTCCATTCTACAGGTATGGACACAAAGAAAGCCACATTCAGTCACTGAAGCCACTTCACAAGCATACCAAACTAAGCCTCTTTTTCTTTTTTCCAGACACCTAAAAAGAGGGCTCATACAAGATTTTTTAAGAGCTTTGCAAGGTTTTAAGACCAAAGCAAATTAAAGGCTTAAAAGAAGAAGCTAATAGAAACAAGACAGCCAGTTAAGATGATACAAGTCTTAGGCAAACACAGGATCTGGAGAAAGAACATAGAGGCCACAAGGCATTACTTTTCATCTCCTCTCTCTGAAAAGCTTTAGCTGCTCTAAACAGGAGTGAGTTTAATAATTTTCCCATATAGCTGAAGGCCAAAGATCTGATCCAGAGATTGTCCTTGCTTGTTTGTGTGTTTAATATCCCAGTAGCATGATGGAATTGGTGGGAATACATGGTAGCTCAAGTAATAGTGTCTTATGCTTTTTGGAATAAAGAAAATTGCATTTTTTAGCCTATATGTAGCATATAATTCATTATGGCTTGGAAAGGGGGGGAAATGACCCTGAAACTGTACAATGGTGTGGTTCTTTAAGGATTTTATTACAACCAAGGGTATGATTTTGCAGCAACACGCAATATTGATGGCATCATATCATAATGACATCCACAGAAGTACAGTGTGTCTACCGAAAACCGTTACCTATAGAATGATGCCATTGAGCAATTATTTCAGTTACATGGGAGTATACAGCCCCTTGAGGAGGCAGAGCTGTAATAAGCATTATAAAGCCAGTTCTTCTCCTCTGTGGAACCTACTTATTCTTGTTTCTTTCTTTATAAAAAGGTTTTATCTTTTTCACCTAGGATGAACACGAGTTAACTAACAATTAGAATTTAAATTACTCATGTCCCATGTTATCAAATCAACAAGTTTGTCATTATGCACATGTCATTATGCCAAATACACAGACGGAAAAATATGGTTTTCTTATTGTGGGTTTTTTTTCTTTTTTTTTTTTTTTTTTTTTTTTTACTTCTTTTACACCAAGAGCAACAATCCTCCAAGTCTGTTGTGCTGTCCTCTTAACTGTTTTCCAAAATCTGATAGGGATGTGTCTAACTAGGCAAAACTTTTGTAAGCCAATGAACAAAAATTTTAAATCCCAGTTGGATATGAGATGCATTATAAAGGACTTTCCGGCTAAAAGAGATGGCTGTAATTAAGTACTTGGTACCAGCCGGGTTCTGCTTCTGCAGCTGGGATGTTTTTATGCTTCTTTGTTACATTGAATCTGAGATGATCAACTCAGTAAAATGAAGTGCAGGCCACCCTTGCAAAGGTTGTTTTTTTTTTTTAAGATCACTGTGAAGACTTCGAGATTTTGACCTTGTGTTATGCCAGTACCTGGTATATATTATCTGAACGCGTATGCAATTCTTATTCAGTATTCATTGCTGATTGCTAGATGTGTACTATTCTGATATAGAGGTTAATTGCTTTTATATAATTTACAAAATTCATATGACTAACAAATAGAGCTGAATCACTGAACTGAAGACTAGTAGCAGAGCAGTAGCAGATGGAAGCATAGTGCAGTGCTTACACAATGCCATATCCCCAATGCACACTTACATTTTCAGGCTGTCCTTTCTGACTGTGTGTGGAAACTTACTCTGTGCCTTCTCTAAACTTTTTGTTTCTTAAACATACCCTCCTTCCACCAGTTTTTGTTGGAAGAGTTTAATGAAGCTGTCCTTGCACTAAGACTTGAATAAATATCTCAGAGTTACTAAATGAAGAAACAGTGCTAACAGTCACTGTATTTTGAGCCTGAATATTGAGGAGCTGGAGTGGAGACAGGAGCCTTTGTAGTCAGTCTCATCTCAGAAAGACTGGATGTCAGGTTTAGTCTTCAATTAAAATAAGATTTGTGGAGGAAGTGATTGGAATGTTGAACACAAATTTAAACTGAAACAGTGACAATTTTGATCTTTCAGAATAGCGCAGGCAAAACTCTCATTTGGTTGGTCCATAGACCCTCAGCAGATGGAAGCTTAAGCCATCTCTTTGTCAATCACAGAGTTGCCTTTAGGATTTTTGTTGATAAATATGAACTTGTGCAATAAAAAAAAATGTATCTGACCTTAAAACAGGCCTAAATTTACTTCTAGTATTGGAAGTATAAACAACAGGATCATTTTTCCATTAACAACTTCTAGACAGAATCTAAGGATTTTACCTCTTGTGAAGGACCAGATATTTCCTCACACAAACATAACATGCCCTTCAGGTCAGCAGTCATAACTGGCTTAAAGATGGCTGCTCCCGTGGCACTCTGAACCCTCTCCTGCCTGCCTCCTCTGCCAGAAAACAACTCGGACGCCCTGAGGGGGTAGCTGCTGCTAGAGAGGAGCAGTGGTGGGAAAACGGCAACAATGTTGCAAACTGCAAGGCTGCAGTGGCGGGAAAAAGTCCCCGTCTGATTGGCTGAGAAGCCTAGAAATACGAAACCGGCCAATTGGGAACAAAGGAGACCTAAAAAGAGACAGGGTGCGTGCTGCTTTTTGGCGCGCTTTTGCACAGACACTGGAGCTGCTGCTGCTTGCTTTTCGGCGCGCGCTTTGCTGAAGCTGAGGCCGCTGCTGCTGCTTGCTTTTTGGGGGTGACCTGCGCCTTGGGGGTGCCTGCCTGAGGTCCCCGGCTCGCTCCCTGCAGCCCGGCTCCCGACTCGCTTCCTGCTAGCCCCGACTTCCGGCTCATCCGTGCTCGCCGGCTCGTCCCGGCTCCCGCTTCACCTGCAGTCCCGGCTAATTCTTGCAGACCCGGCTCGACCCGCCTTGCCCGCGGCTTTGCCTGCCGTCCTGCCAGCTTGCCCGAGGTCCTGCCAGCTTGCCCGAGGTCCCTGCCTGCAGCTTGAGCACGTACAGTGAGACTTCTTCCTGCCACACGTGGTTCTAAGATCGGGTTGCAGGGGAAATCACCCGCAGCTACTATATAAGTACCTAGAGCATCTCAGGAACAAAGTAAGGAATTGTATTTTGGGCATAATTCTCTCCCTAAGGCGTCCCTGTCTCACTTACCTGCACAAAAACCGTGACCCTATATGGGACAAGCGTCGGGCATATCCTTCCTTCCTCCTTCCCTCATAGATAATTAATCCGGGTGTGTAAATAAGGTGTACATATATATAAGCATTAAGGCATTATAAGTTCTTGGTAGTTGGTGTTTAAAATATACTTCACAGTTCCTATGTGTTTTAATTACCCTTTTTGAACCTCCTGCCCCAAATTGTTTTATTTTTCCCCTCAATAAACCGTATATTCGTAAATTCTATTTGGGGATTGGCTGCTGTTCTTGGAAACACTAGTGAGCACTGAACAAGTGTCTCACCCGAAAAGTCAGTGCCGAAGCTCACTGCTCCTCTGTGAGAGGCGAGCGCCGCGTTCGGACCCCTCGGCAGATCCTGATAAGCTAAAATCACTCCAAAAAGGAGATATAATAGGTCGCGGATCACAACACCTCTGTTTTTTTTTAAGTTTGCAGTATATCTCAAAGAATTATACTGTTCAATATCCCCATAATTAAATGTATCTGTTGGAAAGGGAGAATATAGAGATTTCTTATGCACTACTGTTGTAAGGACAATATCATATCTTGAACCACCGCCAGCCTTGGTTGTCTCACAAGTAGTTGTCTCAATCCGGGCCTCTGTGTTTAAGAATGAATTTAACGGCGTGTTGAATGAGATATGTGCTTTGTGTTTCGCGAGATAATTTAGTATGTAGGTGTGATGTTTAAGCAAGCATGAAAACTCGCCCGCCTTACACACCAGGTTTCCAGACACACTCTCTCTCACGCTGTCCTAGCACGCCTTTCGCTTCGTCCGTCGCTGGCCGTTTCCCTCGCGGGAGAACGGAACCGCAGCTCGGGACTCCGCACTCGCTTTGTGACTTTTGTCACATCTCACGCACACACTCACGCACGCTGTATGTATGAGTAGAGACCCAGAACTGGACAATCAGGGGACTCGAGCGGCCAAGTCCCACTTTTATAACCTCAATACCCCCGCCACTATGGCTATTTCAAGATACCCGCTGAGAGAATAAGGAGACTCCAGACTAGGGGCGATTTGATTTATGTGCTTTTACTTTAAAATTATTTGAAAGCACAACACACTGGAGCAAGAACCAGCAACCACAAATATAAGCAAAATATGAGGCGATACAAAACCCACGCCGGATTTCAGGGAAGGATCAGGAGAGGAAAAGGTAAGGGAAAAGGGTAATCCCCACCCCCCTCCCACCTCCCAGGGGTAATTTAGGAATGCGGGAGAAGCGGGTAAGGAAGGGGGCGGTCTTATCGGGGAAAAGTCTTACGCCCTTCACGTCCCGTTGGGATTGGGAACCAGTCCCGGTCCTTGTTGCCCAGCAATCCTTTGGTGTCTTCGGGAAGCGAGCACCCAGGGCCTCAGCTCAAAGAGCCTTGATAAAGGCTTTTAGCCCAGGCTCGAGCTCCCACGGCGGTGGCATAGATGATATGGCGGCTGGGGCGCAGCAAGCGGTAAGCGGCGATCTTCCTCTCGCAGGCGGCTCTTGGTGCAGGTTACCCCCCCGAAGAAGCGGTGGCAAGCGGGCTCAGGCGGGCTTCTTTTATAGGGATTTGGCAACCGGACCTCAGTCTCTGATTGGTCTGTAACTTTCCAATCCGTTCTGTGATTGGGTCCTGGCGCTGAGGCGCCATGAAGCATCCTTCAGGGGCCGCAACATTGTTGCCATTTTCCCGCCTTTGGGCTGCTGCAGTTCTCATCTCAGTCCGCTTGTACCTTCCCGCATTATCTCTACCTTCATGAGAATCAGTATTGTTTATGTGGGGCATGACTTTGAGTTCTGTGGGCGTGTCCACCACAGTAGTGGAAGAGAATGTAAGTAAGGTTTTATTCTTTTTTCAACTTACCTCCCTCAATTTCCTCTAGAGAACTGTTTTACTAAGGATGATTATATTTTTCAGAAATTTTGACTTTTTTTTTTTAATTCCTTGCTTAAAACTTTGATGGGATGTTATTGATTATTGCCTCAGAAAACTTGCCATAATTTAGGGTGGTGTTTTTGTAATTCTTAATGCTGGATTAGGTGGCTAGACTAAATGATCTTCAAGAAGTACTTTTTTTTTTCTTTGGGAATAGAGAGTCATTCCAAGAATACAGATAAACATGTAACAGTGGCTATGAGGAAAATGAAGTAGTATTGGTGTAAGTCCTCTTACCACTGTTACAAGTGGTATTTATCATTTCCTTTTAAACATTGTATTTTGCATGCTTTTTAATGTTATCCTGTGTTAATGACTGCAGAGTTAAAATTTAACATTTTTATAATATGTACCAGAAACCTAAGTACTAATGCTTGCATAATTTTAAGACTAACTTTCAATGATATTTCTAAGCTGTGAAAGAGCTGCATCATGTAATGCTACCATGTTGAGGCATCCTGGTTATACAACTTTACGATAGCTAGAAGAAAACCAAGTAGCAACATGGGTTTCCTAACAAAAGGAGCATGAGGAAGGTGACAGCTGCCACCTGTGAAGCGATGGAGGTATCTTGGGTGTCTGTCAAGCTACAGCCTAAGGCCAGGCTTGTTGGAGATACGAGGAACTGTTAGAAGTACTGACAAGCATTTTAAGCAAGAAATAATTTAGGAAAAACTGAGGGAAAAATCAGTGGGGAACTGTATTTGTTATTATAATTTGTTCTTAACACAAAATAGAACAGGAAGACAAAAGTTTTTTCTTTGAGTGACAGAAAGGTAAACAAGAGAATTATGATTCCTTTTGAGAAATCAAGGTTGAGCTTTGTTCATAAGAAAAAATAAAACTACACACAGTGTGCTAGTAAAATATTTACTAGAAGCCTTTCTGTTGCCTCTGACACAAAGAGGCCTTGAGGCTGAGAGACCCCTTAAAGCTATAACCTGCTAAGTAATTATATGATTGTTTTCTTCTGTAGTGTGCTGGATGAGAATATAGTCTTAAAACTTAGAGCAAGTTCCAGATGGGATAAACTGGAACTGATTAGAATTGTGCTAATTCTCATTTGTCTAATCCACAGACCTTTTGTGTCTCTCAAGAGTGACTCCTCATAAACCACCATAGATCGAGTAGCTCACAACAGTAAGAAACTAAAATTTTCCCAGATGCTTAAAAAATATTTTTGGCAACTAACTCAATTTGAAATTAATACTAATTAGATGCGTGTACACTACTTGGATGCTCCTGACATGGAGCATCTATTTTACAGATCTCTTTCTGGTTTTAAGTCATTTAATGACACTAGAAGTCAAAACTTCTTTGAACTTTAGAAAAGTGAATCCTTTCTGTTTATTGTTATGATTACTGCCTTAATTGCTGAAGGGATGGATGGGTTACCAAAGAGTGGCTGCACATTATAGCTGTAACAGCTGTGATGACCCACTATACAGATTTATAAAGTTTGTATCAGTGCAGATTTCCCAGCCTGCAGAAAATGTGTCTGTTTATCAGCACAAAAGCAAGGCCAGAAGGAAAACAAATGTTGACTTCAGTTCAGAAACATTCACCAGCTTTGAGGTTACCAAATCTCAAAACACTAGCAAGATGACTTCAGATTTGGACTCTGGAATGACCTATATTGTCTGTCACTGCTATGTCTCTAAAAATAGGTAGTAGAAATTCTGAAAAAGATACTCGTCTGGGCCTGTGGCATGACTATTTAGTACAGGTATTAGCGTATGTGTCAGCTGGGTGTTAGAAGACAGCTTCTGGGTAGCTGCTGGCTCACTGCAATTGTAATTTTCCTACAGTCCTAAACACTGCGGTAACTGACAGCAGCCATATTTTGAATAAATGTGTTGAGGTCTAATGGGGATAAAATATTTCATTTATTGAGTTACATTCATTGAGTATTCATTTATTGAATTATAGCATTCCTAGCTCAGACTCTGTGTATCTTGACATTAAGCCTGATAACAACCTGACAATTCTGAAAATAGAGTGCTTACCTATATTCTCCGTGGAGTAACAGCCAACCCGGCACCAAAAGGAAGAGGTAATAAAAAGCATAATTACTTAATATAAATAAGTTCTGTTATCTGTATTCCATTTTCAAAACACCACCTTTCTCTACCTTCCTGTATCTTGTATTTAAATTGTGCAGTATGCCAGCCAGAGTGCACTTGCTGCAGTGCAAACTGAAACAGTTCTTAACTGTGAACAAAAATAACATTAAGAAGTATGTGTAAACGGATCTTGAATACTATCTGGCAGTGTTTTCATTTGCTTCAGTTCAAACTCTTTAACAGTGAGTATTGGCTTAAAATTATATATAAAATAACTTCTACAAAAGGAAAGGTAAAAAAAGATACTGTGTGGTCATTTGGTTAATCAGTACAATGGACAGCTTGACAAATCTCCCTTGTCAAATGAAGCTGCAACATATATTCTTCAAGCTCTTTATATTTAATGGCATTTTAATCATTCCCCCCACCCCTCAATGTGTAATAACAAGGTAGTTTTACTGCAGCATGGTGATGCCTGGCCAGCACCTCAGGTGAACACACACACAGCTACTTCAACACCAAAAATGGTGTTTTGTTCTAAACAAAACAGAGAATTAACTGTAGTCAGCACTTCACACACAACAGCAGCATGTCCTCCTGTGTAAAATATGTGTAATACTTTACTATTGTGGCAGCTGATTAAATAATAAGTCTGTTCTGAATTTTTCATATGATACACACATTTGTTCTCAAACATAAAGCCTGAAAGTGGGTCCAGACTTAGAGACTGGCTTTCTAAACATAATCAAGATTACTACTACTCAACGTATGTATTTGAAATCCAGGACAGCATCTCACGGCTACGCATTGAGAACCTTCTAACGTTAAAATGCAACAAGGCAAATTTAGTACAACAGCAATAGTCACACTTTCACAGTCCAAATAGGCTTCTGTTTGGCTCTTTAGTTTGTCAGCCTACTGCTTCAATTGTTTGTAGAAAAGACCATAAAACGACAGGTTTTCATGTTAAGAAGTTAGTAAGAATGTAAATCTACAACATAAAGTGTAACTGAAGTGGTAACTTCAGAGCTGTAAGCAAAGGAGAGTGCATTATGGTCTGTGAAACATGAAAAAATAATGAAACTGATAATTATTGTTTAATTCTGGCCAGCCTCCATGTTCTGCAGCTGATAGCCTTTACCATGGCAAACTCAGATACGATTTTTACTAAACTACAAGTTCATTTTGCAGTTTGTTTCACAATGACATTCGTTACATGAAACGTAGAAGGGAAAATTACACTGGCATAAAATACTGATAACGCCAGGTTTCAGTCTCAGCTGAAAAGCGTTACTTAATTTCCAGTTGTTTGCAAATACTTATCTGTGGAAGGAAGGAAAGATCTCTGTGAATAACTAACCTTCTGGTTTTGTTGATCAGTACTGGAAAAATGATGCAAAATTGCAATTTTACTTTAAGTTTACCCTCTATTCTTTGAAAAAACTTTCTTGCATTCAGAATAAAGCCTTGATTAACAGTAATTGTAATATAAATGCCGAGAGATTGCAGGGGTCAAGGGGGAGAGAGAGCTGTTGCCATAGCACAGACTTCCAGTAAGCATTCATTTTGAAAGATCAGGTTATTCTTTTATGAAGATCAGTAGGGACCAACAAATTATTCAAAATAGTACTAAATATTTTTAAATTACATTAACTCAGACTAATTGATTGGTTTATCTTGTAACTTCTAAGGAAAAAATTGTTGTGTACTTAGCATAAAAGCAGTAATGTTTCGAAAGATATGCTACATTCAAAACTTATTAAGAAAGTCCTTGTGTACCTTCTTAAGCACAAAACTCATCTCCACCTTAAATATAGAATTACCCATGTATCTTGCTTCTGTAATATTTAATCATAGCACACTGAAAGGATTTTACCCCAAATAACTCCTGTTGTGTTAGGAATGGACTAAAGACTAATGAACCTCCCACCCTTTTCTATATCAAAAGATGGATTTCTAGGAGTAGTAATCAAGTCTGAAAGTCATTATGACAACTTCACTTGCATGAATAAAAAGTAACATACTCTTAGAATCAAGCATGTGCACCTTGGCCTGACTTGTGTTTCAAAACTCATTTCTTATGAATTTGAAATAATACTGGTTGGGGAGGTGGGGAAGGTGTTTTTGGGACCAAATAAAATAAAATAAAATTAAATACTTACCTGAGACTGCCCAGAACCCCCTCAGCCACTGCCGCCTGTGGCTGTGCCAGTTACCCTGAGGGAGCAGCCGTGCCTGTGGGGAGGAGAGGGTGGGTCAGGTGACCCAAACGGACCAATCACAGTGCTCCTGCCCATGTGCTCAGGATGAAATGGTTCCACAGCTCTTCCTTTGCCTTCTGGCTGGTGTGCTGACTGGGTTAGGGTTTGCTTCTTAATAATTTCTGCCTTTCCTGCTGGTGCTCCTGCATCCTGTTTTCCTGCTGGAGACGACCATCATGCACTAAGACAGGTCTCCTTGTCCTGCCCCCCTGAGCTGGACTGGCTTAGCTGCTCCAAGGTTTTTTGTGGACTGTCACTGGGACCCTGTACTCTGGCACCACCATCTGCTGCTGAGTACAATTTGGGACTTTTCTGGCTGGGAAGTAATTACTAACTGAGGAGTGTGGGTTCCATATTTGTTTATTCATTTATATTTTTGAATATCTTTACATATTTGTATAATTTATATAAAATGGCCATCTTGATTATTACTATTTCATTAAATCAATTTTTTTTCCAACCTTATTCCCTTATTCCCATATCTTCCCCTGGGAGGGTAGTGGGAAGATAACAGAGAGCCTCTGTCACCCAGTTATTGACTAAAACTGTGATAGATTTATTTGCACCCAATGTGGGGCTATGACATTATTCTTATGCAAGGTGAAACCCCAGGTCCTTCCAAAATATTTGTACCCTTTACCCCCCCAAACCATAATCTATTTCATAAGACCTCTTACCTCAAATGGGAAACAGTCCTTATTTTACGGGATTTGGAGTAATGACCTGAATTTGGATTTCCTGCATTGCAGGTGCTAAAATATGATAATGATGTGCTATTTTTTATTATCCAGAAATTCTACCCAGGAGCTGTAAAACTCATGAAATCAAACATGTACAACACATGTAAAGATTTTTGGAAAACTTAATTTCTCATAAAAAGCAAGCATCAATAACCACTTTAAGTTTGAAAGTGCATTTTTATGTTTACAGTTGTATGGTTATGTACACGCTTAGGTCTGTTATCTAAAATGTATTTGCTATTTATACACACTGACTTTAGAGTAAATTCTGTGATTTCCAGATAACTTACTCTTTATTTCACTATTGGCTGACACAACTCAAACAGAAGGCCTATCTGACCAGATACTTTGTCACAGAGCAGCCAGGGTTGTAAGGGACCCCTGAAGATCTTTTAGTCCAGCCATCCTGCTAGAGCCCCCTGTCTATCTTCCTTTAATGGTTTCATACACGTCTGTTTTTCAGAACTGCTGTTTTAGCTGCAGGAAGGAAATGGTACTGAGTAAGGAATTTCTCAAACAGAAAATGACAGTAATTTTCCTATAGTGACGGTTTTCTAGAAGATTGACTAAATAAATAACTTGGAATTTTTATCCAAAGGAATATTCTTATATTTTGTATAGCTATTCATTCTTATGCAGTGTATTATTGTGCAAAGTATCCTACTGCTATCTTCATTTCCTTGTTCCTGTGCAGCTGTATTCCTTGGACACTCTTTTCTTTCTCACTGTGTAGATGCTTCTATCAGTCTCAAAACTCTTCAGTGCAGGCAGAGTCAGTTATCCATTGTAATGGAGAATTTGTCTTAGTGGCCCTTTCTTTGATAAGAAATTCTGAGAACATTCTTTTGGGAATGTATGTACTATGTATTTGTGAACCTGAAATAGTAATTGTATCTAAAATCTGAATGAAACATTCAGTAATTTGTTTATTGTGCTAAACTGGATAGAATGATAACTTGAAAACTACAAGACAGTCTCTTGCTTCAGTAGCACTGATGTAAAGTGGTGCTTACACTTTCTTGACAAAATAAAGCACTTTCATAGATAGTACCATTAGATGCTTAAAAAGTAATTACGGAGAAAATAAGATGTGGCAAGGGCTTGGACAAACTAGTGGAAATGCACTGCCTCCAGAACCTCTCTGAATATTTCCTGTCTCTTGTGCTGAAGATGGCAGTGATTTACTATACAGCTGAGTCCTAACAAGAAAGCAACAGACTCGCTTCCCTAAGAAAATATGTATGTAAATAGGGCTTTTATAGACAAGTAAAATACTGGGGTACAGGAGGTTAGACAGAAATGAAATGAAGAAGCTTCTAACAGATATGATCTCCATAGAAAAAAAATGGTAGAAAAGATGCTGACTTTTAAAGTGAAATTAGTGAAACAATTAAGTGAAAATAAAATGCTGACATTCAATTCTTCATGGAAGACAATTCTGGTTTTCTATTTTTATTCTTAAGGTCAATCCCTTAAATGTCTTCTGTATTTAGTGAGATTTAGTATTATATGAATTTATGGCCGGTATTACAAAACTTGGATTCTTAATACTTTTATACTAGCAATTCTATTTTGAGAAAGTATTACAGGACTTTTAACAGATTTATGAACTATTTCTTGTGTATCACAATGGCATGTTAAAAGACGTGGTTAATTTTGAAGAAATTGATGAAGTTCATGGACACCATCTACTAAACTTTTGTGAACAAATAATTTTCTAACATTAAAGTTTTTGATAAAATGTTGGGGTAATTATTTTCAAGCAATTCAAGAGGAACATACTGTTTTAATTTAAATATAACTTCTAAGGAAGAAACAGAGATTCAGAAAATTCAAACCAGTTCACAGAAACTGGCTGCAACTATCTAGTTGGAAGGTAAAAAAGCTGTCAGAATCCAGCCCTGTGCGTCTATTCCTTTGCATGGTTTTGCTTTGGTTTTGTTTTGAGGTGTTTTTGGGGTTTTTTTTCCATGTCAACTGACAAATGAATAAGTAGTAGGATTAAACAAAATTACCAGGTTTACAGTGCAAGTAATTTATAACAATCAAGGTCTCTAGGTACACAGAAAATGAAGAATTCTTCCAGGAAAGAATTAACTGTGTAAAAAGGTAGCATTAATGTCATGGAAAGATTAGATATTTAACAGTTTTTTTAGCAACAACATGCTACCTTTATAAAGTTCTTCTTAGTTTCATTAATCTAGTTCATGACAGAGAGGATTTGGAGCAGCAAGGGAGCTGTATGAAGAATATGTAGACTATTACTGTTCTGCCATTACTGCTGATACACTGTTGGGTTATCACACCATGTCTCTTTCATCTTTTTAACATCTTTACATGCCCTGTAGCTAACTGCTACATTACATTTAATCATCTTTAACAACCTGAATGTCAAAAAGTTAAATAGTTTTAACTATTCTTTTTTTACTTTAACAATATGCAACTTATGAGCACCTGTGCTGAGCTCATTAGAGCTATTGTCAGACTTTGTGCCACCCTGTGCTGCTGCCCTCACATTGGTATGATCATGTGATATATTTATGTACCATCAAACCTATGGAAGGTGCTTTTATTACAGTCATGATCTTCCTTTGATATGATTCTGCATCCTACTTGTCTCTTGCTTATTACCCTGAAAATAGAACAACTAATAATGTAATCCACCATCTGTAAAGCTGGTGCCTCAGATTTTTCAAAATAATTCATCTATTCTTATATCTGTATAAAAAGTTCAATTCAGAATTTCTTATTCAAACATCCCAGCAGGCCTATTTCTGATAGTTACAATATCAAGGACAAATTGTGATCACTGATGTTCAAGAAAGATGAGTTCAAATTACAATAGGTGCTGCTAGGATGATAAGAGGAATAGAAAATGTATTTTATATGAAGGGTCCAACAATGCAACTAGATTCACAAAATAAAGGATAGAAGTAAACATGAATATCTTTTATAATCCATTGGGGATGGGAAACTCTTTAAGTTAAGGAACTCTGAGAAAATATGTTACAAGTTTCTTTCTGTTAAGCAGTACTTCAGTTAAAAATAAATTGAAAATCATTCTATAATTGTGTTGCAGGGGGAAGGAACTGATGAGACCACTGGTGTGCCAACTCTGCAATTCCACCTCTGGCATCCATGCCCAACACTGGATGCTTCAGCTCTACTGCTCCACTACTTCATTTCCATTTTATTTATGAAGAGAAAAAGTTGGATGGGTACAAATCTGCAGCTGTTGGATGCACTACTGATGGTAAAAAGCCTGAACCTTCTCAATGATCAGATGATCTCCTGGAGCATTTATACCTGTGAAAGTAGTAAAATCTCATGATAATAATATTAATAACTCCACACCTGGACTGCTGTGTTTAGTTCTGGGCTCTCCAGTGCATAAGACATACTGGAGACAATCCAGTGAAGAGCCAGTAGGATAATTAAGAGAATGGAGCATCTCTGATATGAGGAAAAACTGAGAGAGCTGGGACTGTTCATCCTGGAGAAGAGAAGGCTCAGGGGATCTCATCAATGTATACAAATACCTGAAGGGATGGTGTAAAAAAGATGGAGCCAGGCTCTTTCCAGTGGTGCTCAGTGACAGGACCAGAGACAAAGGGCACAAAATGAAACACAGGAGGGTGCTCCTGAACATCACGAAATACTGTTTGTTTATTTATTGTGAGGTTGACTGAGCACTGGCACATGTTGGCCAGAGTGGTTGTGGAGTCTCAATCCTTGGAGATAGTAGAAAAACATCTGGATATGGTCTTGGGCAACCAGGTCTAGGTGGCACTGCTTGAGCAAAGGGGTTGGATAAGATGACCTCCAGAGGTCCCTCATAAACCCAACCATGCTGTGATTCTGTGAACAAAGGGTCTCATTTAGGCAACAGTGTTTTCAGAAAATGAGAGATCATTACCAGTCCAGAAAACAGAATAGATAGATCACTAACTGCAGCTATTTGACTGGCACTTTTCAGTCTTCAGTCCATTCTTATTTCTCAGTTACCATTATTTTTACTTGTATTATTAGTGGCTTGAGTATAAGTTTGAAGTAAATCCAATATATTTTCAAAGAACATAGAAACAAGTTAATGATTTAAGTTTTACAATTTATTGCCTATTTTGTGGTAAATGTCCAGAATTTTTACATCGAGATTAAAATTAATTCTTTTATGGGACAGCATCAGTTTTGAACTCTTCTTGAAACTATCTTTTAATTTTACTATTCTTAATGAAATATTTCTTTGTCTTTTCAGAGTGCTTTAAGAAGATTTTTTACCTCCTGAACTTCTCAGAAACAAGAAAAGGAATTTCCCTGCCCAAAATCTACTACCACTGAAGCCTTCTACCTAAGCCTAAACCTTTCGAGCTGTGGATTTATGTGAGTCATTATAATTTCCTAAACTTAACCTACACAATACAATCAGAGGAAACCAGGTTTATAATGTCATGCTTAGACTGAGTTTCTTGATGAGAGTAGAAGAAATACTATGCTCAACAAAAGCAGAAGATAATTGTATTGCAATTGAAAGAAAGTGTAGTTACTACACATCATTTGAATACATCAATACGGAATTGATTCTTGTACTTTAAGTCAGTCTCCAGAGCAAATAGTAATAATAGTTGCCATAAATACTTCCAGATAGCTACTTCTAGTTGCTTGAATTAATCCAAAAAGAATGCAATTCTCTATCACTCATTAGAGAGCTTCCAGAAGTTTTTCAGGCAATTTAATTTATAAACAGACATAATCTGTACATTTCCCTATCTAGTTCCAGAAATTATTAAGTATGTTCAGTGTTTCAGAGTTGCAGTTCTACTTATTTAGGTATTTCCATTGCTAAATTACTTGTTTGGCTAGCAGTTCTTTTTATAATAGGTTTTTCACTACTACAGCTGCTTTCATGAGCAGAACCTTCTGTCAAGACACATACCTATGCCAGCAAAACCAGTGATGTCTATTGATGGTTTCCTTAAAGGTTATGCTTTTGGCTTAAGCTTAAAAAAATGAATCCCAGTCTACGGGGCACAGTAAACTTGTAACCTAATGTAACACAACATATTGTGATGTAATATCAAAAATGTTTTTAATTATGTGCCTTTAATTATTGTCCTCAGGTTAGGGATACTGCTTAGATGTAGCATGTAACCAAAGAGAATCTAGATTTTTCTGGTTTTCATTCTTCTCTCTCAAATATATATTTTTCTGTCAAAACTCATGTTTTTTCTGTAAATGTCTACTTGAGGTTCCAAATATCTACCACTTTACTGACAACTTCTTATTTAATAACAACATGTTCAGTACAAGAAAACCAGTAATTTCTGAAACAAACTGCTGGCAAAAAGGACAGTCTTGCTCAAAATCAAAGGATTTGTTTTCATTATTAAGCAAAAGTACTTTACAAAAAGTACCCATCTATAGCAGCTTAATGAATTTTGAATTAGAGACGATGGGTGAAAAAACACACTTTTCTGGTAAAGGAACAGATATCACAAAACATCACAGTGAGTGCAGATTACTGACTATATTGCACCTTTCCCCTTTTAACAATATAAATGGGAGGGATGGTCCCAAGACATCTGCTTACTGTTATCCAGCTACAATTTCATCATTACTCAGTAGACCTTATGCCACTTGAAGCATGTTTCAGCAATAGATCATATGCTCCAGAGGAATCAATTTCCATTGATTTCAAAGAGAATTATTTCCAAAGTAATCGAAAGGCGGTTTATTAATGAATCCATATGAACCTTAGATTTTTTTATTTCCTTTTTGGCTCTGAAGGTGGCATCTGAAGCAGTGTAGAACTGGTCTTGACTTGATATGTGTATTCACCCAAAAGTGCTTCTTTAAGTCTTATTTCAGGGAACTGAGATTATCAGCCAACAGATGCATTTCAAACTAAATGAAAATACCTTTCTTGTGAAGAGGACATGGAGACATCTAGGAAGAAGCAGGGGGTGAATAGCACTAAATAAATTACACAGAATAGATCTCCAATAGGAAAATAACACAGTTCTCCATTATGTATTTAGAAACTTAAATTTTTTAATTGTCTGCTAAGTTGTGCTCAAAACAGAAGTACAATTGTAGATAGACATGTACAATTATATATACAAATGCTCCTCACACAGTTACCAATTGGCTAACTGATTGAAAAAGATTGTGCTTATAAAGTGCTAAAAGTAGTACTGCTATAGCAGATCAAAATTCAAGTCCACTTTAAGGTACCCCAAATCCAGTTTGCCCATAAAATTTTCAAATTAGAATATTTCTAAAATACAAAGACTTTAATGTATGAAGTTACTGAAATATGTAGCTAAAGAAGAATTTGTCTTCTTCAGTCTTACAGTTGTATCATGCCAATAACATTAAAAAGACTTATTACATTATTTATCATTATCATTTTGGTGATATGTGAGTACCTTGCAATACTATCAAATCTACATAGGTACAGAAGTAGATCTACATAAAATGCATACTGTGATTTCTTCTTCTGCAGCCTCCAGACTGCCATCATATTCATTCCTTATGTTTCCTTGCCATGTTCAGGATGATGATTCAGCAAATTTCAAATCCATGATTCTGAAGAACTATATTATTTCCATATTCTTAGACCATTAACCACACTGAAAGCTATTCCAGTTTCATTGACCAATGCAAAAGAATAGCGAGGCCATGATTCATCCACAGATGCAGGAAGTAATAATGAGAACATTTGTTCTAATATGGGACTGAGTCATATGCTTATACATATTTATGGTGACAGAAAATCATAGAATGGTTTGGCTTGGAAGGGACCTTAAAGATCATCTAGTTCCAACCCCCCCCCTGCATGGGCAGGGACATCTCCCACTAGATCAGGTTCCTCAAAGCCCCATCCAACCTAGGTTGAACACTTCACTTCCAGGGATGGGGCATTAACAACTTCTCTGGGTAACATGTTCCAGTGTCTCACCACCCTCCCAGGAAATAATTTTTTCCTAATGTCTAACCTAAATCCTACCCTCTTCCAGTTTTAAACTGTTCCCTCCTGTCTTATCACTACAAGCCCTTGTAAAAAGTCTCTCCCCAGCTTTCCCATAGGCTCCCTTCAGGTACTGGAAGGACGCTATAACGTCTTCCCAAAGCCTTCTCTTTTCCAGGCTGAACAACCCCAACTCTCTCAGCCTGTCTTCATAGCAGAGGTGCTCCAGCCCTCTGATCATCTTCGTGGCCTTCCTCTGAACTCACTCCAAGAGCTCCGTGTCCTTATGTTGTGGCTTCCACAACTGGACACAGTACTCCAGGTGGGGTCTCACAACAACAGAGTAGAGGGGAAGAATCATCTCCCTTGACCTGCTGCCTATGCTTCTTTTGATGCAGCCCAGCATAGCCTTGGCTTTCTGGGCTGCAAGTAAACATTGCCAGCTCATGTTGAGCTTTTCATCAACTGACACCCCCTGGGATTCTCCTCAGGGCAGTTCTCAATACATTCTCCATCAAGCTTGTATTTGTGCTGACTCACGTGCAGGACCTTGCACTTTGCCTTGTTGAACTTCATGCGATTTGCACAGGTCCACCTCTTAAGCCTGTCAGGGTCCCTCTGGATGGCTTCCCTTCCTGCCAGTGTGTTGACTGCACCACACAGCTTGGTGTTGTCAGCAAATTTGCTGAGGGTGCACTCAATCCTACTGTCAGTGTCTCCAAGAAAGATGCTAAACAGCAATGGTCCCAATACCAAACCCTGAGGAATGCCACTTGTCACTGGTCTATCTCCACTTGGACATTGAGCAATTGACTGTAACTGTTTGAGTGTGACCATACAGACAATTCCTTATCCATTGAGTGTTCCATCCATCAAGTCCATGTCTCTGTAATTTAGAGACAAGGATATTGCGCAGGACAATGTCAAATGCTTTGCACAAGTCCAGGCTGATGGCATAAGTTGCTCTTCCCATTAAGCACCAATGCTGTAGAAGGCCACTACTTTTGTCAGCCCTCAGTGAAGTAATTTTTGCTGTTTCCAGTGACCTTATTTTTCATGTGCCTTACCATAGTTTCCAGGAGAACCTGCTTCATGATCTTGCCAATCACAGATGTGAGACTGAATAGCCTGTAGTTTCCCGGGTCTTCCTTTTTTTCCCCTTTTTGAAAATGGGGGTTATGTTTTTCCCCTTTTCCAGCCAGTGAGAACTTCACTGCACTGCCATGACTTCTCGAATATGATGTGGTCTTTAGATGTATAAGCAAGGTTGCACATGCATGTTTGGAAGACCACATGCAGAGATTATCCTGGGCATTGAGGAAATTATTGAATGTGTTGTAAACCTGAGGCCTATGGATATTAAAAAGTTTCTGAGATCCTTTAAAGAGGTTTTAAATTCCTGCCTTTTAAGCCTGATAAACATGGGAACATGGACATAAGTATACTTCTCTACAGGCTTCCACCTGCAAACATGAGATAAAACTATACGTACATGTAGTCTTACATATCCTACCCATAGAAGTTACTGGTACACAATAATGTCTTAGAAAGACAGAAAAGCCTTGAAAAAGACAAAGTGAGCAAGGAAATTTCATTAACTTTTTCACACCACTTCACACTGTAAACACTGAATATAAACAGCTGGCTTTGTTTCATAGGTGTTGCTGCCTTTCCTATCACTTACTAATTCTGACTGATAAGGCAGCTTCTTATTGCTTTGGACTCTGGAACATCTTGCCAGTCCTCCATGGACAACAGGTTTTTGGTCAGATTTTCCAGCAAATCAGTTTGCTCTGTCATACTTTGGCCCTTACCATTTCCTCTGAAGATAATGATGTTTGATGACAGTCTTGCATAGCATACATCTTACTAGTAACAGAGTATCTCACAGTTTTGCAAAAGCATTATAATAACATAGCATCAGATTTATCTAGACATGTTCAACACACTCCTATACTATCAAATGTAATTTCAGCAGCCATTCAGATAAAACTTTGAGCTTCATTGGAATTTATCTCTGAAGGTGTTTGAGAACATGAATAATGAATCACAAGCAAGTTTTACTAAATATAACAGCTGTCAGCTAAAATGTGTGGTTAGTAGCACACAGTGGATTCCCGGTGTGGGAGTAAAAGACAAGTTAAATAAAAATCTGACAAATGGCTAACAGTTAATCTACTATCTTATTTACCTACTTATTCCATAAGGATTTTTAAAATAAAATTTATTTCCTGAAGGAAAGTAGCCATGAATGTGGAAGCCATTATTGTTTTTTCCTTGTATGAACTTGGATGCAGGTAGGCATCCCTAGGTGGGCACACAGCTTGACCCCTGAGAATTCAGTCTCAGGTATCTCTAGGATGTGGGTCTTCATTGGTATAATACTAAAAGTCTTGAAATATTTTCTGTTTATGAAGAATAGCTTGGAGGTGAAATCCTGTTCTTACTGAACATGGTATGGTAGCAGAAAATAAATAGAATCACTGTAACTTTGCTTGCTGTGCTGCTGGCATGCTGCAACCTGCCCCTAACTAATGCAGTACTTGTTTCATATCCTTCTTCTGCTTGCACCTGTTGTTGTTCCCTGTTCGTTTGCAAAAAATTTTCTATTTCATGAGTTCCTGCAGGACTCATGGACAAGGAGCATGTCATCTTGTCATAATGTATCATTCCCTTTCAGTATTCAGAGATGTTAATTATTCTCAAACTGTTGCATGGTCTTTACTCACTCTACCTGAACTAATTTCCCTGGAAGTCACTAGGAGAGGTGATGAGTACAAACAGAGCAAAAATGTCCCAGCACTGATGGTTTTTAAAGAACATTATCTATTCTTAGCTTTAGCACTGCTGAATTTAGCATCAAGAAGCTGCTTGTCTGTATAGTGGCAGGTGTTGACTAGTGAGTTGGAAAGACTTTGCCAGGAAACTCATGGCTATGATCACTTTGAAAACTGAGATTAATGTATTCTGTAGTCTTTGAGTTTTCAAACTTCTTTTCAACTCCTAATAGAATTTTAGTAAAATTTGTTTATTATATTGTTCTGGAATAGTTCAGTGCTTGTTCAGTTATTGACTTTTCATACTTATGCATATGTAATATATATAAACTTACAAGCTTTTGTCATATATATATATAAATCTATATATCTATATATATATATATCTATAAAAGCAACACAAAATAGTAGATTTTATTATCTATAGCACATTGTATATTTTTCATCTTGTGATTTCCAGGGTGGGTTTGATGTAATCTTTTTACCACACACAAAATGAGCTTATCTTCAGGCAGCAGTTTGAAAAAATTAAGCTTCCACATCAGGCACGATTGGAAATGTGTACACATCTCTGAAATCAGTAGGACCCATTGGAGAACTGGCCATACTTTACAGACTTAAATTGACAGCTAATAGATCCTTAGGAGGCAAAGGCTGGTCCTGATCTGGCTCATGTTTGTGTTTCTCTGCTTAGGTGCTTTTGGTTTTGACATTTTTTTCCAATAGCAAGAGCAGCTCTTTTTTAATGGGAGGAAAAACAAACTTTCTCACATGCATCAGTTTTGCAGACACATAAAGGAGCAAAAATCTTGGCTGGGGCTCTTAATGTGAGACTATAGTGCCATGGAGGGTCCCTACTGGCCTTCAGATATGTTGACCCAGTAATTAGTTTAGTCATGGGTTATTTAATTTGTTTCTATGCGTACCGTAGCTATATATGTAATCATCATGATGTTTTCTGTGCCCTCATATGGGATTTAAATGTTGAATTATTTTTTTTTTATTTTTTATTTTTTAATTTGCAGTCAGATAGTGAAAAAGAAAAGCTCGTGAAAGCATCCAGTAGATCTGGCACACTCATGTTCCTTAGTCTACCTACTAGTAAACAAGAACAAAATTCAGAGCAGGATACAAAAGTTGTGTATGATACAAATCTCATTATCTGTATTTATTTAGGAGGTAGCAAACATCTTTTAGCACTGTGTGAAGTGAGGATGCTCATGGCTGTGAGCTCTTCTCATTCTAAACTCTAATTTGAGGTATTGCAATAGCCACTGAAAACTGAAATAATCTACGTGTTTTCTTCCAAACAGAATATAATGCTTTAGCTGTGTTATATTTTGCAAGTGCCAACAGAATGCTGCAAAAACTCTTTCAGCTCTTTTCTTAACCCACACTGGATCTCAGATGTGAGCTGCAAGCAATTTTTGATGGTAATGTTTGTTGGAGGCTGTTAGAGGTACAGATGCTGTGTGTATTTGGCCATACACATCAGGAAGGCTCATGTTGGGAATCAGAGGTCCTGGTAATACAAACATAATATTAAATCCCAGCTTTCTAAGGAATTATTGACAGTAGCTTGTTCTCAGCTTTAAATATTTAATCTAATAAAATCATGAGCCCAAGCAAGTCACATGTTTGAGTTCTACTTTGGGGAAATTATTGCAGTGTTTATTGTATATGGATGAAGAAACAGGGGCACCATAAACTGTTTTACAGGATTTTTTAAATTAAATTTGGAGTCCAAATGCCTTTCTAGCTTCAGGTTTTTGTGAAGTTAATTCTTTGCAACCAGACAGTTCAGTACAAGAATTTGTGACAAGACTGACGGCATCATGAAGAAAATCAAAAAGTGCTTATTATGCTTTATAAATATTACATAAATTTCTAATAATCTACTTGATATATCTGTCTGAAAATGGACTGTTAAGTCCTGGAGATTGTTAAAACAGAGTCAGAGTTAATTCATATTAAGGAAACACTGTGAAGGGCTATCAATTGAATAATGGTTCTGCTCTCTTCCATTCAAGCTAGTAAAATAAGGTTTTGCAGACTCTGTATGAGAAAATACTGTAGAAAAATCTAAACCACAACCAAACTGCTCAATAACTGCTCAGGCCCTTAGCACTTTAAAAGAAACATGACACTCCTCAGCCTCAAACCTAGGTGTGTTGAACCGCTAAGGGACTTCAAGCCCACACAGGTGAGAGGTTGAATAGCTTGCCAATAATTACAGTAGACTCATCCACTCCCTCTGAGTGTTTGACTTGGCTTCTTAGCCTATGTCTGACATACAGCAGATGGGTCTCTGGTGAGGCTCATCTTCCAGCTGGGAAAGAGCAAACACCAGGCTCACTAGGAAGCAGGAACTCAGTCTCATCTATCTCTTAGCAGGGATTATTCCCTGCAGCCAGATAGTTTAGCTTAACAAACAGTGCAGTCGGGCATCAGTTGCAAGTTCGTGGCAACGGTCATATTGATTGTCTTTCTGCTGAGACTTAGATGAGTTTTCCTTTCAGTATGTTTAGTTTTCTTGGTTGTTTTCTGTTAAGTATTCAGTACTTAAATGAGTTAGAATGGACAAGGTGCTTAGCTGTGCTAGTACTTTCCCTGAGCTTTATCCTGCTAGGAAATAATCTTTTTAAGTTGCTACATTGCAGCTAAAATATGTGTGAGCTCTGCAGATGCTTGTTCTCCTTGCACAGTAACTCCCAGCTGAGAATGGTACGTAGCAGTACTGGTGCTATTCCTCTCCTTGCTTGTAAGAGTGGTCCTTTGCTTGCTTTTATAGGGACAGTGGTCAAGCAGTGTCACTAGCTTACAAAGGTAAGAAAAGTTAAGAGACAAAATAGACGTGCATTCCTATTGTAATGATGGAATATTAACAAATCAGGCTCAATGTGTAACTGAGGAGAATAGCCATTTGCTGTTTAACATCTATTTCTGATCTAGTTGGATCCTGGAAGTAAAGTTTAATGTAATGCCTTGTTTGAAGAGGCATTTCTTAAAGATTGTTTAATAAATGAAACCCTTATTTTATAAGGCTTATTGGAAGCGTTCAAGGCCAGATTGGATGGGACTTTGAGAAACCTGGCTTAGTGGGAGGTGTTCCTGCCCTTGGCAGGGGGGGTTGGAACTAGATGATCTTTAAGGTCCCTTCCAACCCAAGCCATTCTGTGATTACTGAATGACAGGATAGACTTAAGAGAGGTGAAAGCTGCAGATCTGTAATTCTGTTACTGTGAAACAAAGGCATGAAATGCTACTTTAAATCACAGTGTGATTAAAAATTCAAAAGGATAACAACATACAATTTTCTAACCAAATTTAGCAGTAGAAAAAAATGCACTGTATGTGTATTAGAAAGGTTTGGAAAAAATGTATATCCCTTCTTTCCCTTTGATGTAGGATCTAGGCATATCTACCACCTACACATTCTCTGGAGTGTAAAACCTCTCTCTCATTTTTAGGGCAATCATATTAAGGAAATGGGAAAGAGGCTTATTCACTGAGTTAGGAATGAAGGAAACTGAGAAAAGGCCCATCTTTTTGTTTTCTTTCTTAAAAAATCTGCTTTGTAGATCTTGTAGGTAGCATTTTTCCATGCATAACTTATGCTAATGTATATTAGAAGTAAAGCAAGTAATGAAGTAAAGCAAGAACTGTAACCAAGAAACTGCATTCAGTGCATTTAGCTATGTTGGATGCAGATGCCTGCAACACGACTGTCATGGTGACTGACTCACTCGGTACTCTCTGAAAAGAATGGGATTAAACACCTGAGATGGACACTAGTGGTGCTGAAAAGAAGTGAGTTTTCTTGCAAGTTCTGAGATGACAGACAAGGAGGCAACTATGTTGTTTTTGTGCCTACACAAATGCTTCCCTAAGGGAAGTAAGTCACTCCTCGTGTGTCCTCTGTGTGCTATATAACTTCAAATACACACAAGTATTTGCTCAATTCAGGGGTTCTTAAAAAAATTTGCTTAACACTTTTTAATATGGCTACTTAACTGCTAGAATGTTTTTAAAAAGTTTCTTCTTTCATCAAATGTAGTGACCAAGTGTATCCCTTAAATCTACTTTTAGTGTTATGGAGATGGAAGGGCCTAATCCCAATAGTAATAAATAACAAAATGCCCTATAATATAGGAGGTGGTAGACAAATGAAGAAGAAATGCAAGCAAAGAAAGATACATCCTGCCAAAGACAAGTAGTGTAAAAGGTCAGCAGAAAAAAAGTGGAACTTCAGAAACAGATAATAGAACAGGGGAATAATTAATCAGGATAGAAGAGAATTAGGATAAAATCTTAATACCACTGGGCGACTAACTTAATTCCTAATCCAGTGATGCCATTTCTGGATCATCCAGAGGATACAGGAAAAGATGACAGACTGGGCATAAAGAAAATGAGATTAAGAGACGATTTCTTTTTTCTTTTTGGCTCTGGGTATGTTTGTGATATGGAGTATAGCTACACTTGCATATGGCCTAAAGATGTCCTTTTTTTGATTTTTTTTTTTTTTCTGGAGGCTGCTGTTAGATGAGTCATTGGCCAATAGCATCTGATTAACACTGTTTAACTGGAGCATATAGGCCAATTTTTTTGTTTCTTGTTTTTAAATTTCACTATCTCCTGTCCTTTAACAAAAATGTATGAATTTTGAGTGCACTGTTTATTGGTGAATATTTTATAATTGTATCTGGGATGGAAAGGAAGTCTGAAAATATATTTAAGTTTCCTTTAATTTATCTTGTCTATGCTTTTCAAAGAATTCTAAATTGGTCTAATACTATCTAAAAATTTTCTGACATCCTTAAAAGTATAACTCTGAGAAACCTTACAAGTCCAGGACACTACGTGAAACACCAGTATGAAGTTCAGAACCAATCATAAATGATCATGATTTATTGCACCACATCAAAGGCAGATAACTGCTAAAATCCATAATTCATTTTAATAGTATCATAGTCAGGCCTGACAAAAAGTCATCATGTTTATACTTGGATAGTTCAGATGGGTAATTTATTGGTTCTGAAATATAATATACTGTAAAAATACTGAAAGGGCTCTAGACTCTGTCAACAATAAAAAGCCATATTATGTATACAGGTCCATGCACTGAAAATGACCTTCAGGTAGCTTCCATTAATGTATTAAGGATATCCAATATCCTAATATGCTAAGAAATCTTACTTGCCATAAAGCTTTAATGCACTAACATTTAGTAAAGATACCATTGAAAATCATCCTTTATCAGGATGATAATATAATCTTGCAAAGGTTTATTGATCACATGTATAAGTTGTAGAATATTTACAGAATTCTATTCATAATAAATTACCAGAAGCTAAGTTCTAAATAAAAAGAAGATACTTTCCTATATTTCAAGCCATCCTGAGATGGGGATAATTTATCTTCATTTTGCTCATCTAAATAATAGGCAGAAATGGCACAATGGATAGAACAGTCTAGTATGGATAGAACAGTCTAGTATTAGCAATGGCTTTTGTTCTGCAAACTAGAAACTGATTGTAGGAAATACAAATTGATGCTCATAAAATGTAAGCAAACAAAAGGAAAACAAGTGAAAGAAGAATAATGTTTCACGAAATGGAATAGATTATAATTGATATATAGATAATTGATAAATAGCTTATAATGAGAAAATAACACTTCTGAGTTACTATGCTTGCATGCCATTAGAACAGGAGAAATCTTAAGGATTTTTTCTGCTTGATGATCTCTTAGTGTAAGAGTACTTGAAATATTTAATAATAATTGGAAGTTCAAGCCATAAAATCCTGATTAATTTTACAATTGAAGAATGATATATTTTTAGTTTATATTTGATTTGTCTAATATAATTTTCATATTATGCTCGTTAGTGTGGTTTATAAGTAAATTTGATGCTTTCATTTGGCTACTTTTTTTTTTTTCTTTTTCTATTTCTCTACTAAAATCTGATACAATGCTATCCTGAACAGGTAGCTGCTGTCTTTTACTTTGGAGCTTGTTATATTTTAGTGATGGTTACAACTGGATAAATTTCTTTTACGTATAAATACCTGATTAAAACGTTAGGTCCTTATGACTTACCAAAATTGAACTATTGGCCTGTTACTATCCTTGCCTTTTAGGATATTTTGTAGAATTCCATGAGCCAAAGATTTATCATCTGAAAATATATATGTTGTAATGTTTTATTTATTGTTTTACATGCTTAAAGCAAAGAACATTAAATACGTTATCTTTGGGATGCATTCATCAAGAAAGAAGATACTAAAACATCTAGTAAGACTAGATAAAATAAAAACAGCTGTGAAAAGGGCAGTCTTACTGATTTCTCTTTATGAGAAGATTTTTCTTGTGCAACAAGTAAAATGAAAGCTATATTTACACAAGATACAGGTACTGATACTTACCCTTGCAGCAGATGAAGCTTCTGTGTCCTCATATGATATCTACCTTCCTTTCCTTACAGCTGAGGCTTTTTTCCAGTTGTTGCCAGAGCTTCAGCTGTTGTAATTGCTCACTCTTATTTCAAATCTTAGCTGCATTATGATATCAACAAACAAATCCATATATTCTGTCTATGTTGCAGTAGATAGAAATGTGTGACATTGCTAGAAGACATGTATGGAAAAATCGAGACCAAGAAGAAACTTTTTCCTATCCCAGTTTGGAATATGGTTTGTCCACTGGGTCATTATTATATCAAGGTAATTTAGACACTCTGTTTCCCTCATGCTTGTTTAGACTTGGTTCTAGGTATTTGGAACTTTAAATCTTAACCTCTGGTAGTGAAGATGGATTAAAATGGGAAACTGTTTTCACAAACATAAATTCCCAATATCTTGACACTTATTCGCTATAGAATTAATTGGTAAAATATTACTTGTTTGAATTAATTGCATAAATTGGTATAGTTTTCATTTCAGTTGTGTGCAAGCACTCATTTGACACCTTTCCTGAAAATTAGTGGATGGACCACGGAAGGAAGCTGCATAAACATTGTGTGGAAACTTGTTTTTCTCAAACAATGACCATGTATATATGAATCTGCAAGTACTGTATTCATTAGTTCATAGAACTGAGTGCAAGAGGTTGAACATTTGTAATTAAAAAAAATGTAAGCTGGGTTTAATTTCTCGCCTTGTGGGAAAATTTTTGGCAGTCACCTTTACCTTCTGTGAGATCACTTTAACCAGCCATGCTTCCAAAGTTCTTCCCTGTTGGCATTCAACCTTTCCTGCACCTACTTTTATTTTGCTGGAATAATGTACCTTTACAAATAACTACAAAGTAATAAAATAAAGACTGGCATGATTTATAAGGTTTTGTCATTAATATACTTGAAGTAGATGAATGTTGCATCATTAATTTGTGAAGGAAAAGGAGATATTTTAATAAAAAAGTAAATTGTAAATATTTTTGTTACAGACAGCAGACAAAATTTCATTTTAGTGAAATTACAAAATAAATATTTGAGATAAATTAGAGTAAAAAATTAAAGAAAGATTAGTGCTGGAAGGGATAGGGAAGAAATGCAGCACTGGGGAGAAGGTGAGGAAGACAACTAACGCGTGATACTGGTACATGATAATATCTGAAAGCTGGGAATAACAATCATTGGCAGGATATTTGCTCTGCTCCCCCCCCTTTCTTTTTTCTTTTTTTTGGGGGGGTGAAATTTTCACATGTTGGATTTACTTGTGTATGAATCACAGAAAGTTCAAGTTTCAGTGTAGTTCTTTTTCCTTAAGCTGTCTAGTTTTATCTGCAGCGATGCTCAAAATCTCCTGGTTTCACGTTTGCAATCTAGTTAGCACTGAATGTAACTTAAATCCATATTTTGTTTTCCTTGAAATCCTACATAGATAAACTGAATTTATACTTGGTATGTAGTGACTATGCTCATTTGAAAGTCTATCTAAAAATTCTAGTTATAGGTTTATCAGTTGCATTTTGGACTCTTGCCATTGCAGATAAAGTTAGGAAGAAATGAATTGCCTTAGCTATTATTTGAGATACTGTAAATGGACACAGTTGAGATTTAGCAGATTTACTTCACACAGGTAATGGCTGATTTACAGTATTTACAGCTAGGATTTTTTATTGTTGTTTTACTCTTATTTCTCATTTCATCAGGAAGTAAGTTTTTCAGAAACAACAGTTTTAAAAAATATGGTTTTAGCAACTTCTTGTTGATAGGGTTTTGTCATTTGAATATTCCATATTCATGCTGAGTACTCATTCAACAGTCATTCTAAAACACAAACTAGTTTGTTAGTCACAATTTAAAGCCACTTGGGTTTTTTTAATAGTTGTTTGTGTTGGTTTATGTTGTTTACGTTGTTTATAAAGTTTCTTCTTAAACAAAATCAAAGGAATTTTTTTTAATCACTGGTGATATAATTTAAGGTTAGTAAGAAAATGTTGATGGTGGTGGGAAAGCAAGTGGGTTTGAGAAAAATGGGGATTTTATCTGAGAATAGGTCAGATATTTAAGCTGCTTAGTAACTGCTTCTGATCTCGCAGAGGACTTGTGGATGTGAGCTAGTGTATCAGTTCATTAGCCTGCTTCTCTGCTTCCTGAGCAAAACTCTACCTTACTTCATTATCACTGGTATTTTTGAAAGAGTGACCAGAAGACTTTATGATGATGGAGTCTGAGGGGACACAATATGGAACTTAGAAGATGGTTGTACATAATATTCTAGCTTCATTTGAAATATAGGCATCCTGTTTTCAAGGTAAATGGTTACAAATAGTGAAAAAGAATTCCACTGAATTATTGTTTTGCCTTTTTAGGTATGTCATCCATTGCATTTTTTTCAAATGTGCTGTTTTTCTTTTAATTTAAATTGTCTTTATTATGGGTAAGTGTAACTCTGCTAATTATGCAAGCTCTGCTTCGTAATACTTTAATTCTCAAGAAAAGCTATACACAACTAAATATTGCCTGCTGTAACTCGAGTGCCAGAAGGGCCAAGGATCACAGGAAGAATACTCACAAATGATAGTTAGCAAAAGCAATTGTTACTCTTAAGACTGGGGCTTAATAAACTGGAAAGATTGTGCTAAATGTGATGTATTAGAATGTTTTGTGCACTTAGAATTATATTCTGATTTAAAATGGAAAGAGACACTTCAGATCACAATTGTTTAGAAATTATTGCAATGAGATAATAACTAATAAATTGTAAGAGTTTCCAAAAAATGACTGAGTTTTAATTTTTATTCTGAAAAAGAGAATATGCTTTATGTGATTTAGATGATGCTCTAATAAGAGTAGCACTTATACTAAATACACTGTGCTAAAGAAGAAAAAAATAACAGTACAGGAAAAAATGCACTCAGGAAATAAAGTACTTCATTATTGTAGTTTATATTCTCTAAGTGCAACATGTTACACAGGATGTCATAAGTGTATTGATGAAGTCTTGGCAGGGGGTTGAAAAAGCAATTGCCAATAGCATGTCTGCAGCTTTCTAACAGGAGCAGGGGAGACCTTCAAATTTTGCAAGGCTGAGCAAACACAATGTACAGAAATCCAAACAACTGTTTGAGTAGCTGATTTTGGGGTTTTAAAAAGCTTCAAATTCCAGTGCCCGCTTCTAGAACTAATCTTTCTCTGCGTTCAGCAACTCACAAAGGCTAAGGGCTGTATAAGAAAGATTACACAGTTTCTTTGTTAGTAGCCCTCCAACGTCATGATAACTGACATTTTTTTCATTTAGAAATAATTCAGTGTATAACTTTACAGACTGGCTCAAATTAGATATGGATACTATTGATACTTGGAGATAAGGTGGTGCAACAAGAAAATGAAGCTTTTAATATGTTAATTGCTTGCAACTTAAAAAATGGAAACTATTGGAATGTTCTTATGGACAGACATCCAGTCATTGCACCACACACTCGTATTTCTAAGGGTTCTGTTTTCTTTTTACTCTGCTCAGAAAAGCTTATCATATTACTTATTCAGTTTCAATTTTAGATTTAAAAAATGTTAAATATATATTTATACTAAGTTGTCCATATTAGTTCATCACTAGACAAAGCTTTTCCTTGTTCATGCATTTTTCAGTAGTATTTTAAAGTTTGGGAGTGAAAATTTTAATATGAAAGTGAAAATTACAAGAGAATAGACAATTTATGTGAAATCTTAAAGAAATCTTAAAGAAAAAAAATGTTTTGGAGGGATAGTGTTTAAAAGAAAAAGTTGTGTGGTATAAGGTCCTTGTACACCACCACATGGAGCCATGAGTCTGAGCCAAGTTGAGGGCCAGACACTGTCACCCCTGAGGTGCAGAGTGTTTCCTCCAGCACACAGGATCCAAATACTAGTAGGTTAGCATTTTACATCCATGATAGAAATTATAGTAACGCTAAACTGAAAGGGACAGCTGTCTGTAATCACAGGTAACTATCAGAATAAATGCCACTCCAACATACCTTAGGTGAGGCTTCTTTCCTTAATCACCCTTTCTCCTTGTTTACCTTCGCTCCCACATACTGTAAATCTTGTTTAAAGGATTAAGTGACTGAAATAATGAGCGAAGATAGAAACTATATACAGATAGAGTGCTAACCTGGCCTCAGTTGAATTTAATATATAATCTTAAAACTACTGTGTTATTTATAAATAATAATAAACAACTGTAGTTAGGATTAGAGATTCATTGTATTAGTTGTTTTGTGGAAATGACATTTTCTCTAAGAGTTTATAGTCTTCTCTAAAATAACACACTGAGTCAAAGTAGGACAGAGATAGTGAGCCAAGAGGAAACCATGCAGGCAGGGTAGTTAAGAGGCATAGCTTAATGGAGACAGTTTGTCTAATATTTGTTTATTTTTCTAAATAGATGGTATTGACTAAATAAGAATGCTAGTCACATTATTCGTGATAAGGAACTCAGTTATCTCTTAGATATCAGGAAAAGTGTGGGCTGAGGACACAGCTATCATCTTCAATTCCATTCATTTGTAAACTGCACAGAAAAGGTAAAAGTTAAGACCCTTAGGAGAGAACTAGCTGCATGAGGTTACTGGGTGGCCTCATTTAAATTGTTCGAGTCATTCTGTTTATCTGCCTCTGACAAAAATGGAAATACATAAATCTCAAAGTCTTCAAGAGGCAGAAAAATTGTTTTGCATCCTACTTTACATTAAAATTCTTCTGGGAGAGTGTAAATTGGCAGACGATTATCTTTTATGTTGTCACCCAGAGTGTGTGAAAGGTCCTAAGCAACAAGTATTTTACATTCGTTGAGTGCTGTAAATAGAAAAGTAAAGGTTGTTGATGCAGAAAATAAATTACGTTTCAGTTATGCAGTTTCCTTCCCACCCACCCCAAATATTGGTGTCTGCATACTTCATCGTTAAGTTTTAGGCAGCAGCCCTGACTGTGTGGGCTGCCTTTGCGGACCTCAGGCCCAGAACCGCCAGCTGCCAGCAGAGCAGTGTGCACAGGATGGTGGAGAAGCCCACACATGGAGGATTGCATCCTATATAGCTGAGAACTCAGAAAAGCCTAACACTATCAGTTAGTGTAATTAGCATGGTACCCATTTCCATTTTACCTCATACATTTAACCAGATGTGTCTGACCACTCGATGAATCCTTGGAAAGAAAAAGCTTCTCTCTGCTAAGCACAGTCAAATATGAAACTTATTATAGCAGTTAAAGTGAGCTGTAAGAATTATCTTTGCCTTGTAGATATTTCTGGTCAGTGTCTGTGAGTAACACCTCCCCTGGAGATCTTGATTCACAAATCAGAACAGGAGGAAGAGTCTGAACAAGTGGCCTCCACTGAAACAGTCTTCTGAGAAGCTGTTTCTTCACCCATAGACAGTGCTGGGTGAAGACACAAAATACCAGTGGCAAGCTGGCACCTAGTCATCCAGTCACCAGAGAGGAAGGTTGAGCCATACTCAGCTATATTGCAAAATATTTGCGAGTTTGTAAACCATGATGCTTCGTTATACCTGTTTCTTTTTTAGGCATATAAAATATGAAGTGCCCTATATCTGGACATTTCACTAAAGATTTAATTTTTGTAAGATGCAGAGCAGGGGACACACAATTAAAACAAAAATAAATTTATCCAGAAATTATCAGCAAAATTGTCAAATTACAAGGCCAATAGTTTTATAAGTTGAAACTATTAATATTGTTTCCTGATTTGGCAAGAGTCTTTCCACAGGAAAAACTCCAGCTAAAATTTCTGCCAGATTAAGTGATATTTTGACTACATGTGCCCACTCCTTCACTCAGGTGATTCTGGTATGTAATGGGAAAGCAAAGCAAACCAAATACAATGGTTATGAGGTGGATTGTCCAAAAGCTTTCAGCTACATCTGCTCATTCCTATTGGTTTAGTTATACACAGGGGAAAAAGCAAGGACGGATGAACTTTTGACAACTACATCTCTATAATGCATTTGAGGCCAGAAGCCAGAAGGTGATGTTAACCTAAACAACAGCAGCGAATCTGCTTTGAACATGGGGTCTAGGACAACTGGCCACAACCAACTAGCTGTTGGACACTCCTGTGTTGCCAATTCACAACCAGGACAACTGGTCACCAATCAGCAGGTGGTGCTCCTTCATCACCATGAACAGAACCTCAGGGAGCCAGCAGCCCTGCTCAAGGTGCTCTGATATTTGCAAGGAAGCTATGTATCCATAGGGGAGTTCAAGTGTATGAGTCACAGAATTTAAAATACAAAAAATGAACAGTGAGATAAAGGCAACTCAATCAAACATGAGAAACAAAAAATTAATGATGAGATAAAGGTAACTCAAACTTATTGCAAACAACTCATTTCAGGCCGCAGTCCTGAAAATGTCTTCTAAAAACTGTGTATTTATGTTTAATATTACTTATAGAAAATATCTCACATTTGATTGAAAAAAGATTTAATACCAATCTTACTGTGAAAAAAAAGTTTTGACATTCTGTATTCTGATCTTGGAATAAGGAAAATTAGTATTGCTTTTTGTTTAAAGATTTTAAAAAGTGATAGATAAACTATTTTTTGTGGTAAAGCTGTAACTAGGGGCTTTAAATAAAAAGAAAGACAACTAGCTCATACAGTAACTGTCATTAGTTTTAGCTTGGCTGAAAATATCTCTGTGAGAACTAGTGCTATTTTTCCTGATTTTAAAATTACCATTAAGTCAGAGAAAAGTAGCATTTACCTTTTACTGGTTTATACATACTACTTCCATAATATTGTACAGAGCATGACAATTGGATTTCTCATAAAAGCAAAAAAACCCCAAAACATAAGTATTTATAATTTGATATATTATATAACCATAAAGTACAAACTCTGTTGCAGAGAAAAGTTTTTTGACAACATTAATAATTGTGATTAGTATAAGCAATACAGAAAGTCTGACATGATTCCTAACTGCAACATGGAATAGGCTGCATGAGAAAAATGTTTTAGCAAATGGAAGGGGCATGAAATAGCAAGGAAAAATAGATTTTGCGTAATTAGCTATGATAATAATGTAGACCAAAAAAGCATTATGTGTTTCCAAAGTCATGGGCACTTTCAAGGACAAAGGAAAACACTGATCTTTAAACACCACAACATTAAGAGCTAGAACTCTGTTCTTCCTACCCTTTGTGCTTGAAATGCATTCAGGATCCCCGTTGCTTTAAGGCTTTTGATTTTGCTTTAATGTACTGCTTGCAATGGAAGTTAGGCCAAAATGTAGCTTTGAGGATCTAGGTGAAAGTAACAAAATGTGTGATATTCTGGTCTATTCCCTACTTTTTAGTTTCACTGTTCAGCTTCTGAAAATGCACTGCTCTATTTCTCCAGTTGAGGTGGTCTTAAAGAAATAACATTGTGTGAGTGTGCATAAGTGGGTGATAAGACTTTTTTTTTCATTGTCTTTCAGCAAAGTGGAAACCTCTACTTTTCTGTCCATTGTCTTTTGAGGTAGGTTTGTAAGACTGATGCTGTTGCGTATGACCCACAACTTCTGCAATAAGCTGAACAGTTACCATGAAAAGATCCCTAGAGACAAAACAACCTTTTACTTGTCAAAAATGAATCAAAATGCCAACTGCTCGCCTTCTAAGATCCAGAAAATGAAAAACATCTTAATTTCCCTCCTGTTTTCCTAAGTTATCTGACTATGAAAGGGAACAAAAAAACCCAAAAGGAATTAAATGAAAATAAGCCTCTGGTTGCAAAATAATGCTATTTGTATTAGTAAAACAGCAATATAAAATGCAAAAATGCAGAGACTGTAATATGTTCTCTATAAGCTCTGCATAATTCAGTAAACAGCACTATGGTAATCTGTTTTTTAAAAAGATATATGATTTATTTTATGCAAGACTTTTGGCCTTCTGAATATAATTATACAATTATAAAAATTATTAAAATTTTTAAATAATTTGAATGTATTCTTACTGAATATTTATCTAGATAACTAAAGATGACTAATAAGCAAAAACATATTATGATGATGCCAAAAGAATTATGAAAAATTGTCATTTCTTCTCTGTTCATAGTACAATAGTAATTAGAATAACAGATGTGAGTTGGTTGGTCAAGCAAAAAGTCTGTGGGAAAATACAGACACCAAGTATTGTTATTATGTACACACATTAAAAATACAAATATATTGGAGTATCTTTGGTTTACTTAATATCAAGTTATTCAGAATCCTAATGTAGTGCTATCAAATATGAATGTTGCTGTGGTTCAAATGAATATTTTTTGGTTTTCAGAGTGTTTTGCTTGCTAAAAATAACTTCAAAAAAAAAAGGCAAATAATAAAGCCACACCCCCAAGCTGCTCTGGAATGAGTACATTCTGTTATAACATAGGAACATATTTGGCCACTTCAACATTGACTGACAGGGGGTGTGTCTGAAAAAGAGCCTATGAACAGCATGGATTACTGCTTCTCTTATAATACTGCTCTGCTGAAAACATTCAGGAAAGCCACCATGGGCCACTTGCTGCTATGTAATTTTGTTTTATTTTGGCACATAGAAGTAAGAAGATTTCCATGGGACAAAAAGGAGCTGGTAGCTGACTGACAGACAGCACAAAACATTGAAACGATAATCCACTGAGATCATTTATGTAAAAAAAAGGAACCCAGAGATATTCAGCCCCTGAGGCTTCTTTTGTAAGAGGCTATTATTATTTGTATTGATTTCAGTATGCAAGTTCTCTCTTTCCTACTCTCTCCTGGCCCACAGTGCAAACTATAAATAATAAACTAAAGAAGTCTTGCCCTGAAACCATCACTACCTTTGCAGCACATTAATTTGTGCACCTCCAGTTTTAAAACCAGAAAAATAATGGGGAAAATGGGCAGGCTGAATGAAGCCCTACCTCCACAACCAAAGAAAATACTTTCCAGCATTCTCAGCTCTAATCAAGGCCTCCTTATACACTGCTCACACAGTAGTACTTAAATACAGAATGAAAATATATTTTTTTGATGTTAGTTGTGCTTTGACTACTGGTACTTTTATCTGATACTTTTCTGTGTCCTCTCATACATCAGGCAATATCATATTACTAAATCCCAATATTACCAAGGCTACTGTGCATCTTGGAAATTGAGACAATTACTTATTCTCACTGTTCCAGGACACAGGAATTAACATCAGTACACATGACATTTCCCCCCTATTTGTCTGCTTCTAATAATATTTTATTAGAATTATACGAATGATGGGAAATGCCATAGCTGAAATATTGCCTTCATTCAACTCCACCTGAATCTTCTCATTAACTCTAAGGATGGCTGGATTTAACTTTGACAGTATTAGGTATCTAATCCATGCATATTTCACCTTCCTGTATATTTCCTCATCCTTTTCATTTTTGCTCTTAATGCGTAAAATGTTATGTCTACCACCACATAATTGAAAATGTCAGAGTTTTGGGTAGGGTATAATGTAATCCAAGGATAAGATCTTCCTAGTAAACATCTCTGCTGAAATCCAGAACTATGTAACATGGTGGAAAGGTTTTGCAGTGGGTCTGACCCCAGTCAGGAGCTAAGTACTTCTGAGATGCTCACTCACTCCCCCTTTTAATTGCTGGGTGAGACACTACATAGCATGGGACATCTCTTTGGTAATTCAGCTCAGCTCTCCCTGCTGTGTCCTCACCCAGTCTCTTCCCTACCACCAGCCTCTTCGCTATGGGGACAAAGTGAGAGACAGAGAAGGCCTTGATGCTGTGTGAGTGGTTTTCAGCAATAGCTAAGACCTTGGTGTGTTATCAATGCTGTTATAGTCACAAATTCAAAATAAAAAGCACCATATAGACTGCTATTAAGAAAACAAACTCCATCCCAGTCAGACCCAGTACACTTGGCATGTATCAAACTTCTACTTATAAAAAGCAAAGGTTAACTAAAAACATCTATGTGAATCAGGCAATGTCATTTTAACCAACACGACATCCAGTTTATGTCTAAATAAGACTAAAGAACTTTGTGAATTAAAAACCTGCACACAGTATATTACAGTGATCCTACTGGGAAGATCTCAAAAACTAATGGACTAATGATGGATAACTGATACTAAAATGCAAGTCAGTCTGGGAATGTTTTAGAGTGGGGTTGGGGATTCCTTGGACGGCTCAAACGGGGAGACATAGGCACACAAAATAAGCAAAGCAGATGCAATTTATTAAGCTACTCATTCCTAGCACAATGCAGTATTACACATTACAATATACACATACCGACCCAACAGAGATGAAGACCCACAGTCCCAGGTGTAGCATCGTGTGGTGCAAGAGGCAGTTGGCAGGCACAGCAGTTTACGTGGGTGTCCCCTCGAAGGCAACAGTGACCTTAGCGATGCACCAGCCCGAGGCCCTCAGGAAAAACCCCCGGTTTATACCCTCAGCAGGGGGCCGGAGTTCCCAGCCCGAGGCCCTCAGGAAAAACCCCCGGTTTATACCCTCTGCAGGGGGCCGGAGTTCCCAGCCCGAGGCCCTCAGGAAAAACCCCCGGTTTATACCCTCAGCAGGGGGCCGGAGTTCCCAGCCCGAGGCCCTCAGGAAAAACCCCCGGTTTATACCCTCAGCAGGGGGCCGGAGTTCGGCACAGGGGGCCGGCCTGTGTCGCAAGTTGTCCCGCCCAGGTTACATCACACGAGGCAAACACACATGCACAACCAATTGGGTCTGGGGTCCACAACGCCCCCTCAGGTGTTACTTCATCTGTCATCTTCTACCTCCCTTGTCCTTTGGCTGCCCTTTCTGTGCAGCTACTGTCCATGCTCTACTTGTGGCCTTTACAAATGCCAGGTGCCTCCCAAGGCTCTGTTCCTTCCCTTATCTGTTTGACCATGAATTCCTCCCAAAGTTCTGCTTTCCTTATCTGTTTCAACCATGGACCATTACTCATCACTATTAACCCGTTCTGATACAGGGAACAACAGAGGATTTATTCTATTTCTGTTTTGAGCAGGATAGGTGCAGTGTCTTAGAAGTTGATCACTGATGCTTGCAAAATGGCAAGAGATGAGAGACAGTGGAAAGACTAAACACGTCTAGCTCACATAAAAATTCAAGTACTGAATGTAAGTGTATTTTTTGTCAGAAAACTGAACATTTCTTAGTGCCTAACTTTCTGTCTTTGCTCTCTGGTGTGCACAGATGTGACTTGTTTTTTTATTTCAGTCAGGAACCTGTGATAAATAGCATTCAATGTGAGCATGTGATGAATCCTGGAGATACTGCTGAAAGCATTCAGTAATTTCTCGGATACTAGAGTAGCATCTGTGTGGTGTTAGAAATGTGGAAATAAACTGAACAACCGAATAATCAGAAATGCTTTTGAAATGTGCTGGCTAGATGAATCTAGATGGATGTTATGCTAGGGATCAAATTCATCCTCTTCAGTGTCTTCTTGGTGATACTATCATCTGGGTGAAATATTAAAGGTGCAGGAGATGTTGCCATAATAGGGACCTTACTGAAAATGAATGTAGCTTATTTCTTCCTTGTGCCAGTTGGTTGGTTCACATAGTCTTTTATTTTCTTACAGTAGCTCTGAAAAACTCTCTGAAGTGTATAATTAAGATATTTCACAGTTATTTTCTATACAAAAAACACCTAATTGGAGATGTTTTAATAATTTTTATTTCCACAAAACTGTTAAACATAACTATAGCACAATAAGTCCTTTCATATCCAGGCTGTCTCAGAAAATTTTTCACATCTTTATGACTATAGAAATGTAAAGATGTATTGAGCTACGGGGGGCTGACTTAATTGGTTGCAATGCATTTGAAGTGTGATGTAGGATGATTTAATCAACCAATAGCACTAATGCTGTTAAGCACTCTGTCCACTAGAAAATGGTATCATCTTTCATTGGGTTCCTAAGTGCCTGTTTATGGTTCTTTTGAAGGTGCTGTATTGCTGATCATATATTGCCATTCATCACAGAGACTTACAGAAATGAACAGATACTGCAAAGCATGAGAGATGTGTCAGATGCCTTAAATAAATATAATTTCAGATGTGATAGATATTAACAGGTTTTAAAAAAAAACATAATCTGTGAAGTGTCAAGTATTCATACTAAAACAAATTAAAACAAAGACACATATATTCTATATTTTTGTTGTCAAAGTGGGAATTCCAATATTTTTTCTTTAAATTTTACAGAATCACAGAATCTTTCTGGTTGGAAAAGACCTTTAAGATCATTGAGTCCAACTGTAACCTAATTCTACCAACCATTAACTTAACTTACCAAGTCCAATGCTTAAACCATGTCCCTAAGCACCACATCTATATGTCTTTTAAACACCTCCAGGGATGGTGATTCAACCACCTTCCTGGGCTGCCTATTCCAGTGTTTAATTACCTTTTCAGTGAAGGGGTTTCTTCTAATATCCAATCTAAACCTCTCCTGGAGCATCCTCAGGCCATTTCTTCTTGTCCTATCACTTGTTACTTGGGAGAAGAGACCAAGCCCCACCTCACTACAACCTCCTTTCAGGTAGTTGAAGAGAGAGATAAGATCTTCCCTCAGCCCCAGTTTAGGTCTTCCTAAACAGCTCCAGTTCCTTCAGCCACTCCTCGTAGGACTTGTGCTCTTGACCCTTCACCAGCTTTGTTGCCCTCTTCTGGACATATTCCAGCACCTCAATGTCCTTCTTGTAGTTGGGGGCCCCAAACTGAACACAGTACTTGAGGTGCAGCCTCACCATTGCCCAAGTACAGGGGGACAATCACTAGGTCAAACTGTTTGTGCTCAACATTATGGAAGTGGAAAAATATGTAACACAGCAGTAAAATCTCTGCAGTTTTCCACATATGATGATCAGGTAACTGCACCTGTCTAGACTATACTGTCATTGTGAGAAAAAAACACACTGAAACTCTCATCCACTGTGAGCTCTGAAAAACTTTCTTTGCAACAGTCTGTCTTTAAAATATTTGGCATCCCAACTGCAAGCAAATGTCTTTTTCTAAGGGCTTTTTGTGGGAAATCTGGGAAAATTCCTGTGCCCTAGTGTTATTTATTTTGCATTAGCAGCAACTTCAATAAATAGTTGTTTCTGAAGCATGTAGAGCAAACTGATGTTCAAGGAATGCAGAATTTGGGTGCTTATTTTCTGCTAACATGGAAATGAAAGAAAAGTCCCTAGAAAGGCAGCTGAGTGGGGGCTGTGGATGTGAGTACTGAACGTGTGCATTTGAATAGTGCTAAAAGTTTGGAAATGGTTGGCTAGAAACATTTTGTTCCCAATGTCACAAGAATACATGTTAGTGATTCAGAAAAAAATCCCAACCAACCAACCCCTCAAAACAAACAACTCACAAACCCAATCAGACAGCCAGATCAGAATGTAAGTGTTTCAATACTGCCTAAATAGCACTTAAAATACCTAACTGTTTTCTTGGAGATTGCTCAAGACGCAGATTGTCTCTTCTAAGTCTTTTTTACTTGGTTCAAATCCAGAACTGTTGCTCTGTTTCAGGTTTGTAGAATTTACTGCAGAAGTTACTGTGCAATGCCTGTACATTTGTTCAGAAGCTTAAAGTTTTATTATTGGGCATACTGAGACATACCTCAGACTTGCTTGTGATGGGCAGGTCAGCACAGGTATATCACACCTAATGCTCATTCACATCTCACTGTGCCTAAGTTAATGTTAACTGAATAACTTAATCAATAGAACATTAATTGAAGAACAGGAGAGTATTAATCTCAAACCTATGTACTTCTGAATAATTTAGCCTGAAAGGTTGATTATTCTCCTGTGAGGTGTGAAATGTCTCAGCAGACAAAGCAGCTCTAGCTTTCACCTTTGGAAACAATGAATGCTGTTTGGGGCTGCTCTATCCCCACCATCTTTTTCTGGTTATATTTTGAAAGGAATATCCGATGTTTCTTGCTTTCTTTATGAATGACAACACAAACATTTAAACCACTATGTGAAGCCATGTAATTCTCAGAAAGGAGCAGGATTTGATGTGAACTTAGAGTGCTTCCTGTTGGCTGCCTTGGGTTTGTCATTTTGGCTTGATTCTTTCCTGTAACTAGCTTTCTGCTGTACAGGCCAGGATATACTCCAGCACCGCTATGAATTTATTTCAGGGATATTATAGCCCACTAAGTATAAAAGAGAGGCAAGCAAACAGACTTGTGTCATCTGGTCTGATCAATGACCCAGCATTTAATGAAAAGACTCTCTCAGAAAAATAGCCAAGCCAAATCACCAAGTTTCTAAAATAATTCTGTTTAAAAGTTACTAATTTGGATATTGTTTGTGAAATACAGAGAAGAACTAATAAAGAGAAGAAATGTCAACTAGAATACAATGCAGGCTCTTGGCAATGAGTTCAGAATATCAGAGAAGGCAAATAATTCACATTCTATTTAGTACCTAATATCTTTGGAAGGAACTTGACCATTTCATGGACATGCCACAACTGGAAGAGGACAAGCGTGAAATCCATTCTATAACTTATTTGTCATACACTGTTAATTCTGCTGTAGCTCAGTTCTGATATCAGGGTGAAGGCATATGAAAAACTTCTACATGCTGCTCTATTTTTGAAGTAGCAATATGCTAGGTCACTCTCTTGATTAGCTGGGTTCCTGTACCAGAGAGTGTGAGGCATATTATGTATCTCATTCTGTTATTTCAGATGACAAAGGCTAACTTAATTGTAAGTACCCCTGGGATTTATGGGGAAGTCGAAGCTCAATTTTTAAAAAATTTAATATGGTTGCTGTAAAACTTAATTGTACTGTCTGGCTCTTTTAGTGGTAAATTTTAATTAATCTAAAGTGTGGAAAGGAAATGAAAGGCTAATTTAAAAAAAAATTACTTCCTTTTCTTCCTGCCTACTTCTTAATTTGAATATAACCTAATGAGGACAATGTTAGTTCAAAGCTTAGGCTGACCATTCTTTGCAAGTGGTTCATGTAACAACTGATTTTTTTCTTATAACTATTTTATGTGCACTGCAACATGACTAAGACTATTGATTTAGTCAATAAACACTTATTCATGGTCAAACTAAGCCTAATTGGATGGACATAAAATAAAGTGTAATACAATAATTATTTGAGTGCTTATAAGAAGAGCTAAACACATGAACTGAAGTTTCCGTCTTCCTCTGGGAAAGTACTGTCTGTACCATTGTCTTTGTCTGAAGTGTCTGGCGTTTGCTAAAACTGGGAAGGGATAAGGTATGGAAGGGTAATTGGTCTGTTGTTGTAGTTCATTTGTGATCTTAGATACTGCTGCAAACAAGCAAAATTACTTCCTAGCTAATGAAGACAATTTAACTACACAATAGCTGCACAAAGTTCCCACAGTCTATGGACAGCATTCTGAATCTCAAACTCAGACAGGCACATATGTCTGGGACATAGTGCTCATTTTTCACCTGTATTGGCTACAGTGAATCAGCATGAAAATTATCTGATGGAATTAACATGATTGTTTTAAACTCTGTATTTTGGGGAATTTGATCTACTTAACTCCTTTCTGCTAAACCCCTCATGTTCAAGCTTTCATAAGTTTTCCAGGGTGGGCTCTGTAGAACTAACTAGGAGATAATTCCATGAGTAACCTTCACTAGTTGGAAGATTTTTAATCAGAAATACAATTATGTGTTTATGGTGCTTGCAGCAACTCCAGTTGTTTAGTCATCTCAGAGGAAACTGACATCTCTGACAAAAGAAACATAATTACCGTTTGTTCCAATCTCTGACTCCTTTTAGAGGTGAAAGAAGTGAAAGGATGAAAGATGTAATGACTTCCAATCTATTTTTGTTTGCCATATGGAGGGTATGAAACAAAAATATTTTTTCTTTCTCATCTGTAAAAGGAAAGGAATTAAACCATGTTTTCCATGTTTTCCCACACAGATTTTAATCTCTGCTACTGTAGTGCACATGGCAGTATTTGAAACAGAAATAATAGAATAGATCAGTTATGACAAAACCTAGGGTTTGGGCCCGTGGCAAGGTGTTTCCTCACATTTGAAAGAGATTCAGTGGGTGTGCAGGGGTAGATGACACCAAGGTGGGGAGTGCTGTTAGCATTAGTTGTTTTGAGGATTTGGAGGGTATAAAAGTGAAGTCTGTGTGCTTTAGAAAGCTGTGCAGTTTTAAGAGCTTTTTGAGGTCAGGGGCGCTTTTGCTGCTGTCTTTGGTCATGAACTAAATGGCACCTGTACCAATCGCTTTCTGTAACCACCTCCTCACTCTCCACAAGATGCAGCTGACTGTGAAGACCTAGATTGAATATGGCTCAGCTTCATAACTTGGCTCAGACCTCCAAGGAAACTGCTAAATTGAGAGGTAGACTGCAGATTAGAGGTATGCAAGATAAGAAAGGTAAAACTGCAGACAGAGTAGGATTGTTGGGACTGGATCATTACTAGCTCAAGGTTTCAACAGGAAGATCAGCATGAAATCTATAAAATCCTCAAGGCAAAAAACAAAGTAAGTGAAAAAGGATCTGCTTCAGGGGCAGTGGAAGCTGACCCTTTCCCTTCAGGCTGGTGCCTGCCCAGCCAGCAGAGGCTCTGGGTGTCTTATCATGCCAGAGTGCATATTAGTACTTAGTCTAGTAGCTTGTTAAATCCTGGATGTCTCTGTGTGCATCAGCCAATAAATAACCGCATTATACTTTTAAGCTATATATATATATATATCTTGTGGGCAGATGCACTTTGTACAGGGCTAGAAATGCTTGAAAAATGACCCAAGGAAGGACTGTAACACACCTATGCAAAATCTTCTTCCTCCTGTGAATGATGAGTTTAGTGTACATGACAAGAAAGTTCTGTATTTAGAGCAAAACGTTTACTGTAACCTCAGATTATTGCTTTTCCTTGTGATGATTTCATTTCCCTACTGATGTTGGAAGTGAAGCTATTGAACTGACTGATGTGTGTAATCCGTGACTGGATAGTTCTGCTGTATATACATGCACTTACATATGGTCACTTAATAACTGAAGCATCAAAAATACCTACAATACATCAAAGTAATACCGAACACTGGCTAATATAAACTTATAACAGGAAGGAAGTGCAGAGCTGAAATAAAAATTTCAGTTTTTAGTGATCTTGCTGTGTCTAAGTATTGCAATACTTTACCTAAGGTAAGTATCACTCTAGAAGATTTTATGATGTAGTGTTAGATAAGAATGCCTTTTCCATTTCAGCCCTGAATTGATAAGTTCTCAAAAAATGCACTTAAATGCTTTTTTTTTCTGCCTAATTAAGATATATACAAAACGAGAATGAAGAAAAATTGAAGGAATATTAGGAAGTGCGAACCAAATTTCCTTAAGTAAACTCAAAGGGATAACTTCTGATACCAATCGTTACTGCATTAACAGTGACAAGTGTAGAGGTATAACCCCTCTGAAATGTATGTGATGGTATGCAAAGCATATTTTTACCATCTATAGGAATATATTATCTTGTGATAACTTTTGTGACTCCATAGAAGAGCATTACTCTAAAGTCACACACAATCTCACTTCAGGAGCAACTTTGATTTTTGTAACTCAAATTAAAATACTCTAAAGAAGGAAATTCTCAGCTTATTAGATTGGATCATATTTAGTTGTTTCAACACAGGCGGCTAGAAATACACAGACTCACTATTCTGGAGATAAATTTAGATTATACATTTTAGGATAACTATTCTAATTTTAGCAGTTCTACACAAGCAGCTACCACAGTGCCCTAGGGCTAGAATTTAATCTTAAATTCTAGAAGGTAAGGTAGATAAAATATCTTATAAAAATGCTTACTGAAGTCTTTCTGCTCTCTAAGTAGTCAATTTAAAATTAATTATATAGTCCGTTAAAAAATGTTTTCTTTTGGATTTGGATCTTTAACAAAACTTCACCTAGTGTTCATTCCAGCTGCGGTTGACCTAGCACCTTCTCAGATTAATGCAAATATTCCAACAGTTCAAGGCCTTAAAAATTACCTGATTACTTAATCTCTTCCTAGAAATTAAATGTCATTTGTGGATATGTATTCTAAAAATACATTTTTTTTAAATGCTGGACAGAACTCGATTTTTTCATAGTTTTCTTATCTTTAGATAATTGGATAAGAAATAAGGTATCTCTATTGCACTTGAATGGAGCAAATATTTGTGGGTTGTCTGAGTCATTTTTGTAAACTGAATCATCAAATTAATCTAAAACCTAAAAGAAAATAAAATTCTTACAATGTCTACCTTAATAACTGCCATGAGTGCAGCTGCTTTCTTAATTAAAATAAAGCTACCATACTTTCACAAGATTTTTTTTCAGTAGCAAGCGATGGCCATGGGATGTTTAAATAATTATTATTGAGATATTCCTTACTGTTATTACCATGCTTTCCCTCTTGCTTTTAAGTAGCACTGTTTTAACAACTGCATAAGTCTCATAGACACCCCAGCATTAGCCAAGCATTCTGTTGCTAAGCAACATTTAGTCCATATTTAAGTGGACTAAATAAGTATTTATTTCATTTGACATGCATCACTCATTTTCATATATAGACTGATGTGACCTTCATTTTTATTTTTTTAAATACAACTGAATATCAATGATTGGCATGGATTGCATTGAATATGTCGGAAACTGCAATATATTTTGTGAAAGCAGAAACATAATAAGTGAATTTGCACTTCGTGTCATTTCAAAGCTTCTTGTCAACTTTTCCATTTTTATGAATCTTAAGTTACAGATAGTTCAGCTGGTTAGATTTCCTAAAAATACCTTAACATTTAAGACCTGACAGGAATTAAGCCACCACGCATACTGGTGCCTAAATGTACTTTGAAACAAAATGCTTGCACTAATAGTAAATGTTTCATTGAATTAAACTTGTAGCAAATATATGCTTTATGCAGATATGAATTTTTTTTTTAAAAAAGGAAGAAAAAACCCCTCATAACAAAATGGAAATGTGAAAATCATGGCATGAAATTCAACACATACTATATAAGATTTGGAAAAGTTTCAGTGTACCTGCTTTAAATCTACAGTGTTATATCAGGCCCTTTTGACAATGGTATGTACACAATAGTTTTGAATAACACAACATTGCTTGACAAAAGAAGCACACTCCTGGAATCCTGAGAGGGGCAACAGAACAGTGAATCCTGTCTTGAATACCTAACATGTAAGCAAAATCACTGGATGATCTGAGTAGTCACTCTGAGTGACTGATCTTGTAGCTGACCTCTGATCTCACACAAGACCTTGCTTTGAGAGGGAGTTTGAACTACATGCCTCCCAAAGTCCCTGCCAACCTGAACAGCTCTGTGATTCTGTCTATATAGAATCGGGGGCTCATTTTCTTCCATCACTTAACAACTTTGGATTTCCTGCTTGGTCACTCAATAGCAAGAGATGCTCTGCAGTATTTCAGTCAGGTTTCATTTTCACTACCTAGAGTAACTTACTAGCATCAGCAAACTTACTTTGCAATTCATCTCCTTCCCTAGATAATTTATGAATATGCTGAACAGCATATGTCCCTGCACAATTCTAGTGGGAGTCTACTGATGATCTCTCTACTAAAAACTCGTTTATTTGGTACAGTGTATTGTAAGTGAAAATGAGCCAAGAAACTACACCCAAAACCTGTCAAAAGAAAGTAAGTAAGAAAAAGCAGAAAACACATTTTCTTCTGAAAGGTCACCAATTCTCAGTTTCAGTACTGTTAAGTAATTTTATTTTAATGAAAATTACTTAAAATCAGAAATCTTTATCAAATGGAAAAATAATTAAAAAAGCAATTGTTTGTTTGCCTTTAATCTAAGGGATTTTGTACTCTTGTGGCTTAATTATGTAGAAGTTTAAAGCCTGAGGTAAAGTATAGGAGTATTCAATCCATGAAACTGTTTCAAATTTAAGAGCACAGTTAATGGTTTTATCAAACTGAAGTTGTTATTATTCATATTCATATGTTCATATTCATATGTTCATATTCATGTTCAATATTTTCATCAATGACCTGGATGAGGGAACAGAGTGTACCCTCAGCAAGTTTGCTGATGACACTAAACTGGGAGGAGTGGCTGACACACCAGAAGGCTGTGCTGCCATTCAGCAAGACCTGGACAGGCTGGAGAGTTGGGTGGGGAGAAACTTGATTAAATTCAACAAGGGGCAAGTGTAGAGTCTTGCATCTGGGGAAGAACAACCCCATGTGCCAGTACAGGTTGGGGACTGACCTGCTGGAGAGCAGTGTAGGAGAAAGGGACCTGGGGGTCCTGGTGGACAGGAGGATGACCATGAGCCAGCAATGTGCCCTTGTGGCCAAGAAGGCCAATGGCATTCTGGGGTGCATTAGAAAGGATGTGGTTAGTAGGTCAAGAGAGGTTCTCCTCCCCCTCTATTCTGCCTTGGTGAGGCCACATCTGGAATATTGTGTCCAGTTCTGGGCCCCACAGTTCAAGAAGGACAGGGAACTGCTTGAAAGAGTCCAGTGCAGAGCCAGAAAGATGATTAAGGGAGTGGAACATCTCCCTTATGAGGAAAGGCTGAGAGAGCTGGGCCTCTATAGCTTGGAGAAGAAGAGACTTGAGGGGCGACCTCAGATTACGTTAGACTAGATGATCTTTCAAGGTCCCTTCCGACCCCTAGGATTCTGTGTGATTCTGTGTGGTAAGGTCTCAGACATTGATAATTTCTAAATGTGTTTTCACAAACAGAAATCCCAGGCTTTTAAAGAATTTGAAATTATTCTACTCACTTATGCGAGTAGACCCAGCTTCTTATGCACTCAGGCAAGTAACTCTACTTCAACGTGAATTCTGTTAGATATGGTAGCTGCTGGGTATGTTTCAACAAACCGAGCCTATCAAACTGATGGCAAGTCATTTGGGGTCTTCTCTAACACATGCCAGACTTGTGGCTGTTTCCCAATCTGTCTTTTCCACTCTAGGCATTCCTTTGCTACTCTGTGAAAAGTCTTTCTATACTTTCTTTTTGTTTGAATCATTCCCTTTTCCCTTGATTTTTAATTTAATGTGAAGTTTGGTGACTTTTAAAACTCTAGACCAAATATTCTTATTGCATTCTTGAAAATGTCTGCAGAGATATATATAAAAATTCTGTCAGAGAAGATAAGAAGATATAGAATAAAATTACTTTTTCTCTTTCCTTCGTGCAGCATTAGTCCTAGTCCTTCCAAGTTGTCAGTGGCTGCAGCAGGCAGGGAGAAGGCTGTGTGAGAGGTCATGCACAGGCATTACATTCATCTAGCCTTTTCTCCTATGTGTGAAAGAAGCATATTTTCCACCTGATCAGTAGCAGTAACTTCATGACCATTCCTTAATTATAGAAGTACATTTAGAATTTGAATTACAGCTGCCCACAGGCCCATTGATGTTCCTTTGTTTCCAATCATAATTGGTATACTTTTTTTTTTTTTTAATATTATAATACTCTGTTTTGGGAAGAGATAATTAAATTCATTCGTATCAGTAAAGATTTCCCAGTGTGATTAAAAAAAAAATTGTCTCACTTAATTTTATTTTTTTTCTAGAAGCTGGCAGTAGATTACGTGACATCTGACTGATGATTAGAAAAACGAGTGGGAGGAGGTTAAAAGGAAAACCTCATCTTTAGAGAAAGATGAAATCTGGATCATTCTTCTATAAAGAGAATTAGTAGAATACCTATAAAAATGTGAAATTAAAATACTGACTTTTTTTAGCATTCCTACAGTAGCTATTAGTGGAGCTGGCTATCTACACAATTAAAACTAAACAAAGCCTTCCTGTTGAAAACTAATGAGACTAGTGTGTCCAGTCAGAAGAATATTCAGATAGTATTAAATATTCAGATGGATTTTTTTTTTCTTCCTTTGTGCGTGGAGGGTTAATTAGGTTCATGACATTAGCTGAAAGATGGAGACAACTTTGCTCAATTTATGTTTTGTAAGCACAGGAAATCTTTCTGAACATATTATGGGGATAAGTGCATTACATAAAAAGAAAAGACTAGTAAGATGAACAATGGACTAAAATCAGGGTATCTGTAATGAAGACAACGAGGTAAAATATTCTGCTGTTACAGCTGGATTAGACTGGGTAGAGGTTGAGGAAGCTGGCTTACCTGCCTAGCAACAAAGACTACAAACTGAATTACATGAAAGATACTGTAGAAGAGGCTTTGCTTACATTTGACTTTGAAAAGATGGTAATATGTTATGTTTTGGAGAAGGACATAAGATACCTAAAAACCATGATGGAAGAGCTATTTTCCACCCCCCTAATCCCAACCTGTCAAACTGCGTGAAGGTCTCTGTACATTCAGCTTTAGCTCAATTATCTGTACAATATAAATTTTATATTGCTTATTGTAAGGTGTAGAATCATAAGGGTAAGTATCAGCTGCTAATGAAATGAGCAGATTAAATTGTAGAGATTGGTAAAAAAGGCAGACTTAAATTGATCTTGGGAGAAATTCCTGCAGGACGGAATGAAAAATGCAATAGGAATTTAAAAGTATTTTTCTAGGTAAAAAGGAGAAAATGCTGACATTAGGATTTTTTAGAACGTGGGCATAGTATAATTTTCTAGGTGTATCATGGTCCACAAAAACACTCTAAATACACATGCTTACATGCTTAACACTCTCCTCCAGAACTTCAGATAGTTTAATATTTACATATAAGAATGTGTATTTTTAGTGCATGTATATTGTGCTCTATTAAGTAGATATGATTAATGTACACTTTCAGGCCAACATACTGACTTCTCGAAAATTTGTACTGAAAACAAAGCAATAGAGATAAACATAAATACGCTGCTAATTCAGTGGCCCTTTATTTTATAGGGATTTTTTTTTTTAAGGGATTTATTTTTTTATAGGGATTTTATTTTTTCAAATTAAGATCAAGAGAGAAGCTGAATAAATCCAAGACTAATTTTATAAGCTGAACTAGTATGACATTGAAAATATAAATACAAATACTTCTTAGACTGGTTTAATTCCTTTTTCAATACCTGGGGGTCTACACCTCAAAAAAGAATTCCAGCAACTTATGCATTCAAACTCTCTGACAGTCTTCTGGCAGTGCCAGGGAGCAGTGAGGGCTGGCTGATCTCTAAGGGAGCTGAGCTGGGAGCTGAGGTTGACTCGGACCCCAATAAAACAAGTGATGGACCAGGTTCTGGGGACATCCAGAGGACATCCAGGAACAAAATGGGATGGGGCCAACGACAGGGCTTGGAGACAAGGCTACCACATACTTCCAACAGGAACATCCAGCCCTCCCCTAGGCTGAGATGAAATGGTGTACTGAGCATATGGGGAGTGGGCAGAGGGTGACAGGGCCCAGGTGAGATTGGCCAGAGCCAGCAAGACATATCTGTGTACACAAGGCCATGACAAAAGGTGACATGAATTTTAAACAAAACAAAACCGAATGTCAGCTATAAAGACAGCCGATCGCTAGAGAAGAAATTCTAGTTAATTTATACACATCAAAGGCAGGACAAACTTTACTGAGTGACAGAAAGCATAGAAACTGATAATTGGCATACTCAAATTGCAAAACATGTCCCTAAGTACATTGTAAAATATTAATGGTAAGTTCTTACCAAAGAATATCTAATAAACCAGTTACGCAAAACTACACAGCTTTCAGTTGTGGATTTTTGTTGTTGTTTTTGGGGTATTATGCTGGCAACTGTGAACAATCTATCCTGGGGGGCTCCACTGTGGAAGTTTTAGCTTAGTGAAATAGTTGTTATACTATTCTGCCCTAACTACTGCATAGGTTCAGAAACTAAACCATCAGAAAAACTGAGTACATTTTAGTAATTTTTATAGCTACACAAGCAATGCTTAGTTACAAAAATACTAGATACTAATGACCATATTTCTTAGAGACCACTGTATGATAAAGCAATTTTTACAAGAAAAAGAGGAGTTACCTTTCACATATTTTAGTAATCTTCTGTTTTTCTTTTGCCAAAAGGTTTTAGGGTTTGTGAGAATAGACTATAGGATTCCCCAGTGAATAGCTGGCCACCTACATTGGATGAAAATTCCCAAACTAATTTTTAGTTATCTGTAAAGGGCAGAATTTCAAACTTCCACATGTCAAGAGATTTTGTTTTACTTGCTATACAAAAAACAACAGTTATTTTGTCATCACTTCAAACTGGAGTATACCTTCCAATTTCAAATATTGATTAACAAGGAAGACAGAAAGGAAAATATGAGAATAGATCAAAACATCCTGTGAACTGGTATCCCATCTCTGACAGTGGCCAATTCTGGCTATCTGTGGAAAAATGTGATGGAACACTAAACTTGAAGTCATCCCACAAACTCCAAGCAGTCAGTGAGAGGGCTGTGTGAGTTAACAGCTGAGTCACAATTGTTCTTTAATAGCCACTCTGATAACCACAGAATCATAGAATGGTTTGGTTTGGAATGGACCTTTAAAGGTAATGTAGTCCATCTTTCTCTGCAGTGAGCAGCGACATCTTCAACTAGATCAGGTTGCTCATAGCTCTGTACAACCTGACCTTGAGTGTTTCCAGGGATGGGGCTTCTACTGCCTCTCTGGGCAACCTGTTCCAGCGTTTCACCAGCCTCACTGTACAAAACTTCTTTCCTATATTTTGTCTGAATCTACCCTCTTTCAGTTTAAAACAATTACACCTTGTCTGATCACTACAGGCCCTGCTTAAAAATTTGTCCACATCTTTCTTAGAGGCCCCCTTTAAGTATTGAAAGGCCGCAATAAGGTCTCTCAGAGCCTTCTCTTTTCCAGGCTGAACAACCCCAACTGTCTCTGCTGTCCTCATGGCAGAGGTGTTCCATCCCTCTGATCATTTTTGTGGCCCTTCTCTGGACCCGTTCAAACCACTACATGTGTTTCCTTTGCTTGGGACCCCAGAACTGGATGCAGTACTCCACATGGGATCTCATGATAGCAGAATAGAGGAGGAGAATCATCTCCCTTGACCTGCTGGCCATGCTGCATTTGATACAGTCCAGGATATGGTTGACTTTCTGGACTGCGAGAGCACATTGCCGACTATATTGGTTTTTCATGCACCAGCACCTCCAAATTCTTCGTTGTGCTTGCCTAGACTTTTTCAAATTCTACAATATTGCTTTCAAGTAGGATTACCATAACTGCAATCAGTGTTCACAATGTGGGTGTACCATGGATTTACCTCACAGCACAACAATATTTTCTGGCTTGCTCTGTATTAATTTCTTAATAATTCCTAACATTGTATTTAAATTTCTTGCTTACTGCAAAGTCTTTAGGTGAAATTTTCAAAGAACTGTCCATGGTGATTCCAAAATACATTTTCAAAGTCCTTTAAAGTCAATCCTGCTGTACATTTTCTGTGTGCAGTACTCTTTTTCCTCATATTATTAATTCTACATTTCATCTATTGGTCTATGATTTTACAATTTTGTTATGTATTTAAGTTTTTAGTTTCCCATTTTGATATGGCTCAGGGTATTTTGAAAGGTCACATTTTTTTAAGAGTCTTCCAGAGTCAGTTCCACAGGGCAATCATAATTACTGAATTTCTGCTAGATTGAGAAATTTCTAATACTGGGTTCAGATAATGAAGTTGTCATCTATTGTCTTACATACAGAATATTACTTTGGTACTCACTGCATAGATTTATTCAGGGAACTCATGAAGTTACTGTTGCACTATAAATCCATCTTCGTGTTCACAGCTGTGGTTCTTTATTTAGAGAAAATATTGCTTGATGATGGCAGGTCTGTGAGTTAACACTAGAGGAGTCTTGGTTTAAACATGTTTGGATTGAAAATCTGAAGGTTGGTTTTACTTTGGTAAGTAGTTTGGACAGGTAATGATACTGCCATGATGTGGGATATTAATACGCAAATTATCTTGTCGATATTGACAGAGGGCATTGACATGTTACAGAGTTTGTGGAGGACATTCACCATGTCTTGGAAAAGCTCATTCTTGTCAAGAGATACGATTTTTTTGGGAACATGATAGATATTCTGAAAATACTGTGGTAGAAAATGACAAGAATGCCATAGTTTTCTTGCTTGTGGATCAGTTTGCAACTGAGAAAATGTAATTTCTCTGCATGAGAGAAACGCTGTTCAGCTATATAGGAATAATTCAGAAAAATCTTTAATGGAGAGTGTTAATCTAACTGTCTTGTGAATTGTTGTGTCATTCTTATGTAATTTTCCCCTGGATCACAATATCTTACTAATCTCCTTCCTACAAGTTTCCAAGATGTCCACTTAATAAAAGTCAACATGTAAAAGCAGACATTCTAATTAACCTATCTTAATTTCTATAATTTGCACTTTAGTAATTAAATATTTTCTTTGTTTGCCTGGCCTATCTTGTTTTATGTGACACAGAATTGGTTGCTGGAGTTATCCCTGTGAAATTGAGAATATCTTTAAAGAAGTAAAATGATACACACCTATATGCCTTTCATTTGTGTGTAGCTTCTCAGTTTAAGGTTGTTTTCTACCCCCTCTTGTTCTAAACAATTAATATAATCCAGGAGAACTAATCAGACTACAAGTAATTTCTGGCTACGTAAAATTATTAGAAATTTTATTTAAACTGACCAGTACTACTGTGTTTGGCACTTCTGAAATGATAACTTCATGCCATTGACTTCATATACTATAAGAGCTGCACAGAATGGCTTTTGTTGCATTCTTCTACTATAGAGAAGCTTCATTAAGATTGCAGAGTGAGGAGCATCTGCTGTAGGTCATAGAAAGAGAGATGTAGCAATATTTTTATATTGATTACATAGAAGAGGATAAGGGCTATTTCTCTTAACGTCAACAGTAGGTGAAAATAAGAAGTAATTGCATTGTCCACAAAAACCATGTCAAAATCACTCTTTGCAGTTTATATGATGTCTTAAGTATCTCAGATTTCTTCCATACTGATAGTAGGTAGTCATTAAAACATTTCCATGCTATCTAGACACTTTGGGAGGAAACTTTATTTGCCTATGTACGAAGACTGTGGTAAAGGGAAAAGCTGGTAGACTGGGAACAGATTTTTGTCTTTATTTATCCACATTACTAAAGCAGAATCTAAAGAGTTTTTCTAAAAACACTGAAGAGCAATGGTAATAGGAATAGCAAAAATAACAGCAACAGACCAGTTCTGGCTGCCAAACTTTGTTCTCTCCTCCCTCTTTCCACAATATCTGCTATTGCTGTGTCCATCTATTCTTAACATTACCAGTTCTCCCCCTTCAGTCTTGATCGAGGATTAATAAAAGAAATGGATGCATTATGCAAAGAAGAAACAAAATTGAATAGAAAATTATTAGTTACATCCCAATTGTATTATTTATATTCCAACTGGTTTGGTGTAACTAAATTGTCTGTTCTCCAGCCTCTACTTCTAGACTTTTTCAAATTTTAAGTGACACAGGACTGGAGGATGTCTTCCCCATATATGTGTACAACATTCAAGACAGTAAGGTTGCTTAATTGATTGAATCATGTGTGCATAACTCCATCCTAAAAACATTGATGGTTAATAATCCATCTTACACTCCCTAGGCCTCGCTAGGGAAAACAGGGCTATATATAAGGCACTTTTTTTTTTTTTTTTCCCAGGAAAAACACTTAGAAATCTATAACCCTTTGGCCACTTTAGCTCAGGTTTTTTATACATCTGTAGGATTTTCCTATTTTCTACCTTTTCCTTTTATGCTGGATTAAATAAATTATAGCTAAACCACGATAAAATAGTTTATCAGCATATGCACAAATATCCCATTCTAGCTGATGAGGTTACTCTTGTAACAGATAAAGCTTGAACAGCATCAGTAGCACATGAAGTAGAGCTTTAACAGATGACAATAAATGTGATACAGAAATGAAATGAACAGTTTTTTATCTGAAAGAAGACAAAAACATAACATGAAATCCAATTTTGACAGTGGTTCGGCCTTTTAGTGGAATTAAGAATGACTGTTATTGATGCTGTCACAGGTATTACCCTTCCACACATTGATTTTTACTGCAGAACATTTCACACAAACAAGAAAAACAAATATATGTAAATATGGCTAAAAGCTAAATCCTTATTTGAATTCTTATCAGTATGGATAGTAATAACATGGTATAGGGACTTTTAAAGGCACTTAAATATTTCACTTTAAAAATTTCCCTTATGGTAGCACTCACAGAGCTTAGAGTTACAGTGCATAATCCTGTTGTCTGAGGTCATTATGCAGAATGTATCTCTGTATATCTTGGAAACACATTTTGTGCTTACATATGCATGCCTGGGTAGTAGGTGATTTTGCAAGTTGTATGGTTATATTACATTATTACAGGAAGGTGTCTTTGAGCCCTGTGCAGTGAAATGACAATAATTTGTACAATGGAGGTATAATGATATTTCACTATTCTTTTTGGTAAATCACTGAGCTTGGAAGAAGTAGACAATTCTGCAAATGCAGGTAAGATGGGAGAACAGAACATGGAATGATGCAGAGGAAGAAACATGTGACCAAAGGAATAAAAGCAATTAAGAAGAAAAGAGGCTGAGAAAGAAGAAAAAAGAATCAATATTTGCTGCATGGGATAACCTCTTTGTTTTCAGTTGAGTTTACCCATAGAGCTTGCTATTCACTGCCACATGGAAGGACGGAAGGAGGGGAGGGGAGGGGAGGGGAGAGGGAGGGGAGGGGAGGGGAGGGGAGGGGAGGGGAGGGGAGGGGAGGGGAGGGGAGGGAGGGGGGAGGGGAGGGGAGGGGAGGGGAGGGGAGGGGAGGGGAGGGGAGGGGAGGGGAGGGAGGGGAGGGGAGGGAGGGAGGGAGGGGAGGGGAGGGAGGGGAGGGGAGGGGAGGGGAGGGGAGGGGAGGGGAGGGGAGGGGAGGGGAGGGGAGGGGAGGGGAGGGGAGGGGGGGAGGGGAGGGGGGGGAGGGGAGGGGAGGGGAGGGGAGGGGAGGGGAGGGGAGGGGAGGGGAGGGGAGGGGGAGGGGAGGGGAGGGGAGGGGAGGGGAGGGGAGGGGAGGGGAGGGGAGGGGAGGGGAGGGCGAGGGGAGGGGAGGGGAGGGGAGGGGAGGGGAGGGGAGGGGAGGGGAGGGGAGGGGAGGGGAGGGGAGGGGAGGGGAGGGAGGGGAGGGGAGGGGGAGGGGAGGGGAGGGGAGGGGAGGGGAGGGGAGGGGAGGGGAGGGGAGGGGAGGGGAGGGGAGGGGAGGGGAGGGGAGGGGAGGGGAGGGGAGGGGAGGGTGAGGGGAGGGGAGGGGAGGGGAGGGGAGGGGAGGGAGGGGAGGGGAGGGGAGGGGAGGGGAGGGGAGGGGAGGGGAGGGGAGGGGAGGGGAAGGGAGGGAAGGGAAGGGGAGGGAAGGGAAGGGAAGGGAAGGGAAGGGAAGGGAAGGGAAGGGAAGGGAAGGGAAGGGAAGGGAAGGGAAGGGAAGGGAAGGGAAGGGAAGGGAAGGGAAGGGAAGGGAAGGGAAGGGAAGGGAAGGGAAGGGAAGGGAAGGGAAGGGAAGGGAAGGGAAGGGAAGGGAAGGGAAGGGAAGGGAAGGGAAGGGAAGGGAAGGGAAGGGAAGGGAAGGGAAGGGAAGGGAAGGGAAGGGAAGGGAAGGGAAGGGAAGGGAAGGGAAGGGAAGGGAAGGGAAGGGAAGGGAAGGGAAGGGAAGGGAAGGGAAGGGAAGGGAAGGGAAGGGAAGGGAAGGGAAGGGAAGGGAAGGGAAGGGAAGGGAAGGGAAGGGAAGGGAAGGGAAGGGAAGGGAAGGGAAGGGAAGGGAAGGGAAGGGAAGGGAAGGGAAGGGAAGGGAAGGGAAGGGAAGGGAAGGGAAGGGAAGGGAAGGGAAGGGAAGGGAAGGGAAGGGAAGGGAAGGGAAGGGAAGGGAAGGGAAGGGAAGGGAAGGGAAGGGAAGGGAAGGGAAGGGAAGGGAAGGGAAGGGAAGGGAAGGGAAGGGAAGGGAAGGGAAGGGAAAGGGAAGGGAAGGGAAGGGAAGGGAAGGGAAGGGAAGGGAAGGGAAGGGAAGGGAAGGGAAGGGAAGGGAAGGGAAGGGAAGGGAAGGGAAGGGAAGGGAAGGGAAGGGAAGGGAAGGGAAGGGAAGGGAAGGGAAGGGAAGGGAAGGGAAGGGAAGGGAAGGGAAGGGAAGGGAAGGGAAGGGAAGGGAAGGGAAGGGAAGGGAAGGGAAGGGAAGGGAAGGGAAGGGAAGGGAAGGGAAGGGAAGGGAAGGGAAGGAAGGGAAGGGAAGGGAAGGGAAGGGAAGGGAAGGGAAGGGAAGGGAAGGGAAGGGAAGGGAAGGGAAGGGAAGGGAAGGGAAGGGAAGGGAAGGGAAGGGAAGGGAAGGGAAGGGAAGGGAAGGGAAGGGAAGGGAAGGGAAGGGAAGGGAAGGGAAGGGAAGGGAAGGGAAGGGAAGGGAAGGGAAGGGAAGGGAAGGGAAGGGAAGGGAAGGGAAGGGAAGGGAAGGGAAGGGAAGGGAAGGGAAGGGAAGGGAAGGGAAGGGAAGGGAAGGGAAGGGAAGGGAAGGGAAGGGAAGGGAAGGGAAGGGAAGGGAAGGGAAAAATCTCCAGCCCTACTGAGAAATACATCCAAGAGACAAATAGGTGGCTTGGGAATATCAACCTGTATCAAAACGTTCCTGAAATGAAAAAAAAACACCACAAAACCAAACCCAAGAAGATAACTATGCTACTCTCATCTGGATTATATTGTCTTAAAAAAATCTAGTTTAAAAGAGAAAACTCCCCAAATTACCTCACTATTTGGAAATACAGGTCAAACTGCTTGTGTAAAGGTTGCACTGGAAAACACTTTTGTGAAAGAGTTCTGTTAATGCTGCACATCCATTATTTAGGAAATAGAGAAAAATGAGGTTTATTCCTGTACAGTATGGAGATGGACTATACAGTTCAGAAAGTAAAAAGTAATGGATGTTCCAGGCACTGAAAAAGAGACTGACCTTATACTTATGACAGTCCTAGGCCCAGGAGTATATCAAAGAGCACAAGCCTTTAGATATGTGCTTACTTACATATTAAAGTTCATATTTGATCTATATGGTCACTGAAGCACTCATTCCTTATCCTTTTTTGGCCTTTCTCTCAAATATAAAACAGAAGTATTACAATGTAAGGACAATTTATTTCTGCTATGTGAAGACAATTAGTGCTTTATTGTGCTTGAGCTCATGTAGTTTCCATTCACACTTCTACTGGAGGTCAAAAATGTTAAGCTATCTGCTCCTCATTTCACAGGAACTTACAATAGAAGGGCTGAAGGGAATACTGAGGCTAAAGGAGATTGTCATGCTGAGCCATTCTACCAAAGGTGTTATCACAAACCTGCTGAATTTACATGTGTTTTGTTTACATTGCAGAAGAAGAAAGTGAATTTAATCAGACAGAGAACATTCTGAAAAAATAACATCCAGTAAGAAGGATTGTTTAAACAAAGCTCTCAAAAAGCATCTACAGCTTGAGGAAGAACATTTTTTATTTTGCTTCTCCTTTACTTATGGTTTCTGTGCTGTGTGTGTCAAAAGTATTAATTTTGTTGTAAAAATAATTTCAGAATTTCCTAGACTATGCAGTTAACAAGAAAATATTTTATTGTAATGAACCAACTGCTTTTAATCTTAAAATAGCACTCACAGCTTTGGGTGAATTGTTGTGGAATTTAATTTGCCCTAATCTGCTATGGTGGCAAGTACAACATAAATAAATATATGAAGAAGAAAAATGTGCCATTAAGCCAGGAGTAAAAGTCAGGAGATACAGGTTAAGACTTTTCAAAACTGGAACCTAAATTTCATTCCACAATCCTTTAATTACACACCTAGAAAATGGCTTTGGTGCTCAATGATTCTGAGCCTTCACTAAATTCTACTTAACTCAAGGAAAATCACTGTGTGTATAATCACCTCGCAAAAGTCAAGTTGCTTCTCTAGGTGCCTGAGTATGGATATAAAAGCTCACCTTTTAGGACCTAACAAAAAATGAGAAATTATTTGTTTTCAGTTATGCTGCATGGGATTCTTGGGGATTTTTTTGTTTGTTTGGTTTTTTTGTGTTTTTTTTTTTTTTTTTAATCTCAAATTATTTGTTGCTCTGCTTGAAGTCTAAGCTCCTGAGGATGAGTTTTTATGTGAAAATTTTATCTCTCTCTTTATAGTTTATGGGGAAAAAAAGTCTCTGGACTTCTTAGTTGTAGAGGGGAACCTTTAAAAAGAACTATTAGAAAACAACTGACTGCCAAAATCCAGAGAGGCAAAAGCAGGCAAAAAATACCATTAAGAAATAGAAACCATATGATCTTAAACCCATGTCATAATTCAAGGGGTAAGAATTACTTCCAGTTTCTTAATATTTATCCTTATTCACACTGCTGGGCAAGTTACTTAACCTTTCCATACCTAGCTTCTCTTCTGTATATTGTAGCTGAAATAACAGTATTTACTCATCTCTCAGGCTATTAGAATATTTAATTTAATAATGCCTATGAAATACTTCATTAATCATAGAGGGAGAGTAATACGGAAGCATGGATTATTATCATTATTAATTAATCAAAAGAATCTCCCGAGACAAGAAAGGAATTATTATGGCCAGGTGATTTACTTTTTAAGAGTATACTGTGCTGTGACTTCTAAAAGAATTTTTGGGCAGTCTTGGGAGAAAACCCATTAAGTATACTGTTAGTAGATTTGGATTTATAACCTCATTTAAATTTTCAGGTATTTAAAAGGCTCATTATTTCTTCACTGCTGTTGAATTGATGAGTAATTATTATGCAAATCTTCTTGTATTTCTTTATGGGTAACCTTTGGACTGGCATTTTAACTAAATATTATGTAAGATTATTGATAAAACACAATAGAATAGTAACAGAAGCAATGACAGCCGTTATTGCACATGTAAAATGCTCTCTGGAGTCTGAATGGTTTTAAATATGGTGAGTTGAATAGTTTGACAGTAAATACATTCAATGCCTTTGCCTTCTCTTCTTCTCAAAAATATCATTAGTTTGTTTCCAAGCTGACCACATTTTTCTAATTAGAAGTGAATGTGCTATTCTATGACAAGTTACAGTACTATCTAGATAATATTCCCTAAATAATACTAAACAAAAACTCTTTTTAAGGCCATTTTATCATCAAAGTCATCAAAATGATCATCACTATCTAGCTAAATATAATAATATGTGGAGTGATGACAGTATCTTTTAGTGTGTGAACTCTTTTTTCTCACTTAATAATTGCAAAGCAAGGAGAAATTACTTCTGACCCTGCTGCAGTAAATGATCTTTTTTTTTGTTGCTAGCTTCATTACCGTCAACCTTTATGTCTGTTCAGTATTCTAGAGCAGCTGATGAGATGCTGTTGCATTCAGAAGAAGTTTCATGAAATATATAGAAATATTAGAGAAAAACTATGCAGAGCCTTATACTCTGAGTTGTGCCTGGACCTACTCAACTTAGCTCTGGAAGAGAGGAAGAAAGGGATGCTAAAAACTGGACCAGGAAATTCTAGGATGAGGTGGGAGATGCTTTGAAGATCCACAAATTTCAGACAGCCTCTTTTCCTAAAAGCTCAACAGAACCTCAAAGCTGTCTGCCTTTAAGAGGTACTTAGCAAGAAGTTTACTAGCATTTACATCACTCAGTTGGTGCTCAACATAGTAAGACAAGTCCCTATACTTCAAGAATATTTTATTTCTTGTGGCACTCAAAGTGATAGAAGAGTTTAGATCTTTTTATTTACCCTCTGTTTTCAAAGCGATTTCTTTTCTTTTCTTTTCTTTTTTTTCCCTTGGTCCTATTTACAAGCTTGTTTGCATGGTCAGAATAACTTCAGAGATTATTCAGTGATATTTTTATTTTTAATTTTGATACTCCATTGGCATAGTTTTATTACATCCCTATACAGCTTGATTTAAGAGGAGAAAGAATGTTACCATGTGGAGTAAAACCAGTGGTTCCACATCTCTTGCTCATCATTGTACACATTATCTGGAGGGCAAAATTAGTATGCTAGAAGGATGCTATTGTTCTCAGAACACTTTCTCACCTTTAACAAATTAAGATTATTTTCCTTTTCATTCTTAAATTCTCCTGCACTTCCAAATTATAATTTTATTTTTTTTTTTCTCAGGCTGGTTCATTGATTAGACATCTGAATGTCTTAGTACTTGCTGGGTACTTAGTACTTGCAGTACTTGGGTAATACTTGCAGAATAACCTGCACAGAACCAAACCTCTATTGCTGATCCCTTATGTAATGTGTACTGTCCATTAAAATTATCATTCCCTCCATGCTTAAAAGCAACACATCTGTCACAATAGTCTTGCACTGGGCATAGCATGATGAAAATGCCAGAATAAAGCCTCTTTAAAAAGGGAAAATGAACAGAAGGTGGTAAAACAAAGCCACAAGAACTTTGCAGATACTAGATAAATTATCTTTCAGTTTCTGAAGATATGGAAATGTTAAATTAAACTTACCATACCACCTGCACAGACATACATCTGTCTATAACTGCACAACTTCCAGTTTTCCTCTCACCTGTTGATATACATGTTTGTCTCTACCCTGTAAGGGAAGTGAGATATAAGCATGTTGAAGAAGTCACTCATCTAGGTTTTATTACTTTCTTCCTTATGGAGTTCTTTATTGGAGTTTATGGAGGCTTGTAATATGCTGTAATAGGTCAAGGAATTCTTATATTTTGAAGAATTAACATACTCAGGAGATGTGTCAGTTTACTCTTTGCAGAATTGTTGGGTTTTGACTTTCTGTAGACATAGCTGAGCTTTACATATAGACAGCATTTTGAGCTGTCAAAGAGAAGTAAATTATAATTTTTTTAAATTTCAGAAATATTTGCATTGTTTTGGGTTATGAATAAAACCAAATGAGACTATTTATCTTTAAAAATATTTAAAGGATATTTTAAGCCTATAGAAATGCCTCTTTTTTTCAATTTATAGTCTTAAGATTGTTTAAACTGTTGTCTTCCAGTTGAAATTACATGTTTAGATGAAGTACATTCTTTAGGTTGGAAAAAAAATCTTCAACCTCAGGGCTGCAAGCATCTTTCTTTATCCTTTTAAAGAAGACTGAATGTTTGATGCAAATATGACTGAAGACACATAAAGATAGTGTATTTATGCTTTATCTGGCCAAGGTACATAAACTGCCAGCAACTGAAAGACCATGAATAGCAGCCATATTTTATATGTCTTGCCCTCAAGTGGAAAAAACAGGAGAGACCTTCCTAGCTAATGTGTTTTCTGAAACAAGTGATCTTGCTAGAGTTAATGAAAGTTGAAAGTATAGAAAATAACTATTTTCAAAAGTGGGTAATAGGACAAAGTGTATTTTCAGTTCTTTGTTTTCCTTGACTTCATGCTAATTAGGTGAAAGAACCAAACAACGTAAGATTTTACAGGAAAAATATCTACTTTGCATTACTCTAAATGTTAAAATCATTTATTGAATGAACTTCTCAAACCCAGTGATTTTTGTTGTATAGAGCTGTCAGAGTGATATTTAAAATGAGTGAATATGGTCAGTGCATTAAAAAAAAATCAGGTATTTTAAGTAGCAGTGTAGCAAGATTAAAAGGCCAACCTTTTAGATATAATTGCACTTGAAACACTGCCAATTAAGTTAAGAATTGCAACTACAGTGCTTATTGCACATTTCTAGATCTGAAAATGTAAGTATATGGTGGGGGTGTGAAAACTATATTCTTTAAGACAATGTCCCCAGGGTGTGAAATTTGCAGATGCTGTACATTAGAACAAGCTAGTGATGCTCACATCCTTTTGAGTTTTCTTGCCAGAAACATGTGTGGGTAGAACAGAAAAAGGTGCTTTCACAAAGCCTTTGTCTTTCCTAGATTACATGAAGAGTTGAGGTATGTTGCAGCTCTACTTCAAGGTGCTCCATAACTCCATGCTGGTCATTTGTGGGTGCCTTCCAAGATGAATGGAGTGACTGAGAGATTGCAGTGCCCTAACAGTGCAGCAGCCTCAGCTCAGGCAACGTCCAACTCAGTACCGTTTTGGAGCCTGTGTCCTTGTACATAGAAATAAGCAACCAAAAAAACACAGATAAATAGTGGTGATTACAGTAAAAGTAATGCTTGTTTATGAAGAGGAGACTTGTGTATCAGCTACTGCTAGGTAGGCATAAACAGCTATGCAGCCCTGTCAAAAGCCAGTGCTGGCTAGCATGGTGGATGAACCTCTGCCTTTCTCACAAACACAATCCTTATTGCAGTAAACTTGTCAGTAACACAGACAATGCCTAATAGTCTACAGGAGATTTCAACATTATCATTTCAGAATAATTACTCTTGTTGATAATCCACAATTCTTTCCACAGAAATGGCTAGAATTTAATTGATAGCTTGGGGTTTCCATGCTCTGTATTGCGTAACGTAATTCATCTTTATTCTCTTGGCCCCTTGGAACACATATGTCCTAGCAGCATTCTTATTAGGAATGACTAAATATCACTGCTGCTTCATTCCCATTTATGCTACCATCAGGTGACCTGCTTAATGCAGCTGTAAATAAGGAAAGCTAGTGGCTATAAAACTGCAGGGCAAATCCTCAAGGACAGTATTACCTTTGACAAACTGGCAAAATACTTAAAAAGCTCAAAAAACTGTAGTTAGAAATCCATAAAAATGAAATTTTAAGCTCTAGTCTTATTCTAAATATATATCTTCCTTTTGTATTGCATGAATTGGATCCTCTTTGTATTCCTCTCTAGTCTTTAAAGTGATATTTAGCTAATGTAGCAAGAAGCCACAGCTGTTTGGGAGGTCTGGGAGACCACAGCCCACAACTTTTCAAACATATAAAAACTGAAGACTGAGGATGAGGAGTGATCTGCTGGGTCACCAGGTATTTTTCTTGCAATGTTCCAGACAATCACTTCCTTGATGACCAGATATTTTTTTCCTAATTTCTAGCATAAATTTATTCTTAGTGCTTACACATTTGTTTTCATGCCAGTGAAATGCTTTGTCTTCTATGGCTCTTTTTCCTCTGAAGTGGTTACCCAATGATGTATTTAAAAAAGCAGTCATAGCCCCTTTTAGTCTAAATTTTGCAAATAAATAAAATAAAGGCACAGACTCTTCAGACCCCACAAGGTTTTCCATTCCTTTGATGGAGAATGTTAATTATCTTCATTCTGTCTGTTACACTTTCTATTTTTCTTAAATATATGTAAATTAATTGTCCTCCTTAAAAACAGTTTGAAGATATGTATACAGATAACCAGCTGTCTGTTTTCATAAGCTTTTCCACACTGATGTATACATATAGACTAAGCCACTGGGATAAAGACTATAACATGACAACAGAGATTTTAATGGGCACTTATCAGTACACACACACACTGTACATGACAAACAACGGCCACAGAGTTAGAATTTAAAAATTTTCTAAATATCAGGTATGCAAGAAAAGTTAATACACCTTTAGTAGGTAAAATATACAATTAGTTCTGCAGCTCTAATTCTTATTATTTTACATTATCCATATTGCACTCTACCGACTTTTTGACCCTGAAGCATTAAGAAAATCAAAAGGAACATGTATAATAGCATATTTTGCTAATACAAAAAGTGCACACGATACTTAAAATACATATTCTTGCAAATTTTCATAGTAGTTTAGGGCCAAAATATGTTGGTACCATCTTGATATCACCCATACTGTGTTAAAAGTATACAAAAAAGTTGTATATTACTTTTAATAATTTATATCTTGTAAAAATAATTTAACATTAGATTTTTAACATAACCTGGATTATGTTTAGTTTTTCAAATCAGTGTTCAGAATGAAAGGCACCAGGAGACACTTAGTTGTAGAGTTGCTGAAGTAAAAGATGCTCCAGTCCCTTATTCATGTTGGAGGTCTTCTGCTGGACCGTCTCCACTAACATCATAACTCCCTTCTACTGGGGAATTCAGAACTGGACACAGTATTCCAGATATGACACAGTAGTTCCAGTGTGAAAATAAAAATACGATACATGTAAATGACAATCAATTTTATTACAGAATTTGTAAGCAATAATATATTCATTTTTACAACTATTGAATGTGTCACAGTGCAGAAGTTTTCCTGGCTACTACTTAGGCAGTACTTTTACATGTATGGGTAGCATAATATGGTCGAGAATGTTCAACAGAAATATTAGGGAGCCTATCAATGTACACATAGGAAGCTAAGAAGATAAAGATGAGGAATTTAGAAAAAGCATTAATTGTTTATAGATAAGATCATACCTCCCAATCTGGTGCACAAGGCTTTTTGGCCTGGTTTCGTTGCTGAGCTGTCAAAGTTTAAACCTTAATATAAGGAGAAGCTTTGGCAGCTATTCAACTTCTGCAGGTGGGTGGGATGGCTTATATTAATGATCAAGTCAGCTGGTGCGATTCAGGCTACAAGGCAGACAGCAGCATTGCATAGCATAAGCACAGAAGCAAGTGAGAACATAAATAATGGATATACAAAACAGAGAAAGGGATGTTTATAAATCTGGATCACTGATTTAATAGTTGAAATTGCAGTACAAATATGGCAATTAAGAAAAATTGCATTTGAATAACCACCAATAATATGATTCCAATTGGAGTAACTAATTTTTCAAACTCATTTTATACTTTTTCTGATAGATGTGTTTAAATCTTTTCATTGTAAACAAAAATACTATTAGCCACTTACAATTTTAAACAGGAATGTTAAGATACAGTGATGTTCTGAGTTTCAGTGAAATCTGTTTTGTTAATTTAAAACATTCCCTTATGAAAACGATATTTAAAGACCTGCCTGATTAATTAATAGGAAACTTGTCAAATCCTGCTGTTAAAACTCCTATTCTTTCCTTGGTGTTTGCAGAAAATATAAGGATAGCAGTTTAAGTTCAGTAGTGGATGTCAGTTCTGCATTCTTCAGGGCCCTCTGCAAAGGCTAGGAACCAGGAACCCCTGTAACATGAATCTATAGAGCAAACAGATCCTGAGCCAGCCCTTTTGACAGCTCTCTGTAATGCTAGCTCTTGCCTAATTCTTAGAAGCAATTTGTAATACAGGCTCTTCCCCAAAAGAATGATATGTTTATTTTCAAAATATAAGTGGGGCATAATTGAGAACCACAGTTTAAACTTCCAGTTTCCTCACTGCTGTAGGATGCGCTGGTCTGCCATCAAAACTCTGATTCATGTAACTGCCAGTGCTCTGTTCTTCAGGTCTGACAAAATACATGGCTTTTATTTTGGTCTAGTATTTCATTAGAGTTTATTTGTTTAATCATCTTCATATACAATCGGTAACTATTATAAATCTATCTTATCTATGAGTAAGTCACTTGTAAATATTTCTACAGAGAAAAATAATGCATTCTTAGGGTAAAATTTGCATTATGTCTCTAAATGCAAATAAAAGTAAAGCAAATGTGAAATCTGCATACCTCAGTTCCAGTTACTTTATGTCTTTTGGTGAAAAAAAAATCCTGCTACATTTAATGACCAAATATTTTAGTCTGAACATGTTCTGGGAAACATTTCAAGGTAGGTTTGTTCAACCGTATTTAAATAACTGTACGTAATGCACATGGTTAAAAGTATATTTTGAAGGAAATATGTTAATGTTGTCGCAATCCACGACCTATTATATCTCCTTTTTGGAGTGATTTTAACTTATCAGGATCTGCCGAGGGGTCCGCACGCGGCGCTCGCCTCTCACAGAGGAGCAGTGAGCTTCGGCACTGACTTTTCGGGTGAGACACTTGTTCAGTGCTCACTAGTGTTTCCAAGAACAGCAGCCAATCCCCAATTAGAATTTACCAATACCCGGTTTATCGCGGGGAAAAATATAACAATTTGGGGCAGGAGGTTCAAAAAGGGTAATTAAAACACATAGGAGCTGTGAAGTATCTTTTAAACACCAAATACCAAGAACTTATATATGCCTTAATACTTACGTATAGGTACACCTTATTTACACACCCAGATTAATTATCTATGAGGGGAGGAGGAAGGAAGGATATGCCCGACGCTTGTCCCATATAGGGTCGCGGTTTGTGTGCAGGTAAGTGAGACAGGGACACCTTAGGGAGAGAATTATGCCCAAATACAATTCCTTACTTTGTTCCTGAGATGCTCTAGGTACTTATATAGTTAGCTGCGGGTGACTTCCCCTGCAACCCGGTCTTAGAACCACGGGTGGCAGGAAGAAGTCTCACCGCATGTGCTGAAGCTGCAGGCAGGGACCTCGGGCAAGCTGGCAGGACCTCGGGCAAGCTGGCAGGACCTCGGGCAAGCTGGCAGGAAAAGCCATGGACAAGGTGGGACGAGCCGGGTCGAGCCGGGTCTGCAAGAATTAGCCAGGACTGCAGGTGAAGCGGGAGCCAGGACTAGCCAGGATGAGCCAGGTCGAGCACGGATGATGCGGGAGCTGGGGCTAGCAGGAATGAGCTGGGTCGAGCACGGATGAGCTGGGAGCCGGGGACCTCAGGCAGGCACCCCCAAGGTGCAGGTCACCCCCAAAAAGCAAGCAGCAGCAGCAGCAGCGGCGGCGGCAGTGGCATCTTCAGCTAAAGTGCGCACCGAAAAGCAAGCAGCAGCAGCTCTGGTGTCTGTGCAAAAGCGTGCCAAAAAACAGCACGCACCCTGTCTCTTTTTAGGTCTCCTTTGCTCCCAATTGGCCGGTTTCGTATTTCCAGGCTTCTCAGCCAATCAGACGGGGACTTTTTCCCGCCACTGCAGCCTTGCAGTTTGCAACATTGTTGCCGTTTTCCCACCACTGCTCCTCTCTAGCAGCAGCTACCCCCTCAGGGCGTCCAAGTTGTTTTCTGGCAGAGGAGGCAGGCAGGAGAGGGTTCAGAGGGCATGTTATGTTCGTGTGAGGAAATATCTGGTCCTTCACAGTTGTTTTAATGAAAATTTATCTCAAAATAGTGAAGAATATTTTTGCTAGTAAGGTAAGCCCCTATTTTAGCAAATCATCTTCTGAGTGACCAAAAAAAAAAAAAGGCAAGCTGGATGGTTCAACTGACCATACATATGTATATATGTAAAAATGTACACCTGAAGGAGAAATCCTGCCAGCTAAGCAAATGGGCTCCACAGTGCTTCAACCTGGTATCTTCTTACAAAGTCTCTATTAGGATCACCAGAGATACACATTCAAGACTTTTGTTGTGCCTTGAGGCCCTCAGTGCAGCAAGGACCCTTCCTGGCACAGGCCGGCCTCCCTCAGGGCCTGCTCTGTGGCCCACTGGCCCAGGACACTTGTTCAGCCCAGTTAGGGCCTTCAGTCCCTGCCTGCCCCTAGTCCTGTCCTTGGACAGCTTGATTTCCTGCACAGGTCTTGGACATGGCTTATTCCTGCCTCCTTCCCAAAGTTTGCCAGCTGTGCTGCCACTACCCTGATGCCCTGTCTGCCTGCCTCTGGCTGTGGGACCATGCCTGCAGGTGAGGTAGCAGCCCAACTGCTGCCTTATGGCAACAAAAAACCCATCTCCTAAGAGCTGCTAGTTTTCATTGCAGAACTGAATTTTAAAATCATTCCTACTAAGAGCAGGTGCATGCTTGTGCGGCCACTAGCAAAGGGAACCAACTAGTTCTCAACCTGCATACTTAAGAAATTAACCCAATGTTATTGCTAATAAATACATTTGTGAATCTCATAATTAGACTTCCCAGTTTTTATGGATTTGATTGCACAGTAGTACAAATGCTAGGAGTCCACAGAGGCAGGCTGCAAAGGATTGCAAAACCCTCATAAGCATTTAGATTTTAATTAGACTGTTTGATTAAGAGAAATGTGCAGCAGCAAAATGTGATGGCTAGCCCAGTGACCCGTGGAATGATGCTGTGAAGGTACTTAGGCCAGATTACCTGAATGTGTTTTCCTCCCGTTCGGATGAGCAAGGAGGCTCCAAGCAGCAGCCAGGCCTGTTCCTCTCACCGCCCTCAGGCCCGTGTTAACCCTTGCAGTGCTGCCTGTTGTGTCTAGCAGTTATTTCCAAAGTCCTGGTGAAACGAAATCATGTAGCAAAAAAACCCAAAACAACAACCTCAAACAAATAAATAAAATGAAGACTCTTTGAGCCAGCAAGAGAGAACTGAGGGCATTGAAGTGAATTGTTTTAGAAAAAAAATGAACTCTCTCAGGGCATCCTTCTGACAGGAAGTGTCTTGGAATCTATCGTGCTTGTTTAGGGCCAACATTCACTGTTGAAGGAGGTTGTTCTGATTCTGGGATCTTGATCCTGTGATAGGTCTCACATGGCAAACGGATGTGTTTGCTAAGCAAAAATTGAGGTATTTACCACATTTAAAAAATTGAGATCCTTACAGACTTTTGACATGTTTGGGGAGTGGTGCTTGTTCTAAACTTCAAATGCAGGTTTAAAGAATTACATCCTTCTGGATCTGATCATGAATGATGTGGTCTAAACATGTAGCCCTAAAGCTTGCATTTTGCATGGATTGAAATTCAAATTTGAGGCAACTGGTGATTTCTTCTAGGCTATTTTATATTTTTAATAACCATTTTCCTTCAGTGACAGGATGCTCAGGACATCTAGGAAATGCGTCCCATGTCTCCACAAAATCTCCCCATGTGCCTTTAGGCATGTCATTAATTTCCCTCTGCATCATTCCTGCATCTATAGAATGTAAAGACTTTTGTAACTCTGGTGTCTGAAGGATGTTTATTTTTCAGATATAAGTGGCTGAAAGGAATCAAATGCACAACGTAAACAGATAAGTTAGCAGCCAGAATCCAGAAATCTTTGCAAGAAATTGGTATTAAAGTAAATTCTGAGAACTAATCATTTTGAATGTGAAACAAATTTTTAGATAATGAAGTATTCAGCAATAATAGCACAGGGGATACCGGCTGTGGTTTTGCTATAACTTTATATTGTAAACTCCATTGGTTTGGTCCAACTGAAACTCTTTTCTTCAGTGCATGTATAAAGTGCCCACCAATTTTTCACATTGGAATAAATGAAATTACAAAAAACTTGCCACATTCCGCCCTCATATACAACTAGTGCCAAGAGTCTAACCTGCACAAATAGAAGCAAATTTTAGCTAGAATCAGGAAATGTCCTGCACATTCTGGTTAATTGGAATGATCTGTGACTTTAGGCCTTTAAAATAAAGATTCGTATTATAAAAGAAAATTAAACTGGGACTTTTATTAAATATATGATAGCTATTGATTCATATTGCCTTCCATTCCAAGCCAATTATGTGGGTTTTTTCATTAAGGAAAAGGCATAAAATATGCCTTAAATAAATGTCTTAATCATCTGCCTTACCTTTTAATGTTGCTCAAGATGATCTAAATCATTAATCAAAATTAAAGCTGCACTGTACAGTTTATACTTTAAAATAGATACATTCTTTACCATAAAGAGAGACAAATACCATGTTTTATCCCTCTTTTTTTTTTTTTTTAAAAAAAAAGCTCTGCTATTTTATCGTTGTTAATGAGAAAAGCATTAAAGGGGTAAAAAACAAATCTATACAGAAAGCAGTTATTTAACTCAATACAGATGATGAAATTCATTAGATTCTACCTAATTTGAAGTTTCTAAATGGTATTTCAAGAGGCTGTTCAGCCAAATGGAATACTGATTCTTTCATTCATGCAATTCTTACATTGACATAATTTCCCTGTATTTTAAAAACAAAGTGAATTGCTCAAAAAGCTGATTAACAAAAAGCTAAGCATTTCTAAACTATAGCAATTACCTCAAATGTTTGTTTCCTTAACTTTAAAAAAAAAAAAAAAAAAGAGAAGTCTATGCTGTTCTATGGCATGTCTCCATGAAAAAAATATTTTCTAAAGCACATAAAACTTTAAATCAGCTTTGCTTTGTCATGTTAAATGGGCATCAGAGTAAAATACGCAGCGTTTTGTAGAAAAATGTTTATTGTGGACTGCAGTAACCCAGGGAAATGAATGCAATACAAGAGGATATTAATTAAAAAAGACTTTATCATTCTGAGAAAATCTTCACAATTTCTCATAGCTTTGATTCAAATACAGATGAGGTAAAGATATTTTACAGAACATAACATCAGTATCATGGACAGGAACCAATTTGTGAGTAGATCCAAAAAAGACAAAGTTGCCTAAAACAAGATTTAAGAAATAGTCAAAGCAGGACAATTGGTGAATATGCTGAAAATGGCATTATCCTTGTTTGAAAATAAACTTCTGTGTGACTTGGGAACTTTGTTGGCTTGCATGATCACAGCTGTTCATACACTCATAGAATCATAGGGGTTGGAAGGAATCTCAGGAGATCATTGATTCCAACCCTCTTGCTGCAGCAGGAACACCTAGGGCAGATCACAGAGGAACATGTCGAGTCAGGTCTTGAAAGTCTCCAGAGAAGGAGACTCCACAACCTCTCTGGGCAGCCTATTCCAGTGCTCCACCACCCTCACAGTAAAGAAGTTTTTCCTCATGTTGCGTTGGAAATTCCTGTGTTGTTATAGGAGTAATCCTGAGTAGGTACTTGAAACAAAGACGTCTAGATGCAGAAAGCATTCTATTTGGAAGAAATAGAGATTGCTCCATCTTTCATAAGATCTCTTGCAATCAGGATGCTGATGACTTGCTATACACCCTTTTCCTTTGTACATTTACCTTAAAACCAATGAGACAGTGGAGGAGAAACTACTAGAGGAAGGGTAGACAATAGATAGTTTGTGTTTGTATAATTTTAATTCTATGTAATTTAAAGCATCAATGTCAGTATTGTTGCAAGAGAACTAATAAGAATTTTTTAATTAGAGCACACAGACTTTAATTAGATTAACTATAAATTTCTGCATTTGCATACACAGCACATTCCATTGTTGATGACAAGATCACATGTAACATATCAGTGGTAATTGAAGCAGCCTATTCTGCAGTTTGGGTGCAAGAAGTTGGTGATGCTATCACAGTTTCCCAGTTAGCAAAAAGAAAAGACAAGAGCATTCCATTCATCCTTTTCTATCAATGTGCAAACTGGGGCTGGAACATGATGCCCAGGAAGAATGTGCATTTGGTCTGTGGGCTGCAGTTTGGACTGGGAAAGTCTGATCTCCACTCACAGTTTTTATTTTTTCTATTTAATTTTCATAGTAGTGAGTGAGCAAGATCATAATTTGTAATGCTTTTGCAGCCTTTTTTTAGAGTTCTACGTCTCTAAAATTCAAATGTTTACCTGAGCCATTTTAATGAATAGTTTAGTGTGCTAAACGTGTTTGGAAATATCCATGGAGCTTGCTTGTTATCAGCAGCTTTTGACAAAAGTAGCTATTCACAGCTTTTAGTCAATTTCTGTTAATTCACTTTATTCTCTCCTACCCACATGTCCTTGACCATCTGTAATGCAACAATAGCTACCACTAAAAAAAAGACATTTTTTTTCTTTCAAAAATATCAGAAACTTATTCAAGGGGCAGCAGACCAAGCACAGACATCTATTAAAGTTTCACAGTTCAGGCTCCCTCCTGCATTTGAAGTCTATACCAACATTTATGATTGAAATGAAGAGGAAAGCAATGTTCTTGGAAAGAGATAAATTTAAATTAGGGCATTATATTAACACATGTATTTTTGCTCTGAATAACCAATATTTTTATACTGGGGGCATAATCTATCAACTAGACTGAACAAATTAAAGCAATGTCCTGAATACTATCATTCTTGCAGTTAAACATCGGTATTAAAGCAGGGCATTTAAAGACATAAAAGCAAAAGGTAATGACATTATCCTTGAGTCTTTATGACTTTCCTAAAGGTGAATGTATCAAATAAGAACTACTGAAGTGTTGTTGGCACTGTTGTATGCATCCCATCTGTTAGTCATAGTATTACATCAGCTAATTAATGCATGTTACCTTGTATGTAAAACAACATGTTCTCTGTTGATTGCAGAGTCAACCCTAAAACCCTAAAGTGGTTCTCACTGAAGCAGTTCGAATTTTATATTTATATTATATTATGTTATGTCATGTTATATTATTATATTATATTCGAATTTTATATTATATTTATATTTATTTTATATTCAGCAGTTTAAAAATTATATTTTCATTAAAATCTTCAACTTTAAAAAAATCAAACTTTTTTTTTCTGGAACTTGCGCACAAAGGATTTTAAAAAAAATCTTAACTTTTTGCTTTCTAAAACTGTTTGCCTTAAAACTTTTAAGACTGGTAACACTGTTTTGCCTTTATTTCTCTGTGCAGTGCATTTGATCTAGCTGATGGTGTGTTTCCACTGTCATGTCATAGTGTAAATTGTCAAAAATTGTATTATGACATGACAGTAGCAATGGTGCACAACTAATTAAATCTAATAAAATCTGTCATTTTTACTTTTTTTTTCCAATCATGACGGGAAGCTACTATTTAGTACTGAAAAAAAAATCTTCTAGACTAAAATGCTTATTCTTTGTGTTTGCAGTGAAACAGCTGAATCAGTTCTAAATTGCCCTAATTTTCTTGCAATATGTTTGAGGTGAATAACGCATGTCCTTTATAGCAATTAAGAAAAGTTTATCTGGTTCCTGAGGCAGCAAGGTTGTTTACATCATTGATGTAAAATTGTAGTTATATCAGATGTCTTACTTAGATGAATTATAATTTTATTTTTCAGAAAAGAACAGAAATGTGAAGAAAATCAGAATCAAAGATGATGCTCTTTCTGCTAAATCTTGCCTTCCTGGGTAGCAGTTGACTTCTGAGGTACTTCAGGTTTTTTTTAAACTACCAGTTTGCTATATGCTAAAAACCCCTATGCAACTGTAGCCAGGACTTTTTGGCAAGTCACTTAGTTAATTAACCCTTCTTCTTGTAGTGAGCTAGTATATAAGATAGTCTTTGATTCATCCATTGTTTGTATGAAATTTTTGTTTACGTGTATATATATATATATATATATATATATATGAGTTCAATATTTAACCTTAGAAGCTGGAACTATAAAATATTCCAGCTTTTCATTTCCAGAGATAGCATGGAGAATATAGTCCAATTACTTGTCATTTGGCTCATTATTGCTTTTCTTTTCATCGACTCTACTTTTTATAAGTATTTAATATCAAATGAGAATTTTGCTATTTGCTAGAACCAAATCTTACCTTTCTCCTTCTATTTTGAAAGCTATTACTATTTCTGGCTATTGTGAATATATCTTGTCAGTACAATTTGTATACAAAAATGTGAGCATATATAACCTATAACCCACAAATATAGAATTATTCTGTTCTAGTATAACCCCAGTGAGAAACTAAGCCCCACACAGCTGCTCGCTTACTACCTGCAAGTGGGATGGGGGAGAAAATCAGAAGGGTAAAAGGGCAAAAAGTTGTGGGGTGAGATAAGGGCAGCTTCATAGGTAAAGCAAAAGTTGTGCGCAAGCAAAGCAAAATAAGGAATTTAAGGCAGATGTTCAGCAGTCTCTAGAAAAGCAAGGTTCCATCATATGTAATAGTTACTTGCAAAGACAAATGCCATAGCTCTGAACATCCCCCTGCCTTTCCTCCTTTCTCCCACCCCCCCCCATTTTATAGCTGAGCATGATGTCATATGGTATGTAATATCCCTTTGTTCAGCTGGAGTCAGCTGTCCCAGCTGTGTCCCCTCCCAACTTCTTGTACACTCCGAGCCTACTCACCGCTGGGGTGTTGTGAGAAGCAGAAAAGGCCTTGACTGTGTTAGCACTGCTCAGCAAGAATGAAGACGTCACTGTGCTATCAACTCTGTTTTCAGCACAAGTCCAAAACATAGCCCAATACAAGCTACTATGAAGAAAATTAACTCTATCCCAGCCAAAACCAGTAAATCTTGAGAAAACCATTAGATTTTTCTGCCTTTATTGTAAGAAGTATCATGATGTACAATTTTGTAGACTTACTTTCACAGACTCACACTATGGTGATCTACAAAAAGAGCTTTTATACTTGTGTATCATAATAACTAAGGTTATGTGAGGCTTTTCACAGACAAAAGGAAAAGGGTGCTAGTGATGGAGAGCTTCAGAGACTTAATTAAAACCAAGATTTTATGTCACTCTAGGTATTGAGTGAAATAGGGATATTGGCCCAGATTTCTGTCATCTTCATATGATGAACATGTTTATCAATTTGCAGTTTGTGAGAACGTATCTATACTGCTGTAATGTTCAGCCATCTGTGTAATATTGCCTTAAAGTCTCAGTCTGTCTCTGCCAGTGATTCTGTCTTCTAAATTAACTTCCTTCATCACCTCTGCAATGCCTTTATCTGTTACATAGGACTATTGGCTGAAAAGAATGGGAAAAAAAGATAATCACACTTCTAATAGGCTAGCCATATTTGAATTAATGTCTAGGAAGTATTTTTATACTGTAAATTAGCAGATGAGCAAATCTTCTAATTTAGAATTAGGACTATAAAAATATTTTTTGCTCTTAGACTCTGTTAAACTGGTAAAAAATTAGATTGTTTTAGTAGCCTTTGAATATGTTAAAATATATATTTTTGTTCGCTTTAATAGAAATATTTGTTATTACTGATACTGGAATTCTGTTTCTGATTACTTTTCTATTGCAATGCCTGTCCAAAAACTTCTTACTTAACTACCTCTTATCCTAGTCATACTGATTTATTTTGTGTTATTCAAGTGCTTACTTGAATAGGTTTTGTAATTTACAACAGAATCTGTCTTGTAAATCTTCACAGAAGTAAATTCCTTTGGTTCCATGACAACTATTAAGTGTGGATAACTTGCTTAGGCTGAAACCCTGTGTATTCTCACTCACCATCTCCAATTGTGTAGAATGCCTGTGAGTGTATACTGGAGAAAAAGTTAGCTTTTAAGTCAGAGCCCTCTGTTAGCCATACAGGTTCATGGCTTCTGCTGGCTGCTTTTTGTGAGCTAGCTTTAATTCCAACCATTGCAACCATATTCTTAATAAATAATTTCTACTGTTGAAGAAGTAAAAGTCTTCTATTTAAAAGCTGTCATTCCTCAAGGAGAAAGGAAAATGACATTAAAGAATAATCACAGAATCACAGAATCACCAAGGCTGGAAAAGACCATTAAGATCATCAAGTCCAGCCTCTAACCAACACCACCACACCGTCTAGACTATGGCACTAAGTGCCACATCCAGCCTTTCCTTGAACACATCCAGGCATGGTGCCTCCACCACTTCCCTGGGAAGTCTATTCCAATGTCTAATCACCCTCTCTGTGAGGAAGTGCTTCCTAATATCCAATCTAAACCTCCCTTGGAGCAACTTCAGGCTGTGCCCTCTTGTCCTGTCACTGGTTGCCTGGAAAAAGAGCCCAGCCCCCAACTGACTACAATCTCCCTTCAGGTAGTTGAAGGGAGTGATGAGGTCCCTCCTGAGTCTCCTCTTCTCCAGGCTAAACAACCCCAACATCCTCAACCTCTCCCTGTAAGACTTTCCCTCTAGTCCCTTCACCAGCCTTGTTGCTCTCCTCTGGACCCGCTCCAGCACCTCAACGTCCTTCTTGAAGTGAGAGGCCCAGAACTGGACACAGTACTCGAGGTGAGGCCTCACCAGTGCTGTGTACAGGGGGAGAATTACATCCCTACTCCTGCTGGCCACACTATTCCTGATACAAGCCAGGATGCCATTGGCCTTTCGGGCAATAATATAATGAAGGAAATAGTGGCATCATTATTACCTCAGGACAAGTACAAATGTATGTAATTAGAGATAACAATTGAAGAAAACTTTAACTTAGTTACTAGTTCTTAGCTGAATGAACTGTTTTATATAGGAGTCTTCAGCGTAGTTCTTTGGTCCCTATGCAGCACCAAAGAGAAGAGTCATGGAATCTCAGAATTGTCAGAGTTGGAAGGGACCTGTAGAGATCATCTAGTCCAACTCCCCTGCTAATGCAGGATTGCCTAGAGCACATTACTCAGGACTGCATCCAGGCGGGTCTTGAATATCTCCAGAGAAGATATTCAGAGAGTCTATGCATCAAAGGAAGCTAGATCCTTGAGTATATTGACCCGAGTGATTAGGAGCATTTAGGATCTTTAATTTATCAAAATCTTCCAGTAGGTGCCTAAATAAGAATATGTAACCATTTGTTTTATATTTTGTTATTGTTTTTGTTATTTGTTTTATGTTATTGTTTTTATGTTTTTTACGTTTTTTACTGTTCTATCTGAAATTGTCTTGGACACAAGGCCTGAGAAGTATTTCTGCTACTGCGTACATCTGTGAATTGTTGCATGCTATCGGCTACCACTGGCACCTGTGAGAGGCAGGAACATCCAGCAGGAGGTCTTCCGCACTCTGCAAGATTAGATGACAGAAAGAGAGATATAGGAATATTATCATTTGTAATCCTGCTGAAGATTCAAGAGTTTGTAAACTTTTAACAGCAGAAATTTAATCAATCTTATCAAATAACAAAATGTTACTGGTGCCTTTTTACCCTAAGTCCATAATTTAAAGAGTTCACCTGGGACTTGCAAAATGAAGGTTTAGAATCCTCTACTTCCTGATTTATAGCAAGGATCTGGAACCAAATCTCTATATAGGTTTCACATTAAATTCACTGCCCAAGTCTCAAACCTTAATATATTTTAGTTACATTATACTGTAGTTCTTAATTGCTTGTACTTTGTTGTGGTGTAAACCAGTATTATAGGATCAGAATTACAGAATGACATAGACTCTCTGGAGGTCATCTATTCCAACTCCCTATTCAAGCCGGGCCACCTAGAGTAGGTTACCCAGGATTATGTCCAGGTGGCTTTTGAGTATCTCCAAGGATGGAGCTTCCACAACCTTTCTGGATAACCTGTTCCAGTGCTAAGTCACCCTGACGATAAGAAAGTGTTTCCTGATGTTCCCATGGAACTTCCCTTTGTGTCTATAGCCTCTTCATCTGTAAGTATTCACCACTAACTAGGATGTGGCTTCATCTTGTTTTACACCCTCCCTTCAGATATTTGTACACCATTGATAGGATTCCCCTCAGCCTTCTCTTCACTAGACTGAACAGTCCCAGCTCTCTTCAGCCTCTCCCAATTTGAGAGGTGCTCCAGTCCCTTAATAATTTTAGTGGCCTTTCACTGAACTCTGTCTACTAGCTTGATGTCTGTGTGTGGCCTCACCAGTGCTGAGTAGAGGGTAAGGATCACCTTCCTCATCGTGCTGACAATATTCTTCCTAATGCAACCCAGGATACTATTAGCCCTCTCTGCCCCAAGGGCACATTACTGACTAATGTTCAGCTTTGTCTCCACCAGGAGCCGAAGGTCCTTTTCTGCATAGCTGCTTTGCAGGTGTTTGGCCCCCAGCATGCACTGCTGTTATTCCTCCTGAGATGCAGGACTGTGAATTTTTTGTTCTTGAAATTCATGAGGTTCCTGTCAGACCATTTTTCCAATCCCTCGAGGTTGCTCTGGATGATGACAATGTAACCTTCTAGTATCAGCCACTCCTCCCAGTTTTGTGTCCTCCAAAATTGCTGAGGGTACACTCTACCCTGTCACTAATGAGGATGTTGAACAGGATTAAACATAGTATTGACCCCTGGGCTACACTGCTCCTTATTGACCTCCAACTAGACTTCATGCTACTGATCAAAATCCTCTGGGGCCAATTGTTTAGTCAGTTTTTAATCCACCTCATTGTCTGCTCATCCAGTCCATACATTTTCAGCTTCTCTATGGGGGTATGTGGACGACAGCCTTGTTGAAGTCAAGGTAGGCAATGAACACATTGTCTACCAATTAATTTGAACTGTAAAAGTTCAACAAGTTGGATCTGTACAAATGAAGAACTTCTATGGGATCAAAATCAAGTTCCATCTATTCAGAATGGCCTTTTAAATTTCTTGGTGTTTAAAAAAGAGAAAAAAATGTAAAGGTTTTTAGTCAATGTATAACACTACATCTCTTCACTAATGTTGCCCTTTTTTGGCTACTGCAAATATATTTGTATTTTCAGTATATATTCATTCCTGAAATGAGAAAGCTAGCTTCCATATTTGATCAAATCTTTATTTCAATAGTAGAAAGAAGTGGCCTTTAAATTAAATAATATGTTACTTCTTAATAAAATCAGATCAGAGGAAATCAGATCAAATCCACTGCTAGGGAGAGACTTTTTACAAGAGCATGTAGCTGTAGGACAAGGGGTAATGGCTTTAAACTGGAGGAGGGGAGTTTAGACATTAGGAAGAAATTCTTCACTATGAGGGTAGTGAGACACTGAAACAGGTTGCCCAGGGAAGTTGTGGCTGCCCTTTCCCTGGAAGTGTTCAAGGCCAGATTGGATGGGGCTTTGAGCAACTAGGTCTAGTGGAAGGTGTCCCTGCCCATGCAGGGGAGTTGGAACTAGATAATCTTTCAGGTCTTTACCAAACCACACCACTCTATGATTCTCTGAAAGTAGTAAAGTCAAATATTAAAAAGGAAACCATTGAAAATTATTGTACTTTGTTTTAGAAGACAATCTTCAGGGTTATCAGGCAACTTTGTTCCACTTACTAGCTCTTCAGGTCTGAGTCTACAAGCACAGAAAGCACAACAGCAGGAAATCTTTTTTCGCGATGTACCTTTAATTTTGATTTAGTATAGACATCACTGCTCGGGTAGAGAAAACTGGCTGTGAAAGTGCGCCATGTAGATGCACACGTGCCTCTGAGTCGAGCTAATGAGGAACATCAACACAACCAACAAGCAGATGAGGCTGCCCAACTGTTTAAAATAGACTTAGACTGGGAACACAAAGGTGAGCTGTTTTTAGCTCAATGGGCCCATGACGCCTCAGGTCATCAGGGCAGAGATGCAACATACAGATGGGCTCGTGACCATGGGGTGGACATAACCATGGACACTATTTCACAGGTGATTCATGAGTGTGAAACTTGTGCTGCTATTAAGCAGGCTAAAAGGTTGAAACCTTTATGGTATGAAGGGAGGTGGTCAAAGTACAGGTATGGGGAGGCCTGGCAAGTTGATTACATCACACTGCCTCAGACCCACCAGGGTCGCTATGTGCTTCCAATGCTGGAAACATATCCTGTGCCTCATGCCACAGCCTGGAACACCATCCTGGGCCTTGAGAAGGAGGTCTTGTGGCGACACGGTACCCCAGAGAGAATCGAGTCGGACAATGGGACTCATTTCAAGAACCATCTTGTAACTGACTGGGCCAAAGAACATGGTATTGAGTGGATATACCATATCCCGTACCATGCTCCAGCCTCAGGAAAGATTGAAAGGTACAATGGTCTGTTGAAAGCTACCCTGAAGGCAATGGGGGGTGGAACTTTTGAGAATTGGGACAAACATCTAGCAAGGGCCACTTGGCTAGTTAATACCAGGGGATCCATCAGTAGAGCTGGTCCTGCTCAGTCAGACCTTTGGCAGACAGTGGATGGGGATAAAGTCCCAGTGGTATGTGAAAGAAATCTGTTGGGAAAAAGTGTTTGGGTTTATCCTGCTTCAGGCAAGGGCAAACCTGTCCGGGGTGTTGCTTTTGCTCAGGGACCTGGACATACATGATGTGTAATGTTGGAAAATTGTGAGGTTCAATAAATACCTCAAGGAAATCTAACACTGGGGGAAAACTCTTAATTTAATAACTTACTCTGTCTAAAATATTATGAGAATGGAATAGGGGTGGAATGTTTTGGTTTGAGCAAGCTCTGTGCTGATTTTTTTTTTCTTCCTTTCAGTGAACTTTTTAGCAGCGCCAGTGAACTGATAATAACCAAGGTCACTTCTGAGTGTCTGCAGCCTCCCCCCTGCCGGGGAGCAGATTAGACCGAAGGCAGGATCAGCAAATCAGAATATTCCCTTCTCATAATATTTTCTCTATTTGGCTTTCAGTATAGGCTAATATATCATGGAAGTCAAGCCTCTCGTTTTCCTTTTTTCTCACTTTTCTGCTTACTGTCGCTTCTATCACCCTCTCTTTGGCTCTCTCTGTTTTTTCCATTTTTCCTTACAGCCGACACCCAAGGACCCTGTCCATGTGCCCGGACACTCCCCCCTTCAGCTGGGAGACTGGGAGAGTGATCAGGGGAGGAGGGAGGGGGTCAGGTGTTGCACATCCCTTTGCAAATATATATTCCCTTGTCACCAATAATTAAAAATTAATCTGTTTCACTTTTCAACCCAGAGAGCCTCTCTTTATCATTTTTCTCCCTCTTTTCCTACCTTGGGGCAGGAGGGGTGAATTGAGAGACTGCCAACTCGGTGCCAAACCGACACAGTATGCACTAAGGAACACACATCCAAGGGTTCCTAAACTTCAAAGTTCACAAATCTAAGTCTAATTTGCACTTTAGAGGAGGCAAATGAAGGACTTCAGTCAATATGGTGGTGTTCATTGTGTTACTGTGTTCAGTATTTGATAGCCTTTTCTAGGAATTCAGTCACATATCTCATTTGCATGAAGCTTCTTTTAAATGTCAGAATTGAGATATGGCAATAAGTATTCACTTTGATTAACATGTTAAAGATTTTTCTTGACCTTAAATGAAGACACTGCTTCAAAATGTAATCAGATCTTTAAACTGGGTGGAGATTGAGGCGGGAAAATGCTATAAAGACATCAGAGCAAGATATGCACAGGCTCTGTGCCAAAATACTTTGCTATTTCCCAACATACTTATGTACATAACTGGTGTTCATAGTTCTCATTCAAATAAAATAGAATCAGTATTTAGTACCCTTTTTATTTATCTTTCGGAGAATTCAAAGTATATCTTGATGGGCCTGAATTTAATGAAACAGTCACGCTGCTCCAAAAACAAGTGTTTTGAAACTTAGCTTATATTTTTGTAATAGTTCAGGTCTAAAAATGTTAGTACATGTTTAAGTGACACGTGATTTTGTATCTCAGTTTGTGAGTTCAAATAATATTAATCATTTTTTTGGCTAGTGTGACAGTAGGAGTTTCACAAGTGCAAAATTTATTTTAACATGTTACTGGATGAAGGTGGCTGTAATGGACAGATTACTGTGAAGAAAACCTTTCCAGTATTTGTCATTTGCTTCATAAAACATATGCATTCTGCATGCAGTTAAAGGATGGACATGATGAGCCAAACTTGATACTAGATATCAGGTGCAGGATTTTATGGGGCTTTGAGCAATCTGTTCTAGTTGGAGATGTCCCTGCTTATTTTAGGGGGTTTGGACTAGGTGACCTTTAGAGTTCCCTTCCAACCCAATAGATTCTATGATTCAGGCTGTCCCTGTGTGCCGAAAAAGGAGCCGGGGGTGAAGAAGACCAGCCTGGTTGAACAGGGAACTATTGCAAAAACTCAGAAATAAAAAAAATAGTGTATCAACTTTGGAAAAAAGGGCAGATAAATCAGGAAGTATTTAGGGATATTGTAAGATCATGTAGGAAGAGAATCAGAGATGCAAAAGCTCAAGTAGAACTTAAACTAGCCATCTCTGTAAAGGATAATAAAAAATGCTTTTATAACTACATTAATAACAAAAGGAGGGTCAGAGAAAATCTTCATTCTTTATTGGATGAGGAGGGGAACTTTGTAACAGAGGACAAGGAAAAGGCTGAGGTGCTTAACACCTTCTTTGCCTCAGTCTTTAACAAAAAGACTAGCTACCCTCAGGACAAATTGACTCCTGAGTTGGTAGACAGGGATGGGGAGCAGAATCCCCCTCCTGTAATCCAGGAGGAAGTAGTTAGTGACCTGCTGTGCCACTTAGATCCCAACAAGTCCATGGGTCCAGATGGGATTCATCCTAGGGTGCTGAAGGAGCTGGCGGAAGAACTGGCTAAGCCACTCTCCATCATTTATCACCAGTCCTGGCTCACTGGGGAGGTCCCAGATGACTGGAGGTTGGCCAATGCGACGCCCATCCACAAGAAGGGCCAGGAGGATCCGGGGAACTATAGGCCTGTCACCCTGACCTTGGTGCCTGGCAAGGTTATGGAACAGATCATCCTAAGTGCCATCAAGCAGCATGTGGAAGACAACCAGGGGATCAGGTTCAGCCAACATGGGTTTAGAAAAGGAAGGTCCTGCCTGACCAATCTCATCTCCTTCTATGACTGGGTGACCCACCTAGTGGATGAGGTGAAGGCTGTGGATGTGGTCTGCCTTGACTTCAGCAAGGCCTTTGACAAAGTCTCCCACAGCATCCTCCTGGAGAAGATAGCAATCCATGGCTTGGACAGGTGCACCCTTCTCTGGGTCAAAAACTGGTTGGATGACCAGGCCCAGAGAGTGATGGTGAATGGAGCTGAATCCAGCTGGTGTCTGGTGACCAACGGTGTCCCCCAAGGATCAGTACTGGGCCCAGTCCTATTCAATATATTTATTGACGACCTGGATGTGGGGATTGAGTCCACCCTCAGTAAATTCACAGATGACACCAAGCTGGGGGGGAGTGTTGATCTGCCAGAGGGTAGGAAGAACCTGCAGGAGGACCTGGACAGGCTGGGTCGATGGGCCGAGGCCAACAGCATGAAATTCAACAAGACCAAGTGCAGGGTCCTGCACTTTGGCCACAATAACCCCAGGCAGCGCTACAGGGTGGAGGAAGAGTGGCTGGAGAGCAGCCCGGCAGAGAGAGACCTGGGAGTGCTGGTGGACAGCCGGTTGAACATGAGCCAGCAGTGTGCCCAGGTGGCCTGGAAGACCAATGGCATCCTGGCTTGTATGAGGAATAGTGTGGCCAGCAGGAGTAGGGATGTAATTCTTCCCCTGTACACAGCACTGGTGAGGCCTCACCTTGAGTACTGTGTCCAGTTCTGGGCCCCTCACTTCAAGAAGGACGTTGAGGTGCTGGAGCAGGTCCAGAGGAGAGCAACAAGGCTGGTGAAAGGACTAGAGGGAAAGTCTTACAGGGAGAGGTTGAGGATGCTGCTGTTGTTTAGCCTGGAGAAGAGGAGACTCAGGGGGTACCTTATCACTCTCTTCAACTACCTGAAGGGAGGTTGTAGTCAGGTGGGGGCTGGGCTCTTTTTCCAGGCAACCAGTGACAGGACAAGAGGGCACAGCCTGAAGTTGCTCCAAGGGAGGTTTAGGTTTGATATTAGGAAATACTTCCTCACGGAGAGGGTGATTAGACATTGGAATAGACTTCCCAGGGAAGTGGTGGAGGCACCATCCCTGGATGTGTTCAAGGTAAGGCTGGATGTGGCACTTAGTGCCATAGTCTAGACAGTGTGGTGGTGTTGGTTAGAGGCTGGACTTGATGATCTTAATGGTCTTTTCCAGCCTTGGTAGTTCTGATTCTGTGATTCTGTGATTCTATGAATCTACATTGCCTTGAAATGAGGTTTCAAAAAGGAATAAGACAGGTTAACGATATCCTAACTATCTTACTCTGATAAATAATACCAGATTAAAAAGAAAATAAAAACCTAAATTGGAATGTAAGCAGCTGAATCCAAGGTGTAATTTAGTGCTTTTTTTCAATTTTAAAATCCGAATATTCTCTTTTAGCAAGAATCATTTTAGTCCTGAGTTTACATTGCTGAGCTGAATTCTTCTGTTTCTAAAAGGAAGTTCATAGCTGCTTAGCTTCATCAATGAATTCTAGGCAGCAAGTCAGCAGAGGGAAAAATATCACATAATGCATGTTGTGCATGTGAGGCAAACATACCTCTTTCAGGTGTTTTCCTAGTAACTAGGCTAGACAGTTCCGTACACAACAGAAAGATACTGATAAATCCAGTCTGACCAGATAACTTGGCTCATGAATTGCACACAGACTAGGCTCTTAACAGATTCTGGATTCTTAAGCAGTGTCCAGATGCTCAAGGTTTACATTTTTTCCAGCTCACCTTGTGATGCTTATCTTCCTTTTAGAAGTGCATCAAAACATTTGTATACTTTGATGACTTTCTATATCCTGAATCTACACAACTCTAATTCTGTTCCTCCAAGATCCAGTAACACCGCAGCATATGCAAAATTACACTTCACCATCTATAAAATTTTTGAGAAAAAAAAGCATATTTGGCAAATATATGGCCTACTGGGAGTAATTTGGGTATAGTTGACTCATTATTGTAAATTTCCCATGTGAGCAACAGCTATGGCTATTAGCACAGGTTCAACAGCAGTAAAAAATCTATACAAATTAAGTTAGAAATCTAAGTAGTTTAACTGAGGAGGAACGATGACAGCTGATAGGTCAAAGTCTTATTCAATCCATTAAGTTTTTTTATAGTAGATTTACAGCATTGCACAAAAAACTCTTGGGGCATTATACTCTTCACTAATCAGAGGTATACCTGGCTTCCACTGTCTGTAGCTCTTCAAGTTTAACTATTTCTGCAGGATTTAATAAGCTTAGTAACATCAGTATTAAAATATGTATCCTTTTCTTCATTGCATTCCAATGAGTTGGGTAGTGTTCTTATTTTTATGGTATGCTGTAACAAATTAAAAAGTAATATAAGCTAGAACATGCGAAATTTCCCATGTATTCTAGGGAAACAGGGAAAGAGACAATAAAGTATTTTCCAGAATTATTGATTTAATTAATGATGAATCGTTTATTTGTTTCTTTGTTTGATAGACCTATGCTTTAATGATCAGTACTTATTGCAAAAGGCCTTGCTGTGAGACCATGAATGTATTGCTGTCTGAATATCTAATTTCCCTGAAATAAATAAAGGAAGATGTAAAATTACTAATTAATATTCGAGAATCAGACTGTGCATGCTGCTTGACACTTTTTACAGACAACAGGATTTAGAATACTCTGCAGCTTAAAGTCTGAGGTTCCAACAGAACTGTCAATAGTTTTTTAATTGAAGCAATGGGTAGCATGTAATGAAAGCTGTAACTTTGCAAAGCAGTCTCAAGTTACATTATAAAGAATAGACAGTCCTCTAAAGTTCATTTGCACTCGTGCTTGATCTAACATGGCTAACCTAACTAAAATCCCAACATGTAATTGATATGTTCAAGACCATGAACAATACATACATACTGCTTCTTCTAAATTCTTGAATCTTTAAATTTTTTCAGATGATTTTCTCCCAATTTAGAATTTTAAAGTGCTTTACCTCTTCTTAAATAATTTGATTAAGGAATATTTGCAACTCTGAGTAGAGACACATTCATTTTGTGCAGTGAGTCACACAGAATTAGGAACAGAGAGCAGGTCATCCTAGCCCTAGCCTATTTCTGTACATGGTGTCCAAGATACCATTTGTAATCACTGCCTCAAATAATGACTTTGTTTAAAGAAGAACTATCCACATTTATTGGAGACTTCTCTATCACACTGCATTATTCTTGGCTTATGTTTCTCAATAACTTAAAAAAAGTCTCATTTCATGAGAACTGTAACTCAATTCAGTTACTTAATGCAGTGCAAGGTCCTGTTATTGTATCTTTTGTGAGGAACTAGTCCAAGAGTGCACTGAATAGACATGTGGTATGGACTGGAAAGAGGCAACATTTTAGTTAAGTCTACTGGGATTCAGCCATGCGACTCCTATTAACATTAATGAGAATCAAGCAGCTAAATCTCAGTGTGTTGTGCTCAAAATGCTCCCTGACGTGTTTGAAGGAATACCGTTTTCATATCAAGTATTTGCAAATGTGCTGGTGCTGCTACATAAAACCTAGCATCCTAGAAAAGGATTCCCAAATCTTTCATACTCTATAGCAAAGATGATCTCTGGGAACTGCTGATTGAATAACTCCACATGATGCTGTACATAATTTTTACGGTGAAGCCTCAGTATAAAGTTTAATGGGCATGGGTTTCTTTAAGGTATTAAGTTTTTGATTAACAATCAAATTGTCAGCTAAAAATTAGTTCAATTCAGGCTCTGAAATATTTTCTCTTTGCTCTCTCTATATACTTGAAAGACAAAGCCACGGATCTCTATGGATTTTGGCCAAGTTGCCAGTTGTTCAGATGTTCCATCATAAAAGTTTAGCTGATTCTTTTGAAGATAGCTTGGAGTATTCAGAGTATTATTTTCATACTGCATAGCCAGTTCTTTACCCTTTATTTGATTGGCCTATATAATTATAATGAAATTTAATACTGAAAATTGAAAGTAATTCCGAACAAATAATTTGATGAATTTTACCTTTCTCTCTTTGAGAGTGATTCATTTTTCAAATTTATTCATTATTCAGAATGATTCAGTAATTCCTTTAGCAAATAATTCTTGGTGTGTCATTTTAATTGTGAACTATGAATATTACAGTCAGTTTGTGCTCTAACTTCTGTGTTGTAACACATGTATTTGACTAACTTAAGCAATTCAGTTTGAATTTCCAACTGTTTGATTATAATAGATGTTAGCAATGTATGCCAGGCAATCAAAATCCAGATATCACGTGACTAATGGTAACTAACCAACCCAGCATGAATGCAAACTACTAATGTGATAATCAGATATTCAGTTTAAAATTTACTCTCAGCAAATATTCAAGCAATCAAGCCAAAAGTATAGCCAGTGAACTCTAAACAATTGAATGCTTTCAGAAAGTGATCATAAGAAGTTAAAATGAATTTAAAGAAAAAATAGCCAAGGATACTTCCTGTAACTATTTTTGGGATTTGAGTTACTGACTACCTTGCTAATCTAATTTTTTCCTACAGAAATAAGGAGTTTAGTGAAGCATCAGAAATTAAGGAAGGAAATGGCTGAGCATCAGCAAGGGTATCACTGTTCCTGGGATTACTAGAAGGACATTCATTTTTATATAAATATCCAATTTTTACCCTTTAAAAAATTTCTTAAATAATGCTAAGGATAAATTGAGATGACTTATACAACCTCTGTATTCAGGTCCTTATTTTTTAACATGACTGCGTTCAATAGTATGTTGATATACAGAATTGTAGGGAATTAAAATATTTGTAATAGCCATTCTGGCTAGTATAGTAAAGCAGATCCCCAAGTTGTTTTCAGAGGTACTGTATATATTTTTTTTTTCAACTTTAATATCCACTGGATTTGTGTGTCAGATACAGAATACTTACTCATATTACACTAAAAAATATATTAATCTAGCAAGTTGATTAATACTGCAATATTAATGCAGCATGTCATTTTACTGGCATTGCATCAGTGATCTATGAGGTAGCAGACTCTCTTCTCTGGGTATAACTCCAACAGAGCAAATAGCTTGGAAGATGAGCTCAAATAAAGCTAGCTTTTCATGTGTTTATTTCCATGCCATTCTTTGACTTAACTATCCTTCTTTTTTCTTATGTACTATTTCATCAATTGTATTAGTCATAAAAACTGTATGAATTTTAAGTTCTATTTCAGAACAAAGAAAGTTCCCAAGAAAAGAGTTATCCACCGCAAATAATAAAGTAAATAAAAATCAAACCAAAAAAACCCCACAGAATTTAAACAAGCATCTGAATTTATCACGCATTTGCAGGAAAGATTTAATTTTCCCAACTTAAATCTACAAAACTGAAAAATTTTGTGCCAAAAAAGGTGTATATTTTGTAGATGGTGACAGATCTCTTCTTTCACTTATTTGTTTACATTTGTTAGGTTTTATGACATCAGAGAAGACAGAGGCCAGAGCCTAGCCTTCATCCAGTTAGTGTAGTGACAAATTGAATCAATAAAAGCACAAATAAATACCTGATTATTCTGTTTTTAATGGTCTGCTTATTGTTAGGTGTTTGTAAATCAAGGATATGTGATGCTATGTCAATTCAAGGTATAAACTGTTGTATAAAGCCTGTAACAAACTTTGTCGGATATTTCCAGTTACAGGAAACTGCTTCCAACAGCTTTTACATTTGCACCTATTTAATAATTTGTATACATTTATTTTACTGAAGTCTGACCAAGATATGAGGATGAGCTTGATGAGAGAAAAGGGTTTCTTTGCCCATGTTAAATCCTTGAAACAATTTTGCTAAAAGACACTGCCACCATCATACTATGAATTTGGGATTTGAAACTTGGCATTCAGGAACTGAATAAAAATTAAGTGCCTTTACCAAGGGTGCATCCTTTGCTTTTTACCTTTTTTGTCAAGTTATGCTACTTAGTAGAGTTTCATGACTCTGCTGCTTTGAAGCTGTAAAATTAAGAAACAGATCTTCTCTGTACCACTCCAAGCAAGGACTAAACAGTTTTTTGACATTTGGAGTTAAGTAAAAGTTCAAAAGTTACACTGAGAACCTGGAAGCAGTTACTGCTGCTGTTCACTACACATGTTGTTGCAGGTAGTGTAAGAGGAATATGTACTGGTCAGGCCGGGGTGCACAAGAAGCAATTTCACATTACAGACTGAGTGAAGTAGAGACCTTCTGAGTGAAGCAGAGATCTTCTGAGGTAAATAGTTTGTGGTTATGTAAGTAAAGACTGTTTTGCGACACATATGCACCAGAGAAGGAGGAACACAAAGGAAGATAAATTTAGTCTAAGCAGGGCAGGTCAAAAAGGAGCTGAGGAGTGACTTGCTTAAGCTTCAAAACTTAACAACATTTACCAAAATTGAATGCTGACCTGCGTGGCAAATAGATCTCAGTGTGTCATAAAAAGCTCATCCAAAAACTGTAAGGCTGTTCCAGAAAAGTTATCCTTATCAAAGGGGAAAAAAGGCATTTCAACTGCTAATGAAAGACATACCTGAGGATTTTTGCCCAATGTCACGTCAGTACAAGAAACTGCTAAATTTCATATGTCTTGTCATTTACATGATTAAAATAAATAGAATAGTACTTTTGAGGGAAGATGTGACAGAAATCTGTAAAATCATGAACTGCTTGCTGAGAGCAAATAGAGAACAATTATTTGCTATTTTCCAGACTGCTAGAACTAGGGCACTAAGTAATATGACCGTAGAACAGAACAAACACCTTTTCATACAGTACATAATTGAATTGCAGACTCGGGGGAATTACAGAATGCAAGTCCACTTGAGTAATAAAAAGTCTTTGCAGTAGTCTTCACATACATGTTAAAGGAGTCCTAGTTTTAGGACTTTTGTAATATAGAAATGCATAGGAATAACAGTTTAAAAAAATCTTCAGTGTATGAAATACACAACAGGAGACAATGATCCAGGCAAAGCTATTTTTTCTTATGTATAGAGACATGACCTTAATAACTTAATGCTTCTCATTACTTTTGGACTCTTCAGTTGGTGGTAGAAATAAATGGTATAATTGTATTTTCCTTTGTTATATATTCCCTTTATAAGTGGATAATTTTCACTGCCCAGAAACACTTGTAACAATAATATGTTTTCAAACGATAAACATTGATTGAGCAACAGTATGAATGTTTGTACTTGGAATATTTGAGAAGCTTCTCAAAAATGCATTCATATATTGAAAAAATAAGTTATTCTGATTATTCCCCTAAGGGCAGTTTATGCAGAAGAATAATCTTTTTTTATTGAATGACATGTTTTTCTAAGCTAATTATTTAATTTTGAGTTGGTCTGCAAGACACTGAAGTTCTGACATGAATCAGTCATGGTGAGCAATACGTGTATGCACAAATTACAGTTCAGTACGAGTGGAGTTAGACTGGCTAAAAAAGTGGCTTACTGTACAATAGGAGCAAGTAATGAATACCAAAGTCTCCTGTTACAATTAATAAATATAACCAGCCATCTCAAAACACCTGTGTGGCTGTTATCTATCGTTTAGTGCAAAGCACAAAGGCACCAGTTGCCCAGAGCAAGTTATAATCTGAACTGAGCCTGCAGGCTTTGACAAGATGTTTGATCTCCTTGTTTCTCAGCCAGTCCAGCTGTGAAATTGACAAAAGCAATTGTGGAAGAAACAGACCCCTCTGGAAAACAGATCTGCGACTGGCTTGGACAAGAAATATGGACAAATAAATGGTAAACACGTCAGGGTCCTCACATCCTGTTGTGGTTTATGCTTAAATAACAGAGGCTAAAATCTGAACAATTGATTCATCACATATTCCTAGGTAAAGGAGTTTAAAAAATGGAAGATAACACTGCATGTAATGACCTTCCACTCAGGAGATGTAGTATAATTTCAGTATTTGTTAACATAGGATACAAAATAGTTTTGTGTAAATCAGCTGGATTTCTGGTACTCACAATTATCTTACTGTGAGGGATACTGATAGTGTTACAACTGTTCCCTATTAAAAGAAAAGCAATAGCTTTTCTAGACAATCTCTTCCAGTGTCTCACCACCCTCACAGGAAGGAATTTCTTCCTGATGTCTAGCCTAAATCTACCCTCTTTCAGTTTGAAACCATTCCCATTCATTTATCGCTACATACCCTTGTAAAAAGTCCCTCCCCATCTTTCCTGTAGGCCCCTTCAGATACTGGAAGGCTACAAGGTCTCCCTGGAGCCTTCTCTTCTCCAGGTTGAACAACCCCAACTGTCTCTGCCTGTCTTCATAGGAGAGGTGCTCCAGTCCTCTGATCATCTTCGTGGCCCTCTTCTAGACTTGCTCCAAGAGCTCCATATACTTATGCTGGGGCCTTCAGAACTGGACACAGTACTCCAGGTGGTGTCTCATGAGAGTGAAGTAGAGAAGGAGAATCACCTCCCTTGACTTGGTACCAACGCTTCTTTTGAGGCAGCCCTAGGATACATTTGAATTTCTGGGCTGCAAGTGCACATTGCTGGCTCGTGTTCAGATTCTCATCAATCAATGAATATGCCCAAGTCCTTCTCCTCAGGGCTGTTTTCCATCCATTCTCTACCCAGCCTGTATTTATGCTTGGGATTGCCCCAACCCAGGTGCATATTCCTTCCTCATAAATTTCTGTTCTTTGGTCAGTATGTCAATAAACACAGGTTTCTGTTCCTTTCAAATGCCTTGCGCATAGCTTATTGTTGTAAGGGTGGTATACAAGACGGAGGAATAAAATTTGACAACAGAGGATTCCAGTGTAAATAATATTGTTCAGGGTTGTTTGGTTTTGGTTTTGGGTGTTTTTTGTTTGTTTGTTTGTTTTAAAAAGATAGCTTAAACCCAAAAATCCTTGGCTCTGCTGCTACAGTAACTGGAAGAAATTCTGGTACATATCTGAATTTAAGTCTGAATTTTTAGCTCAAACTCTCCTATCCTGAAGTGCCTACCTAAATAAGATTCATAGCAAGTAATTTATTGTTCAGATAACAGACATTTTCCTCTCTTTGTTGATTTAGTATATGAAAATGACTTCAGTCATTGCGTCCTGATATGCATGCTAGTCCGGTTATTCTCTAGATATGTAATATATTTTTCTGGAAGGAACTGTAAGGCTGGGCAGCACTACTGTGTGGTGTGAGTCTTGGGGAGGCAAACTCTCTCAGATCAAATGCTTGCTGAAGTAACTACAAATCTATCATTACTGCCAGAACATAGTGTTCAATTCATACTATTGTGTGAAGGGCAATTATGAATTTAAATGGTACAAGCTCTTGCACTGCTCTTACTCTGTATCAAATTATTTTCTCACAGCAGCTTGTCTCGGACAGGATGGGGTGGCAGACAAGACGTATATGCACAGATCAAGATTTATTGCATATAATGTTGGGGTCTTAGCTCTTTAAAATAGAAGGCAAAAGTACCGTAAAAGCACAGGGAAACTGGGAGATCGGAACAGAAATTGAAGTTTGAATGCAAAGGGTGTCTTAACAGTGAATTTTAATACTTATGGTTAGATCAAGCAATAAAGGTTAACCATGTAAATGCTAGCAACTTATTATCAAATTCTATACTAGGCCTAAACCATTAATTATCAATCTTAAAGGATTCTACAATCTTAAACTTAATGATGAAGATTACTTAATGTTAAGTTTACTAATAAAGACAGTGAAAGAGTTAATATCTCTCACCCTTGCCAGGCCACAGCTGGGTGTCCCTGGGTGGATCATCATTCTCGATAATTAGTCTCTCTGGCAGGTGTCTCCACTGGAGGAGAGAAGGTCCAGCAACATTCTGGGAAAGTGTACAGGAAGTCCCCCCGATCAAAGATGTGACCAGGCTTTTATAGAATGAAGTGGATTGACTGCTGTCATTTAACCATTAGCTGTGCCTCCAAAATTCTCATTGGAGAAAGAAAGGAAAACAGTAGAAAAGCCATGAAGGCCCTGTTCTCACCAATCAAACTCTTCTGTTTATCTGTTCGTTCTAAATTTATCTCTGTTCTGGGCCTAGTTGTGTCTGGGCTGAGCTCCATGTTCTTCAACACCAGAGAGCAGCTGGTGTTATGTATGTCAACTTGGCCTCTGTTTGTATCTTTCAAGGTTGTTACCAGCTCAGAGTTTGCTAGGCCTTTCCCTTTCTCATGGGGATCTTTCACTTCCAGGCCTGGGCCTGCAAAACTGAGAGACAAAAAGCAGTTGAATCACAGAGTAAAACTGAGGGAGGCATATTGAGAGATGGAACATCCTGCTACACAGCTCTCATAATTTCAATAAATGTTTTCATAATTTTTCAGGTGTTTCTGTTTTTAGAACCCAGAAAAAGTTAAAGGCATTGCAAAAATCTGTATTGCCTTCGAGTTTATTGCCTTCAGGAATTGACTAACTTTACAGCTTGTTTTTTTTCATTATTTCAGAACATACATTTCTAATACATTTGCATAATTTAATGGCTTTCCATTGAGAGAAGAAAGCCTTCCATGGGATTTTTCAGGAATGCTAGAGAAGATGTCTTTACATGTCAGAAAGAATTGTGCTTAAGTGTTAGCACTCTTGCAGATAGATGCACTTTTCCTGTACTTTCCAGTGAACGAGGATACTGTTCATTGCCTTGAAAGCTTTCTTCTGGCTTTAAGCTTCACTTGCACCAGCATGCAGTGGGCATAGTCAATGTGCTGACAATTCAAAGCTTGTGTTAACTGCTTGAATTTTATTGAGAAAACTTTGTTTCTTGTAATTTTCTTTTCTTGAAGTTTTCCTTGAAGAAAAAGACTAAATGTAACAAAACCAAACCTGCTCGTAAAGCTCTCTTTCCAGTCTCAGACAACCCTAGGCAAATCTGGCAAGTGTAGAATGCTAGCTGTAGTGCCTACCAATTATTTTTTAAATTATGAGGAAAAAAAGTACAGATTTTTTTTATTTTTTATTTCCTTGCCTGATCTATTCATTCAAGACTCATCAGTGCATATATGCAGCTCTTGTTAGTATTATAATGGAGGCTAGAAATATGCACCACCAGAAGAAGAAACAACTTTCTGCAGAACTGTCTGGCTTGAAAATCCTTTGTTTAACACTTGTTGCAAGTACATACACATTTCCATGTGTGCTCTGAGAACTACCTCTCTGCCTTTAAGTCCTTTACTTGTCTAAAAAGTAGGGAAAAAAGAGGGAGATTTTCACAAAGGTAAATGCTTAGAGAAAGAATGTGAATCAATATAAGAGCTGGAGCAAGTTTGTTGTAACAGCATGTTTTCCCAACATCTGGGAGAACGGCTGTGTGTGTGAATGAACTTTGAATAACAGGCTTCAAACAAGTAATGACTGATTGACTGCATGGCAATCAAAAAACATTTTGGAAGCAGTGTACATTTGCCCAGTGTACTTTTACCCTGATCTCTGGGTAACTGTTCTATGTCTGCAGTGACAAATAGTATGTAGCTAATTTACAAGTACAAAATTAATGGAAAACTAGGTAATATCATATTGCACCTGCCAGTTATGCAGCAAAAATATGTATACTTTCAGGATGCCTCTGTTTTTTAAATGTATTTATCCCACTGTAGATGGCACAGGTAAATTAAAACAGTAAGAGTAAAAATGTTAATTGTCATAATTTTCAGTGTGATCAATAGCACAGAACTGGCCATGTTCATGATTATTTAAAACATTTTAAGTATATGTATGTGCATACACACTTACCTATGACACTGTGTTGAAAAGCAGGGAATTGTAAGTAATTTGTGTTAAAAATTGGAATAGTATTTAACTGCAAACATTTGAGGCAATAAGAAAAAAAGACCAGTTGAAAATAAATTTAAATTCCAAATATTTGGATTAGGTTTGACTTAATTTGCCTAAATATCTGAAGGACATTCACACATGAAAGAACATACTTGCTTGTGTGCAAGCATATTCAATGAATCAATATGCAAAGAAAAAATTGTTCTTGGAGCTAAAATTAAAACTACCCAGTGAGAAGAATAAACTTTTTAATCTGGGTAACATTCAGTTAGGTTAAATAATGCATAATAAATGCTGAATGACTCTTTACATTGAAAAGTTAGGAGCTGTGTCAGTTTTAGACTGACATCTGTCTCAATAAAATATTAGTCAATAATGGTAAATATTGAATAAATTTTAAAAAAGAAGTCCAAGAACTTGTTAACTTTTGCAAAATATCTGGGCACAAAAAGCTGGATTTGCAGTGCACATGTTCCATCAGCTGTAGGATGGATGACGAATGGATATTGGAACAGGGAGGTAATTTTTTTTACTAATTTATGAAAATTCTTTTTGGTTTAGCAACCAATTCATTAAAGTAAAATCTAAAAATTTTATTCTGAATAATGTTGAATGAAGGTATTTTATATTGCATGTACAGTTTCATAGAGCAATAATTATTTACAGTGCTTCAAAAAAATTATTTGCTTTTTAAGTCTTTTGTGATGCATGACTCTGATCAGTTCTAAATTATTTTCTATTTTTTGTCTCCTCTGGGTTTTCCTTGCATTTCCTTTATATTTCTAAATTATGATTGAAGGTTTGCAACGTACTTTTGCCAAAGCCTCATGTATAAAATAAACTCAGATACTAACTTTCTTGTCTAGAAATGCACAGAATCCATGACCTTTTTCTTTTTCTTTACTAGCATAATGCAGCTGTTATTGGATTTGTGATCCACTGTAATTTTGCCCTTAGATACTTTACTATTGAACAGTTACTTCTCATTTTGTAGTCCAAAATTATTATTTTTTTTTTCTGAGAGAATGTGTCTAGGATGTATTTTTTATTTAATATAATTTTCTTCTTTCTGCCCATGTCACAAGAAATACTTGAATTGAAAGTGGATCTCCAAACTGCTTAGCATCATCTGTAGATGTTATAAGTACAGACTTTAACTTTGCTACTATCCAAGGTATTAAAAACATGTTGAATACTACAAAACCAAGGCTAAAGTTTGTGATAGCCTCACTGATTTATCAATCCAATTTGAGACACATGTACTTTTTCAACTCTTGTGTAGTCATGCAACCTTTTAAAAGTTGTTTGATGTAGATAATGTTTTTATTATTTCTTATGGCAATTCTATGTCAGATCATATTACAATATGATATTAACAAAGCTGTTAATGATATCTGTTATTTCTCTGGTCCTGTAAGCCAATAACCTCATAAAAAGAGAAATTAGATCAACCCAACTGCAAAGTTCATGTTGACTGATTCTTATAATCTCATTGCCCACCCAATGCTTACAGAGTTTTTAGAATTTGCTAGAATGTATTTGTGTCCATTACGGTAGTCTGGTAATTTCCTGCAAGTCAGAGTTTTTCTCTTCCTCCAGGCCTCTAGAATTCCCACATTCATCATACATTTTGGAAAATAATTGCTGTTATTCAAAGCTAAGATATATGGCAATAAAAAATTAACCCTGCCTTCTTCTTTCACTCACTTCAAGCTGGGAATATTCACCAGTAGTTTTCTGCACCCTCCAAACTTATACCTTCCATGTCAAGTGTAAATATATTGAAAGCTGAAGAATTGTTCAAGAAGCTTGACAGAGCTGCAGTTGTACAATAAGCAGATTTGGAGGTTGTTTTACCATTCTGTGGGTGATACAGCAACACAGAGGGTTCCATTATGTCTCATTTCAGAAGTAATTTTTGTATGTAATTGGAAATAAACTTTGTTTCCTGTTCAAATTTTAAGTAGGGAGTTGAGATACAGCAGTTGTCTGTAGGTCTGGTAAAAATAAATTTGCTAATTGAGTAGGAGTGATTGTAGGAAAGGGAAATACATTGCATAATTTAACAAAAAGAAATTATTTTCTGGGAGTATCATCGTCAGTGTCTGAATGTATCTGTGGTGCAGCACAGGTTACCTGAACCCCAAATTTACTCTGCCAAAGAGAAGCCTTTGACTTAATTTTACAAATTGACTTGGGCTTTTTCTCTATCATGATGTGAATTGCTTAAATGTTTAGAATGAGCTATGGGTGCATGTTTAGAACTGGCTGAGTCATTACCCCTTAGATATCTGGGAGAAATGTTTGGTCTGAAAATCTTTGAGTTCAGAATACCTAGAGGTCTCTGTTTCTTTGTTCCTGGAGATCTCAGCATGACGAAAAATTCCAGAAGAAAAAGTGATACCATGCATTATTCAAACTTTGCATTGAAAAATATTTTTATTAGTGGATTGCCTTATTTTTAATGGAGAAATCCACAGTCATGTGGGTATAATATAGGTTTGCATATGCAAGCATACAGGTTTGCAGTTAAGATGCTAACAATAATGGTATAATAATGATAATAATGTTTAATTTATATGTAGCTGGTGTCGCTACTTCTAAGCATTCAATACCATTATTGCCAGAAAAAAATGACTTGACAAAGTCTGTCGACTGTGGGTTAAAAATCCCCAGGAAGAATGACAAGATAATAAAGATTTCAGTTGGGACTACAGTGCAGATCTCATTGAATCCAGTATTTTCTCTACAGAAACAAAACTTTCACCTAAGATTAGGAAATGTTCCTCCTAACTCCTGTACTTGGTGTTATGATAGAATGGAGAAAGCAGTCATGCTTTAACATGACTGGGAATACAGATGTTGATGCAGCCACCAAAAATGTCTCAGATTTGTGTCCTAAAAATCTGTCAGTTTTATTGCTTGCTGGCTGCAGTAACTTAGAGCATATAAAAGAGACTTACTTTTCTGTTTGCCTTCCTTAGGAAACATAGCTACAACCGATAAATATTTTTTCATTAATCTCCATTCTTCATCACTTTACATCATTATTTGTAGAAATTATTAGCATAGGAAATGTTTTTGCATACTTTCTGGCAGACTCTACTGTATATAAATACTCCAAGCATAAACATTATATTATTGCTGATGGTCTGCTATAATTAAAGTACAAAGAGGCAAAAATATGAGAATAAGATACCACATTATTAAGTGAATTGAAAGGATGATCTTTGTCTGAGGGTATGTGCATGTGCGCCTAACAGTACCTATTTCTTAATATCAGTGCCCCCTTTCACTTAGGGTGCTTTTCATATTCCTTTCCAGTAAATAAGAGTCTGGAACTCTTTTTTAATTTGAGAGATTTATCATTTTGAAGCCCCATTTGTAGCTTTGTGATGTAGCTCTCAGTTCACTCTCTTAGTTTCAAAACACACAAAAATGACATTTTAAAATTTTGAATTAGAAGAATCACTTTGCTGATGGCTACTTCTTCCTTGGCTTCATGATATGCAGAACTTCATATACCTCCCTAGTATTGTCTTAGAAGAAAAATATTTCACGGGAACAAGCCATAAAAAGGCTATTATAACCACATGCTATTATAACCACTTTTTCTTAAAGGAAAATCAAATGTTGTTATGTTATTTTATAACATGACTATAGTTCAATGTGATAAAGCATAGGCATTCCCCTAGCTGGTTAATATAGCAACTCAGGAAAGAGATATATCTCTTGGAATAACATAGTTGTAGCAGACTGCCCCATTTGGGACAACAGTGCATCTCTCAAATGGTGCCAGTAGGCACATTTTCAACTGAAAGAAGACTATAGATATATACCTCTGTCAGAGTCCATTACCCTCTGATCAACTTCTTTTAGATATTGCATGTGTGGATTATGCAGTATTTCATATCATCTTTACTTGTTTGAAGATAGATGATGTCCCATGGGATTTCTGATTTAGCAGAGTGATACAAAAGATACTGAAAACACTATACAACTATAAGTTACATTTAGCAAAATAAAGCAATTTTAGCACATGGTTCAATAATAATACCAATGTGATTCCCATTACAGATCTCTCTAACATGCTTACCACCATGATGCTGGGGATCCCCAGTTGTCAGGAAGGAATATGTGAGTTGAAGTCAGCTCAAGCCCATTGCTCTCTTCAAAATTATTTTGCTAGCTTTATTAGTTTTTATGCTCTGATTTGGGCTAAGCCACGTATTCAACACCCCCACTTCCACAAGCTATTCTGTCTAACTCAGGGAGAAACATTTACACCACCAATGATCCACTGAATTGTGATACAGTCATTTAATCCACTCAACTGACATAGCTGTTTATCTAAAACAAAGGCTACCCTCCTGTCCCCTCTGTGTAGAGATAAAGTCAGTTTTCCTTGCAACAGCTGTGATCAGTCACACACACTACATTATTCTCTGAACTCCATAGGCACATCACCCTTGCCCATCTCCACTGCACCTTCTTCCATTTCAGGGGTTTATTGGCCAGTCACAGTCTCCACAGAATTTTATAGGCACATCTGCAATGACACATTTTATAAAATTGGTACCACATAGTGATGAACCAGAAGCATTTTAAATTAAAAAGTAGATAAATTTAATTAACTTCATTCTTTGTAATGTTTTTCAAAAAAAGGCAAAATAAAATTAGTGCAAGTTAAAACTAATAAACATCAAATTCAATCTGTTCCCTCATACTTCTACTTGACAACAGAATCCTTTGTAATGTGTAGCTTTATGATGTTGTTTTCAATAGGCTCTTGACATGAGGAAAGTCCGGTTCTATACAAATGAATTAAATTATACTACTTTCAAGATCTGAAGTTACTTCTTTGCATAGTGCACCCTGAGCTACTCACAGCCATGGGATCATATATCATACAGTGAATTCTCTTGCATGATTTAGAAATAAAATGATTTTCTGTTCCATTCTTCTCTGTCATTTAGACCAGCCAAGGAAATTAATGGCAAAACAGGTTTTTATTGCCATGTCAAACTTGTTAAAAGATACTGGGTAGACATACATAAGTTTTACGGAATTTTTAACAAAACATGGTGAAATTCACCAGTACATAGCAATGCAATTAGCAAGCTTTCAAAATTCTTGTTTCCCTGACAGCCTGTGGGTTTTATGACTTAGCCTAGAATAGGACAGAGTCTAGATACCTTGAAATCCCTGCTTTCTTTGGGAGCTCCATGATCGTTGGTCTGTGATAGGTAAGTCGCTGAAACAGGAAGAACAGGGAGTGAGAAATGGTTTTCATGCTGTGTTCCAGAAAGTTTGAATTATGTGTATTGTTTATTGTTCCCACTCCCCGCACCCCTGGTATGAGTGGTGGGTAATTATTCAGGAAGCATAAATTATCTTTTTTTGTTCTTGTTCCATTTAGAGATTTCAAAATAGAGTTTTTTATGGTTTTGGTGGTTTTTTTTTGTTTGTTTCTTTTTATTATTATTATTATATTTAAAATAAGTATGAAAAAACCAAAGCTAGATTTTTCTAAATGTCTTGGAGTGACTTCAAGATATTTACTTGGTCATCTTAAAGAAGAGAATGCTAGGAGGGTTGTCTGGGGAGAGGTCTCCACTATGATGTGATGCCTTGTGGCGTGTCATGTCCTAGATTTCTTAATTTCACAGATTTTTAGGAATTCAAAGTTCATTCCTTGGACTTCTTGAGCGGGGTTTTTCTGAAGAGAGTATGACATTTGTGTTACTGTATTACTTACTGCATCACTGATAGTTACATATGGAAAGCCTTTTATGATTTTTATGGTTATTTATGTTGTTTCTAAATGTCTAATTTCTGTACAATGCTGTAGCCTGAAATAGGTGTTATGAAGCAAACTGTACAAAATGTATGTATAGCAATAGTTAATTATTTCATGTCTTTACGGAATCCTAGCAATAACATGCAAATAAGTGAGGTAGAGTTTGCATCTTTGTACAGTTCTTAATTCCTGGAGACTCATGAACATTGCAAAGAATTTTGTGAGGACTTTTAGTGAGAAAACAAGACATGGGTTTGATGGATGGACCACTAAATAGATAGGGAATTGGCTGAATGGTCACACTCGGACCTGTGGTCAACAGTTCAACGTCCGAGTGGACATCAATGACAAGAGGTGTTCCTCAGGGATCAGTGTTGGGACCAGTGCTGTTTAACATCTTTGTCATCGATGTGGATGGTGGGATTGCGTGCACCCTGACCAAGTTTGCTGACAAGACCAAGCTATGTGGTGCAGTTAACACACTGGAGGGAAGTGAGGCCATACAAAAGGACCTTAACAGGCTTGAAAGGTGGGCCCACGCTAACCTCATGAAGTTCAACGAGACCAAGTGCAAGGTCCTGCACTGGGGTTGGGGCAATCCCAAGCACAAATACAGACTGGGCAGAGAATGGATTCAGAACAGCCCTGAAGAGAAGGGCTCAACATCTAGGCTGCATCAAAAGAAGCGTGGCACCAGGTCAAGGGAAGTGATTCTCCGTCTCTACTCTGCTCTCATGAGAACCCACCTGGACTACTGCATCCAGTTCTGAAGGCCTCAGCATAAGAAGTATATGGAGCTGTTGCAGTGAGTCCAGAGAAGGGCCACGAAGATGATCAGAGGACTGGAGCACCTCTCCTATGAAGACAGGCTGAGAGAGTTAGGGTTGTTCAACCTGGAGAAGAGAAGGCTCATGGGAGACATTGTAGCCACCTTCCAGTATCTGAAGGGGCCTACAGGAAAGATGGGGAGGGACTTTTTACAAGGGTATGTAGTGATAAATAAGGGGAAACAGTTTAAAACTGGAAGAGGGTAGATTTAGTTTAGACATTAGGTAAAAATTCTTCACTGTGAGGGTGGTGATACATTGGAACAGGTTGCCCAAGGAAGTTGTGGATGAGCCCTCCCTCGAAGTGTTCAAGGCCAGGTTGGAGGGGCCTCTGAGCAACCTGGTCTAGTGGGAGATGTCCCAGCCCATGCAGGGGGGTTGGATCTAGATCATCTTTAAAGTGTCTTGCAGCCTGAACCATTCTATGATTCTATGAGTCTGTGATATGACTATAAAAATGTATAGTTGGTGGTAACTGAAAAATATGAACTTTCAGACAGGCTTATCTGTTAAAGTATTTTTCCTGAGGCTAAGCCAACAGCTAAAACTTTGCCATAGAGCTGGCAGTTGGGACCGGAGAACAAATCTGTCAAGCCTGTGCAGCTTTCAAAAAATGAATGAACCACTTATGACTGAATGCTTTTTATAATTTATATGAGGTTTTTTCTTTGACTTTATTCAGTATACAAAGTGATAAGTTTAGAGTAGTAATACAGTGCAGTCTTAATGTATAGCTTAATACACAGGTACAGACCCATTATTTAATAGCTATCTCTTTACTTATTAAAGCTTACTATTTTTTATTTTACTAGTACTATACTAGATACTGAAATGATATTTATACAGAATTAAGTTTCAGCCATAACCAGCACCATTAAGATAGAAAAAATAATGTGGATCAATTGTGAGGCTAGAAACTTCTGTTCTGGTTCCAATCTAAACATCTGTTCAATGGAAGGCTCAAAAATATTCCAGGTTAATTCATTTGTAGCATGGTTTACTGAAATGCCTCCTTGGACTTTACCTAACAAGACTGTTATAGGAAGTGAATATCATGTTTCATTCATCAGTCCCACATAAAAAGTGGCAGATTTTTGGTACAGGGAGATTGTGCTGCTGCTAATTCATAACTCTGCAAAGAGTAATGATATCAACAAAACCCACATGTGGATTCTTGACTTCAATAAGGTCTTGATATGCAAACCATTCCAAGCTTTTATTGATCATAACAAAATCCTTCTCTGACTCCTGGTTCTGCAGAACCCCAGTCATATCAGAATCACAGTTTATGATGAAGTTATATATACAATTTTACCATTTACATTTATCTGCTTTATTTCATCCTGCCACTTCTTCCAATATTTTAACATCTCCTAAGATACAAAGTTGGCTTGTGTGAGCATTAACACTGATTTTTTTTAATAGCTGTATTTTCTGCAGGTTTTTGTTAATAATTCAAAGTTGAATAGGCATTTTGTAATATTGGAAAGTAAACTACTATAACCCATGAGAACCTGGACATTGTTTAAAGCCTTGCAGGGTGACAGTAATGCCATTTCCTTCCATTGGTGGAATTGCTAGCATTTTATTAATTCAGGTACCAATCAGGGTCAACCTTTTATAGGTCTAAGATTTCCAGATATTGCAAGACTTGAAATCTAACTTTATTGTACTTGAGCCATTTCCTTATTAGCCTATGCTTGTGCTTTCTTCCACTTCATCTGCATTCCTGACATAAGTGTTCCTATACTGGGAATAGTCACGAAAGTCAGAACAGTTTGGCAGGCTGCGCTCTCCATAGAGGAGTGTAGTAATTTCACAGATCCAGACAGGTTTTTCCTCCCTTCTACAGGGCTAAGAGTCCATACTCAGAGGCCTTAGAATTTTAAAGTAGAATGTGATGGTTATAGCACTATGTTACCATTTAAGTCCAAATGCAGACAAATTTTACACCTTTTTTATGGCTCATAATCAGTTTCCAAAAGGAATGCTAAGGAAATGTAAAGAAAATAAGTAAAGGAAAAAAGTAAGTGAAGAAATCCCAAATACCAAATATTCAGTGGAATGACACTGACAGTAAGCTTCTTCTGTGGCTGCACTTTGGTGTGAGCTTCAGGAAACTGGAAAATAATGTCTTGCAGGACTTTCATAGCAGTCCCCTCCCATCTGTTTAAAAAAATGCTAAGCATGCGATGGGCATTATAAATGTTGTCTTCATTTTTATGGTTGTTTTCCTTGTACAGCACTTGTGCTAAGCACAATACAAATTATGAAGCAAAAAAATTTCCTTCTGGATTAGCCTCAGGAATGTATTGGGCAGAAGAAAGGCAAGAAGTTAAACTTACAGGTTTAAAATTAATTCTACAAAAGGAAAACACTGGCATGATTTTTCCTTTCAGAGGGAAGAAAATTTTCGTTAGACTGACTATTAAGAACAAAAGATAGAACAATTTTAATAAAATTTTCTAGGTTTTTTTCAAAATCTATGCTGTTAGTAGGGTATTGGGAAAATTCCAAACATCACTTGCTTTAGCATATTACATTTTGAAAGACTGTTAAACTACTTTGTATTTGAAGTAGAAGAGTACACTTCATGAGCAATATAAACTAGAGGGAAAGAAAAACCTGAACAAAAAGAGAAAAGTTTAGCAGTTCCCTAAACAGCACACAGAAACAATCTGTTTCAATTTAATTTTTTTAATATAAACAATTTATTATTTTTTTTTTCACTCTCTGGGTGACTGCTATTTGGCTGTTCTTATGAGAAATACTGAAAAAAGATGATAATACTTGCATTTAAGTGATATTAGAAATCTATGAATTCTACAAATTGCAATGAAATTGAAATAAAACTGATAGCTGATTTCTCTAAGGAGTCCTAGTTATTTCAATATTTTGTATATTATTAAGAAAATCACTTTCAAAAAAATGTCTTCAGAAATCTATAATAGAAGATTTAATACTTAAGTTGTTCAATTGGTTCTAATGTAAAAACTGTTATCTATTCATTAATTATTTCAGTATTACTTAAATAATAATGTCATTCTGCAGCCACATAGTGACTCTGAATAATTCAGAGAACACTACAAAGTTCTGTTTGAATTCATGTCAGCTTGCATAGCGTTAGCAGAAACTTAGTATATGAGCTTCAAAGTGTATGCCTTTTTCATATTTCATTGAGATTAGTCTTGAGCAAAAGTCTTTTTGCAATATTTTTTGCACACTGCTCCAGATAAGCAGTATAATCTGGACTTTCTAGGTTGTCTCAGATTGGTGGTCTATGAAATTTGGTGGTGGCTACAATAGATAGAACCTCATGACGTTCAACAACGCCAAGTGCAGGGTCCTGCACCTGGGCCAGGGCAACCAGAGATATGAATACAGGCTGGGGGCTAGAGAGCAACCCTGTGGAAAAAGACCTTGGGGTGCTAGTGGATCAAAAGCTGGACATGGACTACCAATATGTAACTACAGCCCAGAAGGCCAACCACATCCTGGGCTGCATCAAAAGCAGCAGATTGAGAGAAGTGATTCTGCCACTCTACTGTGCCCTGGTGAGACCTCACCTGGTGTACTGCGTCCAGCTCTGGAGCCCCCAACACAAGAAGGACGAAGACCTGTTGGAGGAGGGACATGAAAATGATGAGAGGGCTGGAGTACCTCTCTTATGAAGATAGGCTGAGGGAGTTGGGGTTGTTCAGCCTGAAGAAGAGGAAAGTCTGGGGGGACCTTATAGTGACCTTCCAGTACTTGAAAGAGGCCTGTAAGAAGGCTGGGGAAGACCTGTTCACAAGGGCATGTAGTGATAGGATAACAGGTAATGTTTTCAAGCTAGGGAAGGGTAGATTTAGGTTGGACACTAGGAAAAATTTCTTTAATATGAGGGTGGTGGATCACTGGAAGGGGTTGCCTAGAGAGGTGGTGGAGGTCCCATCCCTGGAGACATTCAAAGTCAGGCTTGATAGAGCTCTGAGCAATCTGTTCTAGTTGGAGATGTCCCTGTTTATTGTAGGGGGGTTGGACTAGATGACCTTTAGAGGTCCCTTCCAACCCAAGACATTCTGTGATTCTATGATTCTATGATATTTCTGAAGAAGATGGAATGATCTCTTCTCAAAATGTCTTGCTTGCTCATGGGAGAACTTTGCCCCTGCCCACCATCACTGGGTTTTGATACAAAACATAGATCTGATGAAACTGTAGTCAGCTTCTCTAATTAGAAAATTTATCCTTTAAAGAGACAATTTGAAGACTTGCTCAACAAATTGGAGTCATTTCTTTGCAAATCTTATGGGAAGGGTGAAGAAAGTGAAGGTAAGGGTGTTTGGCAAATAATGAAAATAGAGAATAAGATGTGAAAAGGATAGAAACAGACACAGGAATTCTAGGTCTCTGCTATCACAAAAAAACTGTTTAAAGTAACATTTTCCTCTGCTGACTTTATAAGCTCTGAGATATGTTGCCAGTTTTGTTGACTCTACATGGCTATTCAGGTATGATTTCACGTAGAACAGTCCTTAATGCTCTTCACTGCTCTCTTCTTCCATTTTTCCCAGAACAGTGTTCAGTCTTTCTAATTTATTCCTAGCTGACAGCAGCTATTCTGGAGGGGATAGTATGTTTTATTTTTCCATTTTCTTTGTTTTACTGAAGTAGTATCAAAACCAGAGACCACCCAAATGTGCTTTTATTGCATACCATGCTACTTTCTGTAGTGACTCCTTGTAATATAAGCAAATTACCTTAAAAGTTAAAAGATACATAGTTAACAATCATTCGTAGTTTAAATTAAAAGGCAATGATGCATTTTTGTATTAATATGATATTCTTTATATTTTTAGAGTCATCAGTTAAGAGAGCATGGACCTAAGGAAACCTGATCATCTGTAAAAGGTAATATCCTAAAAGCATTGTCCTATAAAACAGGTATTCAGTATATCTACACTATTAAATTATGTCAGGCAGAAAAAAAAATCCAAATTTCTTTGTGTTTGTAAAAAATTTAACCAGTTTTTATTGCCATTGTTGTCAATCATTTGGAGACACATGCTTATTTCAGTCAGCTGACAAGATTGAAAAAGCTGAAAGGAGAAAGTTGTTTGAGGATATCACAACAGCTATGATTTCGAAGTTTACAATCCTTTTCAATGAAAAGACTTATTTTGTCCAAATGACTGCTTAACTATTTGTCTAAATTAGGAGTGACTTGTGCTCTTGCTTTATCTTTTCAACTACTGCAATTTCAGTATATTATTCAGCAAGGACTTATCTACATTATTATACTTGCATGTTTAGAAAATGTCAGTCTTGGGTTATATGTATATATATAAATATACATACACACACATATATATAAAAATAGATATTATATGACATGACATGGCATGAATAATGGGTTCAAGCATATTTTAATCCTTGCTGGTAGCCCAAAATATAAAAAGGAAAACGAAAAAAAAAAGCAGGGAAAAAAGCGCACAACTTTGTGTTGGATGGAATCTTTAACTCTGTTACCTTGGTTTTTGATCCTGAAAAATATTGAACATTGAAGTCAGCAGGAGCAGAGCATGTATTTAGAAGGACTGGGCTTGACTGTTATGGATATAAACTGAAAAGAAGTGGGTTGACTAAGCCAAGAAATAAAAATTCTGTTTTTCAAATAGTCTGCATACCAAGTGGGAATGATTCTGTCAACATCTTTTGGTACATGATTAATCTTTCTTCCTCCTTCCTATCAGCAAATCAGCTTGTCATGGTACAGAGTCAAATAAATCTGTGATGCTAGAATTGCTTGTGTGATGGCAAGGAAAGTCAGCAAATTAGAAGTTAGCTTATTAGGATTATAAGGAAGGAGCAGTTAGGAAGGAATTAATGATATATTTTGGCTATCATTGTGCATTAATTCTACATGTTATACTAGTAAAAAATGTGTGCAAAGTTATTGAAAATTAGTATATTGAAAATGCCTTGGCTCTTGTGCTTTCTCCACTGGCACTAATGAGGTAAACACTGTGCAAAATGTGGCATGTGGGTGAGCTGTATTCTGAACTTTTATTGTGAATCAGTTGTAAAATATGCTGGATCTCTGCCATAGGAAAAAATTTAATTTCACTTAAATCTATAAACCTATTCTGAGTGAATGAGGTGTTTAAACTGTAAAAATCACAATCAGGGAACTATCAATCAACACGCTTTCAGTAAAAGCACGTAATACAGTTAACTTGACAATTTAATTTTTTTTTTAAAATAGAATCACTCCTGACCAGAATTTCAGGAACTATGATGTTTGTTTGTTTGTCTAAAGCAATGGATTCTACTTTAGCAGAATGGTGATTTCGGAGAATTTACATTTAGTGTATTTAATAAATTACAAAATATTACAGAATTACTCCTGGCATTTACAAGTCATGGAGCACAATGACTTATGCCAATAAGTCAGATGAAGGTAAGAGAGTAATTTTCCTAAACAGTCAAATTGGGAAGAAAGTGTCCCAAAAGTAATTTATAATGAATCAAAGGAACTCTACAAATCAGGAGACAGATTCTCAAAAATCCATAGTAATTTGACAGCTATCTAGAAGTACATGTGGCCTACTGCCAATCCCTGAAGGACAATGTGGGATGGTGTGCTAGTGAGGTCCATTAGTCTGGCATCTCAGTGGAGGTAGGGGGTGGAAAGCCATGAGACAGCAAAGACACAAGTGTTATTGATTGGTTAGAGACAGAAGTGCCTGAGAATGGTCAGGTAGGAATTGGGGCTTCTCCCCTCAGAAAGGCGGTGGGATCAATAGCTCAACTGAAGTGCATCTGCACCAGCACACTCAATATGGACAACAAACAGGAGGAGTCAGTATGGAGCAGGAAAACTATGATATAGTTACCATCACAGAAACATGGTGGGATGACCCACACCACTGGAGTGATGCAATGGATGGCTATAAACTTTTCAGAAGAGATTTAAGGTTGTTCAGTCTGGAGAAACAGAGCCTGAGGGGAGACCTCATTGCTCTCTACAACTACCTGAAAAGAGCCATTTGAACAGGCTGCCCAGGGAAGTCTTTGAGTCAACATTTCTGGAAGTATTTGAAAGATGTGTGGATGTGGTGCTTAGGGACATGGTTTAGTGGCAGACTTGGCAGTACTGGGTTAACAGATGGACTTGATGATCTTAAAGGTCTTTTCCATCTGTGGCATTCAGAATGTATAGTGCTTGTCTCGAACAATCCAAGAGATAAGTGATGGACTCTGGTACTCAGGATATCTGTTGTCTGTCCTGTGGCATCTGAGAGTTAAACAACAGCTGTTGATGAACTAAAGAGATGTCTCAGCAACCCACCCACCCCTCCTGCAGCAAGTAACTGGGGAGTTTAGTGTGGGATGTGCTGAGCTTGGAGAAAAAGATCTACAGCTGGCTCTGGGAGCAGGATATCCAGTGATAACCAGACCTTGATATCTCATGAAAGCCACCAACTTAGCAGGACAAGATAAAGAGTGCCACCTCCTAGGACCAAAACCACTGCAATAAACTAAGCCTGTGGTGCCAGTTGTCTCGACCTCCTTTTTGTATGCAGAGATCTCCAAACAAAGACTATCTGCAGGACTTAGCCCAGACCTACCCCCCCCCTCCTATCTCAGAGGACTGAGAAGACAGGAGTTTTTCCCTGACGGAGGGAGAAAAGTGGGGGTGCAGTGGGCAAGAACTGTATAAAAATCTGGGACTCTGTGGGTGCATTTGAAGCACTTCCCCACCAGGAACCACTTCCCCACCGACGACATCGCTGGACCGTGGGTGGTCACTATTCTCTCGCTTGCTGTCCTCTTATCTCTCTGCTTTCTCCTTTCTTTTCTGTCTCTGTTTTCCTGCCTGTCCTATCCGCTCTAGGGACCTTTGCTGTGTCGCTCTAATAAAAGTTTGTTGTGTGCGTGACATCTGACCTCGTTTGCATCTAAATTTCACCATTTGGGATCACCTTTATAAAAAATTGCCACGTATCCGAATACCAGATCGTGACACCATCCAAAACAATTCTAATATTCTATGGTGAACATTTGACTCAGAGTTAAACAGTAGGCATCTCTATTCACTCAGGATACAGGCTCCAGAATCTAGCCTCTTTCAAATGTCTAGTCATTAGAGCATTGAGCTGGGAAGATAAAAACCTGGTTCCTAGGCTCATCTTAACTTACCAAGCTATCGAATAAGCTCAACAGGGGCAACTTCTCACCTTCCTACTGATTCTTGGCACTAAAATTGAATTAATTGCTGTCTCTGATAAAAATGCTTATGTGACACTGAGTCTGTCAGAAATAGTCACAAAGTACAGTCACCCCATTCCTCCTCCTTATGCAAATATGAAAGCTTCGCTATGAACAGCAGAAGAGCTAAATATTTAAAAAATTACATCCAGAGTGTCTCACATTAGGACCCTTCCTCTATTTCAGAGACAACCTCAACATATCCCACTGAGGATGGAACAATTTTGTATAGTTAGCTCACAAGTTGCTGGGAGGTTTGAGAAATATTGTGTTCTTTGGCAATGTGTATAATAAAAAGAAGCATGAAAAGCAAACAATTCTGCCTTCATAAAAAATGAAATGAAAAAAAAATAATGAAGCTACCTGTCATTATGGTAGGGCTATGCCTTGGACATAAAGAAGCAAAATTCCAAAATACTTGTTCAGTGCCAGTCATTCTGTGCAATGGATGAAACTCTGTCACTGTCTAAATAAATACTAATCCATGGTGGATAATTGCACTCTTCTGTATCCATATTGGTTGGCATTTGAATTTTAGACTGCAAAACTTTGTAATCCTTTAATATTTTCTGTAAGTACTCATAATATTTTGAGTTCATATACTATTACTGTCCTGTTTTCAGCATGTATGTGCAGTGCTAGGATTATCAATCTTCTAATTCTCCTCAGTCTGATTTTATAGTTATCCTTAACAGCTAAGCAGCATCAGTGATGAAATATGAAATTGTTTGGGGTTTTTTGTTCTGTTGTCCTTATAAGTATAACTCTTTGGTGTTTTACTGACTAGTCCATCAATCAAAACTGCTTAAATATAGTAGGTACACAAACTAGAACAACAACTGAACCAGTGTTCTTTTTGTACTACAGATGGGAGCGCCTTCTTCCTGGTCTTTAAAATTCTGATATCCAAGATGGGATGTTCTGTATCTGTTTCACACTCTGTGAAAGAAATTATTTTTGGAAATTATTTGCTGAACATCTCTAAAGTAAGGTATACATAATTTTTACTGATGACTGATAAGGGAGATGCCATTTATGAAGCAACAGCACAACTTCTTCTGTCTAGAGGACAATATTTTAACTTAACACATAATCATATCCAGCAGTAATGGTGTCAAAACAATAGATGATCTTCTCTACAGTGCTCTTGGCAGATACTGGCTAAGAATATAAGAACATCCATGAAGCTATGTAGTTTCTTGATCACTACAGTACCCAAATAGAGAATAGTCTTTCATTCAACTATAAAAAACCTTGAAGAATGGACATGTTTATTTATATTGCTGTCTCTAGTTTTCTGGTTTCTTACTTTGTGGTCTTTCTCTACAATATACTTTGGAGAAAATGGGGAACTTCACAGTCTTCTTTTCAACACAGAAGGCTCAGAATGTACAGTTGCAGGAGATGTTTGTTTAAGTCACATAAATACCGTATTGAATCCAAATAGGTCAATGGCACCAGGCAATGCTGGGATGTGAGGCTATTTTTCATAGGATAATAAGATAATTGAGGTTAGATGGAACCTCTGGAAATTGTCTAGCCCTACATACCTGCTCAAACCAGGGCCAAGTACAAAAGGTTGCCCAGGACCACGTACAGTTGGCTTTGACCTTGTACATTTGTCTTTTTAATATCTTCAGGGGTGAAGACTCCATGTTCACTCAATGCAAGCTGTTTCCAGTGTTTCATAGAATCATAGAATCATGAAATCATAGTATCAGAAAATGGGTTGTGTTGGAAGCCACCTTAAAGATCATCTAGTTCCTACACCCCTGCAATGAGTAGGAATCTTCAACTGGACCAGATTGCTCAGAGTCCTGTACAGCCTGACCTTGATCACTTCCAGGGAAGGGACATCCACAGCTTCTCTGGGCAACCTGTTCCAGTGTCTGACCACCACAAGAACATAAAAGGTATTTCTTATGTTTGAATTTCTTGTATTTCAGTTGGTGCCTAGTGCCTCTTGTCCTGTCATTGGACCACTGCCAGAGCCTGGCCCTGTCATCTTTATTACTCCCATCAGGAATTTATACATGTTGATAACGTCCTCCTAGAGCCTTTTCTTCTCCAAGGTGGACAGCCCCAGCTCTCAGTCTGTGCCCATATGAGAGATGCTCCAATCCCTTAATCACTTTTGTAGCTCTTCACAGGACTTGCTCCAATATGCATGTGCCTCTCACATGCTGGGGAGCCCAGCAGCAGACACAGCACTTCAGATTTGGGGCTCACCAGGGCTGAGTAGAGGGGAAGGATCAAGTTTCTGTGATTCTTTACCTTGTGCATCTCAGGAGGCTGTTGGCTTTCTTTTCTGCAAGAGTATATTTCTGTCTCATGTCCAACTTGGTGTCCACCAGGACCAGCAGGTCTTTTTTTGCAAAGCCGCTGTCCAGCCAGGTGGTATCCAGCTTGTATGGCCATATGGGATTATTACTAGCTTGGTGGAAGGGTTTGAATTTCTCTTTGTTCAACTTTATGAAGTTCCTGGTGGCCCATCTCACCAGCCTGTTGAGGTCGTTCCAAATGGCAGTGCCATCAAGTGGTGTATGAACCACCCTTAGCAGCTTGGTATCATGTGCAAAGTTTCTGAGAATGCACTTTGTGCCATCTAGAGCATTAATGTAATTTTTTTTATAACTTCAGTGTTTTCATCTCTCAGACAGGCAGAAGATTAGAACTGCAGCATCGTTCAAAAATAGCTGCTGAAGCAGCACTTTTTCAGTTAAATGACTTGAAAGAAGGGGAAGATTTCCTACAGCCTCATTTTTGCTAGAAAAATTTGCAATGTGTTATCAGTGTAGAAGGCTTTTACATAGCCTACAAACAATCTAGCTAGCAGATGATACTGTCTCCTTTCTAGCCATTGCGGGGCAAAATGAAAATTCTGTCAACAACAGAAAAGAAATTTTCTGTGTATCAGCACAATGTCCTTTCAGCACAGGTGTTTTCGTAATGATGATCTATTATGAAAATTCATGGTGTTCAACAGCTCTCACATTCGTATTTCTACCTCATCAGTCACATGTCAGTGTAACTCCACCCTATGCTCTCAGCAATCTTGGAATTATGTTCATAATGCAGAACAGTAGTCTGAATTCAAACTTCATTTTCATCGTGAAATTCAATTTCATTATTACATGGAAAATACCTTTATTTGTTAGGTTTGCAGAAAAGAGGAATTTCTCATTCCATTGATACTTCAGTGAAATTGCTTCTGTGAGAGTTACGAAAGTACAACAAATTCCTCTCTAAATGATCAGCATCTACAGTCTTGTAGAGGACTTTCAAACAGTATTTTGTGGTAGACAATTGTACCCTGATAATCTAGAGAAGTCAAGCGAGCCAGTAACTCTTGCAACTGGCAATATAAATTGCCTCCAAATGATTCAAAATAATTTAACTCCTAGCAACTCAATGCAGCCTTTACAACATAAATTTTAATTCCGTATGTGTTTTATTTAGTATACATTTAGTATCCTTGGATTTAAGATGTAAAATTTATGATTTACAGCTTTTAATATGGGCTTTTGAACATCAACCAAAATAACATCTGTTAATATTATTTTTTATCACCTTTTCAGAGGCAGTATTTGTCAACATGCATTGTGTGCATGAACAATTTTTTATTTTTTTCCAATCTGCAAAATTATTGTTTCATCTTATTACAAGATCTGATAGAGTATTAAGAGTTAATAATGTATAAAAACATATTATTGTCTATTGTTTAGCAATAGGAACGGCAGAACTTAGGAAGAAAATAAAGATGTTTGGTATTTTAAGGCCAAATTTTTTACTTTTTAATTGTTTGTAGATATAGTAGCCTAGAAGAGAAGATTGGAAAGAGATGTGATAACAGTCTTTAAAGAGAAAGCAAAAAACTGTCTTTCATTTATAAGAAGAAGATGAAATGGTAATGTTACATTTCTGTAAGGAGATTCAGGCTGGACATTGGGAAAATATTTCTAAATATAGAGACACTTAAGCACTGAACTAAATAGTCTATTTTTGTTATTGAATTCTTATCACTAGAATTTTCAGTTACAGACTGGCTAAATATTATTGTTATCATCTAGGGATTACTACTTCTGCTTTGAGGAGGTGGATATTTGATTTAAACTCTCAAGTTC